>JAESUZ010002395.1:0-600000 GCA_017311185.1 Proteles cristata cristata
AAAAAAAGAAAGGAGGTATAAGAAAAGAGGAAGGGAAATTTATGACAGTAACAGATTATGACACTCACAAACTCTATGTGAATCACCAAATGAGTGTGGGCTAAACTACCTGGTCTCAACATCTCATCTATGCCTGTAACCCTGCATCTCCACAGTCTGAGTATGTTCCTTGTCCATCTGTACGGAAGGAGTCACACGTGTCCTGTGATAATTAGGAAGGGCCCCTGGTCTCCATCCAGCTTCAATAAGAAAAAATAAAAAATGTCAGTCTCTCATCTAAACGATGTGAACAAAGCTGAAAAGCAGTCTATCATTTCAGTAGCTCATTCAAGCAAACCACGCTTGCTGAAAGCAATTCCTTCTTTACCATAGCACCCACCAGAAGTTTCCCTGTTGCGCAATTTACGTTTAATTACAGCCTTTAAACAGCTAAATGTGGAAATACAGGGTGCTTTATTAGTCACATTTCTAGCTAAATATTATCATATTCCTGAGTTTTATTCTAGTAACGGTTCTAAAATTAGATTGCTTCACAACAATAATGAATGTGCCTTTCTTCTAAGTACAGTTTAGTAATCTCGGACCGATAGCAGGCTAAATTAAGGGCTGTAGTGTATTGTAAATGTGGGAGCTCTTCCCAAGCAATCATACTGAACAAACTTAATCTTTCTTCCTCAGCATGGAATATTCCTTCCTCTTGACCCAGACCTTCCTTTTCCAGGATGCTGATTTGCACGGAAAGCAGGCAATTTCATTTCCCTGAGCCGGCCCACATGGGGACCATGGCTAGAAGGGAACTGCCCCCTTTCGACAGAGCATCCTGTACGTCAAACTATTGTACTCCGCGGTGTTTGTGTGTGTGTGTTTGTGTATATCTGCGTGTGAGGTGGGCCCCCAGCCACTGCCTGAGTTGAGAGAAACCCTCTTTCATCCAACTACCCGCAGGTTACCAGCTGGAACAGCAGACAGAAGCAAAACATTGAACTCCCGTCATCTGGAGAGAAGGAAAGAAAACGCTGGCACCCAGCTGGTTAAAGGAAGGGAAAACAACCACCTTTTCATGGAAAAGAAAGTACATTCAAAACTTAACCAAGTCACTGAAAGGGGAGGGTAACAGCGAATTATTTTCAAAGACACAGCATTTCTGCTTTTTAGCATATACATATCAAGGTATATGTGTCTGCAGGCAGAAATGTATTCCAGCCCTCCCAGGTGTGAAAGGAATGTGCGAGGCTGGCTTTGTACATCGTCACAGGACGAAATTGCTGTCAAGGTGAGACTCTTAATCCAACGCTCTCTGCTGAACTTGGCACAGAGCCACTGCCCCCGTGAGATCTGGCATCCAGCCGCATGCTGAGCCTAAGAGAGGTTTAGGGGTGCTCCAGACTGGGCTCTGCACTATTCCTGGGGTGTTCTTAAACTTGCAAGGTGAGCCTCCACCTCTGTGGGGAACTCAAGAGATTTTGGAGAACGGTAGCCTGTGTTTTTACATGTAACTGAGCAGCGAGAGGCAATGCAACCGTCACCAAGCTTAGAGCCCCAATTCTGGGGCTGAGCTCTGCCGTGCAGTGCACCTGCGGCTCGGGACGGGTCACGCCATCCTTCCTCCTACATGGACTCGCACATCTACCGTGACAGTTTTGTGAGGCTTGCCTGATGGGCAACCCACAAAAGGAATCTGCAAACATGAAAGCATCATATTCACCAAAATACTGCTTTCATTGTGACCGTTGTTTATGATTGTTATTAATTCACTAGCTTTTAAGTTTCTTTCTCTATATTCTCACACCAAACATATGGAAGCCTGTGAACCTTCCATTATTATCTGTTTACTCCGGGAGTTCCCAATAGCTAAACATATGAACTTGACTGCATCAGAGAAATCTATAAAATTAGAAGGCTGGACTTGAGAACCCCTGGCGGTCTCTTCTAGTTAAAATGGTCTGTAATGTTCCCTTGTCCATACGACTCCTGGGAAACTTGACCTTGTTCCCTTTGCTTCTGCCCTCATACCTCTACACATATCCTCAAAGCATGCTTTCTTGTTCGCTTTTCTCCCTGGTGCCTGACCGGAGGCTCAGGATACGTGTACTTCAAAATGGATGAATCCAAACAATGCTGTCACAATGAAATTCTCCACAACAAGCAATGCAAATGATTCCCTTCGTATAGGTAGGTAGCCACGTTGAAGGAGACAGAGGCAGTAGGTTCAGAGATCTTGGGAACAGTCCAGAACATTGGAGGATATTATTATACGTTTCACATAAATGCTTTATGCCTTCCTGATATCACCAAGTCCCAGAACCAACAGGAGGTCTCCATTCTGCCTCAGTCCCTTTAAGTGGGTAAATCTTTTTTATTTTAATGTTTTATTTATTTCTGACCGAGAGAGAGAGAGAGACAGCGTAAGCAAGGGAAGATCAGAGAGAGAGGGAGACACAGAATCTGAAGCAGGCTCCAGGCTCTGAGCTGGCTGTCAGCACAGAGCCCGATGCGGGGCTCGAACACACGAACCGTGAGATCATGACCTGAGCGGAAGTCAGACGCTTAACCGACTGAGCCACCCAGGTGCCCCTAAGTGGGTAAATCTTGACAAGTCATACAGCTTATTCACCCAACACATGGTTAGCGTGCCCGGCAGTGCTCCAGGCAATAATAGATGTAACAGTAGGGGTAGGGGTGCCTGGCTGGCTCAGTCAGTAGAGTTTATGGACTTCTGATCTTGGCGTTGTGAGTTTGAGCCCCATGTTGGGTGGAAAGATTACTTTAAAAAAATAAAATCTTAAGAAATTAAAAAAAAAATTAAAAATAAATAAAAAGACTTCATGGTAGACACAAATAGGTATGGTGCCTGCCCTCATGGAGCTTACAGTCTAAATGGCATGACAGTATATACATACACACACACACATATACACATACATATGTATATACACATACATATACATATATATATGAATGACTTTTTAAATATTTGAGAGAGAGAGTGTGAGCAGGGGAGGGGCAGAGAGAGGGGGACAGAGGATCCAAAGCAGGCTCTGTGCTGACAGTAGCGAGCCTGATGTGGGGCTCAAACTCACAACCCCAAGATCAAAAGTCCATGTGATCGTGACCTGAGCTGAAGTCGTATGTTCAACCGACAGAGCCACCCAGGAGCCCTGCCATGAAAAAAATCGTACCAATCAGCTTACAGCTACAGTAAGAGTTGGAGAGCAGAGTGGCACCGTGCTCAGACAGTGAATAATATGAGAAAACTGATGTGGTCGTAGCAGATCCAGGAAGCCTTCTCTCAAGTGTGGTGATGGGGCCAGCCTCTAAAGACAAAGCAGAAGTTATGCAGCCAGAGAAGAAATGGGAAGTGGAGGCAGGAAGAAACAAGTCCCAAAGTCCTGTTGAGGTTTAGTTGAACAAACTAGAAGAATGTCTGTGTGATGGCGGTGCTGAGTGTGGGGGCAGGTAGGTGAGGCAGATGGAACACACCGGCTGTGTGGGCCCCGTGAAGGATTCCTGTCTTGACCTGAAGAGCAGAGCAGAGTCACTCAAGTCTTAGAAGTTGGCGGTGGCATAACCAGATTTGCATTTTGAAAAGATCCCTCGGCTGCTGTGCAGAGAATAAATTCAAGAAGGGCAAGGGTGTCCTGCTGGAGATGAGTTTTAAGACAGCCCTCTGGACAGAGGCTGTGAAGACAGAGACTCAGACGCTGGTGCGTCACTGTGCCAAGGACCTGCGCCCGATTTTGGAAGGGTTGAGTCCTGAGCACCTCTGCGATATGATTGAGATGTGAAGTAGGCAATTGGATATAAAAGTCTAAGGCGGAGAGTAAAGGTCAGGGCTGACAATACGATTTGGAGCCAGGGCTGACAAATGAACCGTGAGACCTCACCAGGAATGAGCTTATCTAATGAGAGAAGGGAGACAAAGAACAAACCGTCTCAGAGCCCTTGCTCCTCCAGCTGTAAGAAGGAATTATGACAGCTGTCTGGCAGAATTTTTGTAGCTGAGATGCAGTAGGCTGTCGGTAAAAATCTGGATGTTATTATGATGATAGCGTTGAGAGAAATAAAAATGAATTAGCCAGCTGCAAAGCAAGTTACAGGATGACCTGATTTCTTTTTTATTTTTTAAAAAGTATTGTAATTCTTAAACATTTATTTAATTTTGAGAGAGAGAATGGGAGATAGAGAGAGAGAGAGACAGAGAGAGAGAGAGACAGAGAGAGAAGATCCGAAGCAGGCTCGGCACCATCAGCACAGAGCCCGATGCGGGGCTCAAACTCACGGACCGTGAGATTATGACCTGAGCCGAAGGCAGGCGCTTAACCGACTGAGCCACCCGGGTGCCCCAAAAAAGTATTTTAGGTCATAGTAAAACACACTGGGGCTTTACTTTGCATTTATTAACGATTACTGTCAGTGATGCAAATTTCTCACGGTCTTCAATAATTTCTCAATTGTCTGCAATAAACACGCATTCTTTCTATGGTGAGAAAATAAAATGTTTCACTGTTTCAATTACATGAAAGTGCTTTTCCAAAAGCAGAGCCAAAGATGATGAAACCAGCTAAAACAACACGCTACTAGGGTGGCCCGGGTCTGGCACACGTGGCCGAGGGGCTTTGTTTACGGCCAGTTTGTTTCCAGGTCTCCACCACAGAGACAGAGGTGAACTCCTGGGCTCGGACCAAATGACTGCTGTGGTTAGTGAGCTGACCTGGCTGGGTTTCCATGGCCAATGCGGCCTGAGAACAACCAGCCTTGCCAAGCCCTGTGTCCAATTCTCCACAAAGAATGGCCAGAGCACAGAGGTCCTCAGGAGGCCTGGGCAATCCATGCCTGATGGCCATGCACGAGGGAAGTTTTTGCAGCAATGGCTAAAATTGGCTTGCTTCCTTCTTTTCTAACCAAGAGTCTGGTAGCTTGTGATAAGCTACGTCCATCCACTCACCCCAAGCGTACTGTTGGGGACCGTGGGGCTCTGGGCTATGAGGAACACAGTGTTTGTCTCCCTGCTTTCATTTCCCAGGACATTAGCCTAAGTGAGGAAGGATGTTCAGACAGGGGCGTGCGTGGCTCTTGCAAATAAACGTACAGTGTGACGGAAGGAGTTCTAGTGTCAGAGTCAGGAAACCTAGAATGTGGCTGTAACCTCACACAAATCATCCATGTGACCCTGACCAAGTGCCTTGACTTCTCTCTCTTTAGTTTCACTTGTAAAATGAAAACCATTCTCTGAGAAAGAGCTCATGCAATGCATAGGCTGAATCTACATGCTGGCCTGCAAAGAACTTAGAAAACAATATTCACACCAGTATCTGGGTGCAGGCCAACGATGAACACCCTACTAAAATAACTACCTCCTAAACCACCACCTCTAACCACTCCTCAACACAGTCCCTTCCTTTGCTTTCTCCATAATGCTTATAGCCACTGGAAACTCTTTTTGTTACACATCTATTTTCTACCCTGCCCCCGAGCCCCCACCTCGCAACACCCGAGAGGACAAAGTGGCCAGATGTGTTCACTGCCATATCCTCATGTCTAAAACTGAGTTTGGTCAACAGCAGGGCTCAGAAATGGTGAGTGAATGAACTTGAATGCCAAGGGGTCCTTGCTGGTGACATGCGTCTTGCCAATCTCCCAGAATAAAGTATAGGATTTTGACTAGAGTTATTAGAAGAGAGGCACAGGAGGGGCGCCTGAGTGGCTGAGTCAGTTAAGCATTCGACTTAGGCTCAGGTCATGATCTCCTGGTCAGTGAGTTCGAGCCCTGCATCAAGCTCTGGGCTGACAGCTCGGAGCCTGGAGCCTGCTTTGGATTCTGTGTCTCCCCCAGCCCCTCTCTCTGCCCCTTCCCCTGCTCATGCTCTGTGTCTCTCCTCAAAATTAAATAAATGTTAATTAAAAAAAAAAAAAAAGAACAGAGGCACAGGAAAAACACTTCCCCACTCTACTCCTTTGGACATTAAACCTGAATGCATTGAAAGAAGAGATGCACACAGTAGGTACAAGATGTAGAGTCAGAAGATTCTGTCCTGGCACACTTACTAAACTTACAAAGTTGCTGTGAACCTCAGTCTCTACATTATTAAGATAGAGAAAGCAATAGGGACTAGTGCCTGGGTGGCTCAGTCAGTTAAGCACTCGACTCTTAGTTTTTGCTCAGGTCATGATCTTATGGTTCATGAGTTCGAGCCCCACATCGAGGTCTGTGCCAACACTTGGAGTCTGCTTGGGATCTTGGGATTCTTTCTCTCTCTCCTTTTCTCTTTGACCCTCCCCTGCTCATGCTCTCTCTCTCTCCCTATCTCAAGATAAATAAACATTAAAAAAACCTAAGGTTTTTAAAAAATCTTTAAAATAAAATAAAAAACATTTTAAATAAAAATAAATAAATGTCTTGCTTTTAATCTTAATTGTAAGAGCCTAAATAATAGTCAAATACTATGATCTTACAAAATCTCATTCATTATAGCTCTAAATTGTGGGCAAAGGAAAACTGGAAGTCTTAGTTAAGCTAGGTTTCACTTAAGAGAAGGAAAACGTGAGGCACCTGAGTGGCTCAGTCAGTTAAGTGCTCAACTCATGATTTCAGCTCAGGACATGATCTCAGGGTTTGTGGGTTCCAGCCCATGTCAGGCTCTGCTCTGACAGTGGGAAGCCTGCTTAGGATTCTCTCTCTCTCTCTCTCTCTCTCTCTTTCTCTCTGCCTCTCTCCCCTTCTCTCTCAATTAATAAATAAACTTTTTTAAAAAGATAGAGACAACAATAGTACTGCCTCATAGGATTGGAGTTGGGTTTAAATAATTTTATACTGGGCAAGGGGATAGGGTTGAGGCATTCTAAATGGAAAAACCTTATGCAAATAAGAGCTACTGTCCAATAAAGAACCCAAGACACTGTCAAAATAAGAAGGAAATGCCAATATAAAAAAGAGAGTTAGCTTTGACTTGAAGACCTATGACTGGGAACCAAACAAAATAGGCGGCAATGTATTCTAGCCCCAAAGAAACAAAGACTTTGCAAGTATTGCTGGCATTTCCCAGGAGCCCCTGTCCCCTTTTTTAGTGCTCTGAGGGCCTACCTGAATCTATTATCAAAGTATTCTTTACAAAATGAGCTAGAATATCTTCTTTTCATCCATACATTTGCAAACAGTCTTCATATGTGTCTGCACCTTGGCAAATAATCAATTTAACATCAAAGTATTGGGATGTTATTTCTGTAATATGAATAATTAAAGGTGGTTATCGATGCTGTGTTCCCTGAGCACAGACCAGGAACTCATGAAAGGTACTTCACAGGACTATAAATGACTCACAGCTGCCTGTCCACGGGGTTCAGCAAAGGTTGTTGGAGAGAATCAGCCATTGGCCCATGATGTGATCGTTACATTATAGAAGAGGTATTTCAAAGGAAAAAGAAGCTGATCTGCCATTCCATACATATCAAAAATGTTATCTTCGATCATCAGAAAAAAATAAGACATTTATGACTAAACCGATTGTCAAATAAGATTTTAAAAAACATTTTTTTAATGGTTATTTCTTTTTTTTTTTTTTTTAATTTCTAGGAGAGAGAGAGAGAGACAGTGTGAGCAGGGGAGGTCAGAGAGAGAGGGAGTCACAGACTGATACAGGCTCCAGGCTCTGAGCTGGCAGTCAGCACAGAGCCCGATGCGGGGCTCGAACCCACGAACCGCGAGATCATGACCCGAGCGAAAGTCGGACGCTTAACCAACTACGCCACCCGGGCGCCCCTTTAATGGTTATTTCTAATGAGAGAGAGAGAGCAAGGAAGGGGCAGAGAGAGAGACACACACAGAACCTAAAGCAGGCTCTAGGCTCTGAGCTGTCAGCACAGAGCCTGATGCGGGGCTCAAACCCACAAACTGAGATCATGACCTGAGCCAAAGTCAGACCCCATCCAACTGAGCCACCCAGGTGCGCCTCAATAGGATTTTTTATAGTAACCAATATGGCATGTCTCAATTTCTCTTTTTTGTTTTTCCAGATCAAAGAACGCACTAAAAGTAACCTTTTGAGAAACTTTAAAAAAAAGACATTTGTTAAAAAAAAAAAAGACATTTGTAAATTTGGCCTACAACATATATGGTTATAAGCCCTTGACTTTGGCCTTTGTTTTTTTTTCCCTCGTTTTCAAGGGAGCTTCAAAGTCAGAGCTGGTGGCTTTGGCAGAGCCCTGGCTTTGAAGAGTGGGGAGGAGGGAAGTCAATTAAAAACAGGTCACAGGATGTAGCTTTTCAACTAAAATGACTGCCGATTTTTATGCACTGGTAGCTCTGAGCGATCAGCCCCAACTTCTTAACTGCACTAACATCATTAGCAGATCATAACATCTTCTCTTTCAGCACAAGTTTTGACTGGCCGTGAGGAATCTTGACGCCACCCCTCACCCCATTTTCTGACAAGGATGATGATGGGTGTAAGTCATCAAAGTAACAACATACAGACTACAGTCAGATTATACTCTTTAAACTGGTTGCTGTTGGTATGCCTGGGCCACCCTCCAGCCACCAGATCCTTGCACTGCAAATGACCCTCCCAGACTGCTTGCTTGAAAGACGCATAAAGGGGAAGACAGATCAGAGGTCATCCATATGCAAAATGTCTCCCTGAGGCGGTCAGTGATCTAACATCATTGTAGGAGGAAAAAAGAATTTGTCTTAAAAGCTGAAAACCATCAAACCAAGAACAATCAAGAAAGTCCCTCTCTTCGCCCAGCTGACTCAAATAAAATTGTGACCTCTTCGTTAGCATGGCTGCTACCATGACTGTTAGCTCTGTTCAGATGTGATTCTGGGCCATTGGACTTGAAAGTTTTGTCAGTGTTTTAATAATCCCCATTTCCCTTCGCTATCTGACAGTGTTTCCCAGCTACGTGGCTCCCCCTGTTTTATTAGTCTTACAAGGGCTTTGTTTCTTTACTCTGTGCCTAGGATTCCAGGGATGGCTTCCCCGCCCCCCTCCTCTGGGATGTTCAGGAACCCTGTTGGCAATGTGTGCTCTCAACCATGTCCAAGGTCGTGCTCAGAGAGCCTCCCACTCTCTCCGTGGCAGGTGGGTTCCAAGCAGTGACAGACAGCCCCGCTGTGTGTGGCTAACAGGTGCCACACAGACCGTGCTGCTGTGTCCGTGGAGGGTCCTCTCTGTCAGTGCCTCTGAGAGCAGGCAAGCTGGTGGGAACGTCCCAGAGGGGAGGGCACAGGGCCCAGGCTGGCTGTGGGAGTTCTACACTCACAACACAGCTTCCAGCCAGATGCCCAGCCCTTCCCTGCGGTCCGAGACCTCACACCGTCAAAGGCAGTCAGTCGGTAGTCTGCTGCAGCAGAATCAGACCTCTGTTCCTGGAAACGGAGACCACCCCCCCCAGCACCTATCCCCCACGAATCCTTAGCACCTCTCTCTTCTGATCCCTACATGAAATGTCATGCATTCCTGAGGCACCCTGCCTGAATTCTGGGTCCCTCTTCTGACTTCTGCATTATTTATCAGAACCTTCAAATTAAAAAAATTTTAAAAAATAATAAGTAAGGTCATTTTCTCCTAGAGGAGTTCTCAAAAGGACTTTGGGCATTCAGAAATCCTATCTGAGGCCCCTGGTCATGTGAGACCCCAGGTCGGACGTTCCTTCCTCCTAATGAAAAAGAAAACCCTGGCTGAGCTGAGAAGTCAAGCATGGCCCAATACAAAAATATACTGCAGAGAGATAAGCAAAGAAATCCACGGACATGCTTCGAAGGAAAAGAACTTGAGACTTGAACTCCTGAGACTTGTTTGTGAGCAGTGGCAAACCCCAATCACTGAATTACAATCTGTAATCACAATCAGAGACACTTTAGATGCTCTGGTGATTGTCCTCATATGTCCAAGAGGCTAGTCCCCAGGGGGGTGCCTGAAGACAAACCTGTTTACCTTCCTTTACACGGTAACTAACTAATCGCAAGGGCCACAAAGTAACATGGAAAATTGTTCGCAGAGGCATGCTATGTGAAAAACACGCAGAAATTCTGGCCACAGTATGATTACAAGTCTGTAAAATCACGTCAGCGGTTTGTTCCGATTGCTGCTTTAGTCATCAGACAATATTGCCATTGTTTCCCTTCCATCATTATCATTTTGCCTGTTGATCCTATCACTGGTGTTTGGAGCCTTGGTGTGTTTATTTCAGTGTTAAGAATCCACGGGTCTCTTGGTCACAGATCAGCTCCATCCGCTCACGGGGCACAGCTACGTGAAGGGACAAGGCCAGACCCTGGTTCTTAACAAGGTGATTTGAGGCTTGCAGTCACATGTGGCTCTGTCTCTGATGAAGTTGCACAGAGGATGCAGGGACTCGTCCTTGGGCACGCTGGCGAGTGACCATGGCAACCACTCACAGAGTCCCCCAGGCTTCCTGCTCACTGTTACACAGCTCTGACGGGGTGGGGGCGGGGTGGGGGCAAAACCAGGCTTACCTGGCTGCCAGAACCTTGAGATTGGAAGGAAGGACATAATCCCTCTACAACAATCTGTCAAGGAGCTTGACAAAAGCATGCTAGCTGACTCAAGATCGCTGGGCTGCTAAAAAGAAGAATGAAAGTTGCCATTCCCTTGGGTGCTGACCATGATCCTGTACCCTGCTCTTAATGGTAGCTTCACAGTACTCTGTCCCCTATGTTTATTATCTTTTAAGTGTGTTAAATACTCACATACCCACCCATACATGACAGGGGAAGGCCTCTATTGAACAGATCTGTTTCCTTCTAGGAAGAGCTCTGGGTAAGAGAATTGACATTACATATTCCAACATATGAGACATGGAATAACTAAATATGCAGCCCTTTTAGATTGAAAATAAATCCGAAGAGGGGTGCCTGGGGAGGGTTCGGTAGGTTAAACTTCTGACTCTTGACTTTGGCTTAGGTCATGATCTCATGGTTTGTGGGTTCAAGCCCCACATCGGGTCTGCATTGGCAGTGAGGAACCTGCTTGGGATTCTCTCTCTCTCTCCCTCTTTCTCTCTGCCTCTCCCCTGGTCACTTGCTCTTGCTCTCTCTCTTTCAATATAAATAAACTTAAAAAAAAAAAAAGACATGCATTACAAAATGAATAAATGAGATCAAAAGAAGAAAGTGCCAACGAAACCCAACCCAAAGAAATAGAAACCTTACCCTTAGCAGCCTTTTCGAATAGTGAGAGAGCTTGGCTTCTATAGATTTGTCTGCACAAACAGTTTAAAATTCTTGTCTGGGAAGCAGAATGAGTGAGCTAGCGGCTGTGTGGGTTGTAACAGATTGAGTTTGGTTCAGGAAACTGCCTCCTAACCTCCAACTCATTTTTATGACATTTCTCCTCTGTCTCATCTTTGAACTCTGGCAGTTACCACATTACACTCTTGCTTTTGAGCTACCTCAACCTCACCATCAGATGCATATGTACATTTCAAGTTTCAGGGGACCTTGGACATCATCTGGATTCCTGGCAAACAGCTGAGGAAGCTGACACTCAGAAAGACTAAGCGACCCCAAGTCCCAAATCACACTATTTGTTGGTAAACTTGGTCTTACTTCCAACCCAATGATCTGTCACCACATCCAAGACAGTCATGTCTCTGTACTAAAAGTGACAGAGAAAGAGACCGTGAACACTCCCAAATAAATAGTAACAAAAATACTAAATGGAATCTAATAGACAGTAATCCTTACTATCTTAAAAAAAAAGAAAGAAAGAAAGAAGAGGCTTGGGTGCCTCAGTCAACTGAGCGTCTGACTTCGGCTCAGGTCATGATCTCATGGCTTGTGAGTTCAAGCCCCATCTCGGGCTCTGCTGATGGCTCGGAGCCTGGAGTCTGCCTTGGATTCTGTGTCTCCCTCTCTCTCTGCCCCTCCTCTGCTGGTACTCTATCTCTTTCAAAAATAAATAAACACTAAAAAAAAATTTTTTTTTAAAGAAAAGGCTACAGAAAGAACATTCAGATCTTCCCTGTGTGTTATTTGCCCTGACATTAACCAAGTCTCTTCTGTGCTTTGGGCACTTGACCTGGTACTTAATTTCTACACCAAAATCTAAGGGTGTTACTTTTTGTAATCCAAAAGGACAGGAAAAGGAAGATTCATAATCTTACTATGCAAATAAATTCTGTTGCCATTTTAAAAACAAGGGGGATACATGGACCTGGACAGAAATGTAAACAAGAGAGAAAACAGACATAGAGAAGAAAATGTAAACCTTCCTCCTGACACCTAATTTTCCACCCCTCACCTCCACACCTTCGTTTCACTGTTGATTTCTAAACCCCCTCTTGGGTAAATACTTCCAGGACACCTATCTCCCTGTGCCATAACTTTTACACACAGAAAGACCTGTAATACACACATTGTTCTAAATCTTGTCCTAATCCACTTGATATTTTTAGACAATTTTCTGCATCAGCATATATGTCTTTATTTTCCAAGTTTGCAATGTTCTCCATCCTAGCGATGTACCACCATTCATGTCACTACTTCCCTATTTGCATTATTTCGCTTGTTTCCAGGTTTTTGTGCCCATCAGCGAGGAATTAGTCATTCCATTTCACAAGTAGAGAAACTAGGGCTCAGAAGTGATAAACAGGCTCATTGCTTGATCTTGCTCCTCTTAAAACAACAACAACAACAACAAATCCACAGAGCTAGCGCCTAAATTTATATTTGTATAACTTCTAGGTCCTTGCCTTTCCTTAATACTGGATATATAACAGCTAACCCACCCAAGGATTGAGATCTGCCAAATGCACAGCACAGCCTTCTGATTTTTCTAGTGACACCTTCCCCTAGGATTTTTTTTTTCTTTTTTTTTACTACTGAGTCTTGAAAGTGTGACTCAGGCGGTGACTTGTCCCAACTTAGACTGTTAGGATGGCGCAAACAGCACCAGCTTGTCACTTGGGGAAGACTCACTTCGTTTCTTAATACAAGATGAAAACGGACCCTTGGGGAATAGGAGAGAGCTCCTCTCTGGAAGAGGAGAAATGTGACCTGCCTTCCTCTGTCGGAGGGAGAGTGGAGAGGTTGGGAGGGGCATGCATTTCCTCCCAAACCTTCCCTCCAGGCAGTAAGGCTCACTTCCAAACACCTTATCAGCACCGCGGAGAGACTGTGGTTCTCATGGCAGCTAACTCCGCAACCTTGCGCCGAGGGGAATAGAGAAGCCCACGGTGTGTAGAAAATGCTAGAACTCAACCATCTGGGTGGTTTGGCAAAGCGGGACCTGCAGGCTCACTAATTATATGGACCGAGGAGAGAGATCTGTTTTTTACCGGCCAGCAGGGGAAAATGGCCTCAATGGGGCCACACAAGTTAACCCAGCCCCCAGTACAGCGTAATTTCACACTTTCCCTCAGGGGGTTAATGACTTTGTGTGTGGCGGTCCCAGAGAACAGTTCCTTTCTCCGGAAGCCTTTAGCTCCTGTCAACAAGCCTTTGTGGTTGCTATGCAAAGCTATTGAGCCTCCTGAATAATTCCAAGCAAGGTGAAGTACCCTGCCTTCCGACCCTTTTGTAAGATGTGGTGCTGTCCTTGCTAGGGCAGAATAGTCACCTTCTTGTAAAGAGCGAAGGGCTTGTCTGGCAATTGCTCACAGAGAGGCCACCGGATGGCCAGCTGTCCTGGGAGCTGCCATGGGCCTTTCTGATGTCAGCCTCCTGCTGGGCTCCCAGCCCTTCCGTGCAAAACAATACCACACTGGCGGCTCACACTTACGGTCCTTGCACACCAAAGTCAAAGGAACTGGCAGGGAAGCTCCACGTGTGAGCACTATTCAAAGTAATACCTCCTTCCAAGGCAGGATGGGGGCATCAGGATACCAGAGATCACAGCATGGGATGACAAAAATGGAATAAATTCGAGCATTATGCAACTAGACCATTAAGCCAAGAGTCAAGATTTGCTCAGTGCTATGGAAACACATCTTCCAAGAACCTAAGCGCTTTCTCATTTGCGATCAACCCAAAATAGTGGCTTCCCTAGTCAATATGTATCGATAGCCTCTCTTTCCTGCAAAAACCGATCATCTCACGCAGTGGTTGGCTTTCATTTGTTTCACTTTGTTTGATACTGGGGGAACAATGGTTTATAACGTCCCTAACTTGTGATTATCTGAGACTATCTGACATCGGGAAAACACAGCTCAGGATGTGTTCCAGTAGATGATGTGAGGCCATTCGTCAGCTTGATAATGCTTCCTCACTTTCCCCCACACCTCTGGGAAATCCATGGCTTCTGTGCCGGGACTGCCTCCCTTGGCTCTGGGATTAGCTCCCCACATGCAAGTACTGGAAAGAAGTGTGAAGATCCTTTGCTTCAAACAGAGCCACATCCCTCAAGAGCCACAAATCCTTGTTTTATACTCTCTGAGGCCCATCAGGGGTCTGAATAACACTCAAAAGCTTTTCTTGTCAAGAGCGTCTGCATTTGCCAAAAGCCCAAATGTGCAGACAAACCTAACAGTGCCAAGGAGGACAGTGAGTGGAATGAATGAACGGTAAACCTGGGACAAATAACACATTACTGGAGTAGAAAAGCTGAGAATTTTAAAGACATATGGGCCTTGCTGTCAGGTCTTTATGACGTATCCACTGAGGTTTTGCCTGTGTGTATGTGCCGATTACTCATTGTCTTTCCGTTTATATTTGGTTTATGTATGGGGGGATTAACGCCTATGTATTTACAAGGTTGGCAAATGTCCCTCCGGTGTGTCAGCTTTTATTCGTCAACTTAAAATACTTCTAAAGCTCTTCCCATTTGAAGTTCCACATTAAAATCAGTGGCTACATGAACATACCCTTATAGCCAGTGTCAGTCTCTGACTGATGCTGGGCTCATATCATGTTTCAAAATTGGAATTGGTAGGGCATCTGAGTGGCTCAGTCAGCTAAGCGTCTGAATCTTGGTTTTGGCTCAGGTCTTGATCTCACAGGTTCGTGGGTTCAAGCTCTGTGTAGGGCTCTGCGTTAATGGCTGCAGAGCCTTCTTGGGATTCTTTCTCTCTCCCTCTCTCTCTCTGCCCCTCCACCCCTTGCTCTCTCTCTCTTTCTCTCTCTATCTCAAAATAAATAAACTTAAAAAAATAAAATAAATTGGAATTGGGAAATACAGTCCATAAGATAGGGGCGGGAGGAGGAATTTTTAGATGTATAGCCTGACATCTATTTTCAAGCAATATGACAGCCTATGCAAATATCCCCAGAGAGCCTCAGTAATCTAAATCGCAGAGAAGAAGTCACTCTATGGATTATCAGACATGTAAATTGATAATGCAACTTGGAATGCATTGGAAATGCAGGGAATTGGACATTCCATGGAATTGCAACAAATTAATCCCATCTTGGAAAAGCAATGAATTGATCCTGTCTGCAAATGCAGTTCTCTCAGATGGATCTTAGGAGCAGCCATTTTCCCTGGTCTTCGACCCAGGCCAGTTTCAGCCAGAGGGATGACACAGAGAAAGAGAATGACAAACACTCACATGAACAAGTGGATAATGTGAATTCAGACACGTCTACCCAGCCCCCAAACGTCACGAAATTGAAAGGAGAAAGAACACAAGGGTGAATGGTGACTTTGTCATTTAACCCAGAGCCTAGTTGGCCATCTTTATCCTATTACTAATGGTTCAGATGTCAAGCATTTTAAATTATTTTAGTATAGGGGAAACTCCATGGAGTTTGTCACAGGGGAAACTCCATGGGGTTTGTCACAGCCGAACCACCAAATCACCACCAGACTGATTTTTCTGTTTTGTTGTGGTTTACAGTTCCAGCCTGGTTTCTAAGGTTGGGAGGGTGACTATTCAAAGTCATAGAGAATTTACCCCTCGTGCTAACATCATCACAGTGGACACTGCCCAGGAATGACTGCCACACATTCACTGAAAACATTAGTGGGGTGTAAGGAATCTTGTCTGCACAGAGCAGCAAAGGAAGTCCTGAAGTCTGGCCTTGAGCCTTTTCTTCCTCAGTCTCTTGGGGTACTCAGGAAACGACCGCATTGAGAACGCATTCCTGGACAACAGAACTTACATTGTTCTGTGGCTTCCAGAACCGGTTTTGGGTGTTGCTATGGAATCTTCACCCTGTGTCTGTAGCAGCTCCTTTCTCCAGACAATCACTTCCACATGCTGGGTTTCAGAGCTGCGAGGAGAAGTCCCTGAGTGTGGTTTGGCCACACACATCGAAGAGGACCTTCTCTCACACTGGCGTGGCATTAAAAAGTGCTTTATGGTATTTGCTTAAAACCTGACTTGTCACAGAGGTCTTCAGTCTGGGCAGACCCTAATGCTGTTCTTGTCATAATAATGGTATCGTGCAGCAAAAGAACTTTCCAGCTTGTTCCAGAGAACTCAAAGCAAGAATTGAACCCTTAGGAGGTAAAGCTAGAGGTCCAGGGTGGGGTTTGAGCAAAGCCATTCTCTACAGTCTCTCTGGTCCTAGAGAGGGAATTTGGCACTAAGCTAGAGCAGAGAATCACTGTAGGAGTACTGGGCACTAATAACGTCCCTGAGGATCTAAACGTGTCAGTGCATCGCCCGTTTCAAATAAAACATTCACTGCGAAGGAATCCCTGAGACTACAACACATTTGTCAGAAAAGCTCAGCCTCTGCTCCCTCCAAGGCCACGACGATGTATTCACTTTACTTTCCTGACAGTCTGATCTACTGTGAATCCAAGGAGACTCAACTTAGAAAAGTTCAGCAAGTAGAGGGGTCCCTGCTAGCACCCAGGTGACCTTCTCAACCACACTTACCTTGGTCATTTCCCCCTGTCATTTTAGTAGGCACCTCTAGGGGAATTCTACATATGTGGATGGGACATGTTGGGTCATAGGATTAGAGCCTATTTTGAACACACAGGCTTTGTTAAAGTACCTATGGACTTGAAAGCTGGTGTGAATTCATTTGCAAATGATCTTGGCAGCTCTACTACAGGATTTATGATAGAAATCCCAAAAGTGCAAGTTTTCTCATCATACTTAAAATCTGACCAGACTAACCAAAATTGCCAACAGTTTTCCAACTCCAGCATTCTAAGCTAGATTTACCTACTTAAGAGAAATTATTTTACTCTTACTAATGCTAAGAAATAAAGCTATGGTAAATTTCCTTCTGTACCATAAGCAAATGTCTGAAGCACAGAATAACAATTGTTTTAAAGAATTATTATCACAGGGTGCATGGCACCTCAGTGGCTCAGTCTGTTAAGCATCCAACTTTGACTCAGGTCATGATCTTACAGTTTGTGGGTTCAAGCCCTACATTAGGCTCTGTGCTGACAGTACCAAGCCTGCCTGGGATTCCCTCTCTCTCTCCTTCTCTCTTTCTTAAAATAAATACATAAAAATAAAAATAATAAATCAAAGCCACAGTAGCGCAGTATCTCTGAGATACCCCTTGAATTTGCCATCATTCTTGGCTTTGATCTTTGGTCAGCCTTTACCCACAGCAGAACATTAATTAGTCCTGTACCCTCAACCCAAGGAAATGTGAACAAGGAATGGCTGCAACGTCTGGTAAGAGGTGAAGTGAAGGTGTTAGTGAACAGGATAGACCAGCCAAAACTCAAGGGAAGTATTTGTGAGGCATCTTCTGACTAAATGGAGAATGTGGTTAGAGTGATGCCTTCCAGGGAGCCAAGCCCCTCTCTCTTTGCTGACACACAAGTCTTGTTTGTTTGAGCCTATCAGCTGAGCCTGGAGTGACTTCTAGGTCAAAATTTTTGTGCTATGTAGCTAAGCTTTGAGGGATTTCCTGAGGTCCCCTGGACATCTTAAAGTTTTCTTATGCTTACTTAGTTTTTGAGACAAAGAAAGAGTGTGAGCAGGAGGGAGGGTCAGAGAGAGAGGGAGACACAGAATCCGAAGCAGGCTCCAGGTTCTGAGCTGTCAGCACATAGCCTGACACGGGGCTTAAACTCACAAACTGTGAGATCAAGATCTGAGCCAAAGTCACACACTTAACCAACTGAGTCACCCAGGTGCCCCACCCCTGGACATCTTAAGAGCAGAAAGGATAATTTCTACCTAACTAGCTCCTTTCATCACTAAGTCATTATCTTAAACCAGAGACCTTAGTAAACAGGGCCTTGGGTCACCTGTTAAGGAGATACCAGCAAGACCAAGTTTTTTATCTTTCATTTCTCTTATCCACCTGCATTTCTGTTTGGGGTGGTGGTGAAATATAGACTGTCCTAGCTTTATCATCTGCCGAAGGCACGTCCCATTTAGAAAAAACCTCTCACCCCATAATGTCAAGTGTCGTTTGGTCTGACATGCGTAATTCTATTAGGCTCCTGTCCTGATGTCTAATGAGACATTGAATTTCCTCCCAAGGAATCAGTCACCAAAGCACATTTTTTCCCTGATGAATTAATTAATAAAATACGAGGCTCCTTATGCAATGTATATACCAATGGTGCCTAGGTGCCGATGCCCTGACCACTCTGAATGAAAAAGCTGAGGCCCAAGGATGATACAGGAATGAGGGCTGGGACTCATGCCGACGCAGACAATTTCACAAGCCTTCTCTCCCAGAATAAGAAAAGTGCACTGCGTTGTGAGCCAGGCAGGCCCAGCATGGCCAGACCGCTGCCACGAGGGACTTTCTGATCTGACACCAAAGGGGAGCCACTCAGCCTCTCCGGTTTTGTTCTCAAGACTATAAAGAGCATCTGCCAGCATTGCCGTCTGGCCAATGTGGACTGACGTCTCTTGAAGATAGTAATTATAAAAGGGTATTTTTGGAGAGTTGACCATGCAGAGATGCAGACGTTCAACTGGGAAATACCTGCTCAGAACGTGCTCTCCTGTGATTGCACATAGTTACACATGTCAGTCGCCATGAAACAAGAAAAAAAAGAATCAGAGCCTGAAATATTTATCAGTCACTCGCTGCTATCCTGGAACAGAATGAGATCCCATTTGTTCCAAAGTACTCTGCAAAGAGCAGAGTTGGACCTTGAGAGACCAGTGACGAGGCAAGTCACAATTGGGCAGCCATTAGGCAATCATTGTCAATGCACACAGCTTTGGGTCCTAGAGATGGCTCCTCTGGGGACAGAATCATTGCCGGGATGCAGGGGTGCTCCCCAGCCATGTGGACCTCCCATCTGGACCCCAAAGGCTCTTGAAAGGCTCTGATTCTCTTATCCTTTTGACACACAGAAGGAATCTCTGACAAAAAAGTAGTTCTGGGCTATCAGATTTGATTCAGTTATGCAGACCTAGAGAAGCCCCCCCTCAGATCTCCCAAAGTTTGGATGTCATCCAATTCTTTGGAGGATCCTGTCTAGCAAACAGACAGGGCCCTTGGGGCATAGGAGCCTCGGGCACCATCAAGTGATGTCACCGTTGGATGTAAAAGCAATGCTCAGCCACAGCATTCTGTATCAGAGGTAATACTGGCTGAGTCATTGTTTTCTTCTGGCTTTCCAGACCTCTCTCCAGAAAATACCTCATAATGGACCATCTCAGAGCTCATCACTTACTGTAATCTTTTTTATTTAATAATGCTGGCGGAGAGCAATGTCTTGATGAGTAGCCCATGACAACAATCATTATTATGCTACCTTCGCCCTCCTTATTTTGAAGAAGTCAGGACATAAGGTTGGGCAAATTTCTCAAAATTCACACGATCTGGGAACTTTGAGCCTGTGGTTCCTGCTCACTGAGTCACATTGCTTCAATTTACATTTGGTGGAGTCGTATCCAATTTAGATCCTAGAAAAGGAACGCTCCCACAGGCAGTGGAGAGTGGTGGTTATGGGCATACACACTGTGGGCTCCATAAGTCCATCAGCAACTCTTTACTGACCACATGCTATATGCCAAGTATACAGTAAGCAATAGAGAAAAGATCTTTGGCGTCACAGAGCTCATATACCTGGGTTGGGATTAGGGGCAGGGGAAAGAGACGCAAAAGATAAATATATACGTGAAAGAAAAGGAGGAGAAAAAATGACAGATAATTATAAATGCAGGGGGCACTACCCTTGTGTGTAATGATCAAGAATGACCTAGTGGTTGCCCTCTGTCCAGGCTCCTCATCCAATGAGCCCTGGAGGGAAAAGAAGGAGCCATCCAGGGTCACAATGCAGGGCAAGAGTGTTCCAGACAGAAGAACCAGCAAGTGAAATGAGGGGAAAGACAAACACCTTTTTCAGTTCCAGCTCTATGCGTGTGACCTCAAGCATGTTGCTTGCTTCTTCATTAAAGATCTTCCTCTACAAAGATCAGAGTATCTAACTCACAGGGACTGAAAGGAATTAAATAAGAACAGCACAGAGTTATTATTCATTAAAAGGTAATTGATTTTCTAGCTGATCTTGATAAACCCTTTGCGATTCAAGGCCACTAAACTCTCATTTTCAAATTTCCTTATGCCTTGATTTCTTCCCCCCGGCTTGCTTGCTTGTCTTGTTTCTTTGACCAAGGGGCTACAGAAAACCAGCAAGGAACTTAAAATCCAAAAAGAGCCGGGTGATGAGTTCCCGGAAAGCTTGTATATCAGGGTTAAATTTCTAGAAGGAAGCAAAATGTCATTCGTTTTGGGACAGGTCTGACTCCCCTGTGAGGCAACTTAGCACAGTACCTAAGGGCCCACAATGCTGTGAGGTGAGCATGTCAGTGAGCCCTCTTACTCAACTACAGACTCCAAAAGTTAAAACCAGAAATGGACAAGACCTTTCAGCTTATGCTGTAACTAAAACCCATTGTGCTTATTTCTTATCTTATTCCCTTGGGACGTTAATGGAGACATTTTTCAAAGGCGAGAACATTCCAAGCACCGGACCATAAAAGCCCTAATGGCAACGGGATACCTAGAAGACCGCACCCTAGGCATTCCCTGATCTCATAGTACACCTGCTCGTGATCACACTCTCTGCCTGCTCCCAGGCATTACGCCCCTGTACATGTCCATCTGGCAGGCCAGAAAGGTCAGGTGTTAAGGCTTGAGCCTGCCACTTCCTCTGGCTGCCAGCCCTAAATCTATTTCTCCCTTTCTGTTTTCCAAACCCTCACCTCTTGAGTTATTTTGGCTTCTTCTGTGATGGGTTTATCTAAGTTTGTTCAGCAACAGTGTTGGCCAACCCAACCAGGAGCTGCGCTTCTGATTTGTCTTGTCCCTCTTGGGAATTCCGGAGACAGGGTAGGTGGCCAGCAGTGCTAGGGCTCCCTCATTCCATTCCCAGTGCAGTGGCTGTGACAGATCCATCAGGAACAAGGGCAAAAGAGACAATGATCTGATGTCCTGAAAATCACCAGAAAGGTAAGAGTTTGAGGTCAAATGAGGTATTGTGATACCAAACATTAGTGCTGTGGCTTCATCATAAAATTTCGTTTTCACAAGGTCTCAAGAGGAGGAGGGACCCCTAAAGGCTAAGTCTGCAGGACCCAGAATGCTGGACTGCAGGCCTGTTTGGGGAAGCTCCGTGTGTCTACACAGGAGGCGCTGGAGGGCAGGGGTCCAGTGGAAGGCAGAGTGTCAGTTCCCCACGCAGCCTGCACACCAGGTACCTTGTGGCCACTTAGAGTTGATCTAAAGAGCTTTGAGGCAAAGTGATCAGTGGGAAGAGCAGAGCTGAACCTGAGCTGGAAATAACCCAAAGGGAGTGCCTGGGTGGCTCAGTCGGTGAAGCATCTGACTCTTGGTTTCAGCTCAGCTTATAATCTCAAGGTTTCCTGACTTTGAGCCCCGTATCAGGCTCTGGGCTGGCAGTGTGGAGCCTGCTTGGAATTCTCATTCTTTTTTCCCCTCTCTCTACCCCTCCCCTGCTCACGCTATCTCTCTCAAAATACATAAATAAACTAGAAAGGAAGAAAAGAAAGGGAAAGGAAGGAAGGAAGAGAAAGAAAATAACCCAAGGGACACAGCAACAACCCCAACTCAACAACCAAAGTCTAGGAGGCACTGGGGAGGAAAAGGAATCACTTTACACCATCACATCTCCCCCTCTCTAGAACCTCTTCTGCCCACCCTTCCTCATGTTCCATCTGCCTTTCCCACATGATCCCCAGCCCAGCTTCCCTTAGACCACCCACCTGGATTTTTACCCAACATCCCCCAGCTAGAAGTTTAGTAGAAGATCCTCCAAGACATGTGACAGCGGCAAGGCTGCCCAGATGCGCTTAAGTACAGACTACATGGGGCCAGTACATCAGGGCAAGGCCATTTCCACGGGAAGGCCAGGTCCCCGGGCAGACTGGGTGCTAAATGCCTGCAGGTTTCGATTTTCGGGATTGCATTTCAACTAAAATGACTTGTCTTCTCGGTCATCAGAACTCACAGATCGCTGAAGTCATTAATAATGAGACATGCCATCACTGCTGCGGTCGGGCTGTTCCTTGGCTTGAGGTTTTGTTTGGCTTTGCCTGCCCTGGCAAAGTGTCTGGACTCTGAAAAGTTACCAAAGAGGTGAGCTGCTTGGCGAGGGCTCTGGTGTAGATGCGAGCAAAAGAAAACAGAGGAAATGTGACAACACTCCTTGGAGACTGAACTCAGCCAGGACAACCAGCAGATGTAACGGTCACCTTGGCTAACAGTGTCGCATGCCAGGCACACCGGAGGCTCCCTGGGCTCTGCTACCCTGCCATCAACTAAACTTGACCTCAAGGAAACTCTCACTGGTTATACTCAACTGGAAAATGAGCTCTCCCCACATCCTAATCCAGGGGAATTTGCATTTCCAATCTAATTCCAGTTGTGAAGAAAACACAGTAAGGGGTTTCACACACCAAGACGTAAGAAGAAATTTCCTATGTGGAGGGCTCCCGTGGCCTTTCTGAAAGCTGACATTATTATTTCACGTTTTTAGTTACAATTATATAACAAATCTAGAAATGCATGTTCTTTCTCACATTAAAACAATATAGGGAAGGATCAAATCCTCTATTACTCTCTTCATTCTTGGTACCCTTTGCTCTGTCTTTCCTGATGGTGTTCGTGTGGTTGCTGATGCACCTTCTAGAACTTGTGATATCCATTTGCATCCATGCTTGTGTATTTACAGGGATAAACAGGAGTATGATTCAGTGATTTTTACAAAACTGAGATAAAAACACTTGTAAACATTTGACATTATGTTTTTTTCCTCAACCATGTTAGAACTTGCTATGTACTTAATCTTTTTTAACTGTGGTATCACATTTAACACGTAAATATGCTACATTTTTTGCCATTCCTTCATCGATTGGCCTGAAATCTTAGCTTTCCAGCGAGCACCCTTTTTAAAAAAAATTTTTTAACACCTATTTATTTTTGAGAGAGAAAGAGACAGAGAGAGAGAGACACAGAATGTGAAGCAGGTTCCAGGCTCTAGGCTCTGAGCTGTCAGCATAAAGCCAGATATGGGGCTCGAACTCACAGACCACAAGATCATGACCTGATTTGAAGTTGGACTCCTAACCGATTGAGCCACCCAGGTGCCCCCAGGCTACGTACCGTTCTTGGTATTCTCCTCAATCCAGGCACCTGGCCACAATTCTGACTCAGGTAGAATCTAAGGAATACACTAGAAACATAAAATGGGAGCATCACATTTCCAGAGTCCTATTTTGAAATAACAATGACGCAAGTTCAAAGACAGAATTCTCCCCCATTTGTTGTGAAAAGCCAATGTGGAGACACCATGTGTGTTTGCAAAAGGAGAGGGTGAAAAAGAAAATCCTTAAAGGGAAAATAAATTGCGGAGGGCTGGTAGCCAAGTGAGGCCAGGGTAACAACCACTCTAAATCAGCGAGAATACTAATGGAAAAAGTTAGACTTGGAGATTTTATGGGGCCTGGGCTTTGTTTTAGCACCTAGCCTCACTCCTCATTAGAGAGAACAGGGTCCCTAAGTACTTTTCCAATATCCACACGGATTGATAGGAGAGATCTTTCATTAATTTGCTCTGGGCTTTCTTGATCTTGTGTGTGTTCAACTCCGTGAAGTCTGTGGGCTGGGGGAGTGTACTGAATCCCAAATGCATAGAAAGCACAGGATGTGTACAGCCAAGTGTGTGCTCTGGGTATGTGTGATAATTTGGGTGTTATTACTCATAAGAGAGCATGCTCAGATTCGAGTCAGCCGGCCTCTGGGTGTTCCCAAATAAGAAAACGAAAACTCTGTATAGAAAGAGGAGAGATGGAGCCCACACAAAGGTGCAGTATGGAGTAAGAGAGACCCACAAGGGAGTCCACCCCTCTTAATGTGCTAAGAGGTCAATGCCTGTGGCTCTGGCTCAGATCCTTGGGTTTGAGTCCCAGCCCTGCCACTCACATGCTCTACCCCCTCAGACGTATTACCTTAACCTTTTCATGCTTCGGTTTATCCATAAGTAAAATAAGGATAACTGTAATTTTTCATAGGATTGTGATGCTTGGATTCAATAATTTATGTAAAGTGCTAATTCAGTGCAGGGCCTGGCACACAGTAATCACTCAATAAAGGTTCGATTTCATTAACCTCCATAATTGGTATCAAGCCACAAAAGTCCTGGTGTTGGGATGTCTAAATGATTTCATGGGGAGATGCTTGGGTGGCTCAGTCAGTTAAGCGTTCCACTTGGGCTCAGGTCATGATTCCACAGCCCATGTGTTCAAGCCCCCTACAATGGTCTCTGTGCTGACAGCTCAAAGCCTGGAGCCTGCTTCGGATTCTGTGTCTCCCTCTTTCTCTGCCCCTACCCTGCTCACACTCTGTCTCTCTCTCTCTCTCAAAAACAAACAAACAGTAAAAAAAAAAATTATGGTGAACAAGTATTACTTCTGATTTTTTACTTCCCACCTAGGGAAGGAACTAGATAGATAACATTTAGTGGGACACGCCGGCCACTAACTTCTCATGTCACGACTCAGCCACTCTTTATCACACACCTGTGAGTCCAAAACTCTAGAACTGGACTTTTAGAAATTGAGACTTTCTCTTTTAAAAATACTTTCTTAAATTTTAATGTTTATTTACTTTGAAAGCAAAAGTGCACATGAGCAAGTGGGGGAAGAGGCAGAGACACAGAGAGAGAGAGTAGGGGAGGGACAGAAAGAGAGGGAGAGAATCCTAAGCAGGCTTCATGCTGTCAGCACAGAGCCCAACACAGGGCTCAATCCCACGACCCTGGGATCATGACCTGAGCAGAAGCCAACAGTTGGATGCTTTACGGACAAAGCCACCCAGGGCCCCAGAAACGGAGGCTTTCTCTAGGATCCAAAGCCTGGCACGTTTGCTTTCTCAGGATGGGGCACACAGTCCCCAGAAGGTCACTAGGGCTTGAATTCAAAAGGAAAGTGAATAACTCCTCATCAGCCTTGGTCATTAACGTCCTTGACCCTTCCCATTGTCATCACCTTCTGCAAACCCCAGCATTACTGAGGGCACGTCTGAGTGCCTGATTCCATGTCTTTGAACAAAGTTGCAATGGCGACGCTTCCCTCGAGAGTGAAATCTGAAATTGTCAAGAAATGGCAAGTACTGTTTGCCAGGGGGCTTAAATCAAATGCCAGCCGCTGCCTCTGAGCTCCGGGTCCCTGAGAGCACCAGAAGGCCTGTGTTTATTCGGTGCCTTGGCTTCTTTTCCCCCGGAAGCAGGGGAAATCGAATGTGCTCCTCACTGCTGGGTTGATGGGGCGCTCTGAAATCCCTGAAATTGAGTTGTTTGAAGTAAAGCTCTCGAGAGGTCACAAAGGACCATCTTAGAGAGGGAGGGGCCCGGGGCCTAATCCCAGCTCTTGCATTTCACAATCAGGATGCAGTTACAACTGCACACACGTACACGCTCCCCCCAGAAGTTTCTGTCAATAGAGTCCTCTATGATGAGAAAAGGAGGGCTCCCTCTCCCCTTTGCTTTCTTCCCAAGAACAGAGCAGGATTATACCACCAGCTGTTTCCTTCTTCTTCGTTTTTGTTGACGGTTTCTTTAGCTAAATGACACGGAGGGGACTGGAAGCATAAGGTTCTGTCATGGCGTTTTTGCTGCATCACTGGGTCCCGTTAATCCCGAAGCAGCAGAGCAGGTGGCTTGGGGGGATCCCCTCCAGCCTGGATGTTCATTAGGCTCTGGGAGCATCCGTAAGAGAGGCACAACCAGCCGGGGGCTGAGCCTCCCAACATGGTTGTCTTTGTGCCAAGGGGAGACTTTCACAGGCGTGGCTCAGCCTCGGGAAGGAGGGAGGGACGGATGGCTGAGGATCCCCCCTGAATGCAAGTCTGGATGAGGGCCCGTGGGGGGTGTAGGCTCTCAGGCATGGGATCAGCAGGGTGGGGGGTGGAGGGGGATATGGTTCTGTGCCCCAAGGCTCTGCTCACTCATCGCGCCACTCAACTCTTCTCTAATTCCCCTTCTAAGGAATCATGGTTAGCACCTCAGCCAGACTGTGCTGGTGGAACAGGCTTTCAGCAAATTAAAAAAGAGAAGAAAAGGAAAGGAGGGAACAGAGCAAGCACAATACCTGCTGTCCAAGTTATTCGAGAACGAAGGTTCCAGCGTTCCCACGGCGGCTCTGGCAGTAGACTGAGCCGGGGCTAGAGTCGGCCCGGGCTGCAGGTGAGAGGAAGTTGCCTGTTCAGTCTGATGAGGGGCCTCTCATCAGGATGCTGGGTCTGGGAGCACCTCCGGGACGACCTGATGCCTGAAATTCTACTGCAGGGCAGCAGCAGGATCCTCCCCCACGGGGGTCTCGAACTCGTGGACCCAAAGATGTTTGTATCTCACGTGTTTTCTCTCTCTTTCTTTCTTTCTTTCTTTCTTTCTTTCTTTCTCTTCCTTTCTTTCTCTTTCCTTCTTTCTCCCTCCCTCCCTCTTTTCTTCCCTTCCTTTCTTTTCCTTTCTTTTCCTCTCCTCTCCTCTCCTTTCCTTTCCTTTTCTTTCTTCCCTTCTTCCTTCCTTCCTTTCTTTTTGGACTTCGTGTCCAAAATCAGAAGATTTTGCCCAACACCAAGCCCTCTTTTTTGCAGGGCAACAACCACGTAGGACTGGTGCTCTCATTCTCCCCCATGGCAGCTGGTCCCTCTTTGGTTCCCACAGGGAGCTCTTCTCTTGCACTGTCTGGACTTCACTGATGTATGTCGCCCACCTGCGGCACTTACTACATTCTGGTTCTACTGCGAAGTCGGCTCTTGCTTTATCGAGAACACCTTCTGTTTGCAAATGGGCTTTCCTTTACTGGAGGACAGAGGGGGTGGAATCACTAGATTTCTTTGGAATCTAGTACCGCACCTTCCAAGTGATTGATCAGACTGACCACCCTGAAGGTAAGAGTCACTGACAGTCATCTCTACTTGAGTCTGAATAAAGAGAATGAGAACCGATTTGGATTTAGAGGCGAAGGGAGAGAGCATGGAGGAATCTTGAAAGAGTACCTGGCAGTAGAAATGATTCAGATCTGGGGCGACTTGGTGGCTCAGTCCATTGAGCGTCCAACTTCACCTCAGGCCATGATCTCATCCATACCTGGCTCACTGCTGTCAGTGAAGAGTCTGCTTCAGATCCTCTGTCCCTCTTTCTCTGCCCTTCCCCCACTCACGCATGCTCTCTCTCAAAAATAAACATTTAAAAAAAACGTAAACACTTCAGCTCTGATCTAACCCACAGATATGTTTGATTTGTTCTGTCCATTACTTCTTTTGAAATTTATTGATTTTTAAATTTATATCCAAGTTAGTTAGCATATAGCGCAACAATGATTTCAGGAGTGGATTCCTTACTGCCCCTCACCCATTTAGCCCATCCCCCCTCCCACACCCCCTCCAGCAACCCTCTGTTTGTTCTTCATATTTAAGAGTCTCATGTTTTGTCCCCCTCCCTGTTTTTATATTATTTTTGCTTCCCTTTCCTTATGTTCATCTGTTTTGTATCTTAAAGTCATAGGATATTTGTTTTTTTCTGACTAATTTTCCTTTGCATAATACCCTCTAGTTCCATCCACTTAGCTGCAAATGGCAAGCTTTCAATCTTTTTGATTGCCGAGTAATGCTCCATTGTATCTATACCATATCTTCTTTATCCACTCATCTATCGATGGACATTTGCTGCCTATTATTTCTTTAAAAAATTTTTTTTGGAGGCAATATTTAAAAATCAGTTGATCAATGGCTGATTCTTGGGCTGGGGCAGGGAACATATAAGCTAAGTTTGGAGTATCTTATAGAAAACAAGGAAGTGCTTAAAAAAAAACCAAAAAACATACAAACAAACAAACAAAAAAGAGCCTGAATGATGGAAGCTGGTGGTAAAACAAAAGACACAGGAACTAATTGAAAAGGCTCCCAATGGCCAGAATTGGAATGATTTGAGTAACACAGTCACGCAGTACTGAATGATAGCTCAAAACAGAAACTAAATATCTGAGTCCCTACTGATATAAATAAATGAACAAAGTAATAAATTGGGGCGAAGGGACAAATCTCCCATGCAAAAGAATTCCACATAAATTATGCAGTTTCTTCACACTCAAGCAGGTGAAGCTAACTTCCCCATCCTTAAATGTTGGTTGTGTTTAGTGACGTATGCAGTACGCCCAGGGGATACAAAGAATAACGTTCCCAGTGAAGAAACCTGACAAGCACACTCTCAGGCAAGTGATCAAGGTTACTTTAATACCTCAGTGACAGTGACAGATCATGGTGATAATATGTACCCTTGATAGGATGTAATGAGAACGGCACTTTACCTATGTGGTCTTCCTCCCCTCCAAAGTCTATAACCCCAGTAGAATCATGGGGAAAGTATCACATAAATTCTATTTGAGAGCCCTTCTGCATAGTCCCTGGCCAGTATCCTCAAAACAGTCAAGGTCATCAAAAACAAGGAAAGTATGAGAAATTGTTGCAGCCAAGAGGCAACATGAAGACTAAATACAATGTGGTATCTTGGGGGCACCTGGGTGGCTCAGTTGGTTAAGCATCCGACTTCGGCTGAGGTCATGATCTCACTGTCTGTGAGTTCAAGCCCCATGTCGGGCTCTGTGCTGACAGCTCAGAGCCTGGAGCCTGCTTCAGATTCTATGTCTCCCACTCTCTCTGCTCTTCCCCTGCTCACGGTCTGTCTCTCTCTCTCTCTTAAAAATAAATAAACATTAAAAAGTATATATATAATGTGGTATCTTAAATAAGATGTTGGGTCAGAAAAAAGGATAAAAGGTGAAAACCAAGGAAATGTAAATAAAGTATGAATGTTAATAAGAATGCATCAGTATTATTTAATAATCTAATAAATGTGCCATACCGATGTAAGATATTAATAATTAGAGATGATAGGCTGTGAAATATATGAGAACTCTTTGTATTGCCTTTGTGACTTTTTAAAAGTTTATTTATTTATTCTGAGAGAGAGCGCTCAAGCAGCCAAGGGGCAGAGAGAGAATCCTGAGCAGGCTCTGCACTGTCAGCGCAGATCCCAACAGGGGGCTTGAACTCAGAAGCGGCAAGAACATGACCTGAGTTGGGGCGCCTGGGTGGCTTAGTCGGTTAAGCGTCTGACTTACGCTTAGGTCATGATCTCGCGGTTCGTGGGTTCGAGCCCCGCGTCAGGCTCTGTGCTGACTACCAGCTCAGAGCCTGGAGCCTGTTTCAGTCTGTGACTCCCTCTCTCTCTGACCCTCCCCTGCTCACGCTCTCTCTCTCTCTCTCTAGAAAAAAAAAAAAAAGAACATGACCTGAGCCAAAGTCAGGCAACAAAGCCCCTCAGGCGCCCCTATCTTTGTAAATTTTAAGTTAATTTAAAATAAATAGAAAAGGTCTCCTTTACAAACCAGTTTATTCCACATTAAAACCCTGACCCCCAGTTCATTAAGAACGCAATGTTGTATCAGCGATCCAAAGATCAGAAGGCGATGGCCCCTGCCATAGCAGCCGCTCCACGAACTGCAACCTCAACTCAGGTGACGTGCCAAGTCACACAGGAAGAGGAAGATGCCCTCAATCCCACCTTCCAAGACTCACGCAGGTGCGTGTAAGGGGCAGAGCCTAAATTACTTATAGGGCCCTCCCTGCAATCCAGAAACGTACAGAGAAGGATATGGAAAAGCACAGTGAGTGGCAAGTGACCACAGATCACACCAACGGGTCTCTCACATCTGTGGTCCCCAACGCTGAGGCCAAATGTGACCTGTCATTGATCAATGTCCTTACATTGTCCTTACAGGTGCCCTGCCTTCCTCAGGTGCCCTCCATCCCTGCTACAGCTTAAGCACACTTCCGATGTCCTGTACGTGCTGGCAGCCCGGGCTGGATGCAGTTAAAGTTTTAATGATAATCTTATGTATTTAGTTCAACAAAGTTTACCAGGCTTCACAATATTCAGCTGGAAGCTGTAGGGGAAGGAAATGAAGACAACATCTCTTTTGTATCAAATAATCGCCGTCTTACAGAGTGGGGGTGTCCAGTGAACCCATATCAGCCTGTCACAAGACATAGCACTGTAATATTATGTATGTTAACTGACAAAATATCACACAAAGTTGCCATGCAAATTAAATCCAATGGTGGGGTGGGGTTTTGAAATGAATAGTAAAAAAATTAAAAGATGGGGCACCCGGGTGGCTCAGTCGATTAAGCATCCAACTGTTGATTATGGCTAGGATCATGATCTCCTGGTTCATAGGATTGAGCCCTACTTTGGGCTACTCACTAACAGTGCAGAGCCTGCTTGAGATTCTCTCTCTCTCTCTCTCTCTCTCTCTCTCTTTCTCCTTCTCTCTCTGGAGCTCCCTTGCTTGCACAGTCTCTCTTTCTCTCTCAAAATAAATAAATAAACTTGATTTTAAAAAGCTTTAGGGGCACCTGGGTGGGTCGGTAAGTTAAGCATCCAACTTCAGCTCAGGTCATGATCTCACAGTTCATGAGGTCAAGCCTCACATTGGGCTCTGTGCTGACAGCTCAGAGCCTAGAGCCTGCTCCGGATTCTGTATGTCCCTTTCTCTCTGCCCCTTCCCTGCTCACACACACACACTCTCTCTCTCTCTCAAAACTAAACACTTTAAAAAATATTTTTAATAAAATAAAAAAGCTTTAAAAATTACAAGTACTGTTTTTATTAGTAGACAATAGACATATTGTCCACACATTTTCATACGTCCTGACAGGTAACTAACCACAGGCTTTACATTTGAAATTCAGTTACAAGAACTAAAAGATATTACATGTCACCATTTCCAAACCATTCACACCATTTATTCATTAAAGTTTTATAAACAAGAAGATCCATCAACTGTCCTTATAATTTGTCTTTCTTACCCAGTGAGCTTACCTACTAAGCCTTCCCCCTAAGCTCTTTAAAAATGCCAGTATTAAGTCTGTTCAGGAAGCCCCCTTTTCCCTGGAAATTCACACACTGCATGTAAATGTCCACCCTCAAGAAGCTTGCAGTAGCTGAGAAGCAAATTAACTGGCAGAAAACAATCTCTGGCTACTTTTGGGCGGAGAAAGTCTGGACTGAGTAAAATATATGGCTACAGTTGTCTGCTCTTCCTAATTTCTGTTTTGTCATGAAGATCATACCTGTTTGATGGGGAACATGCAAACGCGGCATCAATTTTCTTTTCCATGGAAACTGCCATGTAGGAAAATGTAACAGGGAGCTGAACCTCAGGACGGACATTAAGGGCCCGTTAAGTGAGAGTCAGAACAATGGACTTGTAGAGGTCTCTGGACCTTACACAGAATCTCTGACAGATTCAAACCCCACTTGATTATTTCTACAAACGGGAAGCTCCCTGACTCATGGGGTTCTTGGTTTAAACACATGATGAGCTCTACGTGGTAGAAAGAGCTTTGTTCGGGGAAATGGCATCCCTCCTACTTACGGATTTTCCGAGCTGGTCAGAACACACAAGTTCCTTCCTTTTCCCCTGGAGCCCTGTGGAGAGCTTAAGAGAATCAGGTAGGCGGGGGATTCCATAGGGCATTGTGGTCACTGTAGCAAACTGACAAGCCTATGCCTTTTTAAAAAAATGTTTATTCATATTTGAGAGAGAGAGAGAGCAAGCAAGAGAGGGGCAAAGAGAGAGAGAATCCCAAGCAGGCTCAGTGCCGTCAGCACAGAGCCAGACTCAGGGCTCAAACCCATGAACCATGAGACCATGACCTGAGCCGAAATCAAGAGTCTGATGCTCAACCAACTGAGCCTCCCAGGCGCCCCAAGCCCACCTGCCTTTTAATTGGAGGTGATGTTCCTTGCTCACCAGCTTCAGAAGCTAAACATGCAAGTCTCATGATACATGTAATATTTAAAGTAGGAAACAAGGAGGGGTGCTTGGGTGACTCAGTCGGTTAAATCTCCGACTTCAGCTCAGGTCATGATCTCACGGTATGTGAGTTCAAGCCCCGTGTTGGCTTGAACTGTGCTGACAGCTCAGAGCCTGGAGCCTGCTTGGGATTCTGTGTCTCTCTCTCTCTCTGCCCCTCACCACTCATGCTCTCTCTCTCTCTCTCTCTCTCTCTCAAAATTAAATAAACATTACAAAAAACTTTTTTAAATAAAAAAACAAAGTAGGAAACAAGGATCATTAAGTAACATAGTCCTTAAAAAGAAAACAAGTTACAATATCAACAACTATGAGGCCCATACAGAACTTGTCCTTCCTTAGAAACAACATTTATCCAGATACCAGAAGATAATTCCTGGGTTTTTCACCCAAGTCGCATATTCTGTGGACTCACCCTAACCCTTTCCTGTTGCTTATAGGCCACAATCACCTGGAGCCTGGCCAGAAGCAGTGTCCCAGACTCTGGTGTCAGACAAACCTGGTATGACACCCTGGCTCTTGGTTTATCAGATGTGTGATCTGGAGCAACATCTTGCTCATTCTACCCTCATTTTCTCTTCCCTGAAAGACTGACAAGCTATCTCTTAAGATAATTAGACAACGAACGTGAAGTGCTTAGTGGAGTACCTGGCCCAGGGTAAGTATTAAGTGGCTTGAAAATTCCTTGTGCTGCCCTCTACACACTCCTGTTTGTGCATTCTTCCTTTTAAAATGTATTGTCCCAGGGGCACCTGGGTGGTTCCTTCGGTTAAGTGCTGGACTTCTGACTTCAGCTCAGGTCATGATCTCACTGGTCGGGAGTTCAAGCCCCCGCGTCAGGCTCACCGCTGTCATCACAGAGCCTGCCTCAGATCCCCTGTGTCCCTCTCCTTTTGCCCTCCCCCACCTCTCAAAAATAAACACAAACAAACAAAAACAAAGAAATAAAATAAAATGCATTGTCCCACGGGGGGAACTCTTCCTGATGGGTTTTGAACGATGTGACACTGCAAGCCCGGAATTCTATCACAGCAGCTGTTTTGACAGCAGGTCACAGTGCGTCACATGGCTGACTCATGATTGAGCTCCTCATCAACCAAAAAACCCTCAGCAGCTGCTTATATGGCCGTTTCTAATCTGGGCAGACCTATGGCAGACTGATGAACGGGTTGGCAGGGGCGGGCCACCAATGTTACTCTACATTCACTAGCATTTGATTTCAGAGGGCTGGTGTGAGCCCACCAATTCTGTGGTGACAAGCTCCCAAGGGCATGAAAAGCGTGGGTTTGGAGTCAGATGGGCGTGTGCTTGAATCCTGGCTCAGTTTCCCTAGCTGTAAAGCAAGGATAATAATAGAACCTGCCTCACAGGGGTGCCGTGCAGATAAAATGAGATAATGGCTATAAAGCCATCAGCAGAGTTCCTGAAACAGAAGCACTCAGTGCCCATTAGTGATGACGACAATGACGATCATTTTTATGTTATCAAAAGAAATATAAAAGAAAGTAGATGTCTCTGATACTCCAGAGGAGCTGGGGAACGTCCTTGTCCAGCAAGGTAGGAAGCATCTGCCAGAACTCTTCTTATTCAGTCTGAATTTGCAGGTTTCTTGGGCCATTCTGCCAAATCAGGGAGAAGGATGCAAGAGGGTGTCCGGATGAGCTAGTGCCCAGGTAAGGACAGTGCCTCGTGATGCCACAATGGCCTCATCCCTACCTTAAGACCCCATGCCCATCTTACCAATGCCTCATAAGTAAAAATAATATCCTCTAGAGCTCTCAGGCTTCTGCCTGTCCCACTGCCCAGTGTGTGTGTGGGGGGGGGCGGGGAGGTAGGGGTGTACACACACGAGTGTGTTGGGGTGAAGGGGGACAGAAGGTGGAAGTGGCCTCTGTTCCCTGGAACCCAACACCCGGGCAATACCTGATCGAGATATGGTATGAGGGGCCATGGGTAGAAAATAAGACAATGGCAGTGACAATGATGATGACGATGATGGTTTGAGAGAGGCGGAGGAGAGGCACAGAGGCAGAGGAAGAGAGAGAATCTCGTGCACGATCCACACCCATTGTAGAGCCCAATGTGGGGCTTGATCGCACTACCATGAGCTCATGGTCCAAGCCAAAATCAGGAGATGAATGCTCAACGGAGCCACCCGGGTGCCCCCAAAATATCTGTCACGGCGCGATTTGCTGTGGAGGAGCTGCTGATCCACATCAAGGGCTCACCTTGCCCCACTTCTGCCTGACTTCCTCTGCTTTCGGAAGCATATTCGAAGCCCCTGCTGCTCTGAGAACTATGATTATTCCTGTCTTTACACTTGTAAAAGCAACATGTGCTCCCAAAACAAAGATACTAAAATCTATGATCCCTCTGCCTCTTCTTTTTTTTAAAATTTTAAAAAAAACATTTATTTATTTTGAGAGAGTCAGAGATACAGCATGAGTGGGGGAAGGGTGGAGAGCAAGGGAGACACAGAATCCAAAGCGGGCTCCAGGTTCTGAGCTGTCAGCACAGAGCCTGATGCAGGGCTCAAACTCATAGACTGCGAGATCATGACCTGAGCCGAAGTCGGACTCTCAACTGACTGAGCCTCCCAGGAGCCCCTTGCCTCTTCTCTTCTGAGGCCACCATTGCTGGCACCACCTGGTTGTCTGCTGTTGTACCAACTCTACATCACACATGCATAGCGGGTACATTCTGTTTTGTTTGCTTTTGGTTGTTGTGGATGCCATTTTACGAAACATGACTTAGAGTACACACATTATCCTATAGATTTCTTTTCCCTTTTGACAAAACTCCTGGACATCCCCCCAAAACTAACTGGAATTTTATTTATTTATGTTTTTTATGCAGGCTCCATGTCCAGCATAAAGCCCAATGAGGGACTTGAGCTTACAACTGTGAGATCATGACCTGAGCTGAGATCAAGGGCTGAACCCTTGGGGAGCCTAGAAGGCTCAGCTGATTCAGCATCTCATTCTTGATCTCGGCTCAGGTCATGATCTCACAGTCTGTGGGACTGAGACCTGCATTAGGCTCAGTGCTGAGTATGGAGCGTGCTTGGGATTTCCTCTCTCTCTCTTTCTCTCTCTCTCTCTGCCCCTCTCCTGCTTATGCATGTTCTCTCTCTCTCTCTCAAAATAAATAAACATTTAGAGGGCACCTGGGTGGCTTAGTTGGTTAAGCGTCTGACTTTCGCTTAGGTCATGATCTCACGGTTCGTGGGTTCGAGCCCCGCGTCAGGCTCTGTGCTGACTGCCAGCTCAGAGCCTGGAGCCTTTTCAGTCTGTGACTCCCTCTCTCTCTGACCCTCCCTGCTCATGCTGTCTCTCTCTCTCTCTCTCCTAGAAAAAAAAAAAAAAAAAGAACATGACCTGAGCCAAAGTCGTCAGCCCCCAGCCCCACTGCAGAAAGGACAAGAAAGGGAATCTAGAATCCTGCATTGCAATGCGCCTCATTCTCCCACTGAAACAATCTATGGACAGTAGTTACATGAGTCTGAAACAACATCACAATAACGCAAGTACCAAAAGACATGGACTGTAGGGCTAAAAAGTCAAAGACTTGGGGGCCAGAATAAAAATCGAACCAGTGTTGATGTCACGGCTCTGACAGGAGAATGCACATCGGATGGCCACACAGCAAATGAGCTTTGAAGCCCCTCCCGGTTTCTAAGCCGGGAACGTATTCTGGCCTTTTAAAGAGGTATTTAAAAATAACCCACGTTATCTGGTGGTGTGGAGCTAATGACAGAGTCTAAGGTACAGTTGCAGACATGCTGAGCTGAGCATTTTAACCTGGGAGACTTCCCGCATTATCATGCTCCCTTGGGGTCCAGGGGATAATGAATGGGAAAGGGTCCTGGCGGGGAGTGGAGGCCCACGGTGTCCCAGGAGGAAGCTGGGAATCTGCACTTCTCACTTCTGCACCAGGCCCAGCAAGGCTTTCAAGAGAGAGCTGGTAGGGAAAGGGCAGGGAGTCTCCTATAGCACGGGAGCCTGGAGAACAAAAGAACATGCGTGTTGGCCCACAACTCCCTGAATAATGTCATGGAAAGACCTGAGCTTGGAGTAAGACTCAACAGAGCATGACTTTTTGACAAATGATTAAGCTCTCTCAGTTTCAGTTTCCATATTCGGAAAAGGTAGAAAATACCAGTAGCTATCCCCTAGGTATACTTCCAGAATTAAAGAAGACGGTGCTCGGAAAGTGTCAAACATCAGATATGGAACATAGTAGGTGCTCACTAGGTCTTAGCTACAATGGCTAGGACTACTCCATCATTACTGTTGTTGCTACTCCTCCTCCAGAAGCTAGTCCCCCACCCCAGAGCCGCATGGTCCAAGCCCCCTCCGAAATAAGTCACAATACATTCCAGTTGGCTTATCACACAACCCAAGTCTCTACATGAGCCAAATCTGCTAGCGGCTAGGGGTTGGCGGTAATTAAGAAGATGGCAGTGGCAACCATCATTTCAGGACTTAAATCCATAGAGAATTCGGCTTCCAAAAAAGTGTTGGGAAGAGGAAAGAGTACACAGGAGTTGTGGTTGGGGTGAGGGAAATGAAGCATTGTTGGTGGGGTGGGCAGGCACAGTCATGGTCAATGGGTTCCCGAGTATGGTTTCAAGGACTGACCTGGGATTCTGGACACTGACCTGGGGACCACTGACAGCTCATTGCACCCCTCTGCAATGCCCTCTAATTCATACGGAAGGAAGAGGTGGACCTGTGACTGTAAGGTGTCATATTTCTTAATCCGTCTTTAAGTCTCCACCAAAGCAACTCAGAGTCTGACTGTGCACAGCTTTCTGGTCTCTGTTGGCTCATTCCCAAAGACAATGAGACGAGCAGCACCCTGCTCTTCTTAAACCAACTCGCTGCCACTTCCCCCGGCAGGTGGTGCAAACTGGCAGAAAGTAAGGGATGAGGGACTCCTCCGGACTGGATTCTAGGCTCATTTTCCCCTTCTGATTACCATGCGTTAGGTTCAACCGTTTCTGGAACGAGAATGGCTCCCGTGGCCATCATGTTAGTAACCACTTGAATAGAAACGGGACAACATTTTCTTTTGTCTTCCTGCCAAGTTTCCAGCTCCAGAGATGTGGCTTTTAGGATTTCCCATAAAAGCCCAAAGTGGAAGCATAAATAAACTTACCCCAATAATTATCCACTCCCTTCTCCTGCTTCCCAATAGAAACTCTTATCTTTTCTCTCAGTAGTGTTTCTTCACGAAGCTCTCCCAGATTTATTACCTATGTGGGGTAATTCATCATTTAGGATAAATGCCATCTTCTTCCACTGGGTAGGCCTGTGCCTCACGTGGCTGTCATTTCTAGATGGCGTGCATAATTAAATTGGGGCTGAGGAAAAAGAAGCCTGTTAAGATAATGGTTTCCTCAGAGTTATATATTCACCAAACAAACTCTTGGCAGTGAACTTTATTTCTTTTCTGCATTCCTCTGCTGCTGAGCTCCTTGGAGGACCCAATCACAGAGTTCTGAGTCAACATGGTAATAGTGAAAAGGACGTGGATGTTGGAGGGACCTACATTCAACAACTCAGAGAGGGAGTGACCTTGGACAAGTAAATTAAAGATCTCTGAGTCCTAGCTTCCTTATTTGTAATGAGAAGTTGAAAATTTCTGCCAAGGACTATTGCATGGTTAGAAAATACTATTTACAAAGTGTCTAGTTCTGTGCCTGGCACAAAGTGGGTCCTTTTTTTTCTTCCAAGTTTTTATTTAAAGTCCAGTTAGTTAGGGACGCCTGGGTGGCTTAGTCGGTTAAGCGTCCGACTTTCGCTTGGGTCATGATCTCGCGGTTTGTGGGTTCGAGCCCCGCGTCGGGCTCTGTGCTGACTGCCAGCTCAGAGCCTGGAGCCTGTTTCAGTCTGTGGCTCCCTCTCTCTCTGACCCTCCCCTGCTCACGCTGTCTCTCTCTCTCTCTAGAAATAAATAAAACATTAAAAAAAAAATTAAAAAAATAAATAAATAAAGTCCAGTTAGTTAACAAGCAGATTAATATTAGTTAGGGATTCAACACCTAGTGATAATACCCAGTGGTCATCACAGCATAAAGTGGGTTCTTTTTTTTTAATCTTTTTTTTTTTTTTAACATTTATTCATTTTTGAGAGGCAAAGAGAGACACAGCACAAGTAGGGAGAGGCAGAGAGAGAGGGGGAGACACAGCATCCAAAGCAGGCTCCAGGCTCTGAGCTGTCAGCACAGAGCCCAACGCGGGCCTTGAACCCATGAATTGCGAGATCATGACCTGATCTGAAGTTGGACATTCAACAGACTGAGCCACCCAGGCGCTCCACAAAATGGGTTCTTAATCAATGGTACTTATAGTGACTATTTTCACATGGTGAAAAATTGGATCATAGTTCTCCGCAGAGAAGTGACAATATATTAGCTTAGCTTTTCAATGATATTTTCTCTATAAAGATTAATGCAAGATTAATCTCACAAGGATTAAGATACCTTTTATAAATTTTTTAATGTTTTATTTATTTCTGAGAGAGAGATAGAGAGACAGCATGACCAGGGGAGGGTCAGAGAGAGAGGGAGACACAGAATCCGAAACAGACTCCAGACTCTGAGCTGTCGGCACAGAGCCTGATGCGAGGCTCAAACCCATGAACTGTAAGATCATGACCTGAGCCGAAGTTGGATGCTTAACTGACTGAGCTACCCAGGCGCCCCTACTACACCTTTTATAGTGTGTAGCAACTAAAAGAGAGGTAAGAGAATTATCTGGAGACAGTCAGGATGGAGGCTCTCTGTCTTGGTCCTGTCCTGAGCAAAGGGCTATCAAAGAGAGCATTGACACGGTCATCCCAAATCTAGAAGCCACCCTCAGAAAATGAATCAAGATGGTGATGGTGTGGTAAAGTTTTGTAAATGAGTGTTGATCTAAGAGCTTTAAGTGTTATTGGTTGTCCTCCTCCCTCATTAATTAATTAACACATTCAACAAATGTTTATTAAGCACATACCCAGTAACAGGCTTTGACCTAGCTCTGAGAACAAAGCAGAAAAAGTCTCTGCTTTCATGGGGCCTCTGACTTATGTTCCCATCACCAGATCAGAGACAAGGGCCTTGAAAGCAAGTGTTCTGGAATGGGCTGCCCCATAGGGTTTGCGGTCTTTCGAATTCAAATTCGTATTTCAACTAATTGAAATTAAATAAAATTTAAGGAGCAGCTGAGTGGCTCAGTCAGCTAACCATCCCATTCTTGACTTCAGCTCAGCTCATGCTCTCACCATTTGTGGGATTGAGCTCTGCATCAGGCTGCGTGCTGACAGTGTGGAGCCTGATTGGGATTCTCTCTCTCCCTCTGCCCCTCTCCTTTGCATGCACGCACTCTCTCTCTTTCTCTCAAAATAAATAAATAGGGGAACCTGGGTGGCTCAGTCACTTGGATGCCCAACTTTTGGTTTTGGCTCAGTCATGATCTCAAAGGTTAGAGCCCTGCATCGGGCTCTGTGCTGACAGCGTGGAGCCTGCTTGGGATTCTCTGTCTCCCTCTCTCTCTGCTCCACCCCCTACTAACAGTCTTTGTCTCTCTCAAAATAAATAAACTTATATAAATAAATAAACTTTTAAAAAATTAAATAAAATTTACAATTCAGCTCCTCGGTCGGGCTCTGTGTTGACAGCTCAGAGCCTGGAGCCTGTTTCAGATTCTGTGTCTCCCTCTCGCTCTGCCCGTCCCCTGCTCACACTCTGTCTCTCTCTCTCTCTCTAAATAATAAGTAATCTTTAAACAAAATTTTTTAAACATGCAAAAAAACTTGTACACAGGCAAAGACCTATAGCAATTGGGGCATAATGACTGTGTGTCTACGGCCATCTAGTCTGTCAGAGGTGCCCCAGAAATGCTCTCGAATTGGGACTCTGAGGCTAGACATTCTCTGCTGCATCTACACTAGCTCTTCTTGAATAATCCTCAGGCACCAGGAGAGACCCTGGCCCATTGATAACCCACAGTCAAGTCTTCTTCCTTGGAACAGGTACCCCTTGCCCTCCAGCCCCTCCAGCACCTTCCTTCCACTTTATCTGCCTAAGTACCAACCCAAGAATAAAGGGACCTGTTTATGGATCCCCCTTTACCCCATACTATCTATCTCTTCAACACCCTATTGGGGCCCCCATTATGGCTGTTCCATGGGGCCCCCATCTTGTGGCTCCCACATTTCAGTTCTGAGAACTACTCTGGGTCTTTTCTGCTGGCCACCATGGTTGGCCACACATCACTGGCTTGGAAAGCTTGGCATGCCTTCCTAGAAATGACTTTGTCCACACCCTCTGGCCCTCACTTGCATCTTGGGGCTGAATGCCTCATGCCAGCAGGGGATGGCCAAGGTGGGCCGGCCATTTTCGAATGTTCTTTAGGAAACTGCTATGTCACGAAACTACGTGGTATCAGGATTCATGCTTGAGGTGTTCTCAGCTCACCTACAGAATCAAACTTCTGACACACACGAGCTCACTGTTGTGTATACCCCACGAATTGTTCTTGTTTATAATATGTAACTTGAAAACAATACAGAAAGCTTAGTAGACTCTGTCACACTAGAAATGCGATGGCATGGATTAAGGAAAAACTTTTGGTTTGATTTCAGAATGAAGGAAAGCACTGATTCTTTCATGCAACAGATCTTCCTAATTACTTTATAACTGGGCTGAAACTTAAAATGGTATCTTTTATTATACACCTATCACTGCATAAGAAGGGGGGGGCACCTGGGTGGCTCAGTCAATTGAGTGTCTGACTTGGGCTTAGGTCATGATCTCACAGTTTGTGGGTTTGAGCTCCACATCGTGCTTCCTACTGTCAGCACAGAGTCTGCTTTAGATCTCTGATCCCCTCTCTCTCTCTGTTCCTCTCCTGCTTGTGCTCTCTCTCTCTCAAAATTAAATATTTAATTTTTTTTAAAAAAAGGGAGGAGGGAAAGAATGTGCATGCATATCAGCAAAGGGCAGCTGATACCAGCTTTTAAAGTTCCTGGAAAAGAAAATCCACAAAGTTGATGATTTATAGATAGGAAGGAAAGAGCTAATGGCATGAAAATAAACTTATTTGCCTTTTTTTGTTTGTTTGCTTTGTATTTTTTTTTTTGAGAGAGAGGGAGAAAGAGAGAGAGAGAGAGAGAGTGTGTGTGTGTGTGTGTGTGTACACGAGCAGGGGAGGGGCAGAGAGAGAATCTTAAGCAGGTTCCTTGCCCAGTGGGAGCCGGGCACAGGGATCAGTCTCCCAACCGTGAGCTTATGACTTGAGCTGAAATCAAGACTCAGATGCTTAACCATCTGAGCTACCCAGGCACCACTATTTGTGCATTTTTGTAAATGCTCTATTCTCAATGGTTTCACTACCTCCCCCTTTTCCAGATGCCACTTCTGCACTCTTCCTGATGGCCTAACCTCTTCACTTTGCCTTCCTGGTCATTTCCTCCCTTTGAGCTGGTCAAGCCCAGGTGCTGTGTGGGCACACAGTGTGGCTAGGCAAATCTTCTCACTCTGAAGATGCGGCTCATTGTTGCATCTTCTGCAGTGATTACTGGCTCCTGGCTGCCTGGCCCACTTCACCTTCCACCCTCTTTCCCTCTCTAGACTCACGCCTGGCCTTTGCACTTTCTCTGAGTTCATCAAACATGTTCCTGCCACAGGCTATTTGCACCTACCACACCCCCCCGCCAAATAGCTACTTTCTAGGTGAGTATGAGTTCAGTCTCTCACGTCGTCCATGCATTTTTTCCCCTAGGAAACACTTCCTTGACTGTTATTCCCTTTTTCTCTCTTTTTAAAATTCTTCTAGCAGTTTCCACAAACTGAGACTATGATATATATTCTTATTGACTAGCTACTCCTGTTAGAATGTAAGTGCCAAGAGGCCTCAGACTCTATCAGTTGACTCTTGGTGCAAAATAAACCACACCCAAACGCAGCGGCTATAAACAGTAGCTATTTATTTAGCTCCTAACTCTATAGTTTGACAATCTGGACTGAGCAGTCCTCTGGTCTGGGGGACATTTGGTCGATCTTGACTAAAGCTTACTCAAACATCTGCATTCATTATCTGGGTCAGCAGAGAGCTGCCGGTTTCTGGCTGAGCCACCTGTTTCCCTTCCACATGGCCCCGTATCCTGTAGCTGCCTAGCTTGGACTTGCTCATATGGTGGTCAGGGTGCCCAGGCACACCTGTTCTCCATGTCCCTGAATGAGTCACTCATGTGACTGTGCCCTCAGGCACCTCAGACTCAAGGGGTAGAGAAACAGATTCTGCATCTTGCCGCGAGAGCCTGTAATTGTGTTTTGCAGGATCCTGGATGCCAGGAGAGGAATGTGTGCTTATTTCTACCAACCCAGGGGCAAGATCTGCTTTATTCACTACTCTGTCTCTAGCATTGAAACACCGACTGGCTCAAAACGGGCTCTCAGCAAATACTTTTTTAATGAATAGAGGTAACGCCAGTGGGCCACCAGCCAGGAAACACACAATCTGTGGGAACACCACCACAGATGGATGTCAGCGCTGTGACTGCCACCACCATATACCCACCATCATCCCTTACCATCCTCCCCTGCCCCCCCGGTCCCATAGAGGATGAGCACCAAGGCTTTCTGTCTGTATCACTGGTTCAAGGCATGGAATCAGAGGGAGCCTCTGACTGGCCCAGCCTAGCTCTTGGGACTGCCCTGTGACATGTGGGGGACAGAAGACCAGGCTATCAATACACACATTGGGGAAATTCCCATAAAATAAGGAGAAGACGGATGCTAGAGAGATGAATCCCTCCCTGAATCTGCACAGACACCCTGTATAGGACACACTATTTACAACCTGTCCCAATGCCTATTTTTTAATTGATAACAGTGGCTGATATCCAACTGGACTATCTCACACCCACACACACACACACACATACAAATTAATTTGCAGATGAGGGAAACTTTGAACTCAGCCAAATAACTCTTCTTTCCAGAAACAGCTATTTAGCTAATGAATTAGTTATTTTGTTTCTGTTTCTTTAAAAAACAAAACAAACCCAGGGCGCCCGGGTGGCTCAGTCAGCTAAGCGCCCCCAACTTCAGCTCAGGTCACTATCTCATGGTTCGTGGGTTCAAGCCCTGCGCTGGGCTCTGTGCTGACCGCTCAGAGCCTGGAGCCTGCTTCAGATTCTTTGTCTCCCTCTCTTTCTGACCCTCCCCTGCTCACGTTGCCTCCCCCTCAGAAATAAATTAAACATTAAAAAAAACAAAAACCCTGTGGATTGCCACAGAGGCAGTGAAGTTCTCTGTGTACAGAATGCCTGCTACCATTATCATTACAAAAGAATCATTAGAATGAGTGGGGAAAAGGGCCCTAACTATCCTTAAAGTAGTCATACAGAATAACGCACCAAGGCCCCGTAGCGCTGTCACTTGAATAAATACACGCATTAAAAAGTAGAGTATCTCGAATTGGTTACTGTCACGCCAAGCAGTAGACAATTTCGACTGCATTGTATGAAGACTTAGAAGCAATAATAGGATCTGGTGGCCTTTAAATCAAAGCTTCTTAAGAAGAAAAGAGAAGCTACAGAACATACCTAACCCACACAAAACTGGAATAATTTGTCATTATTCCCTCCGGTGTTTACAAGGCAGTTATATAACCAGCAGCACCCGATCGAAGGCATGCACACACACTCATGCCCTAGTTGGGATCCGCTTCCTTTTATGTTCTTTTCACTGTCTGGACTTATGAAGGACACAGAGGCCACGTGGGATGCCTGTGGGGGATGAAACGCCGGACTTCAGGGCTTTCAGGGAGCCCGAGGAAGCTTGGACAGGTCGGGCAGCACCCTTGTGGGCGGCCCTTGCCTTTCCACACCAGTAACTTCTCCACCTGAGGGCTTTCTCTGACCATGGAAGCCTGCTTTCCTTCCTGTTGGCCGGGCCAGGCACAGCGGAGAATTAACCCTCTCCGAGCGAGCTACCCTCACTCAACAACCAAAGGAGTAGCATATAAATTCCCAAGCTCCCTTGGGAACAGAGTAATTCTTTTGAATAGAGTAATTCTTTTTGCCCTTTAAGTTACTAATTGACTGGCAGGGAAAAAGAGAGAGAGAGAGAATCCCAAGCAGGCTCTGCACTGTCAGCGTAGAGCTCAACGCGGGGCTCGAACTCACAAACCATCAGATGGTGATCTGAGCCAAAAATCAAGAGTCAGAAGCTTCACCGACTGAGCCACCCAGAGGCTCCTGAACACGGCAATTCTAAGGCGCGTGTTCAGTGAATGAATGAGTTATTTGTTTCTTTAAAAAACAAATCCTGTGGACTGCTGCAGAGGCGGCAAAGTTCTCTGTGCACAGAATGTCTACTACCATTATCATTAGAAAGGGATCATTAGAAGGAGTGGGGGAAAGGATGCTAACTATCCTTTAAAGTAGTCCTACAGAATAACACACAAAGACCCTGTATCACTGAGAACAAATGTCTGCCAGGTGTCCTCAGTGGGCGTGAGGCTCAGGAGCCCACAGAGGTACCTGCCTGGTCAAGCAGCTTCAGTGGGCTGCACCCCTTTTTCTGGCTTTATCCCCTCCAATCCAATGCCAGTCTCCTTCACCTTCCAAATCAATTGCTGATGCAAAGTTGGCTAATGGAGGAATGAACACGAAGGAATACAAGGCTCCAGGCTTCCCACCACCCCTCTCCTGGAAACCCCACACAATCTGCCCACATGCCTCAGCTAGTTCATTAGAGCCGTCGGGTTTGAGAATGCGGACCAGGTGAAAACGTGGACTCCTCTGAGGAAAACCTCAGGTCACGTACCTCCTATCTTAATGAACAGAAAGTATCTGACATCAAGAGGTTGCTAAGAGTCGGGGTCCTGGAGGAAGGAACATCCAGGGAAGGGGGAAGCAGGGGTCTCATCCTTGCATCCTCTCCTGGGGTTTGGAAGGCTGTGCTAGGGTGGGCATGGCTCTAATGCCAATTAGGACAGAGCAGATGAGGCCCATCACCTTGATTTCACCCGAAAGTCCTGTGCTCGCTCTAAACCTTGAATCCCTCATCTTTATTTAACATGGGGAATCATAGGGCTGCCTCTGTGTCTCTGTGGTTTGAGCGTCCAATGCTTGATTTCTACTCAGGTCATGATCCCAGAATGTCAGATTGAGCCCCAGATCTGGCTCTGTGCTGAGCAAGGCACCTGCTTAGGATTCTCTCTCTCCCTCTACCCCTACCTTTCCCCAGTGTCTGTCTGTCTCTCTGTCTCTCTCAAAAAAATGGGAATAATAATAATAAAAAATGGGAATAATAATATCGACCTCTGAAGTTTGTTATCATTGAGTGAATCATTCGCCTCAAGCAATAAACCCAGTGCCTGGCCCATCGTAAACCTAACCATAATTTCACTATTAACGAATACTCTTTGTAATGATCATCTTTATCCTTTTAAATACTAGAATTAGACCTTAAATTTGTGCTTTCTCCTCCTGACATGCCGAGGACCCAAGATCAAAGCAAAGAGTAACCTGGAAAGTCAGAGCTGTTGCGGGTTCTAGCGGGCCCCTCCCCACCCCCTCCCCGGCACCACCCCTTCCCTCTGGTTCAGGGGCGCGCACACCCAGCTGACTGTTCCTGTCCATTTCCTTCCTGAGCTGTAACACAGCAACCCCCAGGCAGGGCGTGGAGGGACAGGACTCTCACGCTTTCTGCAACAAAAACAAAAGGGAGAGTCCTCATGCAAGGTTAAACTCTCCTGTAAAAAAAAAAAAAGCGCATTATCCCAAATCCTCTCCCTCTCGCAGCCTCCGGCGCCTCCTCCTCCCCGCGTGAGCCCGCTCTGCGGCCGGCAGCCTTCCAGAGCCGTTTTTTCAGGCGCTTTGCAGCAGATGTGATAATTATAAAATGCACCGTCGGAGAACTGTGGTATTTATTTGTTTTCCTTCATTGCAGTTTTTACTAGCTTTCCTTTAAAGACAGCGAGGCACAGATTGAGCCATAAACTGTCAAATTCCCGTATCTTACGAGGCTACCAATTTCCTAAAATGGGAGATGATTTAAATTTCCAATCAAACGGACAGATAGAAAATGCACTGCAGCTCAGGCAGGAGTTGTAAAGCTCTCAAGCTCTGTTTTGCCCCTTTTAATCTTTCTCAGCTCAGACTATTGACATGGACAGAGAGAAGATAATTGCACCGTCCAGACGCACCGCAGTTCATCAGATCCAGGTCCTGGGTGGCGTAAGTCATTCGGGACTCCTCACCAAAGACCCGCTTTTGCCCCCTCCAGTCCCAGTGGGCTCAGACGGACAGGGTGCTAGGGTGTGATGTCAAGAATCAAGATCTTGCACGGGCGCCTGGGTGGCTCAGTCGGTTGAGCATCCGACTTCAGCTCAGGTCATTATCTCAGGTTCCTGGGTTCCAGCCCTGCATCAGCCTCTGTGCTGGAACGTGTTTAAGATTCTGTGTCTCCCTCCCTCTCTGACCCTCCCCTGCTCACGCTCTCTCTCTCAGAAATAAATAAAACACTGATAAAAATTTAAAAAAAAAGAATCAAGATTGTGCAAACCACCAGTGACTTGCAGGCAGCATGGCTGGAATCCTGCCTGGGACGTGGTTTTGGAAGCCAGCCACATCAAGACGAATCCATTTGCGAAGCCCAATCCGGACAACTAGGGTAGCTCCTCTGTGGGCGCTACTCGTTTCTTTTTTCTCTTTTCTCTTTTTTATTGTTGTTGCTCTCGTTTGCTGGCCTGTGGTTGGTGGTTTGTTTTTCCTGGGGACGGACAGGATGTGGGGAGAAGATAGGACATGCACTTTGAGCATCATCTCCCAGATGGACCCATTTGCCTGGCAACTTTAACACCTAGAAGCTTGCCTGGGGCCGGCAGATAAGGATTTGGATGCAGATAGTGGAGAGGAGGAGAGGGAGGCCATGGAAGGAAGGGAGCCAGCAGCATAGGCTGTGTCCATAAGCCACGTTTCACCGTGTTCACCTGACGCGCGTGGGCTCTGCAGGAGCCCCTGGGTCGTTGCCTACGGCAAGCCTCACCAGGGACACAGAGGCTGGGGTTTTACCCACGGTTCCTGGCAGAGAGCTGCTTCCTGGGTCATTTGCTCTGAGAGTGGAGACCAGGCCGTGGGAGTTCACGGGACAGTGGCCACTGAAGAGGCCGGGCAGGGCCCCCGGCACCGTCTGCTAACACTCTCCTCTCTTCCTCTGCACAGGACCAGCTGGAGGCCCGGAGCCAAAGCAAGCACCAGGAAAACCCCGTTCCAGGAAGAGCCCGTGGCCCTGCGGAGAGGAAATGGCACTGCCCAAGCACGTGGTGGTGTTTTGCTGGGTGCCCTGTCCTGGGCCCAGCGTGGGGTCCTCCGAGCGGATTTGGGATGCCTATCAAACCATCCAGAGAGGAGTTTCCAGCCCAGCGGTGCAATGGTGTTCCATGGGTTACAGGCATGGAAAAGTGAAGGCCTCCTGGGACGTGTGGGGCTCATTAAATACAATCCGTTTCTCTTTCCTTCCCTGCTGAAACGCACAAGACCAGATCTCCTAAAAGCCCTAAATTTGCCAGCCATATTCATCTCTTTAATTACTGTGTCTGGTTCACTTTTATTTGCAATCATGGGAGCTTTTTATAACCCTTTCACATCTCTGTGCAAGGTGTCAAAGAATCCTAGAGACCCCGAGGGGAGCGGGGGAGGGGAGAAGGAAGGGAAATAGGCTCACTCAGGAGAGTGAAGTGCTACTGCTTTTTCTCTAGGTCACTGGAAAGGTATTAAAGCTGCTCCAAATGGAAGGGAGCCTACGTTGGCGAGGCACCCATAAGGGTCACAGGGCTAAATGTATCAAAAGCCAGGCAGCCTAAGTACTTTGTGCAGAAGCGGGTATGTCCTAACAGATCCTTGCATCCGAAACAAGGGCTTCTTTCCGAGGGAGCGTTGGGCGGGCCGACAGCTCATGGCCTGCTTCTCTTTTGCCAATGACCTTAGCTGAAGGGGGAGACGGAGTGCCATGTCCAAGGATACCTCCCCCCCCGCCGGAATAGCCCCCAGTCTGTTCTGGGTACAAGCCCCTCCTGCCTTGCCTCAACTGGGGCTTCTCTGAAGGATGCACTGATTCCAGAGCTCCCTGCGTCCAGGCCTCCCTGGTTGTAAGCACACAATTCAACCTTTACTGGTCCCTGCCTCCCAAATGCTGAGAGCTGCCCAGCTTCCCTGCAGTGACTGCCCTGTGTGCAAAGTGTTGTGACTTGGGGAACCCAACTGGCTGCCCACCATGGAGACTGTTTGCAACGGCGGATATGCTGGAGCCCCGTGCAAGTGTTTCTGGGAAGCGCTGGTGAGGAAAATGTGCTGGGGCAGGAAAGACACACTAAGGGTGGCCAGGAAGGCCCCAGATGCCTGGCGTTCCCCTGTATATTATCACAATGTCTCGCAGCATTCTGAAAAATTCATACACTAAGATTGATTGAAAATGTCAGTGCATGAAAATGTAAATTTCTGGAGCCTGGGTCGCGCAGTCTGGTTAAACGTCGGCTCAGGGCCTGACCTCACAGTTCCTGAGTTCGAGCCCGGCGTTGGGCTCTGTGCTGACAGCTCAGAGCCTGGAGCCTGCTTCTGATTCTGTGTCTCCCTCTCTACCCCTCCTCTGCTCATTTACTCTCTTCAATAAACATTTAAAAAAAGAAATGCAAATTAATACTAATGTGAGATGTCATTTTCAGGTAGCAGATGAATCAAGAGCAAGAAGTTGAGCAGCACCCGTGCTGGCGTGTGTGTGTGAAGGCATAGGTATTCTCATAAAATTCTGGCAAGTGTATAAATGAGTACAACCTTTCTGGAAGGCAGATTGGCAGTCTGAAATCCACAGATCCATCGACTCAACAACAGTTTGGCTCTTCCTAAGGGTTTATGAGTCCACACATGAGCAAAGATGTACATACAGGATTATCCATTTTCACATTGTTTATAGTAGTAAAAAGCCAGAGATCGTCAAAAGATTCATCATTACATGCGAAAGTAAATACGTGAATAGTGACCCTGTAAATAAAATACTCTTCAGCCTGGCTCTGCCCTGTCCATCCTCAAAGGATCAGTTCCAGGGCCCAAACGACACCGAGGTGGGAGAGTTGGCTGTTCGGGCTATAAATTGGGCACAGCCCAGCCCGGCTCCTCCTCACGTGTTTGGTGAACTTGACCATCACGCTGGGGCTGTAGTGCTGGCTTAAACACTGTTTTGCCATGTACCGTGTTCCTTCTGATAAACAGTGATACGAAAACACATTTAAAGAGCACTTGTATTTTAACAGATTATATAATTGTTTGCTCTCACTTTAAGAAAAAAATTACTTACAATGTAAGTGTAAACAATGGTATGTAATTTTTGGATGTTCAAACCAATCCGAAGGAATTCTTTTTTCCAGTAATCTTTCATCAGAGAGTTTATCAAATAGCTTTCAGTCACAGAATTATTTAAAAGCAAACCTTCCCGAGGTTCATCCTATTTGTTATGGTCTGAGGGGTCCTTATTTGCAACCGTTCTAAGGGTTTTATATAATGTATGTCGACCATAAATTTCTGTTGTAAGGGAGCAAGAATCTTTGGAGCAAAGCTCCCTTAAAATGTTTTTCAAGATTCTAATTTCTGAAAAACAAATCAGAAGTTGCAAACCTCAAAGCCTCAGAAATGTTCACCTGCTTCGTCCTGGCAGAATTAAAACTTTTTTATTAAAAATTCTTGAAAAGCCCCTAGATGTTTTTCAGAGACAAAATTCCAGTGGTGGAATAGGAAAGCACCGCTCCAGTTAGCTTTTCCCACTGCCCCTCCACTAAGGCCTGCCGTCCCTTCCACAGAGAGGCGCAGATCTCAATTTCCCAGCAAGTGTCATGGACACAGACACGTGTTCTCAAATCTGGGCTACAGATAGCGTGGTCCTCTCTAGAAAAGCCGCCAAGGCACATAAACCCAGAATCACGCGCCTGGATCTCAGATCCCCGGAAACCCGGATTAGCACAAGCAGCTAGCCGATGCAGCTGCACGGAGGAAGCCTTCAGACATTGCAAGAAAGGACTGGGGACAAATCGGGCTTGGCCTTGTAGGCTCATTTCGGGAGGGGGGGAGGGGCGAGATCCCTTAAGAAGGCACAGGGCGATTTCTTCATTTGTGCAGCTCTTAGACGGGGGAGGGAAGCCCACTGTTTGGAGAATCGAAAAACCAGCCTTGCTACACAAACGCCTGCATCATCAATAACCGAAATTTGCAAAGACCCTTGGATCACGTGATGCATTACTCTGGCCTGGTAACCTGCATAGTGGTTTTAATCGCTCTCACTAACTGCTCCCAGTTCAGAGAGCCTCTCCTCCTTCAGGTCTCTTGGCGGCTGCAGGGCCCGGGAGCTTTGCTGGCAAGGGAGCCTGGCTGTGCGCTAATGAATCCCTTGCTGTGCCGGTCTCCTCTCGTCCTGAGCGCTTCCCTGCCGCCCCTCCCCCTCCCGCCAGCACAGGGCCTTTGCTGCTTTCCTCCCCTGCTGGCCGGGAGTTTGCTGCAGGGCGGGGAGCTCCAAGGGGAGCACAGCACGGTGAGGGTGACGGGAGCGCGCGGCCACTGGCCCGGAGCGCGCTCCTGCCTCCTTGGCCTGATGTATCCCCGGCAGCGGTGCCAGGGCCTGGTGGGGACCGCGCGTCTTCTGAGCAGCCCAGGCTGCAGCGTGGAGCCCGTCCAAGGCGTCTTGCTCCTGTCCTCAAACTCCTCTATCGAGCCGGGACTCACCCGGGGCAAAGCTCGCTGCGCCGATAAGAGCCTGTACATTTTCTCCAGAGCCCTGGCCCCCAAGTGCTGGCCTCGCGTTTGGCAACAGCAGAGCTGAACCAAGGGGCAGCCACTGGCCTGCCTCCCCTCCGTGCGGCGTGGGGTACGCTTCTCAGGAAGCAGGTTTATAAAACGGGGTCCCGGCGTGGGGTACCAGCGTAGGTGTAACTGGACGTGGCTCTTGCTGCCCTCACACTAACACTTGCTTTCTTGGGCGGGGTCCCTTCTTCCCCCTGTCCCCAACCCCCAGAACACCCCCTCACCCCTCGCCCGGGCTGGCCTGAGGCCAGCGCGCTGAGCAGTTCACAGGAGCCCTGGCCCAGGGGGACCCGCACTTGGTTTCATGCCCTGCTGCTGCCATCTTGAAATTCGTAGCTTCTTTTTGAACAAAAGGCCCGGCAATCCCGTTTTGCAGTGGGCGCTGCAAATTAAGGAGCCAGGCTGGCTCCCGGGCCTTTCGGATCCTGACCCAGAGGAAGCCGTGCTGGGAAGGACAACCCCTCCTGAAACACCTCCTGGGTTTTGTGTGTTCAGAGGAAGGCTGTGGGCTTTCCAGTTGGGGACTGGGCAGGTTGCCACAACCTCAGGGAGATGCCTCCCTTCGTCGCGAAGGCCCCCTTGGTGATATTTTTAAAAGATAATACCTACTGAACTGTCAGTCACGTCCAAGCCCTGCTGTGTGTACTTGGCATTTTATCCTGTAATCCTTACTGCGAGGCAGGCACCCTCATTACCCCATTTTAAAGATGAGGAAACAGACTCCCAGAGCGTTCAATTGGTCTCAAATCAAACTCAGATGCAGTTAACTCCAAAACATGTAGTTTTAACCACTAGACCATACAGCTTGATTATAAAAGGAAAATATGTTCTCCATTTCATTGGCAGTAAGATTCATGACTGATGTGTTGATTGACTGTGAGTGCGGAGATGAAGGCAGTTGCAAAGAGAAAATAGAAAAACATCCCCCCCACACACACACACACTGAGTACACAGGAGAATATAAACTGATATTGCCAGAATGCCATAAAGAAATAAGAATCTCCTGTAATTTTTTCCTGTTTACTTTGGTCCCGGCTTTGCTTTGAAGGCTGTTGGCTTGGGAAACTGTAAGCTCTTTTGGCTCTTGGACTGTGGGATTCATTATACCAAAATGGCTAGCAGGCCTCTGCATTCGATATCTTCTCAAATGCATTCAGCAGACCAAGGATATGCCCAGAATCCAACATCAGGGAATTTTCCACAATTATAACCATCATCATCTAAGAACCAAAGCCAGTGTTTATTCATTGCTACGAGCCAGCCAGTTTACATATATCAATTTATTTAATCCTCACAGCCACCATATAAGGGAGGCATCATTATTGTAATTTTACAGATGAGGACACTGAGGCCCAGAGAGATGAAGTAATTCTGTGAGATCACCTTGCTGGTAACTCTCAGAGCCAGGACTGGAATCAAAAAGCAGACTCTTAACCCCTGAACATCCTCTGTCAAAGAAGCTGCCCTGAGAACAGACATCTGGACATGAATAATCCAGAGTAGGGGGTCAAGTGGGGACTCCTGATCCTGCGACCACAGTGCCCTTCTCTGGACTTCCCTTATTTATATACCACTGATGAAATGTGCGCTTACTGGGAATGAGACCCGCCTGAACACAGCCCAGCCAGCACTGGGGCTACATGGTTCTTTATCCACCTGCATTAGATTACACACGTCCATCACTCAGGAGTATCATCTCCCCTGGGGCACCTGGATGGCTCAGTCAGTAAGCGTCCAACTCTTGATTTCGGCTCAGGTCATGATCTCATAGTCTGGGAGTTCGAGCCACATGTCAGGCTCTAAGCTGACAGTGCAGAACCTGCTTTGGATTCTGTCTCCCCCTCTCTCTGCCCTTCCTCCTGTCTTCCCCCCCCCCTTAGAAATAAACAAATACAAAAAATATCATTTCCTTCAATTTTCTAACTGGACCTACTGGGGAGTGATAACCAGTTAATCTAAGGGAACACAGTCCCTGACATTTATTGCTTGTGAAGCCACTCGCCCAAGGACAGAACTGAGATGTGAACGGAGAAGGCATTTCAGTCATGTATCCCAATACAGCTCATTGCTCTTCTTGTACCACCGAGAAGAAAGTTATCAGTGTCTCCATTTTACAGATGGGAAAACAGAGGTTCAGGGAAATTTAGCAACCTGCCCAAAGTCCCAGTGCAAGGAAATGATGGAGCCCGGGATTCAAATCCCAGACGGCTAAAATAAAACCCAGAGTCTAAACCATGAGCTGAGTAACCTCTCCAAATGCTATGCCAAGAAGCCCAGCACCAGCCTTATACAAAACTGCTTAGCGTCTTCCCACGCAGCATTAACTGTGCTCCCGAGGTCACGTCCAGCTCCAGCCCCTTCCAGCAGTGGTATCTTAATCAACACTGGCTACTCACTGAGGTTTTCTTGCCCCTGAAAAGGTTCTACACAACCCTTTTTTCTCTCGATATATCATATTCAGAATCATTTTAATGGGACAGTATCATGTTTACGGAAGTTAACAGCAACTTACCTTCTGCCAAACCTATCAGTCTTTTTTCTTCCTTTCCTTCCCTCTAATTCTGTGACTGTGGGAACTGATTATGCTTTACAGAAAGCATTACCCTAGATGCCGAAACTTTGCGCCTGCACAGGTAGGTTACTGTTTGGGGAAGGAAAGCAGTTTTAAAAAGAGAGCTTGCGCCCCTCCGTCTGTCCACTCACCATCATACAGGAAACACCTGCAGATGCCCATGTTCACAGATGCACATGTGCCCACTTGTGCACGTGCACACAATCATACAGGCAGGCCCACAACGTGCACCACCTGCATGCACGTGCACGCGGGAGTATGCTCACACACATGCACACAATCACACAGGCACACCCACAACATACACCCACCTGCACACACGTGCACGCGGGGGTATGCTCACACATGTGCACACAGACACACACAGATTGGCTCACTCCCTAAGATGCGCTGACTGGGCCTAGAGGTTCTTGGAAAGCAGGGCAGGCTGTTCAGGTATAAACAGTGTTCTTTCTGGAAAACCGCCTCTGCCTTCTTTGCTCAGACACATCCCCAGTTTGCTAGAAGGGAGCCTCAGGGACTTACCTGGTGTATTTTATTAAAATAAAGGCTACAGCCGCTTTCCGGCGATGACTGCGCGTGAGTCCACACTGTAAACAGAATCTGTGTTTACTGAGACACACTTTTTGTATCCACTGACAACTTTTTTCAGACATGTTTCCAGTTTTATTTATTTATTAAGTTTAATTATTTTGAGAGAGAGAGAGAGAGGAAGGGAGGGGCAGAGAGAGAGGAGGGGAGAGCGAGCAAGGGAGGGGAGGGAGAGAGAATCAGGCTCCACACTGTCAGCGCAGAGCCCGATATGGGGCTCGAACCCACAGTGAGATCATGACCTGAACCAAAACCGAGAGTCGGACACACCACCCAGGTGCCCCAGACATGTTTCCAGTTTTAATCTATTATAAAGATTGTAAAAATCAAAAAATTACAAAAATCAAGAATAATCATTACTTGGAAGTGACAATTTTCTTTATGAAGGATTCAGCATGCTTTGAAAGAAGTCTCTCGGTGCACACAAAACATGGCTATTAACAAAACTTAACGATATGCCTGGCTTTTCAGGGACCTCCTTGTCACATAAAGCGTGGGGGATAATCCCCAGTGAGCCCTCAGATAATTAAAACTGAAGGTTCTTTCAAACAGACAAAAACAATGCTGAAAGGAGCGACTGAGTTGAAATCAGAGATTTTTAAATGTGTTGAGTAGAATTAATTGGTTGAGAAAAAGAAACGGGAAAGTTGCTTCAGAAGGTGTTCAAAAACTCCAAAGACAAACCCAAGGAGGGAGAAATGGAGGTCATCTGCAAACCTCAAATGTGGTCTTTTTCTAAGTCTTGCAGTCTTTAGGCTTCCTCTTTACCCAAAGTCCAAATCCTTTTTTTCTTCCTTTGCTGCCAGCTGGCCCCGAGGTCATCAAGCACTGCTAAATATAGCCCAGCCTCTTTTTTGTTTTTCCCTTCGCTGGGGAAACGGTCATAGTTTAGTCCAGAAGAAAGCCAGGCAATTGACCATTTTTCCTGGAAAGCATAAGTGTCTGAGTCCTAATTTTGCCAGAACCAGACAGCGTAAATTCAGTTTATTAAAACATGCATTTAGCATATTTGCCAGAGTGGTGATATTTATTCCCCCTGAACTTTAAATTATCTTGGACGGCCAAAGAGATCTTTAATTATGTATAGGCACAGGACAACTGAGCACAAGGCACCGGGTTTCTTTTTTTAATATATATTTCCCAAGAGTAAGAAAATGATAGGTTAAGCATTTAACATGTTTGCAGACTTCATTTTCTTTCCATCAAGTGCTGGAGTTAAGTCAAATTTTCTTTCTGACATTTCAAAAAACTCCACTATATGAAAGACATAGGTTTAAAATTGGCCTGATTTTTTTCCATTGGATTCAGGAGGAGACTGGGAATTCGCCAGAAGAGGCTTTTCCAATTTTCCGTGGCATCTGACTTGACATCTGGAAATGGCCAGCGAGGAATAACTGTACATGTGTGAAGTGCTATGGACTTTGCCCAACCCATTTACATACAGCATCTCATTTTTGAGCCTCCACACAACCCTGATAGGAGCTAAATAATCCTCTTTTCTGATCCTACCACAAAGTTATTTAACAGCCAAAAAAAGAAAATCAAGGTCTAGAGAAGTTGGGCAATTTGACCAAGGTTTCACAACTAATAAATGGAGGAATTGGAACCAGAATTCAGACTTCCTGAATCCCAGATCAGGCCTTTCTGACCACACTTACCACTGGAATCCAATTTTCCAGTGGGGCCTGGGGGCCCTTGGCAACATGGCCTCCAGTGTAAGAGATTTCTTAACAGAAGACTCCCATGGTGGTGCTGGAAAGTTATCAAGGTCTTCTTCTTCCTTTTATTTTTTTGGGGGAAAGAGAGCACAAATGGGAGAGAGGCAGAGAAAGAGCGAGACAGAGGACTCGAAGTGGGCTTGGTGCTGACAGCAGTGAGCACCATGTGGGTCTCAAACTCACAAACCCTGAGATCTTGACCTGAGCCAGACGCTCAACTGACTGAGCCACCCAGGTACCCCGCGTTATCAAGGCCTTCTGAGGGATTCTGGAGTGAACCTCCAAGGACCTCCCTCACCCAGCCTCAAACAGCACCTTCAGTGAGTACACAGGAATTGCCTCTCCTCCAGCCTTGACCCCCTGCCAATCCCAGCTGATCAGCGTGATGACCAGGAGTGCCGGGCTGAGAATGTGCCTTTGGCTGATTATCCTGGGATCAGCGAACAAAGGCACCGTGAGTATTCGCCACCGTACAAATGCAGGAAATGGAGGTGTGACTTAAGGGTCTATTGCATCACTTTGCTTTCCATGGTGTGTTTGTGACCTGAAAGCACACAGTTTTTTCCAACCCTGCCTTCCTCTCCTGAAAACTTCCACCACACGTTATTATTATATAATTCTTATATATTATTATATTTTGAGAGAGAGAATGCACATGAGCCAGGGGAAAGACAGAATCCTAAACAGGCTCCATATTGAGCGTGGAGCCCGACATGGGACTCAATCCCACGGGATCCTGACCTGAGACAAAATCAACAGTCAGAGGCTCAACTGACAGAGCCAACCGGGCACCTGCCACCACACATTAGTTTAACTTCAGATGACTGGTTGTCTCTTCGGAGTGCAAATCTTTTTCATTGTAGGGGTGAGGGGCAGGGCTGGGAGCTTGGATAGGACAGGTAGCATGCTGGGTAAATCAGACTCATTAAAAGCTTAATTCCACTGTCTTTATCAGACCTGGCAAGGGGTTCAAACTGGGAGCTGTGGAAGCTGGTGGAAGCCTCCCCACAGATGCGTTTTCCTGCACAAGCTCTGAGGTCAGCAGTGCCCTTCAACTTGACCACTCGAGACAGAGCACGACAGGCTCCCATCCTCCCGACAGATGACACCCAACACTTACCCGAAGGCAGGTGTCTCAGGTCGTTCCCCTGAATTCTGAGTCTCTTCCACCTAGGACATGGCATTGGCTATTTCCCATTGAGCCCTGAGCCACAGGGAGGTGACGGGCTCAGATGCAGAGAGAATGGGGCATCTTCTCTTTGGAGTAAGCAAAGCGGCAAAGCAAGGCTGAAAAGGGAAGGCTGCCAAGGGAGACGGGTTACTCAGATACAATAAAAACCTACTTGACAGTTTTGCTTATAATGGAGACACCGCAGTGAGCTTTTAGAGGGCCCACTACCGCCAGTTTGCAGAAAGGCTGACCCTTCAGCACTCGACCTCAGCAGAGAGAGGAGGTCCCTCACCTCCCAGCACAGGGCAGCAGGGTCGATTTACCTCCTAATCCCAGACTCGGGGAGTGCGTGACCTGGCCAATAACTTCCTACTCTTTGGAAACGTGTTCTCATTTGCTTGTTCCCATCTTCACCGCCTCATGACAAACGGTCTCTTTGTAGAGTCCACGGTCCTCGGCCGCCCCGTACCTCGAAGAGACTCATTGCTTCTGATCTCCTTTTTGATGAGCTAACCCCTTTGCATGTCGGATTTGTTGTTTGTGTATGCTCTTTTTAAACTGATGGGAAAGCAAAGGGACAGCAGGGCGTTCTTCGATTTTTGTCTCCTGCACACGGAAGATGAATTCTCTGTGTGTGTTCAGAAGTGACTTGTTTCCTCCCAGATTTTATTTTCATGAGGTTAAGAAAGCAATTGAACAAGGAGTAAGGATTCCAGGAACTGCAACTGCAGCGTGTATTAGATACATGCCACTCTCTGCTTGTGTTCAGACTGGGTTCATCAAGCAAGTGGAAGCATCTTTTCCTGTGTGCTTCTATTCTTCACATTAACATGTGAAATTACACTAAGCGACAGGATTATTATTGTTTATTTATATCTGCTTTGTTCCAGAAATGATTTAAAGCAGCATTATGGGGGCGCCTGGGTGGCTCAGTGGGTTAAGCGTCCAACTTCGGCTCATCTTAACATCTCAAAGTTCATGGGTTTAAGCCCCACATCAGGCTCTGTGCTGACAGCTCGGAGCCTGGAACCTGCTTCGGATTCTGTGTCTCCCTCGCTCTCTGCCCCTCCCCCACTCTCATTCTGTCTCTCTCTCAAAAAGAAACATTAAAAAAATTTAAGCAGCGTTATGTATGAATTTCTGATCTATGTGCAAGAGCAGTTCTATTTATTTTTTTTATCAAATCCACTTGTTAATGATTGATATGTTAATGATGTGATTAATCCATTGGGCTTGATTCATTTAAATCATCATTTACATTTCATCAAGACATGTTTTCAAGGCAATACTTGATGTTCTTCTCAAAATGCTGCATTTCTCAGCATGAAGAGTCTCTCTTTTCCATAAGCAAACTAAATCTGAACTGCACATTCTGACTGGCAGCAAGCTAAAATCTAAGTGTGGGGAGGTTAAGTAATCTCACCAAGGTTTCCAGAACACTGGAGGAGCCCGCTTTTCCTTATGCCTATGGTTTTTCTATAACGTACATTTCTCTATGAGATATACAAGTCTGGGGGCCTGGGTGGCTCAGTTGGATAAGCGTCTGATTCTTGATCTTGGCTCAAGTCCTGATCTCAGGGTTCATGAGTTCAAGCCCTGCATCAGGCTCTGTGCTGATGGTGTGGCACCTGCTTGGGATTCTGACTCTCCTTCTCTCTGCCCCTCCCCTGCTTGTGCTGTCTCTCTCAAAATAAATTAAAAAAAAAAAAAAAAAAGGTACACAAGTCTGTACAATTCCTCCAAGAAATCTAGGAGACAATAGTCACCACCTACCACCAGTAGGCTGAAGAAGTGCCCAGAAAGCCGCAGGCCCCAGGCACAGGCTTTCTCCAGCTGGTGGAGAAAACTGTGCCCATGAGCGTCCTTTTCTGATGCCCCAGAGTCAGGACGTGACCTTCTGGGCATTCTGAATAGGTACCAGCAGAGTCGAGATCATGTGAAATAGAATGGTCAGGCCAGAAAGGTGGCACGTGGTTTTAGTAGGACACAGGACGTCAGAAAACGTTGAATGCACAGGGAGAAAACTGTTCTCTGCTTTCCTTTTCATGTCACTTCCTTCTCAGTGCCTGAAATCTCCCCTGAGTGGTAGCAGACATTTAACATCCGTCTCCCTCCGGCTAAGTTTATCTACCAATCGGGAGCTGACGTCAGGTAAGAACCTTGGGCAAGCAACAGGAACTTGCCACAATCTAGTGATGATGCTTTCTTTTTGCTGTATTTGGATCAATGTTTACCTTCTCTTTCTTGTTTTTTAAGTTTTTTTAAATGTTTATCTATTTTTGAAAGAGACAGAGACTGAGCAGGAGCAGAGAGAGAGGGAGGTACAGAATTCCAAGCAGGCTCCAGGATCTGAGCTGTCAGCACAGAACCTGACGCAGGGCTCAAACTCACAAACCGTGAGACCATGACCTGACCTGAAGTCTGAAGCTTAACCAACTGAGCCACCCAGGCGCCCCAATGTTTACCTTCTCTTTCTATCAAGTGATGCTAGTTGTCCACTCAGATAGTGATATAAAGTTCTCATTTAAAATAAATGTATTTAGGGGCGCCTGGGTGGCTTAATTGGTTAAGTGTCTGACTTCAACTCAAGTCAGGATCTCACGGTTTGTGGGTTCAAGCCCCGTGTTAGGCTCTGTGCTGACAGCTCAGAGCCTGGAGCCTGCTTCAGATTCTGTATCTCCCTCTCTCTCTGACCCTCCCCTGCTCATGCTGTCTCTCTCTCTCTCTCAGAAATAAAAACATTTAAAAATTTTTTAAATAAGCATATTTAAGTATTTTTAATTAGTTTTTTAAAATTGAAATAAATGACTGTATAGGTGATATGTTTTTTAAAGTTTATTCATTTATTTTGAGAGAGACAGAGTGAGAGAATGAGAGAGAATCCCAAGCAGGTTCCACAGTGTCAGTGCAGAGCCCAGTGTGGGGCTTGAACTCACAAATCCTGAGATCATGGCCTGAGCCAAAATCAAGAGTCAGATGATTAATTGACTGAGCCACCCAGGTGCCCTGCTAACCATGACATGGGGTAACAGGAAGAAAAACATAAAGGGTCTTCAATGAAAGACAAGAAGCTGATGTCCTGGGAGCAAAGTTGGCATCAATCTCAGAAGTGTCAAGCCTGAAGCCAGTACTCCTACTGATAAGCCATGGAAGGTGAACGTCTGGTTATTGATCACCCACCGATAAACTGGCTATAATAAGAAGCACCTGGGTGGCTCAGTAGGTTAAGCATCAGACTTCGGCTCAGGTCTGCTCTCACCGTTTGTGAGTTTGAGCCCTATGTCGGGCTCTGTGCTGACAGCTCAGAGCCTGGAGCCTGTTTCAGATCCTGTGTCTCCCCCTCTCTCTGCCCCTCCCCCACTTGCACTCTGTGTCTCTATCTCAAAATAAATAAACATTAAAATAATTTTAACTGGATATAATAAAAATGTTAACTTAGGCTGCCTGGGTGGCTCACTTAGTTGAGTGTCCAACTTTTGATTTCAGCTCTGGTCATGATCCCAGGGTCATTATTACATCAAGCCCCCTATCGGATTCCATGCTGAGCATGGAGCCTGCTTGAGATTCTCTCTCTCTCTCTCTCTCTCTCTCTCTCTCTCTCTTTCTCTCTGCTCCTCCCCTACTCACTTTCTCTCTAAACTAAATTTTAAAAAATTTAAAAAATATTTTTATTTGATCTCTTCATAGGTTGGTGTTGAAGGATCAAATGAGAATGTGTAAGGAAAAGCCTGTGACAAACTATAAAGTTTTATATCCATGCAAGGAATTATCACAATAAATGAGCAATGGGGGAGGAGTAAGGGAGGATCAAAGCAAATTAGCTGGAAGAAAATTAATTAGCTAGAAATAAAAGTCTACCCTCCCATTAGGTAGATGAACCTGGGTTTTGGGAATGCAGGAAGCAGTCCACGTTGTCATTTGGTTTGTACGAGCTCAGGGATCAGAAGATGAAAAAAATAAAAAACAAACAAACAAAGCCTCCTTCACTGGGAAGACCGACATGAAGACAAGAGAAAGCTGGGGACACCCAAAATCTGGGTGACACCGTCCTGAGGGTCCAGGCACCTAATAACAGGCTCTGTGCCCCCTTCCACACTTGCCCTGGTCCCTGCAAACATGGCTGTGTCCTGACAAATCCTGGCATGTGCAGGTGAGCGCTTGGGTCCAGAGCCCATGAGGCTGCTTGAGGTATCATAGATGAAGGGGTCGGAAACGGGCAGAGGAAGTCCCACGAGGCAACAGCGCAGTCGGCTGCCCTTGGCACTTAACACCCAGAAGCCAGTACAGGGGTCCAGGGAGCGCTGGTTTGGTGAGTGCAAGGAAGAAGGTGGGGGAGGAATGGAGAGGGAGAGACAGAGACAGAGAGGGAGGAAGGAAGAGGAATAAATCTCCGGCTTCTAAACCCCCCCCGCCCCCCAGTGCTGAGGCCAAGGTGGGAATTTAATCCCATGCCTCCTGGGACAGTGAGGAGACATTGGGGATGCTGAGCGTGGGGCCGAAAGTCCAATGGAACTGACTCACAACCTCCCTTGGACCCCTGCTGTGACTGTGGAGCGCTGGGCACGCTCCTCCTTCTCTGACTATGGGTGTGTCTCATCGACACCATGGGCATGGGCAGACCAGCCTCCCCTGGAGTTAGTGACATTAAATGGGGGGAAAATATGCGCACACAGTGGATGAGCCAGAACTGTAGCTTCGGTTGTTAACGGTTGTTGGTGCTATCACATACACTCTACGAAAACGCAGGGGAATTATTTTGATTCTGTTAAAAGTGTGACACGATATGGATTTTCATTCCATAAACAGATTCTTATAACTTTGCTTCCTAATTAGACTGTATCTGTCATGTCTGTAATTCCTGTGTAATTAAATTGAAATTAAATGTCAATTTACTTTGAATTACAGAGTAATTCTATGTATACATGCTACGCAATCTGCATTTTGTTAGGAGACGACAAGCAAAAATACCCTGACAGTCCCTCTGTAATTACACAGTGATCTGATTAAGATCAGTGTTGACAAACGATCTGCCAAGGCCTGAAGAAGAGAAACTGTGGGCTGGTGGAGTGGTTGGCAGGGGTTAGGTGCAGGAAGGGAGGGGAGAGTGAGCTCACCGATGACCCCTCCACTCCCCCAGGAACCCACGCATCCTGATCCAACAGCAACGGCTTGTGCAGGCGGTGGGGGTGACCCTTTAAAAGAAAAAAAAAACAGGAACCTTACATCCTCAACATGCTAACTGGCATGGCTCCCTCTTCACTCTCAGGCCCAGCTGTTTTAATTAGGTTGGCGTTTGAGGTCCTGCATCCCCAGGTCCCCAGAGACAGTGACAAATGTCGAGAGAATATTTCAAACCTCACCCAGGAATGTGATCTTTCTGTAATACATAAAATGGCTTCCATCCTCCAATCTTAAAAAAAAAAAAAAAAGAGGGAGAGACATGGAAATAATTCCTATTCCAGTCTTATAATATCAGTATCATTACTGAGTGCAGGGGCAGTGGGAAAAGGTGAGCTAAGTGGGGAAGAGGGGGGGAGTGGAGAGCCAGGACATGGAGGAACAAGGTCAGGAGCAAAGGTGACAGCACAGAGACAGAAACGTTGCCACTTGTGCTTTCTCCCTCGTTTCCTTCCTCCAAGTCCACTCTGTGGCCAAGGAAGGTCACTTTCCCTCAGCCTCCTTGCCCTTGGCTTTGCCCCTTGGTGTCCTGCTTTCCCAGATATGGCTTCTTTTGGACACTTCACCAAACTCTACCCTGGCATTCCTGTGGGATGAGAAGCTGGTTATTTCCCGTTTACTCAGTGGAAGTCCCCTTCTGCTCCTCCCCAGGCCTCAGACTCCCCTCCACCCACCCCTACCCCAGCAGAGTCTGCAAGACCCCCAGTGTCAGCCTTCAGAGGTTGGGGGGAGGGTCTCGGAGATTATAGGCCACCAATGCCCAAGACAAGGGGCCGGTCACAGGCTCTCTTTCTTACAAGCTATGACCCCAAGCAAGTCATTTAACCTCCATGGGCCTCCGTCTTCCCAAGTATAAATGGAAATGAATATAAGCTGTCCTGACTATTGCAGAGGGTCATTGGAAGAGCACATTAGCTAATGTAGATGAAGATGTGCAGGAAAGACTAAGGCCTGTCCAGGTCTCCTACTATCATCCTCCCCATAGGAGGTAGGTCAGTGTTCTCTCTTTCGCAGATGACTAAAAACCCAACCCAGCCTAAGGAGACGGGGGTACGGGGAAGGGAATTGGGTTTTGGGGACTCTTCGAGCTAAAATGTCCAGTGTCGGTGTGGCTTTGCACCTGGCCAGGTGCAGGGATCACACAGTGCCTGCTGCATGGACGATTCAGCTCACATCTTGCTCAGTTCAAATTTAGTGACCAAGATCATGTTCCAGAAGCTCTCTCTCCAATCTCAAGACTCATGATGCTACCATCAATTGGTCACACACAAATCACCGTGGCCAAGGGGCAACGAGGCGTTCATGGGTACGAGGCCCAGCTTCTGGTCCTGGGTATCCTCACTACCTGAACCACACAGACTGACCCAGAAGAAGGGGATGGCTCTCCAGGGCACGGAGAACAAGTAAGAATGGAAGTTGGGCAGGATGGTCACACAGATGCATCCTCGGAAGTCAAGGGATTTGTGGTTAGACTCAGTCTTAGAACAAGAAGGAAGCAGATGAGCTCAGGTCTAAGGACAGAGACACTCCTGTGGAGTGCCCACGTAGAGAAATTCCTGATTGAAAACAGCAGATAAGGTGTCAACATTAAATGAGCAAGTGTGTCCCTAATTTATGCAACTTAGGAATGGCACACCTGGAGGGTTCTCTTACAGAAGAGGGAGCGAAAACAGCTACTGATTGACAGGAACTCAACCCAAATGACAAAGACAAGAGCTAGATGTACAGCAAAGGGTTGCCTGAACTGTTTTCCCATCTGGAGGCTGGAACCCCCCATCTCTGTGTTTCTCCCCAAATGGTGTGTTCCTGTCACCTAACTTTGAATAACATGCCTCACTCTTTTATTTTTTTAATATTTATTTATTTTTGAGAGAGACAGAGTGTGAGCAGGGAGAGGCAGAGAGAGGAAGAGAGAATCCCAATCAGGCTCTGCACCATCAGTGCAGAGGCAGATATGGGACTCGAACCCACGAGCCGTGAGATCATGACCTGAGCCCAAGTCAGACACATAACCCACTGAGCCACCAAGGTGCTGCATTATTTTTCTCACCTTCTCTTTAAAGTGAAAGCTAAGGCACATCCCTAGACCATCTTCTGTGAGGGAGGCATTCAGCCAGCCAATGGCTCCCCCGCTGGCCAAGGACATTCGCAATGTGACAAGAATTTTCTTTCAGGTCATTGCGTTTGTGGCATGCATCTCTTGTATTCTGAATATTTCAGAATTTTGCATCACGGGCAACATGAAAAAGCCAACATTTTTCTTCTTTTTTTTATCTGCCAAATTCCATGAAGGATATTAAAAAAAAGTGCAACTTTTCTATGGAAAGGAAATTGTTATCGCTGAGTAGCTTTTAAACCTAAGCCTATTACTGCTCAGAATGCTAAGCCATCTATCATCCGTGATTGCCTTTTGTGTCTATTTGGTCATTTTGGAATTAAAGATGTGTCTCCAGGACTTCGGCTCTACACATTATGAGCTTGGCTTTTCCTTTAACATTGATTTTCACTTGGCATGGTTCTCTCCATCCAGAAGGTCAACTCAGCTGTTCAGAAACCAATAAAGCCACATGTTGGTCCTTGACTTTATGTTTTCCTTTTCATTTAACTAATTATTATCTTTTCATACACATGGATGTCCCATGCCTATAGAAATTGTTTATATATATATATTTCACTTTTCCCATGAGGGGCACATACTGTGTATTTTTTTGAAATTTGCTTTGGCTTCAGTTTTAGGTGCTTTTTTAAAAAATTGTTTTTATTTGTTTTTGAGACAGAGAGAGCAGGTGAGCATGTGTAGCAGAGGGAGAGAGGTAAAGAGGATCCAAAACTGGCCCTGCACTGAAAGCAGACAGCCCCACACAGGGCTGGAACTCACAAACTGTGAGATCACAACCTGAGCTGAAGTCAGACGGTCAACCGACTGAGCCACCCAGGAGACCCTTCTGTTTTAGTTTTTAATTGAACACTATGTCTTGGAGAACATTCCATACCACCACTCACGGATTCTTCATCTGAGCAGCTGTGATTTATAATCATAAACTAAACTGTCAGATTAATTATTAGTGGTAGAACTGTCTCATTAATTCATGTGTGCATTTGACTGTTTTTAAAATTATATTAACTTTAAAAGTTATAGGGGTACCTGGGCAGCTCAGTCAATTGAGCATCCAACTTTGGCTCAGGTCACGATATTGCGGTTCGTGAGTTTGAGCTCCACATTGGGCTCTTCACTGACATTGTGGAGCCTGTTTGGTATTCTCTCTCTGTCTCTGTCCCTCCCCTGTTCTCTCTCTCCCTCTCTCTCTCAAAAATAAACTATAAAAATATTTTTAAAGGTATAAAAGTGTATTTATGACAAAGTAAGCTTCCTGAATACCACTGTTTGAAAGCCATTCTATTTCCATTCCTTCTGTTAACCTGTTTTTTTTTATATATCCCTAGAAATGGAATGTTCTACACCTCTCCTTTTCTCACTTAACCATATATCTTGGCTATTTGGCCATGTATCAGGATATAAAGAGGCTCTCTTTCTTCTTTACAACTAAATAGCATTCTATAGAGGGATGTGCCACAATTTAATTCAGCCAGTCCCCTTTTAACGGATGTGTAGGTTATTCTCAGTTTTTTTGCTATTTCAAACAATGCTGCAATAAATAATCTTCCAGACACATCATTTGGTGAAAGGACGAATACATCCACTGGAGGATACATTTCTAGAAATAAAACCAATGGGGCAAAAGGTAGCTATATGTTAAAATATGGTAACTATTGCCAGATTGCCTTCTATGGAGGCTGTTACCAAATTACATTCCAAAGGAATTTATAGGAGTGATTGTATCCCCATATTCCCACCTTACCAGAATACATGTAATGCAGAAAGGAATTTTTTTATCTTTGCCAAACTCAGTGGTATTCAGGGAAATTGAATGGTATTTCATTATGGCATTAATCTGAGTGTCTCTTCTTACAAATAATCATTTTAGTATGCTTAAAAAACATTTATAGGAGCGCATGGGTGGCTCAGTCGGTTAAGTGTCAGACTTTGGCTCCGATCATGATCTCGCGGTTGGTGAGTTCAAGCTCCACGTTGCGCTCTGTGCTGACAGCTCAGAGCCTAGAGCCTGCTTCGGATTCTGTGCCTCCCCTTCTCTGTGCCCCTCTCCGGCTCACACTCTGTCTCTCAAAAGTAAATAAACATTAAAAAAAATTGTATTTCCTTTGCTGTGATCTGACCTTTCACATTTGTCTATTTGTTTTATTGGTTTGGTGTTCTCCTTACTGACTTGAAGGAGATTTTTGTACACTAAAGCAAGGAGCTCTTTGTGCGAACTATTCAGTCACAATTTCCCATTTGTCTTTGACTTTACTTTTTTGTCATGCAGGAACATGGGACTCTTATATAGACTAATTACTGATCTCTGGTGCTAAAGGCTTTCTGTGGCACATAGAAATGGCTTCCCCAACCTGGAGGGTATTGTTTTAATTTTTTTCTTTTCTTTTTTTTGTTTCTGGCATTGTTTCAAATATTTATAGACTTTGCCCTTAAATTTTTGGCACATATTGATAAATTGTCTTGCAGAGAGATTATGCCCACCTACACTCCCAGGGACCCTGCATGCTTACTCTTAGAAGTGTCTGTTGCTTGTCTCCTATGAGTTGCCCATTCTTGCCTCCTTAACAGCCTTGGGAGCAAAGACTGTGTCTTCAGTCTAATCCCTCTGAAGTCGCAGCATGGGATAGTGCACATAAAGGACGGTCACGAGGGTTCTCTTATTTTACTGGGAACAACTTCTGACCAAGCATGGATGGTGTGCCACATTGCTGGCCACCTTCCATGGTAAGTGGTGCTGGGAAGGTGGGCCACAGGGCATTAGAGATGACAGTTTGGGAAGCACAGATTAGAATCATGGCTACTTGGTTTTGGATTTTAAAGAATTTATACATGAAAACTGACAGAGCACGGTAGTTAAAAACCTGCTGAGTGTGTATCATGGATCTCCTTTATTGAGGGGAGGTGAATGCATGAAGTCAGGGCTCCTCCCAAAGTCCAGAATGATACCAGTTAGGACACTCGGGGAAATGCATTGGATCCTGCAGGGTGAATCCCTGGGGAAAGTAGACAAAGCAAAGAGAGGGACTGTGCCTACTTGAAAGCATGTTTAACCCCTAAATAGGGTGTCTATTTTTGCATAATAGGAGACTTGGCATATAATTTCTGGAATATTATTAAATATGGACCTATTGGTACAGAGCAGAAAGGCTCTTGGAAAACAATTCTCTTCCCTGTGGACTGCTCTCAGCTTATATGGAAGTTTAATTTACTCCCTTAAATTAAAAAAATAATAATAAAATATAATGAAATATGGCCCTTCGGCATAATGCAAAAGCCTTCCGATGAATTCAACTCTCTTTCCCATCACATTGGCAAACAGAGAAGCATGTATTTTATAAATTGGTAGAACAGGAGGCTGGGGGAAAATCAGACTCACACCTTTCCTACAGTCGCTGGATTTCTACCAAAGAATAGATCTCAGCTTCGTCTTCCCTTCCTAAGACTCCAAAATCTTGGTGAAAATCTCCAAGGTGAAGGCTTCATAATTAAGGGACTTAGGACCTAATGAGGTAACAGTGGACATCTGTGGTCCGTTGTCAGCTCAGTGTGTTTCCTCTTCTGGTTACATCCCCTCAACGTTCCTTGAGGCAATTACCTGTCTCCATTTCCTTCCTGTGTTTTCAGGTTGTGCTTGACCCCATCCCTGGGGGACTGGCATGTTATTTAGGTTTGTGAATTATTGTCTTCTATTCCTTAGCTGTGGTGGTTAGGTCAGGAACAGGTACACCATCCAAGTCCCATTCAATGTGACCTAGACCTGAGGCTTTTTTCGGAACAGTTTTAGGAAAAAGAAGTGCTCTTTCTGCTGGGATAGCGCAGCTGAGAGCAATGAGGTCAAGGGTCTGCTTGAGAAGGAAACCAACTGGATACAAAGTAAGGCTGAGGGAAAAAGGGAACTCTCCGGGCCTAAACACCCAATATGACCTCCTGGATACAGCTATGCCAGAGACGGGTCAACAGATTAATTCCTCACCTCCCCCGCTTTAAAATTTTAAGTCAGGGCCACCTGGGTGGCTCAGTTAAGCATCTTGACTCTTGATTTCAGTTCAGGTCATGATCTCAGGGTTTATGAGAGCGAGCCTCACATCAGACTCCATGCTGACAGCGTGGAGCCTGCCTGGGATTCTTGGTCTCTCCCTCTCTCTCTGCCTCTCCTCCACTCACGCACACAGACTTTCTCTCTGTCTCTCAAAATAAACAAACAAACTTTTAAAATATATATATTAAAAAAGAAATCCACACAGGAAAGAGGTACACAGGCACACTCAAATACCCACATGTGATACAACTTCATGACAAATAGCCTCATCACTCACCTGTATCATGGATGATTTAGAAAGACAATTTAAGGAACAATTTAGTGACAATGAGACAGATTTTTCATAGACTGATGAAAACATTTCCAGACTCAAGTTCTCCAGAACCCTCCAAATGTAGGATGGGTATCTTCACTTGTTAAAATCAGCTCTGTTTAATGGCAAGACAATGTTCTAGATCAACGGTGCCTAAGCTTGTTTGTGTATCAGAATCACCTGGAAAGATGATACACACAGATGCAGTTTTCTGCTGGGGGAGCCAAGCTGACAGACACAGAGTTAGGTCCTAAACTATACCTTCTGACTTAAAACCTGCGTGCCAGTCACAGGATCTAAATCAATAATAACAGTCAAGTGTGTGGATATATGTATGTATATTCACATATACATAACGGCAGACACTCCTTATTTGTGCCATGGTCTTATTAAATCCTCATGATAACCCTACAAATTAGGTACTACTAAGCAATGAAAGAGTGCCAATGGTTATGTCTTGTTACAGATTAAGAATATAATGTTTAGAGAAGAACGGGCGAAATAGTGGGGGAGAGGGAGGGAGGCAAACCATGAGAGACTTTTGAATGCTGAGAACAAACTGAGGACTGATGGATGTGGGGGGGAGGGGCCGAGGGGTGATGGGCATGGAGGAGGGCACTTGTGGGGATGAGCACTGGGTATTATATGGAAACCAACTTGACAATAAACTATTTAAAAAAAAGAATATTAAAATTTAGGGGTGCCTAGTGCCTGGTGGCTCAGTCAGTTATGCATCTGACTCTTGATTTCAGCTCAGGTCATGATCTCACGGGTCTTGAGTTCCAGCCCCATGTCGGGCTCTGTGCTGAAAGCATGGAGCCTGCTTGGGATTCTCTCTCTCTCCCTCTCTGTCTGCCCCTCCCCTGCTCTCTCTTGCTCTCTCTCTCCTCTCCTTCTCAAAATAAATAAATAAACAAACTTAAAAAAAAAAAGAGAATATCAACTATCAAGAGTTTGAACACCCTTCCCGAGGTCATACAACAGGAAAAATCCAGGACCTGAAACCCAAGACTCTTAACTACTCCACATACAGGTACGACAGCCAGTGTCATGACTGGTGCACGCAATCAATAACTGAACTTTACTAGCAACATTATTAGAAAATTGAACAGAGTAACGCTGCTCACAAAGGGAAAATAAGCAATGCAAACAGTTCCTAAATATAAAGACAGGTATCCAGAGAGCTGAAAGCAGCCTCTGTTTAACTCCTTAGAAGCCAATTTTAGAGGAAAAAAAAAAAAAAGAGCTGTTGCCAGATTATGTGAAAGGTCTGCATACAAGAAACCGTATCCCTTCTGTTACTACCAAGACCTATGCCTCATCTCTTCTCTTCTCGTCCTTTAATTAAGAGTCTGAGTCCCAATAGATGTCTTGGGTGCTGCTGTGTGGGTCCAGGGAGGGGCGTCACACAGGCATCTAATTCATGCCACCAAGAACCACAGTAACAGGGTGGAGACCGGGAGTAGATTTCACCTGTGTGTAAATGACACAAGTCCTCTGTTTTTTGCTTTTGCTCCCCCTTAACTGCAACTAAATGACATTAAAAAAAATCCCTTTTAGAGGCAGGCAGGATACAGGAAGATTTTGAAGCCATCTAGAAATAGTAGCAACTGCTATACATTAAAGAAAAGATGCTGAGAGAACACCAAATTGCAAGGGTCTGTAAAGGGTAGTTTAAAGAACTGGCCCTGGGGCGCCTGGGTTAGCTCAGTCAGGTAAGCAGCAGACATTGGCCCAGGTCATGGTTTCACTGTTCCTGAGTTCAGCCCCACATCACGCTCTCTGTTGTTAGCACGGAGCCTGCTTTAAATCCTCTGTACCCAACCCCCCCCCCCCCGCCGCCCATTCCCCACTTGCTTTCTCTCTCTTTCTCTCAAAAATAAACAAAGAAAGAAAGAAAGAAAGAGAGAGAGAGAGAAAGAAAGAAGAAAGAATTGGCCCCTACACTGGTAATGAACACGGCAGTACAATCTCAGGTTCCTTCCCAGCTCTGAGTCACTGTCTTCCCTAGGACACTCTTATTGGGAAGTTATATTTTTGATGCATTAATAAAATCAGGAAAACCTCGCGATGCTATACAGGTTATTTATATCTCAATATTCTCTGCCAGTGTCCATGCATTTTGTATAAACAGAACGTCAGGCTTTCAGCTCTGGCCAGCAGAGCCTCTAATGGTACCAGGAGATTGCGTGAGCATTTTTAATGGCGAGCATCTGATATACTACTGGTTGCCAACATCCATATGCTTTCGCCAAATGTCCTGCTGTTGGGTACTGAACAGCTAATGGAAAAATCGCTCTTTGATAATAAAACATCAGTGCTTGACTTTCTGGCTTAGTAGAGTTTTTTCACATTAGGGATGGCAAATGGGGACCTATCATGATGTCTCTCGAAGACATAAACATTCTTGCCATTGTCCTTCAACAATTTCTGAAGATGCTAAAGTAAATTAGGATAAACTTGACAGATATTTAAGCATGTTGATGCCTTTGATAGGTCTTCTGTATTTTTTAAAAACTTTTTTTTTAATATTTGTTTATTTTTGAGAGAGAGAAAGAGAGCAAGTCAGGGATGGGTAGAAAGAGAGGGAGACACAGATTCCAAAGCAGGTTCCGGGCTCTGAGCTGTCAGCACAGAGCCCAATGTGGGGCTCGAACTCACAAACGGTGAGATCAGACCTGAGCTGAAGTCAGACACATAACCGACTGAGTCACCAGGTACCCCTCTGCTCCCCCCGCCCCTCCCCATCTTTTGTGTTTTTGTATTCCCATTCCTCCTAATATATGGCAAAGAAAACCTTTTGGTTCTCTGGATCATAGGAGAGTACTGTGTCCCTCCTTCCCTCCCTTCCTTTCTATTTCCCTCCCTCCCACCCATTCATTTATTGATCACCTACTATATGTCAGCTCTTGTCCACGAACACTACATGAAGACAACGCATTCCCAGCCTTCAGTCCTCACAGTCTAGTGAGAAGTGAGGAACAGAAAATATAATCAAGAAGCAACATCATCTGAAATAATCAAAGACTAACAGAAGTTTGGCCAGAGGGCAAATGTCACCTCCTAGTCTGGAGACTGAGGGATGTCTTCTCTGAAGAAATAATATTTGAGCCAATGTTGAAATAAAAGTAAAAGTCAATGAGGAAAATAAGAAGGAGAGTCAATCCCAGACAACTGGGGATGTGCAAAACCAAGAGACGTTAAAGAACGTGGAATTCATGGATTCAGAAAGAACTTTGGCAAAGTTACATAAACAAATAGATGAAGGGACATGTTGGGAATTGATGCTCTAAATATAACCAGGGGCAGATTCTGACGGGTCTTATAAGGCAAGCTGAGGGGTTTGGTGTCACCTCATAGGCAAGAAGGAGCTCTTTACGAACAGGGTCGTAGAAAGTTGGTGACAAGCTCAAATAGGTGGTATGTTGTCGATACTACCTCATCTCACTGAGGCAAACCAACAGGAACAAAACAGTTACTCCGTGGCATGAGACATCTCACTGAAGCACAAAGGAGTATTTAGAGTCAGGAACATTGGCTAAATTTCAGAATGTGTTCCTCAGAGAGGTTGGAAAATCACCTCGGGAGGTCTTTAAGAATAGACTAAATTGTAATTTGTTTGAGATGCATCAGATGTGATTGCCCGTTAGGGTGAAGGGACTGACTTGAAGTCTCTTCCCGACTTAGAGTTCCATTGTTCATAGGATATTGCAGTGAATAGAGCCCTGCATTGGTTAATAATCTGTACTTGATCCTGTGGTTGCAGATGACGAGATCACAGAAGCAGAATGTGCACTTGAGAAATATGCATAGAGTGAACCCCATATGCAAGGGAAGCTATTGGTCTGCTGAAGGTAGAGCAACCTGGTTTAGGAGAGAGGTAAATTTCCCCTGACTTTCTCAGAGGCTCGTGATAGAACCTTGATGTAATTCCATTTTTCTCAAGGCTATCTGAACAGTAGAGCAGGTGCCCTCAGGCACAAAAAGACCCAACAATGAGCTCTATGGGGAATAAAGGAACTCATCCGGATTAACTCACTATGTGGGGGTGCCTTGCGTCAGTGCTCAGGAAACTAGTTAAAACTAGCTATTATGGAAAGTGCCCTCTGAGACTATTAATAATCCCCCCAAATGTCATAGTTTTAGAGTTTAGCAAGCACATCCATGTGGATTATTACCTTAGCTGCTCTTCCCAAGAACACTGGAGTGAACAGGCTTTGACGAATGAGGACACTGAGGCCGGGAAATTTCAATGACCAGCCCCCTCTATTTAGCTTCCAAGTAGCCTAACCTGGACCCAGCCAATCTCAAAACGTGTTATCTAACTCTGAGTTCCTAGTACTCTTTCCAAAGGAAGGAAGTGACACTTTGGAGGGATAGGAGAAAGAGAGGAAATGTAGCAACAATCTCAATAAGATAATGCTAAATAAAATGATTCCAAAAAGCCAGAACTTTAGTTTCATCTCAGGGTCATGAATTATCCCAAAGTGGATTTTCAAGTGACAAATACCTACTCTTGGTAAAAATTAGCTTTTGAATGAAGAAAAATCTCCTAAAACACTGATGAGGTAACAGACTAAGGAGAAGCTAATAATAATGATAATAATGAATTAACCATAATAGCAAGCTCTCCAGTGTACCTCCATGTGACAGATCTCATTAGCAACATAAAATAACATTGGATTGATAATTTCATTAAACTATGTATAACAACTGAATTTTATTGGAACTAAAATATCACCAATTATAAGATGTACTATTACCTTATGTCCTATGAAAGAAAAACACTGCCAATTTCAATACGCCATTGATTTATAAGGCATGTCATGATCCCGAGGATGCTAAATGAAGAAAAATTCTGCATTTTAATATATGTGAAACATAATGGTTAAATACATTTATACCAGGGGGTTAATAATAAGTGGAAGGGGCGCCTGGGTGACTCAGTCGGCTAAGCATCCAACTCTTGATTTCAGCTCAGGTCATGATCTCATGACTTATGAGTTCATGACAGCACAGAGCCTGCTTGGGATACTCTCTCCCATTCTCTCTCCTCCTCCTCTATCTTTCTCTCTCCCAGAACAAATAAACTTTTAAAAAAGTTTTAAAAAAGTGCTGAAAGCACTAGGGACATACCCACCTCAGGGGATACAGTTTCACAGAGATTGCTTTCTGTGCCGGATTTTTAAAGAATGGTGGACCTCCTATCTATCTATTCATGAAGAAGTCATGGTCCACGAGCTCAGCTATTTGTTTGTTTTTTATTTTTTTAACGTTTATTTATTTTTGAGAGAGAGAGCGAGTGGGGAAGGTGCAGAGAGAGAGGGAGATGCAGAATCCGAAGCAGGCCCCAGGCTCTGAGCTGTCAGCACAGAGCCCGACGCGGAGTTTGAATTCACGAACCGAACCGTGAGATCATGACCTGAGCTGAAGTCACACACTTAACTGACTGAGCCCCCCAGGCGGCCCTGACAGCTTAGTTTTTAATGCTAGAAACATCATCTTTAGACGTAGACAGTAGAGGGTTTTGTTTGGAGAAACCATATACAAGGGAATAAAAACAGGAAAGAGGAAAACATTTTACGAGAGCAAAATATTCTAGGAACCACGGAGTTGTAGATTCATCTAAAGAGATGTAGGGTAGTCATCTGACCTGTAGAAACCACAAACTGGAGAGCCACCCAGTAGATTGATCCTGGGGTATGTAGACTTCAAGACTGAGAAAAGGAAGGTCCCTGAAGCATCCAGTTGGCCCTTGCACTTGTCAGTAGAGAAGCTGCAATATAATAAATCCTTGAGGTAGTGTTTTTCTATCAAAAAGTAGAAATATTTTTAAATGTGATGAGTACTATCAAGTTGCCTTCCAAAATGTAGTAGTTTATAAGCATAAAAGTGCATGGAAATTCTCATTTTCCTAGAACTCCACCACCCTTAGGTATTATCAGTGATGAAATAATTATAAATATAACAGGTAAAACATGAAACATCATATCTCATTTGAATTCAAATCTCAACATTAGCAAGTTTTAGATTGATTTTTGAACATCTGAATTTACTGTTCCAAATCACTTGTTCATAGGTTTTGTTACAGTTTCCTATTGGGTTACTGTCTTCACTTCATTGTTTAAAAACTTTTTACATATCACTGATATGATACTATACATATACACACTTAAATTGAGTTATTATAAATGTACTTACAGATTATTTCTTGATCTATCATTTATTCATTAATGTTATTTGTTGTATAGATTCTTCTTTCTTTTCTTACCATATCATGCTTTTAAAATTTTATATACTATGTATCTTGGGGTACCTGGGTGGCTCAGTCGTCTAAGTGTCTCACTTCAGCTCAAGTCGTGATCTTGCTTTTGTGAGTCTGAGCCCCATGTCGGGCTCTCTGCTCTCAGCATGAAGCCAGCTTCAGATCCTCTGTCTCCCTCTCTCTTTGCCCTTCTCCTGTCCTTGCTCTCTCTCTCAAAAATAAATAAACATTTAAAAAATAATAAATAAATATATTCTATATAGTAATGTATCTTAATCTTTTTCTTTGTGATTTATGAGTCCTATTTCATACTTAAAAGACTTTAGTTACCTGAAAATAATAAAGTATTGCCTTTAGTATTTACATTGTTCTGTTTTTTATGTTTAGATCTTTAACTCAATGGAATTTATTTATATATTTGGTACAAGTAGATACTTAACTTTTTATCTTCAAACAAAAATTCAATTGTCCTAATGTCATTTATTACAAAATATTCTTGCTCCACAGATTTCAAATGTGATCTTTTTTTCTCCCAAATCTTAACAGACCCTCTTAACTGTTTTATTGATTCATTTATCCGTTATGCACCAACGCCACAATGTTTTAATTATATCATTATAGAATGTATTAATACCTAGTAAGATAAGTCTCCCCACAATAAAATCACTTTCAAAAAAACTGTTTGCTTAATCTTTTGAAATTTTTTGCAAGTGTTTAAGCAAACCTCCACATACAGTCTCTCAAATAATCTTTAAAAAAAGGTTGGCAAGTCCCCTTCCACTGACTTTCCACCAAAACTGCATTACAAAATATGATAGAAGTTTCAAAAGCTTGATAATAAGAATTTAAGAAGAGGCCATCCTGACTGCTACATTTATTCAGCCCTACATCTTTTTGGGCAAAAGGCCACTGCTGACTTCATGAAGGCTTACATTCCTTATCACCTCTCGTCTGAGACTCTCCACAGTTGTTACTATCATTAACGAGAATTTTAAAAGCTCATATTAAAAAAAATTAACGTTAATTAACTACTTGTTGTTGGTAGAATTAAACTACCTCTGTATATTTACCTTGTTTCCAAACACCTCGGTGAACTTTATGATTGGTTTGGATACTACTTCACTAGGTCCATTTCACTTTCTAGGCATATGGTCATGTTTTCTGAATGTAATGAATGGTAACTGTGTCTTTTTTTAAAGATTTTTAAAAAAATGCTTATTTATTTTTGAGAGAGGGGGAGACAGAGTGTGAGCAGGGGAGAGGCAGAGAGAGGGAGACACAGAATCTCAAGCAGGCTCCAGGCTCTGAGCTGCCAGCACAGAGCCTGACACGGGGCTCAAACTTGCAAACCAGGAGATCATGACCTGAGCCTAAGTCTGATGCTTAACCGACTGAACCACCCAAGCGCCCCACTGTGTCTTTTCTAATACTGCATTGATACTTTTCTTACTGCATTAATTAGAATCTTCTAAAATCTGGGGGGGGAAATGAGGGGAAAAAAGACAAATGCCATTCCTACTCGCTTCGAATTTAAAGAGAATACATTTAGTATTTAATGTGACAGTTGCTATTTATGTCTAATACTGTTTTTTTTTTTTAAAGATTTTTATGTTTAAGTAATCTCTTCACCCTATATGGGGCTCGAACTCACAACCTTGAGATCAAGAGTAGCACACTCCACTGACTCAGCCAGCCAGGTGCTGCCCCTGCCCCGACTTAATTTTGCATATTTAGGAGTTTTCCATCTCTTCCTATTTGTTTTTGAGCTTCTGCAAAGAATACCTGCTAAGTTGATGGAGTTACTAATGTACTATCCTTGTATTCTTTGAATAAGTCCCATTTGCTTACACTCTATTTGCTAAAATAATTTAGAGCATTTTGGCATGCCTAGAATAAATCTCATTTGACCAGGAAATCAAGTACGTGAGTCTAGTAAGTAAGACTGTCTGTAGTTGGGGCACTCTTTCTGCTCCCTTGCACTCTGGGAATCTCTGAGCACCTAACTCCCCAGTCATCCTTTGGGGGCTTTGTGGATTTTCTCTTCATGCAATCTCAGCAAAAAACCTTAGGAAAAGGCAATGCTGGTCTTGGAGATCATGCTTCTCTGCAGGACCTTCATTTCTGGAACTCTGCACTGAATGTCTGGTCCTTTCAGCCCCCCATGCCCAAACTTCACTCCCTATTCTCCACAACTAAGTAAGGCATTCTTTTTCTTGCGTTTCTTATTCCCGTGCCTATGTTTGAGTATCTCCTGCCAAGATCGCAGGGCTTACCTCATGGGCTCCCTTGTCTCAGGGATCATGGTGCATGCTGTCTGTTGTCCAATATCTAAAAATAGTTGTCCCGTAGACTTTGTCCAGTTTCACTGCCGAAAGTTGTCTGGTCATTGTTACTCCTCCAAGGATGAAAATGGAATTCCTAATGCCTTTTTGAGGACAGAGAGTTGATATCCTTTGTCATTTCCGCAGTACTTAATTCTTTGTTCAGTTTTGGTTTTGTCCACTTCTCTTGAAGCAATTTTGTCATTTTAATTCTCTTACAAAATGATCTAATTCATCTATAGTCTCAGGCTTCATTAATTATTCTATTCCACTGGTAACAGTGCCCCATGGAGCAAAAAGGAGCAACAGAGGACCCACAGTTAACTGCAAATTTCCAGGAAACAATAAATAATAATTTAAGTATGTGTCATGCATTTGGGACATTATTGGGAATATCCCCCACCCTAGATTATTTGTTGTTTCTCAGAAATACTAATTTGACTGAGTGTACAGTATTTTATCTGGGAAGCCTATCTGTTATGCATCTTTATAAAACAAAAAACAAACAAACAAAATTTTGGTTTTATGGATTAAGTCCAGTGTATTTGTTCGTTTGGGTGGTAGGTTTTTAAATAAATTTTTTAAATGTTTATTTATTTTTTTTTTTCAAGAGAGAGACAGAGCACAAGCAGAGGAGGGGCAAGAAAGAGAGAGAGGGAGACACAGAATGGGAGGCAGGATCCAGGCTCTGAGCTGTCAGCACAGAGCCAGACACGGGGCTTGAACTCAGGAACCAGAGATCATAACCTGAGCTGAAATCAGATGCTCACCAGGTGCCCCAATTTTTTTTTTCAATATAGCAATTTCTGCTTTACATTTATTAATATCTTGCTCTTTTGTTCACACTTGTGGTTTGTTACTCTTTTTTCTAGTTTTCTAAGTGTTCGAGTCATTTGTATTAAAATTAAAAGAAAACATTTAAAGTCATGAATTCTGCTCTGAGTACAGCTTCATTCACATCATGGAGACTTTTTAGTGAAGAGAGCTCATTTGCATAAATTGCTAAAGCATTTGTAATTTCGGTTTTTTATTTCCTCTTGATTCAAGAGTCATTTAGAAAAGTATATATATTTTCCAAATCCTAAGTGGTTTTTTATTATTTTGTTTAACCATTGAAATCTAATATTTTGGCTTTTTGGTCAGGATGAGTCCTACATGTTCTAGTTTAAGAAAAAAAATGTTAAACCTTTTTGCAGCCCAAGTGTTTAATTGAATTCTGCACACACTCTATAAGCAGAAGAGGGTCATAGATGTATTCCATCTTTATTGGGTTCAAATAGAGAATTATAAAAAAGTTGGGTAATTGTATTCTTTAAATCCTTCAAATTTTTACTTGTCTTTGCCCCAGTTCACCTTGAATGATATCCATCCACAATGAACTTGTGCTCAAGATCTGCAAACGCAACAAGGTTTACTCTCCATGATTCATAATGCATTTTTTCAACATGGCTGAGTAACTATGAAAAAGTGTGCTTTCACAGGGATTTATTAGATAATGTATCATTGAAAGCCAATTAGCCTCTTGTTCAGAAGATGGTAAAGACCAAAAACATGAATGGGATTATGTAGACAAGATGCCTTAGACAATTCACCAACACCAAGTTGGCCCATTCTTCTATATAAAAAGCATGATAGTCTTTGTTTCCATCAATGGATTGTTTGAGGGGATATGGAGAAGGCTTTGAAAGATTTTTGCAAGGTTTGAAGTGAGCCTCTGGAAAGAAAGTCTGGAAAGGCCAAACTAGAATTTTACCCACTGCTAACAAGTTGGTGAAAATAACAAAAAAACCCATGAAGGTTGGATGCCACTATTGCTAACGAGTCAATTACAAAATGAAAGTGAGAAGAAAGGCCACATTTACATGTAATTATGAAAATTTCCAAAACGGAGTTGTTTTCAGTTTTCAGCCCTATCAACCACAGATTTTTGTGATATAAGTAGACAAGACTTTCCAAATGTGGATGTCTTTTTTTTTTTTCAGTTTTCTGAGCTTTTCAATGGATGGCACCTAATTTTTTGAAATACAGTTGATCCTTGAACAATGCAAGTGTTAGGGCACTAACCCCCTGAATGGTCACAAATCCACGTATAACTTTGGACTCCCCCAACACTTAACTATTAATAACCTACCACAGACTGGATGCCTTACCAATAACATAAACAGTTCACTAACAAATAATTGTTAGTTATACACATTGGACTGTATTCTTACTATAAAGTAAGCTGCAGTAAATATTAATAAGAAAATCATAACGAAGGGAAAATACATTTATAATACTGTATATGAGGGACACCTGGGTGGCTCAGTTGGTTAAATGTCTAACTTTGGCTCAGGTCATTATCTCACAGTTTGCATGTTGGAGATCCGTATCGGACTCTCCATTCTCAATGCAGAGCCTGCTTCAGATCCTGTCTCCCTCTCTCTCTGCCCTTCCTTGACTCTCTCTGTCTCTGTCTCTCTCAAAAATAAAAAATAAATATTAAAAAAGTTGTATAATACCATACATGTATAGTACTGCCCTGTATTTCTTGAAAAAAAAAAATGGGGAAGTATAAGTAGACACATGTAGTTCAGACCCATGCCACTCAAGGCTCAGCTGTGCTTTCTGAACTGACTGGACCAAGGACTGGTATTACAATCATAAAAACACAAGAAGTCTGGAAGTCTCTGTGATGAACTGATACAGCCAGTGCTCTCAACATTTCTAAGTTTCTCAGGGAAACCAAACCATCACTAACCTTCATCTACTTGACAATGCGAGGCTTCCGGTGTCTCTCTCTACTAGGATTACGGCATCATGGTTAGAGCAGAAGCTGGGAAATTAGATCACAAAGGCTCTAATTCCAAGTCTGACACTTCATAGATTAATTATGTAATCTCTCTCCAAGGCTCGGTCCCTCCATTTTAAAATGGAGATAATGATGATAATGCCTTCCACCAACACAGTTCTCATAGAGCATCCATCACAAACCTGACATTTGATAAACAGTACTTATTGTTAGATGGTATATTGTAAGCGTGCTATCTTGATTTAGCAAAATCTCTAAACAGAAATGGTTTTCACATGGCTTCTTTAAAGCGCTTCAACATCCCGGTCCTTATGCTTTTTAAGAGCAATACCAGCCACACCTTTTACAATGAGCAACCCCAATCAATTTTAAAGATGATCAATGGTGCCATGTTCCAATCACTACAATTGTATATACTATTTTAGAAAATTGATGAAAGGGGTACACCCAAACCACTGACCAAGTCAACTCAATGACCTCCAGCATATAGTACATATGATTCTCCCCAATAAGGCTACTCACCAAGGCTTCTCCCTATAACCGATCCCAGAGGATAACATCTGGTAATTTGCCCTACACTGAAAACTGGAAAAAAAAAAAACAAAAAACCTCTGCATTTGGATTGTAGATTCCATAAGAGTCAAGATCCTGTCCTTTTTTTCTATGTTGTATCCAGAAGTTAGAACAACGCCTCACTCATATTGAAAGTACAATATGTATTTTTTTATTGACATATAATTGACATGTCACATTGTATTAGCCTCAGGTGTCCAACACAATGATTCAGTCTTTGTATATATTGCAAAATGATCTCCATAGTAGGTCTAGTTAACATCTATCACCAATACATACTTTCAAACACATTACTGCACATGATATTTTACTGATAGTGAAATTAAAGAAAGCACATTCTTAAATTCTTCAATGTGTATAAAAAAATGAAAATTTCAGGTCATCCGGCCGAAGCCATCCTGAAATTTAAGTCTGATTTTCAAAAATTGTGGTAAGGCTTCAAACAGAAGCAAACATGCCGGGCGACCAGTGTGGTGTAATGGAAAGCCCAAACACTGGGAGTTAGAATATTAGGGTCTCCAACACAACTAGGTTGTTGAGCAAGTCACTTATTCTCCCCAAGCCTCAGTTCCCTGATTTGGAAAGCAGCTGTTGCCTTGCCAGTGTCACAGAAAAGTTCAAGGAAGGCAGAGGATTGGGATGAAAAGGCTTTGGAACACAGAAAGTACCGCACAGTACAAATGAGAGTTAGAAACATAAGGTGTAGAACTGTATTCGTCGCACCAAGCACATAAGGAGTAAGATGACTCATTAATGGAAAAGCACAAGAAATAGAAACATGCAGCAGAACTATTTTCTTAAAACAAACAAAATCCGTGGGGCGCCTGGGTGGCTTAGTCGGTTAAGCGACCGACTTTCGCTTAGGTCATGATCTCGCGGTTCGTGGGTTCGAGCCCCGCGTCGGGCTCTGTGCTGACTGCCAGCTCAGAGCCTGGAGCCTCTTTCGGTCTGTGACTCCCTCTCTCTCTGACCCTCCCCTGCTCACGCTGTCTGTCTCTCTCTCCTAGAAATAAAATAAAACATTAAAAAAAAAAAATCCAAAAGGGGTGTCTCTATAGCTGATGTCCATTGTTTGATATTTAAAAAGAACATCTAATAATATATGCGATACTCAACTACCAGAAAAAGCTATTTCCTTTTGTACACTTTTTCCTCTTTATTTTTGCCCCAAATTAAACTTATTAATGGTCACCATTTATAGAACAAGAAATAGCTCTGTTGCTTACATGGTGTCTTTCCTAACCTATCAACAGAGCCCAGAGAATGGATGAAACATGCTAATAGAAGAATTCAAGAATCTCCGAAGACACTGGGGCGCCTGGGTGGCTTAGTCGGTTAAGCTTCCGACTTTCGCTTAGGTCATGATCTCGCGGTTCGTCGGTTCGAGCCCCGCGTCGGGCTCTGTGCTGACTGCCAGCTCAGAGCCTGGAGCCGATTTCAGAGTCTGTATCTCCCTCTCTCTCTGACCCTCCTCTGCTCACACTCTCTCTCTCCTAGAAATAAATAAAAAATATTAAAAAAAAAAAAAAAGAATCTCCGAAGACACATCTACTAGTCTCTGTACAAACACAAAAGATTGCAGAAGTAAAGAGAAAAACAAAGAGGAGGCGACACACACATGCAACGCGCCAACACACAAATTCCTACAAACATGTCTCTGAAGAGCAACTAGGGAAGAGATTTAGTAAACTTGCACAGGTGTTTGAACTGCAGGGATAAGAGTAACCAGTGACACAACTGCTTTGTAAAGATGTTGAGGTGACAATGAAATGCTCGTTGAACCTGCTTTTTCTTTTACTGGGTTGCCTGATGCAAGTCTTTGGTTCTTCCATTCTTTTTTTTTTTTTTTTTTTTTAAGGTTATCTCTACACTGAGCATAGGGCTTGAACTCAACCCCAAGATCCAGAGTCACATTCTGTATCTACTGAGCCACCCAGGTGCTTCCTAGATGGAATACCTTTTTTAGTGATCTGGCTACTTAGAAAATCTACAGAGAAAAGAGACTATGGACAATGTGAGTAAACATTTAGATAAGCAGGCAGCATATAGAACCTCTTCATCATGAATGTCTAAATGTTTTGCACCTTTATATACATGTAAGAACATAGCCACTAAGGCAACATAAGATCTGTGATTCATGCTTTGGGAAATAATGTTTCTGAAGGGAAGAAAACTTGTTTTCCTAATTTCAAATAGTCACAAAGTTTTATGAATCATTTTCTTCTGGCCAGCATCCAATGCAGTTGAGCAAACTTTTAAAATTCCATTTCTCTTGAAAGTCTACATTTCGTTTCCTTTCACTGTACTTCCTGGGATTATCATCTTCTTCACTGTATCCTTTCCATCAGCACACAAACACTTTGTTATTTCTTCCATTTAAAAAATGCCTTGATCCCCTGATCTCTTCCACTATTGCCTCATTTCTCTGCCTCCTTTTGTACCAAAACTTGGTGAAACAACAGTGTATAGCGTATGTTTCTTCATCTCACCTTCTCCCCTCAACCCACTCCAGTAAGGATTTGGTCCTCACTGCTCCTCCGGAACCACTCTTGTGGACCTCACCGAGGCTCTCCATCTCGCCAAACATTTTACTCCATTATTCTATGACTTCAGTTAAACTTCAAATGATTCCCACATTTCCATCTGAGTCCAACTTCTCGCCTAGGCTCTAGACTCATATACATGTAACCACCCACTCGACATTTCCACTCTGAGGTCTAATAAACCTAACATTTTCAGAAGACAACTCTGCAGTCCACCCTCCACTCCATGCTCCCCCCAGATTTTCCCTTCAGGAAATGAGAGTCCCACTCACTCTCTTGATCAGGCTTTGGACTGGCATCATCCTTGGCTCCTCCCTCCACAAGTACTTGGACTCTTATCTTCATGATGGATCCAGAACACGGCCCTTTTCCAACATCCGCACTGCTACCACCACATCAAGCCACTGGCATCGCTCACTGGCCTTTGCTTTGGGAGGTGTCTCCTTGCTCGTCCAGTTCATCTGCTAAAGACCCTTCCTGACCCAGCAGCCTGAGTCATCTGCTAAAGACAAACGTCCTGTCTCTTTATATTCCCTTCCTCATCACAGGACTCCAGTCTCATATGGTCTGAATCCATCTTCACTTGGTCAGTTCCCTCGGGCCATTCAAATCTGTTGTTCAGATAATACCTCCTCAAAGAGAATTTCACAGCAAACCTCTTTGAAAGAGCCACTCCACCACCTTGCTCTCCATCTTCTTTAACAGCAAATGTATTTTCCTTGAAAGCCCTTGTCGCAGGAGGAGGGACTAATGGGGACAGTATTCCTCTGAATGTGGCTGGTGGTGTAGCACTTCCTAAGGTGAGCCAAAGTGTCTTCTACGGTCTTTTAATTATACACCTGTAGGACCGCTATACAAGAGTAAGTAAGCGCTAGCAAATTCTTCCTGTGTCAGTGTGTGCAGCGACAAAAGCATAGTAGGGAGCTGAGTAGCGTAGGCAATAACACTGACTCCAATAACCACAAGAGAAATAAGTGAAAACGAATCATTCTCAATAGCCATTTGACCCGTAAATATAGGAAAAGACGCAACCTTGTTAGTAATTGAGAAATGCAAATACAATTATAATGAGATGCTACTATTCAGCCCAAATGGCTAGAATTAAAAATAATCACAAGACCAAGTGTTTATCAGCATGGAGAACAACATGAACTCTCACACACTGCTGGTGGGTGTGTAAATTCATGTAATTGATATGGAAAAATATCTATTTTCCATATCAATGGGTATAGCTTGGCAGTATCTATTACAATTAAAATTGGTTAAAAAAAATACCCCACTTCCAACAATTCTATGCCTGTTAATATAACCAAGACAAATGCAGGTATGTGTATATGAAAAGGCAGGTGCAAGAAGTGTTCGCAGTCACAATATTTGTTATTATAAAAAACAAGAAAAAAACCTAAAGAGCCATCAACCATACAAGAGGTGAATTAACTACAGTATTTTCATACATGTAATAATGCTATTCACCCGTGTAACCAAATCAACTCTCATTCTTTCTGAAACCTAGAAGCTCGCTCAAAATAATACACAGTACATGACTCCATTCTTATAAAAATTTTAAAACAGGTAAAATTAATTCATGCTGTTGGCAATCAGGAAAGTAACAGAAAAGGGGATGCCTGGGCTATGAGGGACATTCTACTTCTTGACTTCATTTGTAGTTACACGGATGTGTCCTCATATTCCCATTCCAAAATAAATTGTGATCTACTCATGTAATATAATACTATCAACAAATATAAATGAATGCATTGCTGCTATATCCCAAATCTGGGCAAATCTCAAACATAATTTTTTTTAAGATGAGTGTGATTAACAACAAATTTTTTAATATTTACTTATTTTTGAGAGAGAAAGAGAGAGTGCAAGGAGGGAAAGGGCAGAGAGAGAGGGAGACACAGAATCCAAAGTAGGCTCCAGGCTCTGAGCTGTCAGCACAGAGCCAGACACAGGGCTTGAAATCACAGATGGCAAGATCACAACCTGAGCTGAAGTCAGAGGCTGAACCGACTGAGCCACCAAGGCGCCCCTTAAACACAATTTTTGGCAAAAGAAGCGAACACAAAACAGTACACACTATGCGATTCCATTTCTACAAAACTTCAAAAGCCCACCAACATGAATTAAAGGTTTTGAAAATCAGGAGGAAGAAGAGGAAAACAAGGAAGAACTATTTATCTTTTTCGATGGAAGCACCCAATTCCAAGGGTTTTTCTTTGGCCCAGTTTTTCCTCTCCTCTAGAAGTAAACCTTGTCTCCAGGCCCGGGATTGCCCAAAGATCTCTGTGAATGTAGGAGATTGAGGGGGAAAAGCCTGAACCCTGGCCCAGGGCAGAACGTCCATTCCAGGAATACTTATTTGCGTTCAGCCTGCAGGCCAGGAGATTAGCTTTTCCAAGAGAAAACAACATGGCCTTCTTTGGCCTCCGGGTCCAGCCCTCTGAAGCACTCCCTTCCCTTGAGGCTACCCTCTTTCCATACCAGAGAGAGCAGCCTTGGTGGAGATAGGGCAGATGACTTCAGAATTACATGCAGTTTGTGAAGGGCTTTGCTGTATTTGGGGCTAAAAAGCACTTCAGAAATACATGCGATTATTGTCACATTAGAAGTAAACCTAGGATAAGAAAAACCCATTAGCAAGTGTTTCTGCCGAAAGCTCTCTCAGGTAGCCATTCGGAGATACATCTGAAGACACAGAATGTACCAGGATCCAATTATATCTTCCTGATAAGAAATACTTTAAGGGTCTGATAAGAGAAAATCATGGGAAGCCATCGGCGAGCTGCAATTTGAGCAAAAAGCAAATCCCTCCTTTAAGGGTAGCAGCCTGAAGATTTGCTTAAATAATACCATTTTAGAGGCTTCCAAAATAACTTGCCTGTATTTACCCAAACTAAAGGTCACAGTAACAAGTGGATCTCCCAGTCTGTCACCAGCCTAGCAGATCTGAAAAACCTGGAATTTTCTATTCCTCTCTTCGATCTGTAACATTAGGTCAAAGCCTATTTCAAATTATGGTTGAAGTGATAGCAGAAATTGATGGGTGTATTTTAACACTAATAAGGTGACTTACATTGTTAAAGATCCTTTAGAATTTATAAGTAATGCTTAGGGTCAGCTTGTGCCTGTGGGTGAACACTACTTTTCCAAAAAGTGAAATCTGTAAACCACTTAAGCCCCTGAGCATGCAATAGACACCCAGTGAATGTTAGTTACCTTCTCTTTTCCTTTGTTCTTTCAAATTTCTTTCTTTTTTAACTTCTTTATTTGAGAGAGAGAGAGAGAGAGAGAAAGAGAGAGGAAGGGAGGGAGGAGGAGGAGGAGGAGGAGGAGGAGAAGCGTGGAAGAGGGAGAGAGAGAAAGGGAGAGACAAAATCGCAAGCAGGCTCCGGACCACCAGTGCAGAGTCCAACACAGGGCTCAAACTCATGAACTGTAACGTCATGACCTGAGCCAAAGTCCGATACTCAACCGACTGAGCCACTCAGGTGCCCCTCAAATTTCTTTAATCTCATCTGAAAAAGAAAAATAATTACATCAAAAACAAGAAGCCTAACTATCTTTCAGTTGGTGTCTAGGAAATGTGGTCATTGTGGAAACCACTATACATTAAATATTCTCTAATTTGACCAAACTATGGGATACATCGTATCATTATCCCCATTTTACACATGAGGCGAAGAAAATCGTCCACGATTTAGATTATATACAAGGAGGATCGTCTCCTCCCAACACTGGTCACAAGGGAATGACTACAGATTTCTTTCCACACATTGTAATGAATCTTTGGGACTGAAGATCACTGGTTCCAAACTGGGCACTCTTTACATGCCTTACCAACATCCTGAAAAAGTCAATTTTGCTAAAGAAGATTGGTTAGGTCTTCTTCTATGTCCAGAACTCATCTTTCAGGATTCTGTGTTTGTGGATGGTGACGGGACCCACAGAGCTAGGGTCTGGAAAATTTCTTTCAGTTTTCAGAACAAACAGCTCGTTTGACTTTCTTAAGGGCAAATGTGTAAGTGTGATTTCCGTAAAGCCTCACAAACATGCGGGGGTGGGTGTGGGTGTAGCAGAGCACTCAGGATGCTGTCAAGGCCAAATGGAACGTTATCGTTATCGAGAAGTCCTTCAGAGTTCAGTACTTCTCATCCTTGAAAATGAGTTTAAATTCCCTAGTTAGTGAATACCTCTATATGATTCCCCATTGCTCTGCCACAGAGCGACTACACGGTGTTTCATTAATTACTTGCAACTATCTATTAAACCTTCTGAGAGAGCAAGGTGATTTTCTGTGCGGGATCATTTTTCATAATGAAAGAAAACGTCACTCTCCAAAATAGGTCCCATTCATTCTGTTTTTTTTTTTAAACATTTATTTATTTTCAAGAGAGAGAGAAAGAGAGACAGAGCATGAGCAGGGGAGGGGCAGGCAGAGAGGGAGACACAGAATCCAAAGTAGGCTCCGGGATCTGAGCTGTCAGCACAGAGCCTGACGTGGGGCTTGAACTCAGGATCATGAAATCAAGACCTGAGCTGAAGTCAGACCCTTAACCAACTGGGCCAGCCAGGTGTGCAGGTCCCATTCATTCTTAACCCTGTATCTTCACTCCTGTCATGGTCCTTATTGGAAAAGCCACACCTTGATCTTATTTATTATTTATTTATTTAAATTTAGTGCCTTTATTTCTTTTTTGTTTAATGCTTTTACTTTTATTTTCTTTTAAGTTTAAATTCAACTTAGTGAACCTACAGTGTAATAATAATTTCAGGAATAGACTTTGGTGATTCGTCACTTACATATAACACCCAGTGCTCATCCCCACAAGTAACCATCTATTTAAATTCTAATCCTCCTTCAAGGTCGAATAATTTGGGGTCTGTAGCCACCACTGAGCTCCATCTGCCTGTTTCTTTCTTGATCATGTACACCTTACCTCTCTTCTCTTGGTTCCTTTGAAAAGAGCCTTAGTGTCCTACGTATAATGGCACTCAAAACATTCTGATGAGGATATGTCATTTGTGACCTGTGGTACACACTTCAGTACTGAGTCATGTGTTGTTTTACATTGTTCATCTCTAAGCCATAAGTATTAGTCTGGCACGTTTAACTGAATTACATGATCCCTAAGGGCAGAAATTAAGTGGTATACTTCTATCTTATCAAACATATAACTAAGAACATAGTCGTGATGAATGAATAGAATCTTAGAATGGTTAAACAGTCACACACACACACATACGCATACACAACAACATTGTGAAACCTAAATGAGATGATTTAGGTAAAGCTTTTAAAATAGCAAGCTCTTGGCAAAATTAGGCACCTACCAAGTACACACATGTACTTGATTTCTATTTAATCAGAGACTGCCATCTTCATTTGAAGCAAGTATCACAGCACCAAAAAGGCAAAGACAATTCACAGTCAGTGTTAGGGAGAGTGTGGGGACAGGGCACTTTCATCAACAATGAAAAGCGAAGAAAATCAACATAGCCTTTTTGGAGGGAAATTTGCCAGTCTGAAGCAATGCCCCCAATAATCATCTGTTTCTTAGATCTTTTAATTTTTTAAAAAAATTTTAAATGTTTTTTATTTATTTCTGAGAGAGAGAGACAGTGTGAGCAGGGGATGGTCAGAGAGAGAGGGAGACACAGAATCTGAAACAGGCTCCAGGCTCTGAGCTGTCAGCACAGAGCCTGACATGGAGCTTGAACCCACGAACTGTGAGATCATGACCTGAGCCAAAGCCAGAGCTTAACTGACTGAGCCACCTAGGCGCCCCGTAGATCTTTTAATTTTTAAACTCAAAATGTTTCCTACATTAAGACCCATTTACTTTTCTAACATATATACCAAATTATTGTTGAGAACATAGAGGGGTAATGATCAGTGATAAAATATTCCAGAAAGAAGCGCAAATAAAGCAAACACATCCTACATCATAAGTAACCCTTTGGACCATCAACAAATGAAGGACAGTTGCTGTACTTTGGTTCCAGAGTGCTTATATTTTAAGCTTTTATTTATTTATTTATTTTGAGAGAGTGAGTGACATTGTGGGGTATGGGCAGAGAGAGGGAGAAAGAGAATCCCAAGCAGGTTCTACACTGTCAGCATGGAGCCCAGTGCAGGGCTTGAACTCACGAATTGAGACCATGACCTGAGCCAAAATCAAGAAGCAAATGCTTAACCGACTGAGCCACCCAGGTGCCCCTCTCATATTAAAATTTTTGAGGGATGCCTGGGTGGCTCAGTCGGTTAAGTGTCCAACTTCGGCTCAGGTTATGATGTCCTGTTGCGGGTTTGAGCCCTGCGTCAAGGTCTGTGCTGACAGCTCAGAGCCTGGAGCCTGCTTCAGATTCTGTGTCTCCCTTTCTCTCTGCCCCCACCCTACTCATTCTCTCTCTCTCTCAAAAGTAAATATTAAAAAAAAATGAGACACTGCTGTAGTGGGTGAGAACACAGAGGCTGGGGCCCAGGCTACTTATATTCTAGTCCCAATTCTGTCACTTACCAGCTGTATGATCTTGGACAGGTGACTTAACCATTTCTGTGTCATTTTCCTTATCTGTAAAATGGGAATAATAGTAATATCATTTTAGGACTATAGAGATGATTAAGTGTGTTTGTAGATCTCTCACTGAAAGCGGTGGTATGAAGGGCTTCAAAAGGGTTCATTTTATTATTGTTATCACTATTTATTAAGTACCTGTTAGGTGCTAGGGGCTGAGGATATAGCAGTGAAAACTTCAAGAGACTTAGATTCTAATAGAAAAAGTTATATAGGTTATAACGAACATAGTAGGGGACTTTAACACCCACTTACATCAATGGAGAGATCATCCAGACAGAAATTCAACAAGGGAAGAGTAGCTTTGAAAGACACAGTAGAGTGTTGCTGGGGTGGCTCAGTCGGTTAAGTGTCTGACTTCGGCTCAGGTCATGATCTCAAGGTTCAGGTCATGAGTTCGAGCCTAAACCCTGCATCGGGCTCTGTGCCGACAGTATGGAGCCTGCTTGGCATACTCTCTCTCCTTCTCTCTCTCTCTCTCTGCTCCTCCCCTGCTTGTGTGCACGCTCTCTCTCTCTCTCTCTCTCTCTCAAAAATAAACATTAAAAAATTAAAAAAAAGATAGAAACATTAGAGCAGATGGCTTTAACAGATATATACAAAATATTCATCCAAAACCGGAAGAATATACTTTATTTTCAAGTGCACGTGCAACAGTCTCTAAAATAGATCACAGGTGAGGTCACAGAACAAGTCTCAATAAATTGAAGAAGACTGAAATGATATCACAGATCTCTTCTGTCCTCAACACTAGGAAACTAGAAATCAATGATAAGAAAAAAATCTACAAAGAACCTAAACATATGGAGAGTAAACAGCATGCTACTAAATAATGAGTGGGTTAACCGAGAACATCACAAGGAAAATAAAAAGGCACAGCAATCCAAAATCTTTGGGATGCAGTAAGAGCACTTCTAGGAGGGATGTTTAGAGCGATAGAGACCGACCTCAAGAAAAAGAAAAAGCTCAAACGACCTAACTTTAGAACTAAATGCAGTAGAAAAAGGAGAACAAACCCCAAATCTAGTAGAAGGAAGGAAGTAATAAAGATGAGAGCAGAAATAAATAAAACAGACAAAAAAATAGAAGTAAAAAAGTAATCATATAGGTTGTTGACTAAATCGACACACAAACTCTTAAACCTGTGGTAAATATCCTACTAGAAGAATCATAGTTAAGAATACAAAAGATACCAAATACACATTAGGGGTTGGCAGTCATGTAGGATAATCGAAGAATCAATGGGAAAAAGAATGCTCTAGGCAAAGAAGATATGCAAAGCACATTCAATAAACTGAAGAAAATAAGATGGATGGCTCAAGATCAGGGAGTGATGGAGGAGAGTGTTACAAGATGAAATTACAGAGGTTGGCAGGGGTGAATAGAGCAGAGCCATACGGACTGGACCGGACTTGTGTTACAGATCCGGGATATTGTCTAAGTTCAGCTGAAAGCCAATGAAGAATGCTAGGCAGGAAGTGACATGATCAAATTTATATCATCCTGGCTGAAAAATTATGTAGAAGATCTTGAGTTCTTAAACACGAGCACAAAGACCTGTACAATAAAATCTCCACACTTGGAAGAGTTCAACCACACATGACTGTGAAGATTTGTACTATGCACAGTGAAAGTTATTACGGATCCAATTTCACCTTGCAGGGGCGGGGGGGGGGGGTTAGGTTCCCTGTATTTCCAATAAGAAATTCATGGAGACCAGTAAGGTGTTCAAGAATTCAACTCAATTATGATACTTCCTACCCAGAGATAGCATCAGATCCCACAGGTTAAGGGCTCAATTCTGAAAGATGCCCTCCACCACAGTTCAGCCATAAAATGAATGATATACATCTCTTCAGACCAAAATGGAAAGGTTAAGGGGGAAAACAAGCAATTTCTAGGAACACACAATGAGTAATAATAAGATTTTTGTGAAGATAAAAAGTAAATATGAATCACTGAATAAAAATGTCAATGTTTGTTTATCCAGATCTGAAAGTATGCACATCACACCATCAGTACTGATGAATAGTAGGATCCTTGAATAGTAGGATCAAAGAAATGGTGAGTATTTACTTCAGAGGCTTCTGATTATTTGAATTCTTTATAAAGAGTATCTGTCAATTTGCAATCAAAAGCAAGCAATAAAGAAGGGGCGGGCACCTGGGTGGCTCGGTTGAGCGGTTGAGCTCTTGACTCTTGATTTCCTTTGGGTCGTGGGATCAGACTTGGTACTGGCACTGAGCATGGAGCCTCCTTGGGATTTCCTCTCTCTCTGTCTCTCTCCCACCCCCCCAAAAGAAAAAAAAAAAAAGGAAAGGCAAGCTCTAAAGATAAAAAATAAAATCACATCCAAGCTTTGCTTTCTATTTAGCCCAAGTAATTCATAGCATAATAAATAATAAAGTCACAAGTAGTGAGTGAAGGGAAAAGATTGATCTCTGCTATTTATAATTTTTTAAGAGTGGCATATAATTAAGGTATTTCCTGTTAATTACTGACAGGCAGAATTAAGGAATCTCTGTCACCCATTAAGGATCAGGTAATACAACCTGATGTCAGGCTAATACATGACCTGTAGAGGACTGGGCTTTCTTCTACACCGGATTCCTCTTCCTTCTCTTAATCTGCCTGTCTGCTTCAATTTGTCTTTTTGCGAACACATGGACATTGAAAGACTTTGATCAGAGCAGATGTAGAAAATCCAGCTCTACTAATCAGTGTTCCTAAGTCATGGAGCCTCTACCTTGTCCACAGGTGTCTGAAAAATATCATGAACCCTCTTTACCAGCTCATAATTAGAGGGATAAGCTAATTGTATCATACTATTAAGATGTACTCAACAGAGACATGAGAGGGTAAAGCCATCTAATTCAGTATGATTCACTTCTCTGACTCAGCTGAATGACAGGTCCCAAAATACCAGGCTTGCCTTTCAATAGTTTCAAGGCAGCTGCCTGGAGATTGTACCAATGTTATTTTTATTTACCTCAATGAGTTCGTCATATTGTGGACAAGCCATATTAAAGCCAGGCTGTTCTCCAGAACACTAATTTCAAGTGCAGTTTTTAGGTGTCAGGTGCTTTTAAAAAGTAGGGGTAGGTTATTGATTAAGTAAACTTTGAAAATGCTGAATAGGGGCACCTGGGTGGCTCTGTCGGTTAAGCATCCACTCTTGATTTCTGCTTAGGTCTTGATCTCAGGGTTCGGTTCTCGGATCGAGCCCTGCTTGGGATTCTCTCTTCCTCTCTCTCTGTTCCTCCCACACTCTCTCTGTCTCTCAAAATAAATAAATACTCATTATTTTTTTTTTAAGTCTGAGTAAAATGAAGGTACGGAAGTTTTTTTATTAGACTTTTTAGAGCCACTAATGTGCTCATATGAATTATGCATCTTCAGGATATTGGTAGAATAGATAGTATTTTCAAATACCCAATTATTTTTCTAGGAAATCCTTTTATTGGTGATATTAGAGGCATATGAAGGATAATATTAGGGTTTATTGTTCTTTTGGAACCTCATGGTCGATCCTCAATTTGGTGCTTAAAAACTACAAACTATAAAAAAATTTTTGGTTGCTTTTTTACTTTAATCATTAATCATTTGATGATTAATCATTTACTTTAATCATTAATCATTTAAAAGAGTTGTGCCCTCAGGGGCCCCGGGATGGCTCAGTCGGTTAAGGGTCCAACTTTACCTCAAATCATGATCTTATGGCTCATAGGTTCGAGTCCCATGTTGGGCTGTTTGCTGTCAGCACAGAGTCTGCTTCAGATCCTCTGTCCCCATCTCTGTCTGCCCCTCCCCCACTCATATACACGTGCATATGCACTTGTTCTCTCCCAAAAATAAAAATTAGCAAAAAAAAAAGTCGTATGACCCTCTAAGACAAACTTTGCCATTTTGTCACTCTCTCTAAAGAATGGTTTTGTCTTCATCCTATTAAAAATTTCTTGGGGTGCCTGGCTCAGCCGGTTAAGCATCTGACTTGGCTCAGGTCATGATCTCATGGTTCATGGGTTCGAGTCCCACATCGGGCTCTGTGCTGACAGCTAGTTCAGAGCCTGAAGCCTGTTTCAGATTCTGTATCTCTCTCTCTAGCCCTCCCCTGCCCACGCTGTGTCTCTGTCTCTCTCAGAAATAAATAAAAACATTAAAAAAATTTCTTTTCCCAGGATCCACATTTGATCTTCCTTTTAGGAAGTGATCACCAAAATATGTGGAGGAATGATTATGGATACTTTATTCGTAATAACCACAAAAAGATGGTACTCACACAACAGAACCTTACTTGGAACTTTGAAATGATGCTGTGGGAGAATATTTATTAATGTGGGAAGATACATATGTCCATATATACACATTTTTATTTTTTTACTAAATCATTTTGAGAGAGAGAGAGACGGTGTGAGCAGGGCGGCAGAGAGAGAAAGAGAATCCCAAGCAGGCTCCACGCTGTCAGCGCTGAGGTGAATGTGGGGCTTAGTCCCAATAACCATGAGATTATGACCTGAGCTGAAATCAAGAGTTGGACGCCCAACTGAGCCACCCAGGCACCCCTATATGTGCATTTTTAAGAAGCAGATATACGTGGGACGCTTGGGTGGCTCAGTTGGTTAAACATCCGACTTTGGCTCAGGACCTGATCTTGTGGTTTCGTGGGTGTGAGCCCCACATCAGGCTCTGTGCAGGCAGCTCAGAGCCTGGGCCCTGCTTCCCTCTCTCTCTCTGCTCCACTCCTCTTGTGCTCTGTCTCTCTCTCTCTCAAAAAAAAAAAAAATCCACCTAAATTCTTGGGTACATATATACTGGTATAAACTGTATCTGCATAGATTATATGGAAGAATATATAAATTGAAAACAGTGGGTACATCTGGAATGGAGAACTGGGAGACTGAAGGATAGGGGAAGGGGAGAGACTTTTTCCTCTATTCTCTTGCTCTGTCTGAATCGTTTACCCTAATAAATTAAAACAGGAATAAGAATGAATGGAAGGAAGGAAGGAAGGGTGGGAGGGACTGACCCTTTGATTAAAGAAATTAGCAAACAAAAGGTGTCTTCAATCTTGCTTGTAGCCCAAGTAATCAACTCAGGATACTGATAATTCAGGCATATCAAGTTTGAGAATTGTTATTCAAATTCTCTACAGTTTATTTTAAATTTTGCTCATTTGATGTCTCAGTTTCTTAAAACAATGTTAATATACATTTTCTCCTATTTTTAGAGATTTCTGCCTGAGGTGATTTGAAATGATGAGTGCTTAACAACCTTTTATCAGCACGATATAGATTGCTTTTTCCCTTTAAATAATTTTAGCCTTGGATTTGATCTTCTAATATTAATATGTTTGGCTTTTGTTATCATTATTGTCACTATTAGCATTTGCTTAGATTATCTTTACTCATCCATATAGTTTCATCTCTCTTGGGTCATTTCATTTTATGTATCTCATAAAGAACATAAGGATGGATATTAATTTGTCTAAGCTGTAGTTCTTTTTTTTCTTAAGAGGGTTCTTTAAGCCATTTACATTTATTTCTTACACTTTCTATTTGTCCCAATTCATTGTTTTGGTGTATATTATATTTGTTGTGCTTTATGATTTATTCTTTGGTAAATGTATTGGATTGATTCTGTTTTATGCATTGGTTTTATTCCATGTTTTTGCTTTAATTGTTTGGATGTTATTCTCCTGCTTCTGTTTCTTAGTAGTTTTACCCAAGTGTCTAATAGACATATTTAAACTTATGTTACATTTACATAAAGGCTTACATTTATCTATGGAAGCCTAGCTTATAACCTTATAACCTCCTGTCCTCTCCCCTTCCCTCTGACCTTCCACATTGTGACATTATGTGGGAATTTAGTTCTAAATTGTATTAGATTTTAAATAATTGATGCTTAATTAAATAATTGATGCTCAATTATAAATTATGCTTATTTTTCTGCTTTGTACTGCTTCCCTATCTTCCTTTTGAGTTGGCTTTTAATATTGCTGACGTCTATTGTCTATTAATCATTCCGTGTAAGGTTCACAAATGGTATACTTTTAAGTGCTTTGTTGCTTAAAACATCCTATTTTACCTTCATGCTCGAATGACAGGTTGACGTGGTATACAAACAAAGCTGTTTTCTCACAGCTCTCTGAAAATACCAATTATACACATTCTAAAATCTCCTTTTGGTTGCTCTATTAATTATGTCTCTTCAGATACGTCTTTTTTTGTGTGAAACACGATGCCTGCCTTTCATGACGATTGCTGTCCCATAAAGTCGCATGGCTTTTGGCTGCGAGGTCATTTTATTAGCCTTTTCCTTTTAGCCTCGTCTGTGTTTAGCCTCTGAGCAATGACCAAAGCAGGCACAGGGGCTCATCTCGCCCTGGGGGCTTCACCAACCACCACAGACATTCCCCTTCTCCCAGCTTTCCAACTGCTCCCTAAAACTGGGAAGGAGAACGCCCTCCCAGCAGCTCACAACCGGGTCCGTCCTGCCCTTACCTGTTGCCACCCAGCCCACAGCTCCCCTGGGACCACCACCACCTCCATTAAGCCCCTCCTGCTCCTGTTTTGGGCTGTGGATTCATGCTTCAATCTAATCTCATCTAAACTCCCAACTTTTGGGGCACCTGGGTGATTCAGTCGGTTAAATGTCCGACTGTTGATTACAGCTCAGGTCGTGTTCTTGTGGTTTGTGGGATCAAGCCCCCGCATCGGGTTCTCGGCTGAGGGCAGGGAGCCTGCTTGGGACTCTCATCTCTCCCTCTCTCACCCTCTCTCTCTGCCCCTCCCCATTTGCATTCTGTCTCTCTCCATCTCTCTCAAAATAAATAACCATTTAAAAAAACAGACTCCCAACCTTCAGAGTCTCCTCATTATTTCCAGTTCACTAACATTATGCCCTCTCTTTACATGTATTTAAGATTTGTGTCTATTAATTCTAAGGACTTAGGGATAGAGGCGGTTGGGGGTAGAGAGAATGGGAGCTGCTCCATCCAGCCCTTTGGTCTAACCCCCAACCTTACTAACATTTTAAGTCACAGACACACAGACACACACACACACACATTCTCTCTCTCTCTCTCTCTCCATATTTTTATGCTAAGTCGAAATAATTAGGCCTGCATCGCATACTCTAACAAACAGCAAACCACAGTATTTCAGTGATGTGCTTAGATTGCACAGCTTTCCCTTACATTCTTTCTACCCAAGAAAGAGTTCCCTGAATTTATTTCGATCTCCCATCCAGAATGGAGATGTCAATTCCCAGCTAAGGATGCCTGCTTCTTGGTTTGGTGACCCCTGTCAGTTTTGGGCACTTCAGGGCCCCTCTCTCCCTCTCTCTCGGCCCGGCTTACCGAGCCCTCTCCATCCGCACAGGACTATCCTGGGATCTGGGGTTCAGCAGATTGCAGAAGTCCTCTCTTTTCTCGACATCTCAACTTTGGAATTTGCATTTAGATGAAGACACACAGCCCCTGTGTCAGAGGCCAAACTACACACTCAGGAACAAATGGACCAGACTCTAAAAATGTGGTCCACTCAATTTACTGCCACACACACGCTACGCCCTTCACATCCGTCAGCCTTGCAGGGAAAATGTCTAAGGAGAGTTACTAAGTTCTTAAGTTCTGTACAGAGATGTGGATGCCTATGCGTAGGGCTGAGCTGTTTTTGTTTTTTGGGTTTTTTTTTTTTGGTCTCTGAGATAAATCTGCTTATGACTGCCTCAATCCGGCCACATATTTCCCCTTACTAGGCTATGAACAAACAACCAAACAAAATGTACCTGTGACAACACTCACAAGGGAAGCCCATCTAGCACAGTGATTAAGAGCTCAGTCTACGGCCAAATTCATATTCTTCTATTCCAGTGTGGGATTGTAGCCAAATTACTTACCCACTCTGTGCCTCTGATTCTCTATCTATAAAATGGGGATGATAATGGTACTAAATTCTGGGAACTGTCACAAAGATTACACAACTTAGTGTACACCAAGTGCCCAGAACCAGCACACAGTAGGCCCCTATACGTATTTGCAGGCATGACTAATACTACTAGCAATTGCTCCTACCCTGTTCAGCAAAACACACAAAGCTGTGACTCTAGTTCTGGAAGGCGTGAGTATCTCTTGGCACTTTTCTGACTTCCCACAAAGACATTCTTGCCGTGGGCATCTCTGCACAGCAGACCACACGAAGGGGGTGCAGATGAGAAGCCACTGTCAGACTCTTGGGCTGGTGCCCAGGCACCCTCAAGAGATGTGTGGCCTTCCATGCTGCAGATCTCTTAAGATAGTCCAGAGGAACTCCCTGTAGCTCAGTAAACTCATCAACCCTCATCTGTTCAGGGGACCAACTGGCCCATGAGTACAGTGCCGCTGTCCTCACACACCCTCCGGGCACCACTCAAAGAGCCTGGCCCCAGGGTGCAGACAGCCTACTTCCGCCTGGATCCCGTGCACACTTTGCTGCTGCTGCTTTAGGCTCTGCAGATGGCAAACGGCCGTGGGCATCCTGGAGCCCTGCTCAGCCTCTGGATGAGAACATCTCCTAATCAGTCCTGGGGGTCCAGGCTGACTGCGATCGCCCGTGAAGGCACCCTCCCAGCCAGGCCCTGCCAACAAGTCTCTTTTCATCCCCTTATCTTAATTTAGCCAGCATCCGTGCTTTGTGGATCACCAGCTTAAGCGCTTGAGGACCATGGGGAGGGACAATGAGAAAAGCAGCGAAAGATGGTGTTGCTCTCTGGTTATAGAAAAGAACAGGGCTGCTCATGATTTGGGGGGTGGAAGTGGAAACAAAGAACAGACTAATGAAAGATTTCCACCCCCTCTTCTTTTCATACTGATCAGATGGATAAGAGTTTGAGCAAATATTTCCTTGGCTTTCTCCCTTACCTCTCCCATTGTTACGGTGGTCACACAACCCCATCTGAGCCCGCATTTGTTTGCATTCCTCATTAACTCGGCAGGTCTATTTACTAAATCCTAGAAATCGATCGTCTGCTTTGAAGGCATGGGCCCTTGCCTTGCTTTCCTGTACGGGCACACACACGGGGCTCTGTCATTTCTTTGATGGTCAGCAGACATGCAAAATCTTACCAAAACCGAGTTGGACACTAAAAGCAGCTGTCAGAACAATGCTTTTCATCAGAGCATGCCAGGACCACGTGAAGACAGGCGGGTGCCCCAGAGACTAAAATTTACTTTCTCAGCCAATGGATTTACATTAACATATTGATAAAAGAACACCTGTCGGATAAATTAAGAGGGGAATCCAGTCCCTGTGGCAGCTCACCTCCTCTCTGCTACCCCAAGCAATCTACCTCTCCCTCTAACTTGCACTCCCAACTCTGCAGAACAAAAGCCCTGCAATTAACCAAATCCCCCATCCTTAAAGGCAATTTAGCAACTTCAGGACCTGCTTAAGGCCTTAAGTTTCCTTATACCTCTACACGCAGAGCATGGTGCCAAATTAATCCAACAATTAAAACAAAACCATTCTCACCCAGAAAGGAATTCTGGCCAGTATAAATTTCCCACTCCGTTATAGTTCCAGGGGTGCTGTGGTGCTGTTTATGTATCAGTGCCCCAGACAGCTCCTGAGCCCCGTGAGTGCAGAATGGGAACCAGGCAGGAAGAAGGACCAGGGGACCGAAGGGAAGCTGTGCTCTTAGACTCAGGCCAGGCTTTCGGGAAAGCAGAAAGACCTGCCATCCTGTGAGCACGAGGCCATTTTCGAGATGCAAATCCAACAACTTTTCAGGGTCCACAGGAGGAAAGAGACCCAGGATGTGAAGTCACGGTGAAGTGCCAGCTTTGATCATATCATTCACAGAATTCACAGGCACTTTGTTTCCAGTAATCTCTCTGTTTTCCTCCCTTTTCAAGTTCCTTAACAGACCACTTGAGTTGGTCTCAGAGGAAAGGTAATATCTACGTCTTCCATAGCACTGATGCCCAGCAGAAACTAACAAGAGCCATAGTGTATAACTGTTAAATTTTCTAATAGCCACATTTTCTTTTCTTTAAAAAAATTTTTTTTAATGTTTTTATTTTTGAGACAGAGAGAGAGAGACAAAGCATGAGCAGGGAAGGGGCAGAGAGAGAAAGGGAGACACAGAATCCGAAGCAGGCTCCAGGCTCTGAGCTGTCAGCACAGAGCCCAAAGTAGGGCTCAAACCCATGAGCTGTGGAATCATGACCTGAGTGTAAGTGGGATGCTTAACCAACTGAGTCACCCAGGTGTCCCAATATTTTCTTTTTTTAAAGTTTATTATTTATTTTGAGAGACAGAGAGCATGATCAGGGGAGAGGCAGAGACAGAGGGAGAGAGAGAATCCCAAGCAGTCTGTGTGCTGACACAGGGCTTGATCTCCAGGACTGTTAAGTTCATGACCTGAGCTGAAACCAAGAGTCAGATGCTTAACTGACTAAGCCATGAGGCACCCCTCTAATCGCCATATTTTAAAAAAAGAATCAGGTGCAATTAAATTTAATATCCCCGTTAGCCCAATATATCCAAAAAAGCATCATTTCAACATACAGAAATATTACAGTGTATTAATTGTTTTAATACTTACATGTTGGACAATGCAGGTATTAAGGCTTTTAGCCTCAGGATGAGATTAGTTCTCGTTCCCAGGAAATTTCAGTCTGAAGAAACAATTTGAAGAGTCTCTGTCTGGGAGTTAGAGTTACCTGAAGGTCCCATCCAGGAAAAAAAAAACAAGCGAGCAAAGAGGTACTATAAGTTAGTGATTGGAGGTCAAGGCTCCAAGCTTAGACATAGATCCTCAACTCTGCCTCTTCCTAAAGAAGAAACCTTGGGAAGTATACTCAGATTCTCCAAGCTTTAGTTTCTTGACAAGGTAAGGCTGTTTTGAGGCTTGACCCTAATAAGTGATAGAGAAATATTAGTTCTAATTATGCAAATTATGAAATCTTTATCATCCATATTTTTATGAAGTGTTGGGCATAGTCTCTCATCTCCAGATCGCTGAAGGGAAGATTTCTAAGTTATCAATAGCTGATAAAGCCCTATGAGGAGAGTGAGAAACAAAAAGAGAGAGAGAGAGAAGAGAGGTAGGTAGTTAATAGATTTAGAGAAAGAGAATGTGGAAACAGAACTCCAACATTCAGGAAAACGATTCCCTGTAGACAGATACCCAGATGCCAGATTTACCCTGTCTCTGAAAGTATTAAAGGAAGGACAAATTCAGCATTTAATAAGTGGGGACATTTCCTGAATTAGGACATCAATGGACAGAATCATAAAATCTCTGAAGTGCTAAGAACGTACATAGCCCAATCTCCCATTTTCCCCCACTGTCCCTTTCTATGGGTCCTAACAGGGTCTTGATTCTTTGCTTGGCCATTTGTTCAAGTAAGCTCTTTGGTTGATAAGGTGTTAGAAAGATCTCCCCTGTGTGGAGCCAAAGTAAACTTTCGCTGTAAGTTCTAGGTCACCCCGGGCATCGGTCTTGCCCTTGGGACATGCATAATATAGTATCTCTTCTACAGGCCAGTCTTCAAGTCCACGAAGGCGGCCATCACATCTCCCCTTTGTGTTTTGTGAGTGTGTGCCAAAGGAACAACTTAGGATTCTTTAGTTCCTTTCTTGTTCATCAAGGTCGCCAGGCCTTTCCTGGCTCCGGAATCTGCTACGTTGTTTGAATGTTCTCTTAAATTGCAACGCATGGCGCCGAACACGCTCATCCTGCTCTGCGCTGAGCAGTGACCAGCACAGTGGGGCAGTGGCAGCACCACTGCACGACCACCTTACCATCCTCCTGGCCAATCAATGCCCCCTCTTCTTCCCCCACTGTAGATGCTCTCTGTTCTCCCTTCCACACCATCTCTCCTACCTCATCCATGCCACCCCAACCCCGCCTCCGCCCAGGGTTTCATCATCGCTCACTGAGATTACTGAGATGGGCTCTGATGGCTTTACTGATCCCAGCCTCTCCCATCTGCCATCCATCTCTCACCCTGTTGTGAGACGGTTCTTTCTGATCCACAAATCAGTTCACATCACACCCTTACACAGAAACAACCACAACTCCCTAAGGCCTTCAGAATAAGTCTTAGCCTCGTGGTATAGTTCCAACTTCCAGTGATCTGGCTGTAAGCTATCTTCTTGACCCTTCCAGCCATGCTGGTTGCCTTGCCATTCCCTTTGAGCCTCAAATATTTATATTTCATTCCTGGTTGTAGAAGCCTTTTTGATCATCCTTTAAAGCCCAAAGTCAAAGTCATTCTTCCATGATGGCTTTAACGACCTTGGAAATCCTACAGCATATTAGCTGTATTTCCTTATTGGGCCATCCACTTATCCTTTCTTTTGCTCATTCCCCCCCGCCCTTCCTTTCCTTTTTTAAAGTTTATTTATTTTGAGAGAGAGAGAGAAGGAGAAAGAGTGGAAGATGGGGCAGAGAAAGAGGGAGAGAAACACAAGCAGGCTCTGGCTCAGAGCCAGACACAGGACTCGATCCCATGAAACGTGAGATCGTGACCTGAGCCAGAATCAAGAGTCAGGTGCTTAACTGAATAAGACACCTAGGCGCCTCTTCCTTTCCTTTTCAACCAGACACTCTCCCTATACTAAAGGAGGTTCTCACTCTAATGAGAGAAATGGACCTGCAAAAAGCAGACAGAATCATGAAAGCTCTGAGGGAGGACAGCTATGGGAACGTTAGGTGGAAGGGGTAGGTGTCTAACCAGACTGACTTTGGTGACAGGAGTCTTCACAGAGAATAGGTCATTAAAACAGAGTGGGAGCTCCAGGCTAAGGGAGCTATGTGTGAAGAAGCCATATGTCGAGTGAGATCATGAAGCACTGAGAAAAATGAATATGCAGATCTGTGGCTGCTGCTCAGAATAGGGATGGGCCATGGAGAGGACAGAGCTGGGAGGCTGGCCGAGGCTGGTTCACACAGGACACTGAAAGTTACAGTGGGGGGCAACAAGGAAGGGGTTGAGCAGGGGACTTAGGTGCAGAGATTTCGAGCTTAGAAATACCATTTTAGCAAGCGTGTGGAGAGAAGCTAAGAGCCAGTCTGGAGTGGAGTCAGGGAGACCCATTTTGAGGCTAGAGTAAAAACTACAGCCGTCAGGCCAAAGATCAGTGAGCAGATTCTAAACCACAAAGGAGTAAGAAACATGAAAAGGTGAACTTGAACGTGAACAGAGAAGGATAAATGCTGAGTCTCTAATTTGTCTTTTTTGGTATAAACTGCCTCCAAAGAGGGAACACCTCCCTCAGCAAAGCTTAAAGTCCCTGATAATGGGCATAATCTCTCAATCGGCTATAGATCCTCCATGTTGATTTGATAATATTTTGCATAGGTAGTGTCTTCTTTTTCTTCTTCTTTTAAAGTTTATTAATTTCTTTTGAGAGACAGAGAAAGTAAGCAGAGGAGGGGCAGAGAGAGAGAGAGAGGGAGGGAGGGAGAATCCCAAGCAGGCTTTTTACCGTCACTGCAGACCCTGACATGGGGCTTGCATGGGGCTCACAACTGGGAGACCATGACCTGAGCCAAATCAAGAGTCAGATGCCTAACTGGCTGAGCCCACCCAGGTGCCCCAACACAGGTAGGTTCTTAATAAGCTTTTGCCAAACCTGGTCAAACACCCAATTTTCGGTACACAGGTTTAATTTATGACTTAAAAGAGGGTGTGCTGGCCATGCCAGGTTTGGCAAGAGCTCATAAACAGTGACTGGATGACAGCTTTGAGGTTCAAAGAATGGGGAAAGAAAGACTGAAGAGAAAAATCTGGCTTTGCGCCTCTTGCAATGAGCATCAGCATCAAAATGACAGCCATGGAACACTGGTCTCTTCCGGTTCGCCCCCAAGAAGAAACAGAGGTAATTTCTGAAGTTCTGAGGAGAAAAACTGGAATAAGCAAAGATCACAATGGAACCACAAACTGAAGGGAGATATGGCAAGCCCTCTGATTTCCTCCACCCTGTTTTCGCACAAAGTCTTTCCTATGCCTTAGAGAGCCCAGAGAACTTTCCAGAATATGGAAAAAAAGACTTAGAACCATTTAATCCTATAAAGAGGGAGATTATCAATGGCAACTGGACCTCTGATGAGCAAGTTCTGTTTTGTTTTCTCTTATAAAGATTAAAACACGAGGGCCTGCCGTGGTATTTTAGTGACAATCCATCACCCCTGTCCCGACTCTCCTCCACAAAACCACCACCAAAAATTTCCCCATCCTTACAAGAGAAGCCTGTTTTCTATTACCTCTAGATTCAAAGATGACTGTTCCTTTTCTGCTCGCTATAAATGTGGTTGGAGTCACACTGTACACTCTGGGGTCTTGGGTTCTTTGGCCCAGTCCCTAGGATTTAATCCATGCCCTCGTAGTTGAATGGTGCCCATGTGTTAGTGATCTCACAGATACACCATTGTAATGCTTTATTATGGTTTTCCTTTGTGGGGGAGGGGGGGAGGAAGCCAGGGGTGGGTGGGTGGGGGGAGTTCTGTATGAGTTCCAGCATGTACAAAACACTGCTGTCAAAATTTTACCCACAGTAGTAGCCTGAGCATGTCATTCTAATCACAGGGGAACCATATTGGCTCCTTGTCAAATGTTGAATTGATTTTCAAATGGCTTTGATGACTTATATATTCAGCGCACAGTCTGGGGCCTCTGTTTATCTCTCCGTATGAGCCGAGTCACAGCTTGAGTGCATTTGGAACTTGTTCTGTTGGCCATTTGAAAATATAGGTTTAAGTCACTCTTTGGTTGCAAGAGACTCACATTTGGATTTCATTCCTGGCTGGCCTCCAAAGCACTGAATGAATAGATCTATTTAAGATGAAATTTGAGTTTTATCTCTACATGGAATGCTTTTGAATTAAACATATATATAAGTTGTGCATGATTTTATTTGGGGTTATATAGCACATGAGAGCTTGAAAGAAGAGAAGAGGAGAAGAAAACAAAAACACCACCCAGCTTCCTGGTTAAGTTGGTCACATGCTGCCTAGTCTACCTTCCAAGTTCAGCCAGGTGTTCTGTACGGCAGGAGATCTGACTTTTGCCTGAGTCTGCCTCCAGGATAGATAAGAAAATCTTGCCAGCATGGAGTGAAAATTCAGAATTGGACTAGAAAGATGAGACTTTTGCTCACCTAGGAATTGATTAATAGATAAGACAAAGGAGGAAGAAGTGAAATAAAAACCAGGAGGAAATCTACACCTGGGATGTGGCTGGGGCCGGGGTGGGGGAAGGCTAAGCTTTTGTGCAATGTGTTAGATTAGTGAGGATGGTAATTAGTTGAAATTAGGAAAATGGGAAGCAAGACAGGAATGTGAGAGCCTGAAAACCCATAGTTGCTGGAGCTCTGCTTGTCTGATCATGACTAGCACAGTTTTTCCCAGGTGGCTGCAACACAAAATTCCTTATGCTTATGGACACGTTTGATGGATTAAATGAAAATCCAACCTGGGATATCTATTACATTGCAAGATGCATGCTCAATACACGTGGACTTGGTTGGAAATGTTTATGACAGGAGGCAGAGATGAGTCAAGCCTGCTTTTTAAAATTCATAAGGTTAATGCTTATGTTCTCCAAGGTCCAGAGAGCTAATGATTTCACTTTCTGATCATGCTTTGTTCCTATCTATATTGGAAAGAATTCAGTTGTTTCAATTCTGTCTCCAGAGAATTAAAATACCCTTAAGTCATCACCATGGATGTAAAAGGAGAGCAAGTAAGCCCTGAATTAGCTAGCATTCCTCATCCCATTTCAGGGTTCGATGTCCACTGGAAGAGTCAGAAGGAAAGGAAATGAGGTTATAGCCAATCCTGGCCATGTTCTACCAATACCAGCACTTCATTTCCCAAAACTAATAGGTTCTAAATGCTGAATTCAACAGAGGAAGGGATCTTAAATTTGGGACATGAGGACAACTAAAGTATTCACAGCTCTAAGGTTGCCAATCCAGAAAGGGTGAAGACCTGAGGTCAAGCCAAGATGGGATCAGTCTGTCTCTGCCAGTCAATAGGTTTCCGAATAATGGTTTTAAATCTGAACATTTGAGGTAGATTTCCAATGAGGCCAATTACTTTTTTTTTTTTCTGGTTATTTATTTACTTTCAGATGGCAAGCAGAGAGAAAGAGGTTCTACACTGTCAACACAGAGCCAGGTGCAGGGCTTGATCCCATGAACCATGAGATCATGACCAGAGCTGATATCAAGAGTTGGACGCTTCCCAACTGAGTCACCTGGGCTCCCCTCCAATGAAGCCAATGCCATTTAAGCTTCAGGACCCCTTGCTTTGTATAGAACTTGAAAGGGACCTTAAGTATGCATTCTCATGGTCATGTGTTTTTATAAAACTTGTAAAAGCAAAGTCCTTTAATTACCATGGAAAGAAACTATGGTCTACTCTGACTTACTCTCCATCATACTTCCCCTCATGTTGGGAGGTCTCCAGAGTGGCTGTGCTTATGCTGAGTATCTAATAAGGGAAAGTCAAGTTGGAGATCCCTTGGCTTGGGTTTAGGATGACATATTTATGAAGTTTTCAGCGGCTTCTGTGTATAGTTAAGTGATCGCTAGTCATGCCAGAGTAACAGTGATTTCAGAGGTGGCCCAATCACACACAGTGCCAATTCTTCCACTGTTGGTTCACGAAGGGACAAAGTCTGAAGTAATATTATGAGATGAATTTCTCCCTCGGTAAATGGAAACCAAATGTTTATTGGTTGGAAAAGAGAAAAAAAAGTTGTGCAATGCTTGGATCCAGAAGCCATTCTGGCTTTTTTACTGGATTTGTTATGTTAGTGGCATTTGATAGCTGTTTTAAATGTATGATTTGTTGCGATTTCTTTTCTTATTCTAAATTAATATTTATTTTTACATCTATTTTTGTTTTTTTTTGAGAGAGAGAGAGAGAGCAGGGAAAGGGGCAGAGGGAGGGAAGGAGGGAGGGAGAGACAGACAGACAGAGAATCTTAAGAAGGCTCTATGCTCAGGGCATAGCCCAAAGCGGGGCTTGACCCCATGACTCTGGGATCATGGCCTGAGTCAAAATCAAGAGTTGGATGCTCAATCAAGCCACCTAGGCACCCTATATTTTTACATCTAACTTACATTTGTCATCATGTATCATTTTTCTACCGAGCCCTAAGTGATTCAACCCTGCCAATGATCCAAGACATCAACCAGATAGCATCAGAGACTACAGACACAGTTAGTATAATAAAACCTTCTGGAACCTGAGATTCCAGAAGCTGAAGGAACAATTCCAGCATTGTTAGAGATTCTAGTATAGCCTCAAGATACGCCTGCTCTGACCAACCCTGTCTGACCAGTTCACCAGTGGATTCTGAATAAGGTCTTTCACTCTATACAACTTCTTCCCAAGAAGGACAGATCCTTGAAAGAGGGTCATAATCATGTGCCATGTTCCTTCCCACAACAGCTGCCATCCTCCTAGGGCTGGATGGAATACCCTCCTGAAAAAACTGTGATAGTCTTGTCTTTTCTTCTCCTCCTCCTCCTCCACTTCCCCCTCCCCCTCCTTCTCCTTTTTTTTTTTCTTTGAGGGAAAGAGAGAGATAGAGAAAGAATTCCAAGCAGGCTTCATGCTGTCAAGCACTGAGCCTGACATGGGGATCGAACTCAGAATCCCTGAGAACATGACCTGGGCCAATATCAAGTCAGACGCTTAACCAAATGAGCCACCCAGGCATCCCAAAACTGTGATATCCTATCACATATACTTGGTTTAACTTCTATTATCACTTAACCTCAAGGTAGGAGGGGTCAAATCCCAGAGTCCCTCCCTATCACCTGAAATCCCCATTTGTGTTTCTCCAGGATGCCAACCTCCTCACGCCTTTCAGGATAAAAGGAAATGAAAACCAAGCTCAATATGATTTACTTAATCGCTAGAACACACTCTTCTCTTCCAATCCTTAAAGCTCCTGAAGTATTCTTTTCCACAACACAAGGCTTTGTTACATGTCCTAACATGATTTCATTATCTTTCAACCTCTCTGCTTCCTTCAGAGTTCGCCTGTAAACCATTCTCCAAATGATGTTAACTAGCAGAAAAAAGTAGCTGATGGAATGCAGTGTGGGGTCAGGACCTATTATCACACATACTTCCTTCTATTGAGACACTATGGCCTCGAGTAGTGCAAATCCATCAAATGGGTATAAGTAAGTATTTTCGTTATAGGCTATTTGCATGTTTATTCTTGCACAGAATTATAGCAAATTCGAGACAATTCAAAAGAAAATATAATTAACTTTGGAAGAGTAAAGAATAGGCAAGTTTACATCCCATGTATTAATACTAACAAAAAGTTCACAGGTATATGAAGCTATGTTAAAGTGTGCATGCATTATTTGGACACTTCACACCACTGATGCTATATATGTGTCAGCAACCACCTATAAAACCATTCAGTGAGATGTGCTGTCAACTATTCATTTAATGAAGTTGAATCTTATGTTCAAAGGCATTGGACTGCAAGAACAATAATAGAAAAGTCCCAGCATTAAAAATACCTTTTTTAATGTTTATTTATTTTTGAGACAGAGGGTGAGTGGGAGAGGGGCAGAGAGTGAAGGAGGCACAGAATCTGAAGCAAGTTCCAGGCTCCGAGCTGTCAGCACAGAGCCCGACACGAGGCTCAAGCTCAAAAACTGGGAGATCATGACCTGAGCTGAAGTTGGACACTTAACTGACTGAACCACCCAGGCGCCCCAACATAGTCCCAGCATTTCAAATGTCTACAAGTAAAGACAACACTGAACATCCTAGTCTTACTATATCCTTTACCAACAGAATACAAATAGTCAAATTTTACCAGAAAGTTTCCCAAACTGTAAACAGCACCCTATGATAGCCAGCCTCCAAGATGGCCACAAATGACTACTGGTTCTGGGAATTCACGGCGCCTGGATAGTCTCCTCCTGAACTGTATCGGATTTGGTCAGCATGGTCAACAGAATATGGCAGAAGTCATGATATATCACTTCTGATATCAGGCTATAAGCTTGTGGCTTTCAGGGCACTTTCTTGCTTTTCCATTCAATTTCAATCCTTTCCTTCCCCCCCACCCCCTTTCTCTCTTTCCCCTTTGTCCTCACATCACTTCTTCTGGTGGAAGCAAGCTGCCATGTTGTGAGCTGCTCTGTGGAGGGTGCACGTGTGGGGAACACTCAAGCCTCAGGCCAACAGCCAGTAAGGAAAAGAGGCCTGCCAACGTCCCAGTGGATGGAGACTTGACTGGTACACCACCCGCAGCACCGCCCCCCACCCCCACCCGCTGCTCCAGAACCAAACTTCAGTAACTTAACTGGTTGAGGGCGGATCTCTATGACCTCACAGAGATGAATGAGAAAAGCCTGTGTGTACATTTGAAATGGAGAGGGTCACATGCTGAAGAAATAATCACCTCCCTTGTTCAACCCAAATACAAACAAGTGTACTTAAAGGCCATGAGAATGAGCCAGAGCACAAAGAACACCATAAATGGTTCTTTTCTGTTTCTGCTTCAAGTACACCATGTCTTCTTAATCCAGGAGGAAGAAACACACTTAAACCTCACATTTTAGGGGCATGTAAGAAGGGCATGGGGCTGGGTGGCTCAGTAGGTTAAACGTCCGACTTTGGCTCAGGTCATGATTTCACGGTCTGTGAGTTTGAGCCCCGCATCAGGCTCTGTGCTGAAAGCTCAGAGCCTGGAGCCTGCTTCAGATTCTGTGTCTCCCTCTCTCTCTGCCCCTCCCCTGCTCTCTCTCTCTCAAAATAAACATTAACAAAAAAAGTGCAAGGCATGGAATTTCCTGCAGATTTCTTTGATTGACAATGCATTTGCTGTGCATTTAGAGATTGTTCCTGATAAGTCAATTAGTGCTTTTCAGAAACTGTTAACTCATGCAATATGTCAAGCAAGCAAAGACTTTTTTAACCTACCAAGGGAGTAGAATATGAAACATTCAATTCTGAAAGTTTCCAGAGGTAGAGGTCAATAGGAGCTAATTCACTGGTATTTCTGCCACAGATTCTATAGACAAGAAGTCAATATTTCGACCCCAAAACTTTGGAGAGAAGCAGAGTGGATTTCCAAGCGACTGTGCATATTTTAAGAAGCCCCTTTCTTTCTCGTTCTTTCTTCCTCCTTCCCATGTAGGACTGTCACTGATGACTCTTCTGCTACCATACCCTGGAGGGGACAGACTGTGTCTAGTTCACTTCTGAGTCCCTTTCACAGTACTTCTCACAGAGCAAGTAGTATAGACATAACAAATGGTTTGATGGTAACCAAGCCCTTCCTTCCCAGGTGAGAGTCAATGAGAACCAGAGTCAGTGAAATAAAAAGTGAGTAACGTTCTAAAACAGCAAGAAAACTAATACATAGGCATCCTGCGATATCCTCCTCATGAATTCTTGTTTGATTCAAAGACGAAGTATACTCAGTATACTAAAATAGAACAAGAGCTAGTGTGTAACCAAGAATGATTTGGAGCCAAAGCAACATATACGGATTTGCCAGAACAAAGTGGGGATTTTTCTGATTCCATAGAAATCTTTGTACATGTGAAACAATGAAAACAAGAAAAGTGCTGTGTTTTCATAGGTAATAATGGGTTGTAGTGAGCAACTTTTCCCATATGTGTTCCCACCAAAAAATGTTTTTCCACGAAGAATTGACTGCTCCTCAATCCAGGAATTTGTCTCATAAAACCCACACGGAAATCTTCTCGGTCTTCTGGTACATGTCATAAACTTCTCATCCCAGGCATCCAGGAAATAGAACTTTATTTACAAAGTTAAAATAGAAGCTGCCATAAATAATTACTGCCAGAAGGCTAAAAATAACTTTTACTCCTAATTACTATTAAAATAATACAAGGAAATGTTGGAGCCGTATTTCCCAGCACTTCCTGGCTATGCAAATGCCAAGGAGTCACTTGGCAACGGGGAGTCAAACAACAGAGTTTTGTGTCAATCAAGACAAAGCAACTGGGAAGCCTTGGGACCTTGGGAGGCAAGGCGGGGTGGTGGGGAGGGCAGTTGGCAGCTCCTTTACGAACAAGATTATTATCTGTACCCTACCCCAGCCCTTTCGTATTTTTATGCTTTTCCCCCAAATCACTTGTTAATTTCCCATTAGACTGAATCAAGAGGAAACGTTTTCAAGTATTGAATAAGCATCTGGTCATAATGCAAAACAACTGTGTCAGTGAATCAGCACCTTCTCTAAAATTGAGTCTGACCAATTAAGCAAGCAGTCTAGGAGAACTTTTGTGTTCAACAACATCTGGCACCAACGGAGATATTTCCAACTGCTCTAAGTTTCCTATCTGCTAAATAGTTCCCACATCGCTAATCCGTTCAGTCTGCCTTTGCTAAGCCAGTATCTTCAGGGCGATCGGATACCAAGTACATACTGCCCAGCAGAATGGACTGCCGGGGTTTGAGGCTCACTGTACCCCTTACTAGCAATGTGACCCTGGGGAAGGAACTTAATGGGCTTTTCAGCCATGGCAAAGAGGAGAGAAGAAAAGAACCTATTTCAAAGGGTGACTCTGCATACTAAAAGAGGCAAATGAGCATATCACATGCTTGGTACAGTACTGGGCATAAAGTTAAGTGCTTAACAAAAGAGTGTTGGACCTCATTATTCTTGCCATTTCTTTAAGTCTTATTTCTGTTGTTAATATTATTACTAGTCCAAAACTATGAGGTCTGACCTCCTAAAATAAATGTCCAGAGGCATACTCCCATGTAAAAGCTTGACGGAGTCCATGCATTCATAAGCTATGTTATTAAAGGCCACATTTATTAAGCCCACACCTGTGCATCAATCTACGATAAGTATGGAAGAAACAGGGTATGGGCTTTACACCCTCAGAATCAATCATGCATGTTCTTTGGACCTGTTTTGAGTCATCAAGCTGTTTCTCCCAACATTCGGCATGACAATTATTTCACATCTGCTATGAAAACAGATTCCATTCCTCTTCTTAAACCCAGACTCTTACACCCTTCATAGGAATTCTCAACTTCTCCAGTGATAGAATTCACAGTATAAGGGATGAAGAGAACTTCTAAGAAATTCAGCTTCACTCCAAAGAACAAAACCATAGCCAACAGGGATTCTATAATTTACTCATGTCCTTATTCAAATTAAGATATGGAGACACCAATAAGGGAAACCAGGAAAGCTATAGGTTAAATACCTCGCCCAGAAGGGAAAAAAAAGGGGGGGGGAGGGTGGCTCTGAAATGAAGTCTTCTTCATAAAAGCAGAATTCCTGCAGGGCAAGTCAGCTGATTGGTTTTTAATGGAGTACAAAGTTTAATCCAGTTACACTAAATCGTACCTAAATCAAATCAGAATCCCTCCAGCTGACAATAAAAAGAATCTAAGAGGGTACCATCCTTGTTACTGCCCTAAACATCTCACACCTCCATGCTGTGGTCATCATTCTATAAAATATAGCGATCATTGGGGCGCCTGGGTGGCTTAGTCGGTTAAGCGTCCGACTTTCGCTTAGGTCATGATCTCGCGGTTCGTGGGTTCGAGCCCCGTGTCGGGCTCTGTGCTGACTGCCAGCTCAGAGCCTGGGCCTGTTTCAGTCTGTCACTCCCTCTCTCTCTCTGACCCTCCCCTGCTCACGCTGTCTCTCTTTCTCTCTCCTAGAAATAAATAAAACATAAAAAAATATATATATATAGTGATCATTTACCAATAACTCTTTGAGTCTGGATTTACATTTAGTCAACTGCCTTTTGAGGCAAAAAATAAAATAAAAAGTAAACTGTCTTCTCTTCCTACGGTCAAGAATAATCCAGGGCTTTTTTGAAACAATACAAGAGACAATATACTTGAAAGAGGGTTCTCAGTCATGCAAAAGTCAACTTTCATCTATTTTAAACTTAGCAAAAATAAACCAAGTAGCGGATGTGTTTGAAGGTCTGACAAACTGAGAAAAAGATCATTTAGGTCAATGGGCAGAACGCATCTGGCCATGGTAAAAAAGAGAGAGAGAGAGAGAGAAAGAGAAGAGAATGTACCATTCATTGTGAATCTATTACGTGTCAAACACTAATGTTTTATGTAAACTGTCATTTACTCCTTACAAAAATCCAATGGTGAGAATATCATTGTCCCCATTTTAAGGATACTCAAAGAAATGGATATTCAAAGAACTTGAAATGACTTCGCCAGAGTCCTCCAGCTATTAGTGACTCAGCCACCAGAGACCAAAAACCCATCCCTGGTCTCTACACTAGACCATTAACCTACCAATGGACCAAGCTACTTTACACAGTCACAAAGACATTAATTTTAAGCAAGTTAAAAAAAATTATTAACTTGGATGTTGGGAACTCAAGGTGCATTTTGATATAGAAATAACCATATAAACGACAGACATGTGGACCACTTTGCGAACAGGTAATAAAGCCAGAATGTCGCAAAAGTAAAGAGCTGAATAGCTTTTTTTTTTTTTTTTAATTTTTTTCAATGTTTTATTTATATCTAGGAGAGAGAGAGAGGGAGACAGCGTGAGCAGGGGAGGGTCAGAGAGAGAGGGAGTCACAGACTGAAACAGGCTCCAGGCTCTGAGCTGGCAGTCAGCACAGAGCCCGACGCGGGGCTCGAACCCACGAACCGCGAGATCATGACCTAAGCGAAAGTCGGACGCTTAACCGACTAGGCCACCCAGGCGCCCCAAGAGCTGAATAGCTTTACTGCTGTTGCATAATTGTTGGTTATTTGGTTTTCCTTGATTTTCCCAGATAAAGTATTTCAGTCCATGGGAGAAGGAAGATGAAGAATTGCGATTAGTGACTGCAGATTAGCTAGGGACGATCTGGCTGCAAGAACCAAAACTCATTTAAATTAGTTTAAGTAAAACAGGGAGAACATGGGGACAGACTAAGGCCAAGACTGGCAAGCTGGTACCACCAGATATTCCAACTTCCAGCTCCAAGGGTTCACTTCTTGCCTTTGTTCTGATCTGCGAGGCTGCTTTTTTCTTCTGTCTCTGAGGATAATTTTCCCTGCCTTTTTTCCACATTCAGGGGGTGAGGGGAGGCCTGCTTTTATCATCTCCCAGTTCAAATACTTCCCTGGAAAAAAAATCTCTGAATACATAGGCAAATATTCTTTAGAATATGTGGTTCACTGGAAACTTAGATTTCTTTTCTGTTCCAGTAGCAGAAGCAGGACTCTTCAAACACTCAGCTCACAGGCCTGTGTTTTGGTCTGCTCAGGTGGCTACATTAAAATCCTCAGACTGGAGGGGCTCGAACATCACGCATTGATTGCTCACAGTTCTGGAGACGGGGAGGTCCAAAAGGCAACTGTAGACAGCTGCCTTCTCAGTGTGTCCTCAGATGGAGGAGAGAGAAAGAACTCTGAGCCTCTTCATGGTACTGTAAATCCCATCATGGGGATCCACTCATATAAATCTAATTACCTCCCAAAGGCCCCATCTCCTTATACCATCACCCTGGGGGTTAGGGACACACACATTCAATCCATAACAAGGTGGCTCACCCCAGTGCCTTGGTTCTCAGCGTCCCTAAGGGAGTCTTCGTTCCACACTTCCTGGCCTCTCCTTCCATCCCTATTCTTTCTTCTGCTGCTGACACTTCTTTTTTCTCTGTTTCATCAACTGGTAAAGCTCTGGAAGAGCTGTTGGCCAAAGACTTTGGACCAAGCGCACTTTGGGCATCAAAAGCTCTAATAGCAGGTATATAGCTCTGGTGGGGTCTCTGGTGGAAGCAGTCCCAAACGCAGCAGCCCAAGAGCAGATTTAGGGATCGCCCATTCTGGTATTTTTTTTTCAGGAACCATCACCTGTTACGGTTATCTTGGGCACTGCGACCATGACACAGTGTGAACTTGCCCTCCATTCATTTAACCTGAAGTCTATGTAACTGGACTAAATGCTTAAGCTACATCTACCCTCATATTACAAATTGCTTTCTCTCCATACCTGTGAACACACTGATTTTTAGTTCTTCAAGTTTCACCATCAATCAAAAAGCTTATGTTGTGCTTATGAGCTCTTCACGGCAACTTGCACTCCAGGGGAGTTATTTACTCATTCATTTCTTTCGACCATTGCTTAGTGGCATGCAGGAAAGGGTAAAGACATGGCACAACCTCAAAGGAAGCTGAACTTCAGGGGAAAGAGAAAACTGATCACCGTCAAACAGTAGCAGAGAATACTAGCAGCTTTAATGAAGGCTAACCATTAAGGCAGGCCAAAATGCCTTTAAAGTTTGGAGAAACTGGAAAAACATCTCAGTGATGTTTGCTGGATTTCTAAATGTGTCTGAGAAAGCTGAGTCCGTACCAGACCAGCTTCAATAAGCTGTCTTCTAGGGGAATTAACAAGTCACAAAGATAGACAGCAAAACTGAGCATGAAGGGAAACGGGGGAAGGGGTATTACTAGTTGGATGCAGGTCCAGTTCTTATCTTTCTGCTACAAGTGGAGAGGGGAGTGGCAGAGAAGGTAAGGGTTTCAGACATCTCACCTTCATGATGTCATACTGCACTGGAACAAAGGTGATTCACAGAAGGTCCAGCCAGCCAGCTGTGTGGGTCTTCCTGGTCATTTCATTAATGCCCATCACCATCATCACATAAGCCAATAAAAGAAACTCATGGTCTACATGATTGAATTTTCCCTACCTGTATCAGTCAGCGATCCTCAGAGAAACAGAAATCAGTCTACTTTCCTACCTGCCTGCCTACCTATCCAAATATATAGGTAGAGCAATTATGAGGAATTAGTTTAAGACATGATGGAGGCTGAGAAGTCCCGAGATCTTCCATCTGCAAGCTGGAAACCCAAGAAAGCTGGTGGCATAATTCACTCTGAGACAGAAGTCCTGAAAATCAGAGGAGCTCTTGGGTTAAATCCCAGTCCAAGGTCAAGAGAAGATGAAATGAGATGTCTCAGCTCAAGTAATGAGGAAAATAAAGGGGTGGTGGTGGTGGTGGTGGTGGTGAGTTCCTTCTTCCTGCACCTTTGGTTCTGTTTAGGCCATCAACAGAAGGGACGAGGCCCACTCATACTGGGGAGAGCAATCTTCTTTATTGAGTCCAGCGATTCAAAGGCTAATCTTTTTCAGATACCCCCTAATGGCATGCTTATAAATAATACCTCATCTGTTATCTGGGAATCCTGTAGCCCAGGCAAGTTGACACATAAAATTAACCATCACAGCACCTACCACACTAGGACATGGTTGTTTGTACTCTATGTGACTAGCTTATAAGTCGGGGTAAGGAGAGTGGGGCAGAATAATTAGAGAAATGTGAAGTAAAGGCAACTCTAGGCCTCCCACAGGCAAGAAAACATGCTAGAAGTCTAACCAAACAACAGGAAGGCTGATCTGTGAGGTTCTGTTCTTCTTCGTGAGTGTCTTCACACTCATGTTTTCTCTCTACTCCCAGACTGCCATCTTGACTCATTCACTGTGGGGTTCCCAGGTGGCCTCCCCAGGGCTAGGCTTCCTATTCTTCACTTGTTATTTTCAAAACTTCATTAGATATCTTCTCGGACTGATTCCATCACATCATTCCCCTCTCAGAAACTTGATTCAGTCTACATCAAGTACCTGGACATAGCATTCAAACTTCCTGTTCTCCATTCCCGTCGAACTGGTCTCACTCCCACATATAGCATGCTCATTCCCGCCCCTCTGTTACCCTCCTCTTCTTGAATACTTGACTACCTGCCCATCACTGGCTGGGATCTTCCAGTCCTTCAAAGTTAAGAAAGGTCCCCCATCTTCATAAAAAGTCAGCTGTGGCCACTCAGATCCTCCCTCTGGGGATGGTCCCTTTATCAAACATCTACACTGCCATGTCAACCAAGCTTGCAAGCAATGATGTATTTTAATACCTTTTAATCTTGTGTCTCCAGTTAGAGTGTCAGCATGTGCCACTCCAGTGGTCACATAGGCTCCGCTGGTGTTTAACAACTACAAGAGTGAATGACTATACTAGGCCATATGACCTTATCCTTTAACCTTTAGATAACAAGTCACACAAGGCAGTACTGACATTTTGGCCAAAGTGTTAGTGAAATGGTTTCCCCACAGCACCTGGAAGATCTGGGGGTTGATAACGCAGGCAAACTCTTGCCTTCGTGGGGCAAGCCACGTAAGTAAGAAAGATAGCATCTGACGTCTATACGGTAGGTTGAAAATTCTGGATGCACAAAGGAGGAGGAGATAGCGGTCACGCGCACAGGCTATGAGTAGATGTGAGGGCAGTGAGATGGTAGGCAGAAAGCAAGAAGAGGAGCAAGAACTGGATTAATAACGAAGAAGAGCATGGAGACATCGGTCCACACCTCAGCGTGGATAAGGGTAAAGGCAAAGAATTGAGGAAACGGGCACAAGACGTATGTACAGCCTGGTACCCCGTCAGCTCCGTCCCCGAAATATGAGTGTGGGCCTGTCGGAGTTGCCAAAAGAAGGTGGGGACTGGTTTGTTAACCTGTTGGTCGTAACTTCAAGGATCTGAAAGGCCTGTATCTAGTCACCGGCTCCAGGTGTTGTGTGTGGGTTCTGGTGCTGATTCAGCTGTTCGTTTGCTATTTTACTAGGTACTTACTGTTTGCTACCTTCCCTGCCAGCTGATGTTATAAAGCAGGCAAGGCCCTGGGCTGGCCCATCAGGTGAAAATACAGGCTGATGAGAAGGCAGGAAAATGATAATGTGAGAAGACCAGGCAAGGATCCCGTGGGCGGGACAGAGAGTGACCCTCTATGTGTCCAGAGTAGAAGGGCTGACTCTGGAGGCCGCTGCTGAACTAAGAGTTGGTTGGAGCCAGTTTTCAAGAATGTTAAATTGTTTGGGTTTAAGGTATACTTTTTTTTTTTTAATTTTGCATTTTACTGTATCTGACATCAGGATAGTAATAATAGCAGACATTTAAATAGCATGTGCTCTGTGCCACAATACATTCTAAATGCTCTGCAAGAGTTCATGAGTCTTCACAATGACACAATGAGGTAGATGCATTACCAGTCCTATTTAATAGAGGAGGAAACTGAGGCACAGGAGTTAAAGCGCTTGCCCAAGACCACAGAGTTTGTCAGTGGGGGAGTCATAGTGTTCACACAACGAAGCTGGGCGCCAGCATCTCCTTTCATCAGCAGTAAATTTAAGGGAATATGCACATGTGTGCATCGAATATATCCACCCCCAAATAGTTACTAAATCAAAGTGCATTGTAAAACCAAGGGCTCCTTCAAATCGCAGAACTCTGTATTGCGTTGAATTGGGGGTGGGAATCCTATGTGACTTAGCAAATATTTATGTAGCTGTGGAGGATTAAGAGATGAATAAGATGTAATCACTCCCTGTAAGGAGGTCAACACGTAGTGGGAAACCCAGATAAGTAAACACCTCATTACGGTGCACTGTGCTCAGGGCTGTGGTACTGTTTCTATTGTGTTGACAAAGCTCGTGGGTTGCTAAAAACAAAAGGATTCATTCTGTCTGCCAGGTCTAAGGAGGCCTCATAGCACTGGTAATCACTGAGCTGAGCCTCAACAGAAGACATATTTCACTCAGGCTAGCGGAGGGTTCTAAGTGTTAGCAAAGACCTCCTAGGAGATGGTCCTACAGAGAGCTAAAGAGGGGTGATCACGAAATGGGACTGTAATAGTACCTAAATTCTGTTTTGGCCTCTCCAGTCCTTTTTCTCAAAGGTTTCTGAAGGGCCTAGATGCACAAGAAAAGCCCAGGCAAAGTCAGCTAATATTTTCTTCTCAGCTTCCTGTCCCCCAACCCCCCACAACCTTCACCTCCTACTGTCAAGTCAGAAGCTAAGCTAGACCCATGGAAAATGCCTTTATCTAGGTTGGGATGGTTGACTTACCCTAGAATCCCAGCAGTGCAGAACTCAGACCACATGGTTCACCATTCTGGTTTGAGGAGAAGCTAATCCAGGGCGTAGGGCTGGAGTCCACGGGGGCCAGTTAGAGAGCATCTGGGCACCATGTCCAGGGCAGCACGAGAGAGAAGGCAGCCTTCCAGCGAGGAGCCTGGGTCTCTGGCACGGCCTCAAGCAACCCCAGGCAAATGGAAGCAAAGGATATGGGAAAGAGCGAACGAGAACCAGGCTGCTTACAGGACTGCTCCTGACCCTCAGTACCACTCCTGCCTTGTGCGAGCCTCTGAAATTTTCATCATAACATGCACTGGGACTTTGTGGTTTTTTTTTTTTTTAATGTTTTTATTTATTTCTAGGAGAGAGAGAGAGACAGCGTGAACAGGGGAGGGTCAGAGAGAGAGGGAGTCACAGACTGAAACAGGCTCCAGGCTCTGAGCTGGCAGTCAGCACAGAGCCCGACGCGGGGCTCGAACCCACGAACCGCGAGATCATGACCCAAGCGAAAGTCGGACGCTTAACCGACTAAGCCACCCAGGCGCCCCATGGGACTTTGTGTTTTTAAATAAGATATGGTATAATGAAATCTTTAGCCACCGGCAGTCCTTATGAGAGACTGAGTTATAGCACCCATTCCTTCACAGAGTGGAAAAGTGAAGTAAAGAGGAGACTCAGGAACAAATGGGTCTCCATCCCCCACATCACACAGAGGCATAAAACTCTGCCATGTATGTAGGGGGCCGGTCTAACTCAGCACTGCAGAGCATATATTCAGCGAAGAGTCAAGGATGTGAGGTCATATCTTCCAGTCTGCCTCCCCATTTGAAAATGAAAGAAATCATCTTGAGACCTTAAGAGGCAGCATTTATTTCTGACACTTTAAGCATTTTTTGGTCCTAGCTGGGAGGAGACACAAGGCTTGGAGGCGAACGCGATTTCACTTCCTAGCTCTGTGGACTTAGGCAAGTTAATGACCTTCCTAACCTCATTTTTATAGACAAGGATCTCAGCAAAATGGTGGCCGTGCCTACCTCCTAGGGTGACTGGGATGAGCCAGTGAAAGAATATATGTCAAGCGCCTCACATGAAGCCTGGCACATGAACTCGTTGGTTCTCTGTGAGAGCCTACTGTGTAAGAACAGTCCCTGCCCTTGAATTCTGTGAGACTGGACATAATTACTGTTAGTTGCAGTAGGGCCAGTGCAGGAGCCAGAATTCCCTCCACATGTTTTCAGCAGAATGGGTTTAATACAGGGGTTGAGAGGCTTACACATTCGCTGGAAAGTGAGAGATGAGCTTTTTGGGATGAGTCCCAGAACAACCCAGAACGGGCCTAGCAGAGGGCCTGCAAACGCAGAGGCGAGCTACAGCCCTGGCAGAGGTCTGAGGCTCCTGCTGTGGCAGGAAGCAGAAGAATGGACATGAGAGGCTGGAGATCAGATCAAGATGTGTCCACTACTCCCACTGCTTCCTGACAAGCAGGAAGGCACAGAAGACCAGGAGCCAGGGCAGGAAACTCATGACCTTGCTGGTCAGTGAAGACAGCCAGAGTGGAAAAGAAGCCCCTGTCTCTCTTCTTCTACATCTCCTATGAGAACTTCTATCAATGGAGTCTAATTTATAGTCCAAAATCTTAGCTGCAAGGAAGCCTGGGAAATGTAGTTTCTAAGGAGTCAACCATGTGCCAAGCCAAAATGCTCGGACTCATGAAAGAAGGAACAGAATTTCATAAACAACTAAAAATCTATCTCTTTCAGTACAAGATGGAGGAGAGGGTATGTGAGGGCACAGAATAGTGTCCCTAAGTCCCCGGGGGTAAGGAAAGAGGAGTCAGCAAGAAGAACTGGATAACCACCGAAGGGAGAATAAGAAGGACACTATGAAGAATGCTAGAAACAGGGTACGTGACATTGTCTAACAATGGAAATAAAGACCATTTCTGATTTTCCTATTTGCATCCTTTTTTAAAAAAAAATTTTTTTTAATGTTTTATTTATTTCTAGGAAAGAGAGAAAGAGACAGCATGAGCAGGGGAGGGTCAGAGAGAGAGGGAGTCATAGACTCTGAAACAGGCTCCAGGCTCTGAGCCGGCAGTCAGCACAGAGCCCGACGCGGGGCTCGAACCCACGAACCACGAGATCATGACCTAAGTGAAAGTCGGACGCTTAACCAACTAAGCCACCCAGGTGCCCCAACTATTTGCATCCTTTTGAAGAGTAAAAGCTCCTAATTCCTTCTTCAGGATTCTTCTTTCCTAAGAGTCCCCATATGCTGTTTAAAGTCTCGTTAACTTGTCTAGTATTAATGAGGGCATCATTAATTGGGTCCAGAAAGAACCAGAGGCCCCTTCCTCGAAGGCTGGCTCGGCATGGAGCTGGTGTGCACAAAGCTGTGCCATATCATCTGCTTAGTTCAATTAACACACAAAGGAGTGGTTAGTAATTACCTGCCACTAGGCTTTCTGAATTTCTCTTTTAAAATGCCGTGTATTATTATTATTAATTAAGGTATGCTCTTTGAGCCAAGATTGCTTAGACTTGAGTACTGAATGGTAAGAAGGAAAGCAGACCATGGGCGGCAATTATGTGTTTACAAGGAAACATATTTTATATCTTGAAGTACAAGCCTCTGATGGCAGGCGCCATTTTTCATTATCTGTGCCCACCGGACAGGGAAAGGCGCTAGTTCTTTACTGGTGAAAATGGGACCAGCAGAAGCAAGCAAAAAGACACTATTGTTTTCATTTTGCACTAAGGTCCCCAGACAGAAGCAGGCATTTCTCACATTTGCTTTCTCAAGGCCTTGATTGTCCCAGCTTCCTGTTAAAAAACGAGCTAGTGATGGCAGACCCACGCGCTCCCATTAGAATACTGAAAGCAGTGTATTACAGTACCAGGCAGGAGAGTGAGGGCCAGACAATAGGTATAATGGGAAAGTATTAACCCCAAATGAAATCGATAGTAAGCTGCAAATTGCAGAGCTCGGGCTACGGCAGACGAAACGAAGACACAAGTTACCATTGATGGGGTTTCACAAGCAGGAAGATTGGAGAGGCTGAGGGCAAACAGAGAGGAGACAGAGAGGTTCCGGGACCCCCAGCTTCGCTCCTGACAGCCCTCTCAGGGAATTTGCCGCATCTCTCTAATTTACATGGAGTCTGCGCTATCAGACACAAGCGTCGCTTGGACATTGAAAGAACAGTCTTGAACAGAGGAACGTGGACAAAGAATGCTAGATGCGTCAAATGGAGGCACATGCTTGGGGCCTTTCATCTATGGTGTGTGCCCCTGTGTGCACTGTCAGCCATAACATCGAATGGTAACTCCTCTCTTTGCCTGAGCAGGGGGAGCAAGAAAAGAGTGTCTTTCAAAAACATAGAAGAGGAACTTTCGGGTCAGTTTCTTAAGGGCTTCTGGCTAGATTTCCTCTACCCTCCAGTGAATCTAAGAGGTAGTCGGCCAGAGAAAGATTTGCAAGCAGATAAACACATAAGAATAAAGGTGAGTGATTCTTCGTCTGGACCTTGAACATGTGCCAGCAGAAGTTTGCTGAAATAGTTCCAAATTATTACAGAGCAGGTTTCTAAAGATGTAGACGTACAGCCAAAGGTCCATAGCTTATGTCCACACTAAACCTTGTCTTAGAGAAGACAGGCCATCACTTGCACAGAGATGGATTCGAATTTCCCCATAAAGGTATTTATTCCAAGAAAACAACAACTTACCTTCCCCACATCCTCCTGTCAGGAACAAATGTCAAACCTTCTAGAAAGAGAAGACACATCTTAATGAACTGAGGTACACAAGCTTCTCAAAATCAGCCTAGATATTTTCAACAGAGAAGATGGGTCTATTTATATACCCTGAACTGAAGTTGAGAAGTGGGAAACTGTTAAGATTATTCATGTCAAACAAAAGACTTTTGCCTTAAGACTTATACAAAATAAAATCATAAAACTTTACTGAAGGACATAAAAGAAGATTTGGATAAATGGGGACATACCGCATTGCTAGACAGGAAGAATCTATGTGATAAAAATGTCAATTCTTTCCAAATTAATCTGAAATTCAATGCCATCTCAAACACTCATGGATTCTTTCATGGAACAGACAAGGTACTTCTCCGGGTTTCTGTGGAACAGAAAGTGTCCAAGAAGAATTAACAATATGTTTTAAAAAATTATTTAAGTAAAGCTATACTAACTAAAATAGTGAGTGGTTAGCACAAGAAAAGTCAATGAGAATAGTGAACCACAATAATGTACTGAATATCTCCCATGCATGCATGCGTGTGTGTGTGTGTGTGTGTGTGTGTGTGTGTGTGTGTGTGTATGTATAGGAATTTATTTCAAATTAGTTAGGGGGTGGGCACCTGGGTGGCTCAATGGATTAAGCATCCAACTTTGGCTCAGGTCATCATCTTACAGTTTATGAGTTCGAACCCCATGTTGGGCTGTCTGCTGTCAGCACAGAGCCCACTTCAGATCCTCTGTCCCCCTCTTGCTCTTCCCCTCCCCCACTCATTCTCTCTCTCTCTCTCTCTCTCAAAAATAAATAAACTTGAAAAAATCAAATTGATGGGGAAAAAAGGATAACCAATGTGAATGTAATTTTTTAATCCATCTTAGAATATAGATGGGTAAGAAATATAAGCTCTATCCACACCTTCTAATACACCCTTCAAAAAAACAAACATTATCATAAAAGCATTAGGAGATATAAAATCAAGAAGAAACAGAAAAGATTGGCAAATATAACTGCAAAACAAATTCACGATTGTAATGAAATATCATAAAACAAAAAGACAAGGAATAGATGAGAAGAGAATATTTGGAACATGTATCAGAAAAAGGGATAATAGCTCACAGTCTAGCAGTAGGTACTGCGAAGGAATGACAAGGAGAGAGCACCAACGTCAAATGCGCAGAATGTTTGAAAGGCAACGATAGAAGAAACTGGGCAGATGGAATGGAATCTTCCTCATCTTTTTTTTTTAAGTTTATTTATTGATTTTGAGAGAGAGAGTGATAATGTGAGTGGGAGAGAGGCAGAGAAGGGCGGAGAGAGAGGAAGGGAGGGAGGGAGGGAAGGGGGGGAGAGGGAAGGAGAGAGAGAGAGAGAGGGAGAGAGAGAGAATCCCAAGCAGGCTCTGCACTCTCAGCACAGAGCCAGATATGGGGTTCAAACCCACAAACCACAGGATCACAACCCGAGTCAAAATCAAGAGTCAGACAGTCCACCCACTAATCCACCCAGACGCCCCTCCCTTGACACTTCTCTCCCATGTGGCCCTACATGCAATACATGATCAGTTCTTGTCTCTCCAGCCCCACCACCAGTACTCTAGTTCATGGTCATCTCTCTCTCCCTTCTACCCCGACAGCCTCCCATTGAATCCCTGGGCATCTAGTGAGTCCTCCCCACTGAAGCCAGGCTGAGTTCGATGAAGCATGTCACCCCCACGCCTGAACCACTTCTTCCATTATTCCTGGGGGTGAGGACCAAATCCCAGCAGGGTCTACAAGGCCCAACAAGTCCGGCCCTTACCAACCACTATGGGACTTGGAGTTTATCTCCAATGGGGACAAACCTATTCTCTGGATATTAGCCTTGAATATTTTTCTCAAAGGCATGCATCTTCTCCTATTATCCAGTCTTTTCTCAAGCAGCTTCCTCTTCCTAGGAAGCTCAGCTGCTCTGGACCCTCTTCCCCTCACGCCTATCAAGGCCAAGGGCAGGCCACTTGAAGGCCAAGGGCATTGAATACAGTTTTGAGTTAAAGGCAATCAGAACCCAGGAGATTCAAGAGGAGCTCTTTACCTCCCCTCCACTGCCTGAATTTACATGGGAAAGGTGAGCTTATACCAGGGAGACAACTATTAACAAAAGATACCTCTTTACCTGAAACATTTATCTGCTTAATAAAGCAACTTTTATTTTTCAAGCATCTCCCTGACCTTTTTTTTTAATGTTTCTTTATTATTTTAGAGAGAGAGAGAGAGAGAGACAGACGGTATATGAGTGGGGGAGGGGCACAGAGAGAGGGAGACACAGAATCCGAAGCAGGCTCCAGGCTCTGAACTGTCAGCACAGAGCCCAACCCGGGGCTTGAACCCACAAGCCATGAGATCATGACCTGAGCCAAAGTTGGACACTTAACTGACTGAGCCACCCAGATGCCCTTCCCCTGACCTTCTTGCTAATGGTCTTTCTCCCCTTTGTATCTCCAGACCTCACCCCTCTCCTTGACTCAGGATGCCTTATACACCTCAAGTTGCCAATCTTTGGAATTCTGCGGCTGGGTAAACTCCGTGTATGTACAGCACTAAGTTTGATTTTCTGTTAATTCGTCTCCTACCAATTTGATTCTTAGTCCAGCAAGATGGACCCAAAGGGGATAGGAAATTCTTGTTCCTCGACACCGCTGTCATTTGAAGGCACAATCTATCTTCTTCCTGAAAATCTAAATTCGGCATCATCAGTTCTTCCAGGAAACCTTCCCTGGCATCTTGGATTAAGCCCTTGTCCCCCGCATAAAGTCTTATAATATGTACCTCTTCTTTATGGCACTTGCCATATTTGTAATGTTATGGGAGTCTGTAATTAATATCTCTCTCCTGCAGTAGACTGTTAGGCTTCACAAAAAGAGGGACCGGGTCTGGTTTTGTTCACCATGGTATCCCATTGCCTGGAACATAATAGATGCTCAGTATATAATGTGGAAAAAGCGAGTTTTTAATAAAAATGTACACACATACATTATATATAAATTTATGGATACATATAATTATATATATTTGTACCTATCATTTATATTTATGTGTCATATGCAAAGTGCTGGAAAAACAGACACTCAATTTTAGCAGAGTTTTTCACTGGGGATTTTTGAGGATTGTTCCTTACTTTGAAATTTTAATCATGAGTATCTATCTCATGTGGAGGCTAAAAACAAATGAAGTTACTACCATTCGGAGAAAAATACTCAAAGGTAAAAATGAGAGATATGTAGCAGCTGGAAAATTTAAAAATTTATCAGATTTGAGACAAAGATGATTCTGTATTCCTTTGTTTTTTTGTTTTTTTTTTTTTATGAGTTGGCCAAACACCACTGCTCAAGCAGCCCACTCACCTACAGCTGCAGGATTTCCTGGTTACTGCACAGCTCACTACCTCAGGATAATTTCTCGTCACTTCAGTTTTTTTACCCTCCTCGGTTGTTGTGGTTGCTTTACTATTGTTATCAGTCTTCTTCTTCTTCTTTTTTTTTTAATTCAGCAAAGCTCATTTTAATTGCTCACTGCAAATACCACCTACTTACCTGGCAACAGAGACTGCCCTCCTCCTGTCTGAAAAAGCGAACCTAATTAGCAATAATGCTAAGAAGAAATGAGAAACAAGAGGGTGGAGGCGGCAATGGAAAGAATCAGCGAGAAAAAGTACTTCCAACAGTTCAGAGCACAGTCCCCCCCCATGCCAAGATGGCTCTGAGGTTTGAGTGATTGTCGGGCATCTTAAAGGTGAAGCTTCTCAAATAATTACCGTAGTGGAGTCTGAAAAGGTGTTAATTGACTTGGGGACTTTTCACTTTGCATAAATACTCAGGAAATGCAAGGCAGCTGTGGGCTGTCCTATATGAGTCCATCACTACAGTAACCCAGGAAGGGAGGAGGGTTGTGATAAAAGGAAGTTAATGAAGTGAGGATTTTTGATTAAAAGTTTCAGATTTTGGCCTCAGCATTTGTAGGATTTCATTCCCCATGCAGCGTTGAAAACGGATCATGCCCTCTACCACATTTTAACAAAATGAAAGCCATGTACCTTGGGGACCCTCAGCAACCCAGGCATTTGCTCTGATTTTTATAGCTATTATGAAATTATTGCAAATCTCACCTTAAAAAATTAATAAGTGACACTCCGTGAGCATAATTACATTGTTCATCTTTCCATAATCCATAATTCCTCTGCGTGTAATAACATGTGATCGGTCCTTCTTGTAACCCAGCTGCTTCACATAATTGCTTGCTGTCCTACTGAGAAAACTTTTAATAAAGGACACATTAGGCAAAATAGTGCAACTCTGTTCTCCTAGCTACAAAATCAGAAATGGTTTTGCCTCTGGATCTGAATCCTATGATTCTTTCTCCCTTTCTACAATAGCATTGGTGGGTTGGGGAGGAGGGCGGATTCGAATATTTCAATTAGAACCCCACAGTTCTTGAGGAACACTAGGATTCTGCTACGGATTGAAGAAATAGATAACACGTGCCTTTCCTTCAGCGGCTCTTATTTCCTTAATAGACATTTTTTCAGCAACTTTAAGAACTGTTTCCCTTTTGAAATACAGCATCACATTACGGGCCCCATCTGGAATGGAATGCACACAAACTAAGAAATGGGGGAAGAAAATATCTTCTTTTTTTTTTGGTCTTTGTCTAGGGTGAATAATTGCAATTAGCTACTGTACTATCTATATATATGTGTTACCATTATAGAAAATGAGCAAAACTTTTCAATGACTAGGAACTCCAAATCTTGAAAAGGCTGATATCCAAGGGAAAAATAATCTTGTTTATCCAAAAGGGAACCATTTTGTTTTCTATTTAGTTCTATATTACCTTCATTATTGATAGTTTGGCTTTTTTTTTTTTTAAACATCCATTTGGAATAACATCTGAACTTTCTAACCCCCTTCTTCAAACCTCGATGAATTCTTTGGTGAACGAATCTTCTCTTTCAGTCAAAAAAAAAAAAAAACCCAAAAAACCAAAAAACCAAAACCAAAAACAAAAAAACTGTGGAGAATTTCACAGGGAAAAGCATCCTCTGAAATCTTACATCCTAGTGTTGGGGTAAATGAGGACTGGATGAAGAAGAAGGATTGAAGACCTAGGAACAGACAGAAAAATATTAAATCAGAGCTGCTGAATCTCTCCACTCTGAAACAATTTCCTAGGTCTGCCATGAGAACTACAGGTATAATTTAAAACACCAAATACCCTGTAGTGCATGAAAGCCAAGGCCCAATAGGGGAGATATGGACCAAATATGACAATTGGGAGGTAACAATAGATCAATATAGGATAAGGTGATCATTCTTTTGAGAACCAAACCAGAGAGAGGTTCCTAGTCCTGTGTGGAAAAGGGCCCTAAATTTCAAATCATGGCAGTGGGATGGGGTGCCTAGAAGGCTCAGTCGGTTGAGCATCCGGTTTTGGCTCAGGTCATGATCTCATGGCTCATGAGTTCAAGCCCACAGAGCCTGGAGCCTGCTTCACATTCTGTGTCTCCCTCTCTCTGTGCCTCTCCCCTGCTTGTGGGCTCTCTCTCTCTCTTAAAATAAGTAACATTAAAAAAAATTTTTTTTTAAATATTAGGTCTGTTAAGTGATACCCTATATCCCAGCTTCGGCAGATACTGACAGTTAGGATGGCGTTGGTTGCCACATTAACACAGTTCTGTTCTTTCTCCGCCTTTCTCTGCCATCAGTGGTAAAAACCATGGGACCAATCCTGGAGAGCTGTTTCAGGCTGTGGCAGCCATTTCAACTCCTTCCTTTAGTTCTACTGAACGACATGGTTCCAAATCAACAGTTTTTAATCCTGTTGATTAAATCCTCTTTTCCCCCCTCCCAGAAATTAAGGAAGGGTATGCCACCTGGCAAATGAAGAAGAGAGCAGGGGTTAGTTTTAATTAAAAGCAGAACATGAAACTGGCTTGAAAGCACTGGATGTTGAATTCTCCTTGTCATTCTATCTGAAGGCCTTTAGAAACCCAGCATTCACCTATGACAGCCAGAATAAGAAGCCTTCTCATTCTCCTCCAGCCTTTCTATCGAATAGTCTTGGGGCTACTGATTGCTAAAATGCAGACCCTATTACAGTGCCTGTGGATGGAAATAACAAGTGTCTTCCAGGATAAAACAATGAGTGTGAGGCTCAAGCATTAAAAGGAAACTACCTGTATTTTCAGACCTCAACGGAGTGTCTATCATTGGACCATAATGACATCTTGGACACAAAAATCACTACTCTACAATGGAAATCTCTGATATTCAATCTGCCTCTGTCAACATATGTTTAGAGCTAACGCATGCTGCTTATTTCATTAAATCACCAGGAATCTGGGATTGGAATCGTTACACTATTATAGTCCTGTGCCTTCCTCTGAAGCATTATGTTCCCCTTAAGTGTTTACTTTCATGCTTTATTCCAGCCTCTATCCGATTTCCCCTCTCTCTGGCAATTATCCATGACAATAAGAATTGCCTGCTGGTGTCATTTTATAATTCAGGAATATAGGGGATCATACAAAAGTTTTACAGTTAACTTTGGGGGACGAGATCAAAGTCTCAACCATAACACTCTATGATTGAACAATTACCTACCACTACAAAAAAAAGTAACGTAGTAACTACTACACGGAAGGCATACCAACTCGAAATTCCTCCATTTGTGGGTGGTTGGGACCCTCCTGAAGTGCTGTGCATCCAGCAGTCATAATCTACAGCCCCAAATACTGCAGCTCCAAAATGTGGCGGGTCCCAAGGGATCCCTCCAGAATCACAGAAACACTCCATACATTCTCATCGCAAAAAACGGCAATGTTCTGATTTCAGCCCAACCACCACATAAACAACTGACAGACAGGACACCATTAGAGAGTGCCTCCGAGGCTTGATTAAAGGCTCGCTGCACTTTTCCTAAAAATCGCCGTGTTATGACACACTCCCTGGCAAACTCTGAACCCTGTCATTAGCCTCAGTTCAGCAACACTCAGAAACCTCGGTCCCCAGGGCTGTCATCATGTTTCACAAAGGGCCACATTGTGTCTCGAATTCCTACTCTGCTCGCGGTTCGTTTTATATGCTCTGCATGTGTGTTTGGATTTTCCGAACATGACTCATACCTTTTACATCCCTCCGCACCTCTGCAAATGGGAGAAAAGGAGTAATGGTTTGACTGATTGGAAGTGAAAGAAGGTGTCCTTCTCTCCCCGGACAGTATGACTCTTTAAAGAATGCACTAAGTGACTTCCCCGGCTCACCAAGATCAATGTGATGTGACATCTGAGAAGGGACAGGAGTAGTGGGTGTTCTCCTTACTTTATTTTTAGACAGCTCATCAGTTTTTCTCACTGACGGAAATAAAGCTTTTTTTCTTCCCCGTCTTTCTCTCAGTAGAGTAACAGAGCAACACGGAATGAGTCTAGCTCTGTTAGCTCTTCACACAATTGCATCTAAACGAAAGATTTCACTAAGTGACCTATTTAGCGTCATAGTCAAAACGCATTGGACCTGATTCTGTTGTTACCCACGTTCAGCCCTAAGAGGCCCCAGAATTTTTAAGTAGTATGGAAATTTTTCACACTTTTGTCAGGGAGTGAAGACAATTTATTCTCTGGATTGACTTGGAAGCCCTCTTCATTGGCTGAAAGAGTGCCTTCTGGAAGAGAAGGAGCCTCGCCCAGGGGCTTGGGGGTGGGAGCAGGCAGCTGCCCTGCTTGAGACAAGGAGATGACATCTAGTCTTTGGCAACCTTAAGGCATCAGGGATGAGGGATATGGGGAGTGGACAGAAATGATGAGGGACAGGGTGAAGAGTCAGCTTTTGGAAAGAGGCTTTCAATCGCCCCCCGAAAGGAGTGGTCACTCAAAATGCGTCCTGAATGGGGCGCCTGGGTGGCTTAGTCGGTTAAGCGTCCGACTTTCGCTTAGGTCATGATCTCGCGGTTCGTGGGTTTGAGCCCCGCGTCGGGCTCTGTGCTGACTGCCAGCTCAGAGCCTGGAGCCTGTTTCAGTCTGTGACTCCCTCTCTCTCTGACCCTCCCCTGCTCACACTGTCTCTCTCTCTCTCTCCTAGAAACAAATAAAAACATTAAAAAAAAAAAAAAGATGTGTCCTGAATGGCGTACCGTCTTCTCTGTTGCCAAACACACCGAGTCCCACCCGCACACCCATGCCCTCTCCCCCACTCCTGCACGATGGACCGCATGTTTGGGATTGGAGAGGCTGAGCTTCCCTGTGCTATCTCTCTAGGTCATGCAGCAACGAGTCTGCCTGTAGGCTGCAGAAACCACAAGACAGAAACCAGAAAAGCTTGCGTAACCATCAGAAACCTGGGGCACTTGTAGAAATCTTGCAGAGCCTCGGGGTGCTTGGAGATGTGGGCAATCTGACTCAGATCTACGAAAGCAGACGTTTTTCTCAATATTTACACAACACTTTTATATTTCTTAGGCGAATGTCTTGCGTGCACGTAGGTTTGGGTCTGTGTGTGAGAGAGAGAACATTTACAGCAGTATCTGACCCAACATGGGAGCTCACTGCTCTTTCCGATTCCTCTTTTTCCCCAAGAGTGTGGTTAGTTTGAGACAAATCTGTTAAAAACTTGGGTGAAAACCCTGGTGCCTCCAGAGGAAACCTGGCTTGTCACGGAGCATTCCAACTGTCCTGGGGTGGAAGGCTCTGACATCACTGGAATCATAACGCTTTTTTGTTCTGTGATTCTTTGGACATATGTCTTTACACTTTTTAAAGGACTTTCACATCCATTATGTCGTCTCACACTGACGACATCCCTGCAGGGTGGAAGGACAGGTATTACTATAATAACTTGGCCACTCTTCCGACAACAGTCATAGTCCATGACCAAAGCCCCAGAGCGAAGAGCAGGAAAAGCAAGGCAAACACTTTATGGCCACCCACCATTGCCGCCCAGAAACGTGCCCCGAGGCTGACTGTGTGGCCAGGCTTTGCAAGTGGCTGAAGGAAAGAGTCCTGGTCAAAGGGCAGCCTGCCTGATGGTCAGATACCAAAAGCTCTGCCTGCTAGGAGCCGGGTGGGAAGAGGACAGAGATCATGTCCTGTAGGATGACTTTTCTTTTCAGTCTTAGGGCACACAAGTTAAGAGCTCTGGGGGGTCACCAGAGTGTTTGCCGTCTTCCTTCAGTTGCGAGATAGAATGCAATGGGACAGGATGAGAAAGAAAGGCCCCTCTTTTTTTGTTCAGAGCTCTTTCTTTGGTAAAGCAGCAAGAAGGCAAAACTCTCTTGACTTCAAGGAAACATACACAATGTTCTTTTGTCCCTGCCCAGCCGGTGACGGCCATACTTCCATAGAGCAAATGACTGGACTATTTCACGGCCCCAGTGAGTCATTTTATGTTCCTCACGAACTTCTGTGTTCACAGCACGAGGTGAAAAACAATGCACACGGGATGCCTGGGCGGCTCAGCCGCTTGAGTGTCTGACTCTTGATTTCGGCTCAGGTCACGGTCGTGGGCTCGGGCCCCACGTTGGGCTCTGTACTGAGCGTGGAGCCTGCTTGAGATTCTCTCTCTCCCTCTCTGTCCCTCTCCCCTGCTTGCGTGTGCTTTTTGTCTCAAAATAAAATAAATGATAAATAAATTAAAAAAATAAAAATGCCAGGGTGGCTCAGTCAGTTAAACGTCCGACTTTGGCTCAGGTCATGATCTCGTGGTTTGTGGGTTTGAGCCCCGCATTGGGCTCTGTGCTGGCAGCTAGCTTAGAGCCTGGAGCCTGTTTCGGCTTCTGCATCTTCCTCTCTCTCTGACCCTGCTCTGCTCACACTGTCTCTTTTTCTCAGAAATAAATAAAATTTAAAAATAAATAAATAAAAATGTGTAAAGTTATCAACCTAGTGCCTGGTACAAAGTAAAAGTTCAGTAAGCATGATCTATTACTATAATTGTATGCATAATTATATATATACATATGGGTGTATATATATGTCTATAGAATATATACATATATGTATATATACACAATATAATATATACACACATATATAATACATACATGTGTGTAAATATATGCATATATTAATTATATATATCTATTTAAATTATATATGCATATATATAATTTACTCCCTGCAACAGAGAGTAAAGATTGGTTTGCCTCTTGAAATGGCTGGAGATGCCGCACAGTCCTTCCGTGCCTGGGCTTGTACAGGTAAGGTTAATAGTTTGAAATAAGAAAACCAGCGTCCTGCGCGTCCAAGAACTGGGGTAAACCCAGCCTGCATGGAGAGGAGAACGGGTGTAAGATTATCATCAGCTCTGCTGGATCCACGAACACAGGGTGAGCGCACCTGCGAGCACACACCATTACTTGGCATGAACAAGTGAAACCATTCATTAGGAGCAGGAAGGCGGTTTACCGACTCCAACAGGCCTATTCACATTTGTTCCATGATCCCACACACAACTGCAAAGGCAGGGGCCTACAATCATTTTTCGGTGTATCCATTTCACAGCCAAGTGAAAATGTTTCTGTACCAAGAATAACCTCACATTAAATTTCTCTTTTCTTTTCTTTTTTTCTCCAGCAGCCTAAATTTAACCAGGGGAATTCTTTTTTTAGACTCTATTCTATTCAACCTTTAAAAATGAAGGATCCAAATTTAATGTGAAATCTGCATTTCATCAAAGATGGGACACTGTGTCCTTGGCTTAATTATTCTTTGGAAATCGAACATCTTTACTACTGCATGCTTAACAGGTGGAAGGAAAAAACAAACTGCAGAACATGTGATTCAGGCCTGAGGGACTGGAGGTACTGATTCTGTCTATACCGATAAGGCTCGGAGGACCCACCTTGCATTGATAATACTCACATGCTGAACTAGCACGTGGTAGAGCAGTCAGTGATAATGTCGCTCATGTCTACCCTCAGAAAGAGAATTTAGAGCCTGAATAAGTAGAATAACAACACTCCCCAATGACATGACACTTTACTTTATAACCCCTCCTATAATATGAATCTCTCCATTTTAGTCTTTTATTAGCCCCTGGAGAGGAGAGCCACTAGAGCTCAGGGAGGAGAGCGTATGGCAGTAACCATTCAGTTTGCAGGTGGTAAAGCAAGACTTGCATCTCACCCTTCCACAGCACACGTCTTTCTGTGGTGCAGCCTCCTAATGAATACAGGGTTTTGTGGATGAGGGTGGGCAGGAGGTATGGTAACTGTACTTCTGGAAGAAAACAGAGGGAAGAACCGAGGGATGAAAGTCAAACTCAGCTGGAGCCCTGATCGTGCTTTTGAGGCCTCAGGGTGACCCGGGACAAGTGCCCTAAGTATCCACTCCCTCTAGTTTGCACCTCGCAGGAGGGAATGTTAACTCTAGTTCTTTCCACCTTATCAAGTTTTTAAGGAAAGAAGGAGCTAATGAACAGAAAACTGTATGAAAAGGTATTAACTCTTTTCAAAATGTAGGCACAGAGATGTCTGAAGTACAGTATATTGCTCGCTAACAGAAGCACGTGGATCAAATGAATGTCCTAAAGGCCTACGAGGTCCACTCCACTACTGGCCATTTAGATGATTCCAGAAACCAGTGATCGAGTGAGCACCTGGTCTCTGTGCTGGTTCCCTTGCATTTCCCTTCTGATGGTAAAGGTATAGATTTACCTCAGGAAGCTCGGCTCTCTGGATCCAGACATGAAGGGAGCGTCGTCAAGGGACCCATCCTCCTTGGGTGCAGGCACACTGCCTGGAAACTGGAGCTTGCGCAGAAGGTTGTGGCACCTAAGGAGGGTTGGTGTTCAGTAGCCTCCAGGGCAGGGTTCGTAAGGGGTCCCCCTGCCTCCCATCTTCCAACAGCTCCTCCCTCTTCCGCCTGCCTCGCCTGGTGTTTCAGCCTTCCCTTTGATTCTGGAAATTCTCCTGCACTCTTGTGGGACATCCCATCCACGCCCTCTTGGTCTTGTTCTCTGAGTTGGCCAGTGTTACTCCCAGCAACTTGCAAACAAGGCACCCTGATGGTGAAGGCAGCGACGCTAACTGATGGTTGCAGCCAGAGGAAGATGGACAGAAGAGTGACGATAAAGAAAATCAACCCATTGGGTCACCTATTAATCTACTGCAGAACAAAAGGTGGGCAATGAGGTAATGAGCCGCTAATATGTCTACAACTGCCAGCCTTAAAAAAGTCTCCTTTCTTCTTCCTTTGATAAGTCAATAAAAGTTTAAAAGATCAAGACAGAAATATTACGGTAATGACAAAAATTAGTTTCGATAATAAATTATACTGAATATATATATATATACTTAATATATATACTTAGTAGAATATAGAATTTAGTATATATATTTATATACTATATATATATATTTAGTATATTTATATATATATATATATATATATTTAGTATATATATATATATATCCTTGTGTGGCCATGTAAATAGTACTGTTTAGTGCTATTAGTTTTATATGAATGTACTAGTAATTCTGCTAAGGAAGTTGTCAACTTTTTGTATGGAAGTTAACTCTCAGGGCACCTGGGGGCTCACTCAGTTAAACATCCAACTTTGGCTCAGATCATGATCTCATGGGTTGTGAGTTCAAGCCCTGCATTGGGCACTATGCTGACAGCTCAGAACCTAGAGCCTGCTTTGGATTCTGCGTCAACCTCTCTCTCTGACCCTACCCTGCTTGCCCTCTGTCTCTCTCTCTCTATCTCCCAAATTACAATATTAAAAAGGAAGGAAGGAAGGAAGGAATGATGGAAGGAAGGAAAAAAACCTCTCTTCAAGACTTGTTTCTAGTAAAGTGTATTTGATGGTATGGGGTCATCACAGAATGAAATAGAAAGGAAGAGCTACATTCCAAAGTCTTTAAAATGTTCTGGAATCAGACAAATAAATATCTGGAGATAGTTCCCCAAAAGAGTGTTCAACAGCCAGAGCATCAAACATGAAAGGGAAATTTAGAAAGTTCCCTACACAATAAAATCACCACCCTCATATAGTATCACATTGTCTTCACACCTAAACACTGACGGGGTTCTTATATTCCCTCTTTCCAGAAATCTGTTCTGGGGCGCCTGGGTGGCTCTTACGATTTGTGAGTTCAAACCCCACATCGGGCTATGTGCTGAGAGCTCAGAGCCTGGAGCCTGCTTTGGATTCTGTGTCTTCCTCTCCTCTGCCCCTCCCCCGCTCATGCTCTCTTTCTCTCTCTCAAAAATAAATAAACATTTAAAAAGAAAAAAAGAAAAGAAATCTTCTGTTCTGATCACTATTGTGACCTGGCAAGCCCCTCTTAGACTGAGTGGTGTAAAACAACCATTTGCTAACGCTCACAGATTCTGCGGGTCAGGAATGTGCAGTGTAGCAAGGACGGCTTGACTCTGCTCTGGGAGGTCGGGGGCCCAGGCTGGGAAGACTGCCTGGCTGGGGGATGAGGACCGTGTGGACGTTCCTTCCCTCACACATCCCCTGAGGATGCCGGCTCTCAGCCAGGACCTCAGCTGGGACTGTCAACCAGAGCACACACAAGCGGGCCCTTCCATGTGGCCTGGGCTTACTTGCAGCCTGGTGGCCTCAGGGCAATGGATTGCTCACACGTTGGCTCAGGACTCTTTCCACGATATCCCAGCCAACAGGGTGGAACTCAATCTCCTTTTCTGTGCCAGCCTCCAAAGTTACACGGCGCCATTTCTGCTGGGAGCAAACGAGTGACAAGCCCATTTAAGGGAAGAAGACACCAACATCTACTCTGAATGGGAAGAGTAACAACGTCTCCTGATAAAAGGCCACATGGGACGGGAGAGACTGGCCACCCTGGGAAGATACAACTGTCACACCATCGTGGGTCTCTCCTTTCCAGCTAGAAATAAGCTTTTCTTCTCTAAATTCTCACAATGCTCTTTTCAAATTGAGACTTACAGATTTCCATCTTACACTGTAATTACCATGGAACATGGTACCATCTTCACCACTCAAGCTCCTAGGGTTTCCTTTCCTTGTTTTGTATCTCCTGGCACTTAGTAAACACTCAATAAGGTTTCCTGAAGACATGTGGATTTCTTTTTTAAAAGTAGTTTTGGTCGGGACTAGAGCTGACCCTTGAACAGCACAGGATTGGAATGCCAAGACCCGGCCCGATGCAGGTCAAAATTCACATAGGAATCCTGACACCTCCCCACCCCCCGCAAAATTTTACTAAGAACTTTCAACTGACCAAAAGCCTTACAGATAACATAAAGCATTGAGCAATACATATCTTGCGTGTGATTATATACTGCGTTCTTAACAATAATACCCAAATTTGTATTACCTTTTTGGGTATTTCTAGGCTATGTGCTTCACCTGGGACTTTTTTCAAATTGTGGCAAAATCTCCCCCAAATTTCCCAACATATTTATTGAAAAAAACCCGCATGTAAGTGGACTCACACTGTGAGTTCAAGGGCCAACTGTATTATCTACCAAGGAGACATTCACATGTGCTTTTGGAAAGAAGGGACAGGAAGGGCAAGCAGGCGGAAGGGAAAGGAGTTGGTGGAGGGTAAGACGATGGAAGGCAAACAGGCAGGAGTAACTGTCCGAAGTGGATCTTTCATTCTGGAAACATTTACATTGCTGCATTTAAAAATTTTTCCAAAGGAGAAAAGATCCAGTTCTCCACCTTTCATGCACACAGCTAAAGATCCCTAGAGAAAAACACACAATCACACTGACAGGTGTCGTTTCAAACCCATGACCGTGAACATCAAGGAGGCCCTTGTGTGTGGCACTTGTGTCGCACTTCCCTAGTGCATTCATGTCCCTCCCTTCCCAGGTGTCTGTTTCACACCTTCTCCTCTCCTCTCAACCTTCAACATCTTCTCCAACATCTTTGTCTTTGGTTGATGACCTTCTTCTGTGAACAACAAAACAGTGCAAAGGGAGGCCCCAGAGACCCCTCCCCTCTCACTGTCCAGCTGAACCTCTGCACAGAGGCCCGCTGTCTTCCCACCACCGCCATACATGGGTGATCCATGCCCCCTTCCACAGCCAGTCCCGTTGCTCTAATGCTGGGCTCTAGTCCTACCTACCATAATGCTCCCAGAAGTCCCACCCCCGTCCCCTGTGCCAGCAATGCCAGCATTGTGTCAATAGGCTGGTATTTCCCCCATCCTAAAAAGGTATTTCTCTTGACCATACTTTCACCAAACAGCCCATCATAAAGAAAAACAAAGTTAGTTGAAAGAGTTGTTTATATTTACTGTCTTATCTATCCATATCTCCTCAAACTGTCTCTTCAACTCAACCCAGTCAGGTTTTCACCCTTACCACTCTATCAAAAATGTTCTTGTCAAGGTCACCCTTGGACCGACTTGGGACCAAATCCAATTTCAAATTCCCAGTCCCCATATTGCTTGACCCATCAGCAGCATCTGATGCAGGTAACATCCCCTCCTCCTTCATTTCCATAATTGACTTGGTTTCCAAAATACTGCACTTCCCCCCCGACTACCTCCCCGACATTCCTCTATCTCCTTTCTTGGTTCCTTCTCCTCTTCTTTGCCGTTAATTTTTTTTAATGTTTTTTTTTTTAAATTTATTTCTGAGAGAGAGAGAGACAGCATGAACAGGGGAGGGTCAGAAAGGGAGGGATACACAGAATCTGAAACAGGCTCCAGGCTCTGAGCTAGCTGTCAGCACAGAGCCCGATGCGGGGCTCGAACCCACAAACCATGAGATCATGAGCTGAGCCGAAGTTGGACATTTAAGCCACTGGGCCTCCCAGGTGCCCCTTCTTCTTTGCCTTTAATATTTGGTGCTCTAAGCGTAGACCTTGAATTCACCTCCATCTCCCCCTATTACCTTCTCAAGTTTCTAGTCTCAAAGCTTTAAATTACCATCTCCATGTGGGAAAGAGCTCCCATAATGTATCTTCCCCTACAACTCTCTTCCAAACTCCAGACTCAACATCTCTGCTTTAGATGTCTAGGAAGTAGCTCACACTTAACGTGCCCAGTACTGAGCTCTCTGTCCACCTGCCATTCTTTTGCTCATGGAGTCTTTCCCACCTCAGTTGATGGCAACTCCTATGTTCAAACTGCTTACACCAAAAACACTGCAGTCATTCCTGACTTCTCTCATATTTTATATCCATTATATCAGAAGTCCTATATCCAGACTATGACCTCTTCTCTCCACTGTTTCAAAGCACCACCATCTCTTGGCTATTGGAATTGACTCCTGACTGGTCTCCCCGTCTCTCTCCTGCCCCCCTACTGTCTGTTAGCAATAGTGAAACCAACATGGTTAGTTAAAACGTTAGTCATATCCGTTCTTTCCTCTGGCTAAAGCCTGCAACACCTCCCCATTTCAATCAGAGGGAAATCTAGAGTCCTAACAATGACCAACAAGTCACTACATGGCCCGAATTCTGGTTACTTCTCTGACTTCACCTTTTATTGTTCCTCGCCTCCTTCGCTGGCCTTGTTCTTTACTTTGAATGTTCCAGGCATGATCCCACATTAAGGTCTTTGCCTTGGCTCGTCCCTCTTTGTGGCCTCCTCTTCTTCCAAAAATGCGAATGGCTTATTCCCTTACTGCCTGCAAATCTTTATTCAAATGCTATCTTTTCTGTGAGTCTACCCTGAACACTCTATTCAACCTTCAGTGACCTGCCCCTCGGCATTCCCAATCTCTCTTACCCTGTTCTGTTTCTTTGGTATCATTTATCATTGTCTACTAGACTACTTAATTTTTCCATTTTTATTAATCATGTCTACTGTTTGTTCTCTATCACTCTCTGCTACAACACAAGCTCACGAGATCAGAGCCTTTTGTCTGTTTTGTTCATGGACATGCCTTAAGCCCTAGAGTACTGCCTGACACATAGTAGGTGCTCAATGAATAGTTTTTGAAAGAATAGTGTGAGACAAAATGTGTAGAGAAATGGAGTAGAGAGGGGGACCTGGGTGGCTCAGTCACTCAGAGTGTCTGACTCTTGGTTTTGGCTCAGGTCATAATCCCAAGGTCATGGAAGTGAGCTCTGCTGCATCAGTCTCCTCACAAGGCATGGAGCCTGCTTGAGATTCTCTCCCTCCCTCCCTTCCCTCTCTCTCAGAGGGTGTGGAGTCTGCTTGAGATTCTCTTCCTCCCTCCCTCTAAAAAAAAAAAAAAAAAGGAAAAGAAAAAAAATGGAGGAGAAGAGAACTTACATGGTATGATTTTAGGGACATCATGGCATTTCTCTTGCCCCAAAGCAGCTTGCCCCTCACAATACCAAGGTGTGACCACCCTCTGTTTTTCTCTGGTTTGCAAGTGCCACCTTTAGACTCAGTCATTATTAGTGCAGAACAGTGCAGTGAATAGCTAAAACGCACCCTTATTCTGACGCGTTGGTAGGGGCTCACAGCAAAGTTGGGTTGGGATTGGCAAAGAGGTGAGAGAGACAAGAGACAGGGTGTTAAAGTCAAAAGAGCACTGGACTGAGGTGTCTGGCTGGTTCAGTCTGTAGAGCACATGACTCTTAATCTCGGGGTTCTAAGTCTGCGGCCCACATCAGGTGAAGAGATTACTTAAAAATAAAATCTATAGGGGCGCCTGGGTGGCTTAGTTGGTTAAGCGTCCGACTTTCGCTTAGGTCATGATCTCGCGGTTTGTAGGTTCGAGCCCCACGTCGGGCTCTGTGCTGACTGCCAGCTCAGAGCCTGGAGCCTGTTTCAGTCTGTGACTCCCTCTCTCTCTGACCCTCCCCTGCTCACGCTGTCTCTCTCTCTCTCCTAGAAATAAATAAAACATAAAAAAAAATTAAAATAAATAAAATAAAATCTATAAAAAAGGAGTGGGGGGACCACTGGACTTTGGAAGAGTTAGATAATCTCCTTTCCTCACCTGAAAAATTAAAGAGGTGGACTGTGATCACTGTGTTTCACTCATGCAGTGACATATAATAAACAGCCATCATATTGGAAGTCAGACAGCTAGACCCAAATTCTAGCTTTCTCAGTAGCTGGAGAACACTGTCTAACTTCCCCGTCTACCCTGACCAATAAGCAGCATGAAGGCTCCCAGGCCCTGAAAAACAATGCTCATTGTGGATTCTCAGAAAGAGATGTTAAAGTATTTGGAAGGCACTGAAAGATAAATATGGCTGTCTCCATCATTAAGCCTTGCTCTATAGTCTGCACATGGCCAAGACAAACATAATCTCCCCCATCTTTAAAACATCCCAGCATTACAGAGAGGACATACGACATGTCAAAGGCCTAAGATGCTATTAACCTTGTCATCCATTTGTTACCTACGACTGTGATGAAAACCTAGAGGGAAACGTCCTTATGGTAGACCCTGGGGCCCAGGACTATAACTTTAAGGCAAAGGAGACTCAGAGGCAGTACTGTAAAATTCAGTTGGGTCAATCCCCTGGGATCCTCTTAAGGAACATAGGAGTCAGAACCACGTGTCTACAACCCCACTGCACAAGCCAAAACAAGTTAGTTCAACAAGACTTTCATTTAGAGCTCATTCACGCCCTCTTGTAAATAAGGTCTAAGGTGGTCATGAACTGGCTAATGTAGCTTGTTTATATTCTTCTACAATTTTTTCATGGACTATATCACTTTCAGAGTATCTACAGACATATGGTACCCAACAAACACTCCCTCTCATGCTCTTCCCCAACCTCCCTTACTGCCTCCCTCCTAGCCTCCAAGATTGGTGTGGAAACCATCAATGGCTTTATTTACAGAATCAAGAAACTCTGGAGGTGTTGATAAAAAGAAGCCAGATACCACATAATGGATACTGTATGACTGCATTTATATGAAGTTCAAAAATCAGCCAAACTAATATAGGAGGTGAGAGATCAAGGTCACAGTTCAGTTAGTGGAGGCTGTTATTATGAGCACCTGCTAGGGAGTTTCTAGAGTGCTGGTAAGCTTCTCCCTCTTCACCTGGGTGATGGTCACATTATAATGTACTTTTCCATAGGTTTATTTTACTTCATGTAAAAGACAAACTGTGAATTGTTTTTGAGGGAACAGCCTCCTTCATATTATCAGCGAGCCAAGAGTTCAATCACACTTCAATGAATATTATGTTAGTTCTGTTCCAAAATTAAGTATATGGCTTACAGAAAAAAAAATTCACAAAAATTAGTGAAAAATTTATCATACCATCACATATTTTAAAAATCAGCATGGGGATGCCTGGGTGGCTCAGTTGGTTGAGTGTCTGACTTCAGCTCAGGTCATGATCTCACGGTTCATGAGCTGGAGCCCCACACCGGGTTCACTGCTGTCAGTGCAGAGCTTACTTTGGATCCTCTGTCCCCTCTCTCTGCCCCTCCCCTGCTTGTGCTCTCTCTCTCAAAAATAAATAAAACATTTAAGTAAAATAAAGTAAAAACTGAAAATAAAAATCAGCTGGATGTCTATAATATCCTAGTATCAAATTATTCAAATATTTCAAACAAAAAAAATCTTCAATGTTCACATTTATTAATTTTTTTTTTTAATTTTAGAGACAGCATGAGTGGGGAAAAGGAGCAGAGGAGAGAGAGATGTAAGCAGCCTCCACACTAAGTGTGGAGCCTGACACAGGCCTTGATCTCACAACCCTGATCATGACCTAAGCCAATATCGAGTGGGACATTTGACTGACCCAGACACCCAGATGCTCTACAAATGTTCACATTAATGAGGCAGCTATTGCCTACCAAAATACTGAATATATGCGATGCATGCATTCAATTAGCATTTAAAAGTTTTGGCAAAGCCAAAGCATGGCCTGAAAACAAAGGAGAAATTGAATTCTGATAGATTTTCTGAGATGTGTTGCTGAGAAAAACCCCAGACTATAATACTGCAACAAAAATTGTGATATGGAGGGGTGCCTGGGTGGCTCAGTAGGTTAAGGGTCCGACTCTTGGTTTTGGCTCAGGTCACGATCTCAGGGTTCCTTAGTTGGAGCCCCATGGCGGGGTCTGCACTGACAGCGTGGAGGTTGCTTGAGATTCTGTCTCCCTCTCTCTCTGCCTCTCCCCTGCTTGCTTTCTCTCCCCCTCTCTCTCTCAAAATAAATAAAATAAACATTAAAAAATATGTGTATATGGAAACTCTCCGCCCTGCCCAGATTCTGAACCAGTGAGTGTGGAGAGATGCCTCTGGGGAAACGGAAGAGACAACGTGCTCAGTGTAGCTGACCTTCTCCAAGAGAAAGAAGGCAGGCAAGGCGAAACTCACCAAATAGGTAATTTCACAGCGTCGTTGGTTCCCCAGGGGAAGGAATGAGCAAAAGCCAAGATGGCAGCCCTAGTGCACTTCTAGTCTTGTGGAAGGAAGCACAGAGGGGCCAAACTCCCTCACTTACAGATACCAAGATTTGGTTAGTAAGTTAAAAGATGCCTTTTAATGAGGTGGCTACTGCTTAAATGACATTCCTCAGACCCAGTCTTCCACAGAGGTGGGTGCCGGCTCCAACGCTGCTTTTTCCTATCTTTCCCTCGAATGTTCTGTGTGGTGCTGGGCTTTGCACCCATGAGCTACTTTAGGGCACACAACTGCCTCCAAACATTGGTATCACGTTTCCTTGTAGTGCGACCAGCTCTGGAAGTAAAGAGGGATCAGACTGCCGCTGAGGGCTACATTCCAAACATGTGAGTAACAGGACACACTGGCCTTGCCCAGAGTTGGATCAACTCTTACACTGTTTTTAAGGAGACCATCCTGGGGGCGCCTGAGTGTCTCAGTTGGTGAAGTGTCCAACTCTTGATTTTGGCTCAGGTCATGATCTCATGGTTCTTGGGTTTCAGCCCCGCGTGGAGTTCTGCACTAACAGTGTGGAGCCTGCTTGGGATTCCCTCTCTCCCTCTCTTTGCCCCTCCCCTGGTCAGTCTCTTGTGCTCTCTCGCTCTCTCTCTCTCTCTCTCTCTCATACACACACACACACACACACACACACACACACACACACACACACACACTAAATACAATTATAAAAGAAAAGGGGAACCATTCTGGAGTGCATGAGGTGTGACACCCACGTGGAATCCAGAGACCAAGTCTGTGCTGGGGAGAGCTGGGTGACAGGCTTATGACAGCAGGAACTCAAGGGCCAGAACAAAGGAGAGGCCGTGTGATGTAAGGAGCCAGGGACCTTGGGCTCAGGGACCTGCCTGCTCCCGTACCTGGAGCCCCACCAACCCAGGCAGGGACCTTAAACTCTGTGTGTCTCAGGCTCCTCACTGGCAAAATAGGATAAACACAATTATCTCATGGGTGTATCATAAAGTTTGAATGAACATAAAGATGTAAAGCATTTAAAAACACTGGCATACAGAAAATGTTACATCACTTTTGCTGCTATTCATATAATTGCACTAAATAATGTGATACAAAAGGTAGGAAATATTGGAAGCATGGAAATATACATCCTTTGTTTTGTTTTTCTAATTGATCAAGGGAGGAAGTAAACAGGGATGTCCAGGAGTAGTATTAGTTGAACCATGTAAAACTGATGATTTTTAGCCAGTGATTTACTTTGTGTTTTTGTTTTTGCCTATGCAATAGCACTTTCATGTGATGTGAACTATTATCAAGAGGGCAGATACAAATGTTAATTTTCCCTGTTTTTTGAACTTGTCTGGACCCCTCTTGAACCTAAGGCCAAGAAGTGCTTATGGATTTGTGGTCCCACGGCTCATCCATTAAGCATTCTTTACCCTCAGGTACTGTACACATCCTCACTGGCAAACGTGTGCAACTGGCCATGGCTACCCTGGGAGATACTTTCTTCCCGCCTGAGCTTTTAGGTAGGCAAGGGAGGTAGGGAGGGCCTGAAGGCAACCTTGGTTTTACTCAAACTATTTTGTGGGACTCTTTAAGTCAGTACACTCTTTAAACTGGAGGAAAAAAAAAGTGACATGACCTCCTTCTACTGCAAATCCCAACCCACAGCTGAGGCTGCAGCCTGCTCTTCCTACACTGCACATACCCAATCTGTTTAAAGCACAGTTATTTTTTCTTGATCCATAAAGGTATAAAATAAATATGAAACCTTCCTCGCCTATCCTCAATAAGTGACCCCCTTTCCTAATATAAACACTCCTACGGATTTTTTAGGTATTTAACCAGAATAAATTAGGTTTTTACTTGTATTTATGTTTCTGCTTTTTTAAAAAGTTTTATTTATTTTGAGAGAGACAGAGATAGAGAGAGAGCGAGAAGGGGAGAGGCAGAGAGAGAGGGACAGAATCCCAAGCAGGCTCTGTGCTGTCAACACAAAGCCCGACACTGGGCTTGAACTCACAAACCTGAGCTGAGATCAATAAACAGATGCTTAATCAACTGAGCCACCCGGGCACACCAATGTTTCTGTTTTTTTTTTTTTTTTAATTTACTCAAATGATGGGATCTGGCCATGCATGCTACCTTTCTTGCCTTTATTTCCTTCCTTCACTTAACAATCTACTTAGAAACCTTCTCGCTATCGGGGCGCCTGGGTGGCTTAGTCGGTTAAGCGTCTGACTTTTGCTTAGGTCATGATCTCACGGTTCGTGGGTTCGAGCCCCGCGTCAGGCTCTGTGCCGGCTGCCAGCTCAGAGCCTGGAGCCTATTTCAGAGTCTGTGTCTCCCTATCTCTCTGACCCTCCCCTGCTCGCTCTCTCTCTCTCCTAGAAATAAATAAAAATATTAAAAAAAAAAAAAAGAAACCGTCTCGCTATGTACGTATAGGAAACCATCCTGGAGTCCATTAGGAGCACCCCACCCCCCCACAGGAATCCTAAAGGCCATTTGTCTGTTGGGCCAATGGTTGGTCATGTTATGAGAAGAGTAACAGTCATATCGTAAAGTAGCTAGAAAGCTCAGATGCGAGAGAAGAGAGATCTAACTGTGGGAAATTCTACTGCATAGATGTGCCCCTAATTTTTTAAAAGTTTCTTTTTCATGAACTTCCACATTCCTCCCAGTTTTCTGCTATTTAAAATGTTGATATGCTACTATCTTTGGCTCAGAGATGCACTATTTTTAAGACAATCTGCTCCCCTGTAGGACACTCCAGTTATTAGGAAATGTGTCCTTGAAGTGATACAATATCCAACACTGTTTGAGTTCAAAGTGTTGGTCATAAATTATAACTTCAGAGTCATGGAGAAAAAGAAGCATGCGGAATAATGTACTCTGAAGTTTATAAGACGTTGCCAGTTAAGTACTGCATGTGTGTCCCTGGTAGGCTGGGCAGATTGAACAAATGAAAATACAGGAGACCCCGTTGGATTTGAATTTCAGGTAAGTAATGAATAACGTTTTTGATTTGGGCTTTTCCCATGCAATACCTGGGGCATAATTATACTTAATCAATATTAATTGTTTATCTTAAATGCAAATATAAAGGATGCCCTGTATTTATCTGGTAAGTATATACTCTTGGGTTTCTTCTTCCAATGACAAAAGTCCAGTTCCTGCGACCATTTCCCATTCAATTGTACTCCCAGACCCTCTGGCATTGGGACATCCTTTTTCAATTTTTTTTTATTTTTTGAAGTCTTTATTTTTGAAAGTGAGAGAGAGAAAGCATGAGCAGAGGAGGAGGAGAGAGAGGAAGATATAGAATCCTAAGCAGGCTCCGCACCGTCAGCATGGAGACTGAGGTGGAGTTCCAACTCAAGAACCATGAGATCATGACTTGAGCCAAAACCAAGAGTCAGACACTTAACTGACTGAGCCACCCATGTGCCCCAAGACCCTCTAGCATTAGGACACCTTTAAACCAGAGCTCAGGAACAGCCCAGAGCTGGTCCTTGCTGGTGTTAGCCCATGAGCACTGTGTCCACCATGGTCATCCACCCCGTAAGGACTGTACACCTCACACAGTCCAACCTGTAAGTAAATGAGCACACATTTGGATCCAATCATACCAAATGCCATCAGAAAACAGCTGAATGGGGAGTCCCACGTTGTGCCCTCACTTTCCTGGGCCACTACTCACTCTAACGCAGAAAGAAGCCATTAGACTGGAATTCTTCATTTCAAATAATCCACAGGCTCTAGTAGCACAAAATACAACTTGTGCTTCCTTTTCTTTTTTAATGTTGATTTATTTTTGAGAGAGAGACAGCACAAGTAGGGAAGGGGCAGAGAGGATCTGAAACTGGCTCCATGAGGACAGCAGAGAGCCTGATGCAGGACTCGAACTCAAGGACCATGAGATCATGACCTGAGCTGAAGTCAGATGCTTAACTAACTAAGCCACCAAGGTGCCCCAAAACACGAACTTTCCTTATTGTAAACCGTAGACTTTCATAATGTCACCCACCCTTGAAGTTTCTTTTTTCCATATATTTTTTGTAAGTCTGTCAAATTGTTGGATTATCTCTGAGGCTTTGGCAAGAGCCAAAGCAAGCAGGTTTCCATAAAACAGATCATATCGCTGCTGCTCGCTCAGTTATTCCTTGGCCGGAGCGTGAGAGCTGGGGCGTGGGCACCGGGTGCATTTGTTGTGACACTTCAGCTCCCGGTTTGGATGGGCCGTGCTGGTTGTTGATGACAGTAAACAGAAATAGTTCCAAGGACGTAGATTCGGCTCCCAATTTTAACCCATGAACAGAGGGATTAAGAGGGATTAAGAATGTGGAGCAAAAGGGAAGGCAGAAGTGATAAAGGAAAATGGGGGAAAAAACACAGGAGAGGACTCATTACTCTCTCTTTTTCCTGCTCCTGGGCCCCTAACCCAGGTCCTTCCTACCTTCCTTCCTTCCTTCCTTCCTCTCTCTCTCTCTCTCTTTCTTTCTTTTTCTTCCTTCCTTTTTCTTTTCTTTCTTTTCTTTCTCTTTTTCTTTCTTTCTTTCTCTCTTTCCTTCTTTCCTTCCTTCCTTCCTTCTTTCTTTCTTTCTTTCTTTCTTTCTTTCTTTCTTTCTTTCTTTCTTTCTTTCTTTCTTTCCTTCCTTCCTTCCTTCCTTCCTTCCTTCCTTCTTTCTTTTCTTTTCTTTTCTTTTCTTTTCTTTCTTTCTTTCTTTCTTTCTTTCTTTCTTTATGTTTATTTATATTTTGAGAGAGAGAGCACACTCATGTGCATGAGTGAGTGCAGGGGAGAGGCAGAGAGAGACAGAGGACAGAAGCAGGCTCTGTGCTGTCAGAGCAGAGCCCAAGGCAGGGTCTCAAACTCACAAACTGCAATACCACAACCTGAGCCAGTGTCGGATTTGACAGCCTGAGCCCCCCAGAGCCCCTAACCTGGGTCATTTCTATTAGGCATTCGTTTTCCTAAACAGCCCTGATAAAATAGAATTAAAGTAACTGCAACTTCCTTCTTCACTCAACACCTCCTGAAGATAATTCCATGCCAGCACTCACAGACCCACCTCGTTGTTTTCACTACTGCATACAGCATTGTAAAAATAGATGGCAATTTGTTAGCCCGCCATTAAGTTGTTTACCATTATTGCTATTATAAGCAATGCTGCAAGAAATATCACAGTTCAATCATTCTCATACACATTCAATAGGTTTTCTTAAGTCTAACTTCTGAAAAGTAGAATTTTCCAGGTCAAAGAAAATGAACTTTAATTTAAATAGATAATGTCAATTTGGAAAAGGTTTGGAGGGTAATAGTCTATCTTCTGGGGAGGGGACTGGTGTGACAGCCAAAAGGAATTTTAGCCTTATCTGGAATGTTTTAAACAAAGAGAATGAATTCACTTATTAATTATGTGATGAGAAATAATTTATAGAAAAGGGATTTTAGACACAGGACACATCAATGGCTTAAATAACCTTGAGAATCAAAGAGATCCAATCAACCTGTGTGTCCTATAAGGGCCCCTGTCAAGAGGTGATAAAAGCTGTCCTAGGGAAAGGAGGCCGAGCTTGCTAGATGCTTCTCCCCGCTCACAGACACACACCACACCACACACACCACATACACACCACACATAATGCCCACAGCACACATGCCGCCCATATCACACCACACACACACACAGCCCACACATACACGTCACAGACACCACACACATACACATCATGCAGACACTGCACACACACTGCACACATCATACACATACCACACACATATACACATCACACACACAACACACAGACACTATACACCATGCCGGCATCACACATACCACCCATAGCATACACCACACACACACACACACACACCACAGACACCATACTCTCACTACACACTACACATGCACACACACACACCATACCACATACCAGAGACACACCACATACACAGCACACACACAGGTACTGCCCACATCACCGCATCACACATACCACACACCGTATATACCACATGTATACACATACACCACGTACACATCCCATATACACATCACACACACTGCACACACCACATGATATATACACCACACACACACACACACACACCCCACATACTGCACGTATACCACAACCCCCCCCCATAGCTCCACACATACCATACCCACCACACATCACACATATGACGCACACAAACATACACCACACACACACCCCACAAACACCCCCCACCCACCCACACACACACAAACACACTGTCTACACGGTGCCCCTGCGCGAGCCAAATCTGGTACAAGTTGCACTCGAGGGACTCAAGAGTTTCTGAGGAGCCACCAGGGAGTAGCTTCCCCGGGCCTATTCTAAGTAATTTAAATGTGGAATTAACATAGAGGCCCAGATACCTTTACTGCTGTAAGGGTCAGGATGCGGGTTCCAGCTGTGAGTGGGTGAGGAGTAGGTGCTCCTCCTAATATGAAACCTTAGAACAGGCCAGATTCCCTAGCAATCAGGCTTCCCTTGTGTCCCTGCTCCCCGTCACAGAGTGTCCCAGCAGGATTCAGGGGCGCTCTCAAATCAGGGTAGTTCAGGGAGACTGCATCAAAAACATGGCGGGAGAAAGTGGTCCCGGGTGGAGAACAGCACTGTCTGAAGTCCGCGCCAGAGGAAAACCGCTCTGAGACAGAGAGGAGCAGCGGGGAAGTGTACTGGGGAGCACGCTTAAGGCCCCACACGTCGGGGAGTAGAAGAGGTGGAACTTAAGTGCAGTGAAGGCCTCGAGCCATCCAAGGACCGGGACGAGCCTTCCCAGATGTCCTGCTCATTGCAAGGAAGATGGGCAGGTATGCTGACCACAGGCTGGATGGGGGCTGCCTCTGGGGAGCCGGCTGTGACCCGGGGAGAGGGTGACCTTGGCTCTCTTTAGCAGAAGGCAGCTCGCAGAGAGGGCCGCTGCTGAGAGGCCCGGGTCACCAAGTCAGGAACATTCTCTGAAGCTGCGGGGATGGTCTCCTCTGTGCAAACAGCATCCAGCAGCTCAGCCCTGGGCCACTTGGATCCACTTTCTTCAAAGGGAACATCTGGGAACAGCTCCCCGAGGATTCTGGCTGGCCTGTTTTTCTGGGCAAACTTCCTCTTAAGGAAGGTTGGTGACATGACATACAGCTCCCACCGGTTTCAAAGTAATTGACACACATCATCTGTCCACTCCACTATTGCTTTAGATGCCTCTCGCTCTTGGCTAGCACCTCTGTGGGTGTGAGGGGCTGCCCGGCAGGGTCACCTTCACCTTCATCAATGACATGATCTGAGCCCACGGTCACCACGCCCTTCTCAGCCTGCGGCTACTGCCTTTGTCTATTTATCATTAAAAACGAATAAGGGGGGGATGTGCCTGGGTGGCTCAGTTGGTTAAGCAAAGGACTCCTGACTTCAGCTTGGGTCATGATCTCATGGTTCATGGGATTAAGCCCCTCATGGGGCTCTGCGCATGTACACAGATGCTCTCTCTCAGTCGCTATCTCTCAAAATAAATAAATGTCAAGAAAATCGAGGAAATCCAAGAGACACCCCAGGATGTGACAATAGCCCTGCCTCTTCCTGATCATTCCAGTATATTACTCCTTCTTGGATAGAGAGTATTTCCCTTGCCCAGAAGACTTTGGCACAAAGGTCAGTCAGCAGACAGAGCTTAAAGCTTAATGTGATGCCTGGTGAGTTTCCTGCTGGAAATGTTCTCCTTCTAGAAACTGAGGTATCTAAACCCAGAAAGCAGAGTATAGTAACAGGAAGCAAAACTGCCCTAAGTGGGTCGTTGGAAATGATATAAGCAGAGCCACACCTCCTTGGTTTCCACACTCACACTTGCTACCCTACTGGTGACACAGCCCCATGTCATGGTGGCTGATGTAAGGTGCATTCTGTGTCCTGGGGTGAGGGGGGCATCCTCACAGCATATCATCTCTCAGCTGAATCCTCAGTGGCTGTTAAGAAGCTGTTTCACTGCGGCCAATAACTTCTGAGTGACACAATAGGTGAACAGGCCAGTGGATTCCACGGTCCACTGGCACACCTCTTTGTCTACAGTTGAGTCTCTCAGTCCAATGACATGGAACCCTGTGTCAGTGAATTGAGTGCTCTGCAAGTCCTTTGGTAGGCATGCTGGCAGACGCCTCCAGGCAGAAGCAGCAATCTTATATCCGGTGTCCATGTTAATTCAGTCAGCATGATTTGCTGCTCCTTCAAGATGGCGGCTGTTGAATGTAAGCCCTTGCCAGCAAGTCTGCATAAGGGATGATGCCAAAGTAGCAGCTCATGATTGGTCTCTGTCCCTAGAATGCTGGACATTTAGCAGTAGCAGATCTCCCTTGGTGAGAGGAAACCCATGCGTAGCTTCCCATGCGTAGCTTCTGTCCCGGCCACCATGGCATGAAGCCATGTGCCCGTATTGGAGTGTCCAAGGATGGGGATCACTGGCCGAGGCATTTTCTCAGGTTGGTTGTTTAGTGTCTCCTCCATGGTGAATGGATGCTCTCTGCTGAGCATTAACATTTAATCTGAAGTTTGCCACATACCATGCTCCCTCCCAGAGATGTTTCTACATCCCTGTTCCCCAGACCTCCTTGTTCCTTCTTCTCCAATCTTTCTTCCCCGGATCAACCTGATCAGTCAGACAAGCCCTCAATTACTGGCCATGAGTCCATATTTATTATTCCTTTGGCTACTTGTCTCTCCACACAGAGTGACTAATCAGATACATCTCCGAAGTCCCTGCTTAGAGGATTTCCTTTCACTCTTTCTTTCAGGCTGTCCCTGAATGGAGCTACAGGACAGCAGCCTACCATCAGCTTACACCAATACTAAGAGCCAACTCATCTGAAAACCCTCTTTGGCCTTTTACCTCCTTCCACAGCTGGTGACAGGTGACTGTGTTGGGGGAGGTCATGGAGAGGACATGGTTGCTGGTTGAGCCATGAGCTGGACTCAGGCAACTGAAGGCTCCTCACCCTCGCCCCTGTCCATGGAACATATGTTCTGCCCATTGTTCCCACAGCAGGAGCCATTTCCGAGGATGCAGCCTCAAGAGAGCAATGTGTTGTTGAGATCATCTGGATAATATACCTGAGTGATCTCATTTAAGGCCTCTAGGTAAATGTTTAAGATTCTGGCCAGCAGGTGCAGAGATCTGCTTGTCTTGTGGTTGTATCACATGGTCACCCAAGATGAGCCTCACACATAAGTCCCCTTGCTTATTAAACCCACAGCCTACCCGTCTGGAGCAGTTTGCCTCCTTCTTCTGTGTCCAAAGGCCAGTAGGCAAACTAACAGACCCTCTCACACCCCTGAAGCCACAGGTGTGAGCCAAACGAAGGGCACAGGTACAAAGGTGGTAGTGTACAATGGGCCTGTGTCACGTGCGTAGGTGACCTCCTTGTCCGTCTGACCCTGACCCTGTCCGCTGCCAGACATAGGTCTTCCATGTTACCAGCAAATGCTTTTGAGACTGTATGGTCTTTTGACATGGCTGGTCTGAGAGAGGTCACAGGAGCTCACTGGGGTAGAGCGTAGCAAGCTTCCTGGGGCCTAGAGCAAGGCGAAGGGTAGAGAATGGATTTAAAGGCACACAGCAGGTATTCAGGACACTGGACAAACTGCCCACCACGGGGGCAGAGCTTGTATTCTCGTAGATGGCGCATCCCCAATGACTCTTCCCAAATAAACCAATCAGTAGAGCACCTCTACCTCCCCTCAGCAGATGAGTCAAAAGGCAGGGAGAGGTCAGAAATGAACTGGGAACAATTCCTCCCAAGGAACCCCAGAGTGGGACTAAGCACTCTCACTCTAATAAGCAGGATGAGCTGGATTCTCCAGGCCCAGAAGTACTCCCTGAAAGGGGAGGTCCCATTAACATTTAGGATGTTCCATATATCCAGCACCGACCATCAACACTTTCTGTGAAGATTCTAGAATGTTCTAGAAGCCTGTGCCATCCAGAAATATAGCCGCTGGTCACCTACGGTTACTGAACACTGAAGTGTTGCCAGTGTGACAGAGGAATTGAGTTACTTCATTTTACTTTTACTGTTTTATTTTTGAGAGGGAGAGAACATGAGCCAGGAGCAGAGAGAGGTGGCGGGGGGGGGGGGGGGGGAGGCGGGTAGACAGAGGATCCAAAGGCTCTGCGCTGACAGCACAGACCTGATGTGCAGCTCAAACTCACAAACCATGAGATCATGACCTGAGCTGAAGTTGGACACTCCCTCAACAGAGCCACCGAGGTATCCCTGAGTTGTTTATTTTAATGAATTTAAATTTAAATCATAACAAGTGGCTTGTACCTCCTGTACTAGACAGCACAGAGACTAGGGCATACAGAGGCCCTAACCCTAGAGATAAACCCCTTAGGAGGCTCAATCACACACGTTCCCAGGGAGCTACTGAAGGCACCGGGCACTCCCCACTAAATCCCTGGAACATGATGGAGGAATGCTCTTGGCCTAGGGTATGGAGTAGGCCTTGGAAGTCATGCAGGGCAGGCCATAGCTTATCAGCTGTGTGCTTTCAAGCAAGCTGCTTGGCTTCTCTGCAACCCAATTTCCTCCCCCATGACATGAGAACAGCACGCACTTTCTAGGGCTGATATGGGTATGAAGTGAGAACCTGGGGCACAGCAGCCACTTCATGGACACAGCTTTTGATTCCAGCCCCCAGCCTCACCTCTGTCCTGCGCCTTCCTTCTTTCATTAACTCCCATGATACCAGGCTGGCTAGCCCACTGTGGAAGAACAAAGCAAGCAGGGCTTCCTGCTTTGGACAGTCAGGTTTACTGAGCTCAGGGACTCGAGGCATGGATTGCTTTAGAGTACTGGGGCACCTGGGCGTCTGGGTTGGTTGAATGTCCACCTCTCGATTTTGGCTCAGGTAATGATCTTCCGGTTCTTGAGCTCTGCATGGAGCCTGCTTGGGATTCTCCCTCTCCTTCTCTCTCAAACCAAATAAATAAACTTAACAACAACAACAAAAGACTATAAAATGGAGGCCACATAGTTACTTTTTAGGAAGAGAGGCGTGCAATTCATTCCATTATCTCACAAACATGGCGCGGCCTTCCACCCCATCTCAGCAACAAGAACAACAAAATCACCTAATAACAATCGGCAGCCTCAGCCTTGCGGCATCAGAGGAAGTGAGATTCTCACCTATTTTGGCTGCCAGTCCTTCAGAGGAAAAGCCTAACGGGGGGGCTGAAATTCACTGGCAGGCAGGGGAGGGCTCTTGTCTGGGAATTACGTAATTCCCGCAGGGCAAACAGCCAGAAGCCAAATCTGGCAATTCACCAGGGCTCGCTGATTTCTTCGCCTGTTTGTTTGTCCCTTTGGTGCACTGCTTTTGTTTTGGTTTGGGGTGCTGTGAGTGATGTTTGGAGCCCTGTGAGTATTCTCAGGTCGGCCCCTTCCCTTGTTGGGGGAGAAGGAAGAGAGCTTCCTTTGTTTGTGAAGCTCGGAACGATCTTGTTATTTCTGTGGCAGAAGGTGTCGGGGAGTTCAGGGGTTCAAATTTTAATCTCGCTCCACTGCGGGTCCTTCTGATGCATCTGGGCTTTAATTTTTCATCCAGGTCTCAGCACCAGACGTCATATAAATAAGTGAATACATAAATAAAATTCATGAGGCTGGCCCAGGGGTTTGAAGCTGGGAAGCCTTGCTGAGTTCCAGGGACGAGTTTTAACATCAGAGCCTCCTCGTCCTGTTGTTCTTACCTATGCAAAACTCCATAATGAAGGAACAAAGTAGGTCAGCCCCAGCTGTACTGAAGAGGAGAGTGAAAGAGTGATCAGAGAAATGCAAAAGCCTGGCGCAGCGATTAGGAGTGCACGCTTCTATAGGGTTTTTGTTGTTGTTGTTGTTATTTCTTTTAGGGATAATTTGCCCGGCCAAAAACATGCCGTTGGACTGACTTCACTTTCGTCAAGGCAGCAGTCAGAAATCTGGATTCCTAACAAGGTTTGTGTGGAAAAGAGCAGTGGATATTCATGACCATTAAGAGCACTGAGAACTCGACCGATGTCATTCTTCTATCTTGGGGTTTTGTTTTCCTGTGTGAAATCATAAAATATCTTCAGTCTCCTCTGACCTCCTGAAAGCTGCTTTCTACTCTTCCTGAAGGTGACATCCACGTTTGGCAGACTTTTCCTGGGGATGACCTGCACTCAAATAGCTCTACCAGTCTGCAAACCTTTTTTTTTTTTTTTTTTTGGAAAGATGTAAACAAAAACAAAAATAAAACAAAGGCTTTTGGCAATTTGCTATCCTAAAAAGGAACTATAGTCGAATCCTGATTTATAGAAAAAGTGGGATTCAGGGGCACCTGGGTAGCTCAGTCAGTTGAGCATCTGACTTTGGCTCAGGTCTTATCTCACGGTTCAGGAGTTGGAGTCCTGTGTTGGGCTCTGCTGATAGCTCAGAGCCTGCAGCCTGCTTCGGATTCAGTGTCTCCCTCTCTCCTTCCGCCTGGCTCAAGCTCCCTCTCTTTCTCTCAAAAATAAATAAACATTAAAAAAATTTTTTTTAAAGAAAAAGTGGGACTTGAGAGACAAATGTAAAGAATGAAGGCAGAAGAAATTATGGACTATGGGTTCAAGCCCTGCACTGGGCTCTGCACTGACAGTGTGGAGTCTGCTCAGGATTCTGTATCTCCCTCTCTCTCTATGTGCTTGCCCTGGGCACATGTGTGCACACACTCTTTCTCCCTCTCTTAAAAATAAATGTAAAAAACATAAAGAAAGAAAACACTTATCACACAGATACAGTTAGCAGTATTAACACAGATACAGTGTTAGCAGACGGAGGCACGGGGTCCAAATCAGCTCTTCCCAAAGACAGGAGGAGACACACGTAAAGCCTGGAGCCTCGTGCCTGAAGCGCACCTGATCGATAAGTATCAATTCCCTCCTCACTGAGCTCTTCCCCACCTCCATCTGGAGGGCTGCCTGCCGAGGAAACAAGCCTCTAAATTCACGTCTGGGAACCCTGAATGAAAGCACTGCCCCACAATTCCCCTCGTCCAAGGGCCTGGGAAATCACGTCCTCTTGTTTGGCAGTACCTGACAGGGAGGGTGACCTAAGAGGTTTATTGCCCGAACAGAAGACACCCGCGTTCTTCCCTTTCCCTCCAAACTCCCCATCCTCACCCTGGTCTCTGGAAATATCTCTGCCATCTGACAGCGAGACCACAATACTATGTATAGCAGTGATGTCCTTATCGTTAACACCTCTGCAAGATCCTTTTCTCCTCTTGATGTCCATTTAGAAGGAAAAAGACTCTCAAAGTGGAAAGGAGAGAAATGGGGCAGGTGGTTGGGGAATATCCCCTCTCACCGGGCTGCTGTCCTCAGGCCACACATACACACACACACCCCGTTGAGTCCCTCCTGTGCATCAAGCTGCAGAGGCAAGGTGCACATCCTTGGAGGTCATGAGCCGTCTCCTGCCAAGCCATCCCTCACCCCCAGTAAGAAGCAGTTTTCTATGTCTACAGGTCTGGGCAGTGTTCCCCGGCCCCCTCCGGGGCCCTAGAGACATAGTATAATGGAACAATCCTGGGCCAACTCAGCTGGGCAGCCTAATCCCAGCTCCCCACAGATGTGCAATCTTGAGCAAATTACTTAACCTCTTTGAGCTTTCATTTTTTCCTCCAGTACATATAATAATAATAACACCTAGTTCACAGAGCAGATAGGGGGCTCAAGAAGATGATATATAAAAAGCTTCTAGTCTGGCATGCAGTAGAATCCCAATAAATTTTGGTACTTTCTCTCTCTCTCTCTCTCTCTCTCTCTCTCTCTCACACACACACACACACACACACACACACACACACACACTTGAGGGATGGAAAAGTCAGGAGAGGAACACATGCAGTCGTATCCACAATCCACTCAAGCTTCACGGGCCATGGCGTGGTCCACTGGAAAGTCAGGAGGCTGGATGTCATGATTTTGACGACTCCATGAAAAACAGAAGCGATCCATGATTGAGGGAGAGAAAAGAAATAAGTGAGCAAAGGAACGGCAGACCTCAGAGCTGGATGGCAAATAGGATCACAGTCTACAAATCCTCAGAAGACTAAGAAAGCTGACCTGGAGGGGATCACAAGGGTTCCTTCCGGTTCCCTTCAAGACCCCAAACCCAGAGGCAACCCCAGAATTCAACTTGCATAAACCCAACTCAACAAATGTGGGGAGGTAACGAGTTCAGCAGCACACACTAAAAATGTTGCTAAATCGAGATTAGAAATGCTTCTTCCTCTTTGGCTCCTGTCGTACTTTCTGTTGAGCCAGGATGAGAGGTGGACAGGTGGAAGGGAAGCATGGAGGAGAGGTTCAAGCAGATCCCCGTCATACAGACACCCTTCTCCAGCCTTGCACCTCAACCCAGATTCCTTGAAGAGGCCAAATGACTGGGATCGTGAAAACACATCCAAGTGTAGATTGCGAATACCCCAGGGAATTTCACTTTCGACACACGGATTCTGAAGATAATGCACACTTATCAAAGGAGAGGCAGACCCTAGCCTCTCCTTCCATCTTGGAAGTGGGTCATTTCACTTCCTGTTTACCTTGGGAATTTATCCTTTTTTTCACATCTGATACAGGTGAAACAAGACAACTGTCAGGTCAGAGATTTCATTATGATGTGAAGAAAGGGGTAAAAAAAAGACCGGGCATTGTTCAGAACGGGCATCTACCCCACTCTCGTTGGGTGCTGAGAGGCCCAGCTTGGGAAGGTGGAAACAGATGTCCCTCCAGGGAGCATAGGTCCAGGGTTTCTGTCACTTTCTTCCTCGGCATATTAATATAGGACATGAAAACTGAGACTACGTCTGTAGCCACCCTCAATATGGCCAACTCATCTGTTCTAGTAGCGAATAATTAGAGAACACGCCCGAAGAAAACAAGCAGGATGTCTTTTAGGAGAAATGTCTCTCCTTTAACTTGAGCTGGAGATGGGAAGATACCTGGGTGGTAGTCAAAAACTGGGTGGTCCTGGAGACCCGCCAGCAACCTACCCATTCCGTGCCTAGTAGATATTCCAAACAAGAAAAATGTTTTACATTTTTGGAAAGGGTGTTGGCTTTGGACTCAAAAATCAGTTTCAGTTCCACAACATTCTTTCCCTGTCTTGTACCGTCTGTGGAATGTGGAAGGCTGCCTGTCCTTGAATGAGTGGAGGGTCGTCTCTGGTGCCTTTTGTTGGAGATTCAGCAACAGCGGGAGACCTTGATTCCCTAACTCTAGGCATTAGAGGTGCCTGTGATCTGGCGTGGAAGAGTCCAGGCAGCCACGCTGTACTCATTTAACCTTAAGATCGAAAGCGCCGTGCACTCCCTGTTGAACACCTGACTCTATCTGGCCAGCGTCACATAAAATGAAGCCAAACACTTTTTTTCTGGAAGGTGCAAAGGAAAAAACAGAAAAGTGGGATTAAGCGCTCAAAGGTGTTTTCTTCACTATGAGACTCTGCTTTCTCTCATTATAAAACTGTAAGAAAGGGGCAAACACAAAGAAAATAAAGATTTCTGGTACAGTAGGTATAATGGAGGTCTCCTCCCCCACCCCCAGCTAGAAGAGTAATGGGTTTTTTTGTGTTGTTTTTTTTTTTACAATTTCCTCAAATTCAGGCTCTGAGTAGGCGCACCCATTCAAAACCAGACCCCCCACTCCAATCTGTACCACACGTATCAGCGGATTCCAGGAGTCACCCTCAAATGGCGTGACTTTGTGGAGAGTCCAGTGGTATGACTGTGCTCTGCACGGCCTGGCCCTTCTTCAGTGCGTACTGGATACAAGAAACCCTGGGGTGCCTGGGGGCGCTCAGTCGGTTAAGCGTCTAACTTCGGCTCAGGTCATGATCTCACAGTTGGGGAGTTTGAGTCCCGTATTCGGCTCTCTGCTATCAGCGCAGAGCCTGCTTCAGATCCTGTGTGTCCCTCTCTCTCTGTGCCCCTCTCCCGCGCTTTCTTTCTCTCTCAAAAATAAACAGACAACCAAACGTACGAATCACTGACAGAGAAGAGCTCCCCTCCTGTGCATCGCCCGTGAGGTCCTCTTGGCTTTACAGTGAGGTTCGCAGAGCATCTACATCTCATGATCGAAGACGCCGGGCCAGGTGCCATGGAAGGCGCCGGCCAGCAGTTTTCCCAGGTGGAGACGTAGAAGGAACGTGGATCTTTACCCCTCAGCGTTTCTGCCAGTGAGCTGTCTGCACCCCCCACTCCCAAGAAGATCAGCCATTGTCAGAGTGAGCGCCGATTAGAACACCAAAGCCCAGAGCTAAGCTTTTTGCTAAAAAGGAAGCCAACGTGCACACCTTGCAGGGCTGGGAGGTCCGAGTCTCGGGAGCCAGATGAGCCTGATTTAGTGGTGAAACCAATCTGATCCTTTAAATTGTTTCCTAGCAGAATGTAACCAGCCCTTTTGAAAGGCGGTCTGACTGTAATTTGCTACTAATTGTGGTGTAAAATGAGCTAGTCTGGGTCCAGCTGATAGCAAAGCATAAATTCAAGTGGCTGCTCTCAGCATGTCCTTGGATTAAGGTGAGCTTTAATATTCTCTCTACCCGGGCTTCTGGAAATCGGATCATTTCCATGCCTGCTGCACATATCACACTACTCATCAAATTAAGGTAACCTCCCAAATGATGAGAAAGGTAACAATTGTTAGGACGGTGCTTAAGTTTCTTCAAAGAACAGGGTCGCAGTAACTCACTGTGCAGCTTGCTTCTATTACAAATGCCTTTGGGGGCGCCTGGGTGGCTCAGTCAGTTAAGCGTCTGATTCTTGGCTTTGGCTCAGGTCATGGTGTCACAGTTCATGAGTTCAAGCCCCACACTGGGCTCTGTGCTGATGGTGTTAAGGCGTGCTAGGGATTCGTGTTCTCTCCCTCTTTCTCTGCCCCTTCTACACACACACTCTCTCCCTCTTTCTCTCTCTCTCAAAATAAGTAAAACTTAAAAAATGTTTAAAATGCATTTTGCTATGGAAACCAACCTGACAATAAACTATTTAAAAAAAATTAAAAGTAAAAAATAAATAAAACGCATTTTGCTGGCTGCCCAATTTCCGACTTTTTTACAGCTCCTGTGACCACTTCCTCCTCAGGGCTATATGTGCCACGCATGGTCCAGAGAATGCTATGCCCCTGCCAAAATGCAGACCCCTAAGTCCTGATCGAATCCTACCAAATCAGAACTTGGGTATGGGGTAGGAAATGGGTCCCAGACATCAGCACGTAAAGTGAGACCCCAAAGGGATTCGATGCACACCCAAGTTTGAAAACCACTGCCTTAGAGAGAAAGGAGGCTTGCTCAACGATGGGAAAGTTTTAAGTCCCAGAACCGAGGGCGGTGGTGAAATCAAAACCAAGAGGAGAGTGTGGAGTGGAGGGACCAGCAAGAGTTCCCCTATCTCTTCCTCCAAACTCCACTACTGTCCAAATTATTGTCGCTGTCCCCCTGGGTGCCAAAGTCCCCACCTGACAGGGCCAGTCAAGGGCTGGTGTCAAGATGGCCACAGGTCTGGGATCCCCATTGTTTGGCCTGGATGCCCTCTCTCTCAAGTACACGCCACCCGGCCAGGTTAGTGGCCTCTCTCTGCACATCAGCTGTGCTCCTGTGGTCACGTGACCAGACCAGTGTCCAAGTCTTTGCCCAGGCTCCCTCCTGCCCCTCCCCCCGCCATATACAAAGTCTCACGTCTACCCCTTGATACATCTCAATCCTACACGTGTTTCCTCAGTTCTAACCCCGGATGAACCTTTTCGGTCCACCTCGGAATACCACCTTCTCCATTCTCTGCAATTTTATTTCCCTGAGAAGTCGTCTCAGGTTTTTGGTTAGCATTTAGTTACAACATGATAGGCCCATCTTGCCAGCTAGATTGGGAAGTTCTCTAGGCAAGGACACTATTGTGCTTTTTTATTTTTTAAGTTACTTATTTATTAATTTTGAGAGACAGAGAGCGCACAGGGGAAGGGCACAGAGAGAGGGGGAGAGACAGAATCTTAAGAAGGCTCTGCACTGTCAATGAGGTACCCGACGCAGGGCTCAAACCCACAAGCTGTGAGACCATGACCTGAACCAAGATCAAGAGTCGAAGGCTTAAGTGACTGAACAACACCACTGTACTTTTTAACATTTCCCTTAATTTTTAGCTCCCAGTGCAAAGAAAATATACAGTGCAAATCTATTAAATTCTTACTAAACTATCAGTTGATGGAACACACCTGCCTGCCCGGGAGACTGTGTGATAATTTCCACCTGCCCTACCACGTCTGGCCCTGGTCAGCACTCACTGAGTCAGTGATATTACAGAGGACACTGAGAAGTGGCATAAGAAACATGCCCAGAGAGGAAAGGCTTCAACCAGTCATTATTTATTAAGCACCAACTGTATGCCTGGCACTGGGTTAGGTGCTGAGAACACAGTCTCCTTATGGAGCTCCTGCCATCCCAGAGGACACAGATTATTCAGGTGATCGTAAAGACCAATATAAGATCCCAGCACGATACATATTAGAAGGGAAGGATTTATGTGGGCACCAAAAGCAAGATACGAGAGGACATTACCTTCACGCGGGATCAGAAGGAAGAGAACAGTGCTGGAAACAGAACTCTGAGTCTCCAGGCTGAGACTGTGCAAACCTCTCCCTATATCCCCCTTCCTGCCCCAGTCACGTAGCATGTCCTTCTCTTCCGGGCTCCCCAACAACTGGAGTCAAGCAGCTGAATCGCGACCACCAGGTAATTAAAAGGTCTTATCCCCTAAGGTGGCCAAATGCCTGGAATTCTCCTTGGACTTTCTGGCAATAAAGTGGGTATGGCAGGACAGCTCAGCTAAAGTCACACCAAAGATTAAAGAACAACTGTAATGCATTTGATCTCCTGGAAAGGTGAAGCGGTCATGGGCCCAAGCCAGCAGAATCAGCCTCAAATTTCTCTGCTACCCAACCCCAGGAAAATGTGAAGGAATGAGGGACGAGGATTGTGTATGTGTGCGTGTGTGTGCATGCGTGTGTGTGCACGCGCACATAATAAATTAAACTCAGTTACACAGCTCAGCTGTTCTCTTGTGACTTTCTGTGGATTGCAACAAAGGGACATTTTAGGGGGTTCCAAAAGAATCTTCTGAGGGAAATTTGGCTGCCTATCAACTGACAGAGGGTATTGTTTAGCCCTGAATAGCTTTGTCAGCAACAGACAAATTTAACAGGAGAGTTGTCCTGAAAACTCAGTGTGCAGGCAAAGCAGTAACATATGGAGATACATACATGTTTTTGGCATTTTTCTGTCCTGTAAACGCTCACATAAAGTGTGCCACTTGTCCGTCCCTCCTGAGAGTGTGTAGCAAGGTAGGGAAGGGGAGCGGGGAGCCACCAGAGACACTGGCAGGCCACTTAATAGAGCCCCATTCGTTCCGGTGGGTCGTACTGTGCAAACTCACACCCTGAAGAAGTTTCTCTCCAACTGTAACACAGGAGACTCAAGGGGCACCTGGGCGGCTTAGTCGGTTAAGCATCCAACTTCAACTCAGGTCATGATCTTGTGGTTCGTGGGTTCGAGCCCCACATCGGGCTCTGTGCTGACAGCCAGCTCAGAGCCTGGAGCCTGCTTCAGATTCTGTATCTCCCTCTCTCTCTGACCCTCCCCTGCTCACGCTGTCTCTCTTTCTCTCTCTCTTAGAAATAAATAAAACATTAAAAAAAATTTAAAACAGGAGACTCAAAACAGCACTGTCATGAGACCCAAAAGATTCACACAGATAAAGCCGCTGATTGTATTTCACAAAAAACAAAACACTTCCAGCGACTCCATCTAGGAGCACCTTTGTATTAAATCTGATCTGCTTCTCCTAGCCGGTTTTATAGTTAATGTACTGTACGAGCAAAAGAGACCTGTTTTGACAAAAATATGCTTTCCTGGTCTATCTGTATGGCTTGCATCTCCAAAAACTCAAATACTACATATTCAGAAGACAACGTAACAAGAAGAAAGTGTACTTCTGTTTTCTTTCTCTGTGTCAAGCACCCTTCTGTCTTGAGTTATAGTTTAATGTATCTACTTTTTGCATCTGAGCGTTGTTCCCATTCACAGCTGAGGAACCTGAGGCACAGAGAGGTTTAGTAACTTGCCCTAGGTCACAGAGCAGCTACATGGTTAAAGGCAGGAGTCGCAGCCAGGCATACGGATACCAGTGTCCAGGGTGTCCCCACCTCTGCTATATCCTCTCTCTGATGCTATGTTAGAGAGATGGTTGGTTGTAACTGTAATTTTCTCAGAAGAGACTAGAAAAACACAGTGTTTCCCTACACTTTCTTTTTTTCTTTTCTTTCTTTTTTTTTTTTACAAATTGTTTATTGTCAAGTTGGTTTCCATATAACACCCAGTGCTCATCCCCACAAGTGCCCCCTCCATGCCCACCTCCCCCCCACCCACATCCTTCAGTCCTCAGTTTGTTCTCAGCATTCAAGAGTCTCTCACGGTTTCCCTACCCTAGACTTTCCTAAATTTTAAAACTAAATTAAATTTTAAAAGCTAAATTTTAAAACTCTCGTTTGGCTTGATGGTTAATGCTAAGGTAGTCACCAGTTAACTTACAGCAAACTAAACGTCATAAATAAATCACAAATGGCTAATTCGTAGAGGCTGGGTGAGAACGTGCGACAAAAGCGAGAGGGAGAAAATGTGTGAGCAAAATATCTTCAGAGAAAAAAACCTACTAAGTTAAAATGGACTCCCGGAGGTAAAAAGACTCTATCTACTCTTTGCAATTTACCCAAGTGCTGGGAGGTGACTTAACAATTCCCAGCCTACGCTCAGATCTGAGTTTAAAAGTACTTCTTTTAGCAGCTCTTGCAAGGATAAATTATGACTTCAAAGCGGAAACGTCTCCATTCACAAATGGGTCGCTGATGAGAGCTGGAGGGCGCAGAGAAAGTCTAACAAGCAGAAGAAATACGGCAACAAGAAAAATGAATTTTTACCCTCGGTTCCGCTTCCTCTCGGCTCTTTCTCCTTCTCCCTCTTGTCACACCGGGCGGAGCATGAGAAGGGGAGCAGGCGCAATGAAGCCCCCTGGGCCGGGTCCCCGCAGAAAGAAGCGGCTGGCGCACGAGGCACAGCCGGCTTCTCCAAAGGATGGTGCGCCTCTCACGGTGGAGCTGCTGAGCTGAAGCCCTCACGTGGAGGCTGACCAGGACCAGGACGGTAGGCCGGAGGTGACAGGGTAATGACCCCAGACGTATCCCGTGAAATCTCTCTGAGACAAGAGTGTCCAGGTCTTTGAGGATCCGCGTAGACCTGCACTGGCTTCTGGCATCTGTGCATCAAGGTGGGGCTTTCTTTCTCAGCGGGAACGGATGGTGCTGACATTACTGAACTGCATATGCAGGGATGGCTTTGGAAATGCCAGCGTTGACAGTGTAGGAATGAAAGGTGACAGCATTCTAGAAGCCTGCGAACCTTCCATGCGCCCAGAGGTAGGAGGCTAGGACGTCTGGTAGAGCAGAGGAGCAGCATGAGCACCCAAGAAAGCGGTCGATGCGTGTGAAGGGTGGGGGCCTATGTCACTGCACAGATGGAGATGACTTGAGGCACCGTCGCCCCCATCAGCCAGGCGGGGAAAGAACTTGGAACCCAAGCCAGTTTGATAGGGGTAGGTGACGCCACACTCCACAGGCTCAACTGGGGAGCAATCCTGAGCACGAGTCTGCTCAGAACCTCCAGCCAGCGGGCAGTGGAATTTACTGGAAGGAGCCTTGCTCCACTGGGGTCTCTGGCTTCTGCCTCAGTTTCCAGCCTGGCACTGCAGTTCTCCCTGAGGATTAGAGCACAGCTGGCACCCCGGCCACTCGGCTGAGACCCTGACGTCTTACGCGGGTCTTACCATCCTCCTCCTTCACCCCTCCCGGAAGCATAAACACGTTCCCCTCCTTCAACCCACAAGAAAGAAAACTTGGTGAAATGGAGCTCCGCTTCGTGATGAAGACGTTCAGAGAACCTGGGAGTGTTCCCAAGAAACGATGCCCGACCTATTGGTGCCTTCTGGTAAAAATGCTAACGGACTGCAGGCCAGGCTTTGTGCCAAACACTGTAGTTAATCTCCATGATCTCACAGGAGAAGGAGGTGTTTTTGTCCCCATTTTGTAGATGAGGTACAAAGGGGTCATGATTTACCCAGATCAAATCTGGAGTCAGCCATTACGTGGTACATTCCATTCCTTCCAAGACATGGTGGATACACCATATCCCCTCACCTTTTGGTGCATCCTCTCCCTTTTCTCTAGCGGAGGCACCAGCTTCAAGAACAGTGTCTCTGGGTGAAAATGGAATCCAATTCAATATAGTCATTAGAAAACAGGATCCCATCCATCAGTCAGCAATGCAAGGTAACTGGTGTGAAGGGGAGACCCTCTTATAAAAAGCACCCAGGAAGGATCAGTCAGTTTAGTGTCCGACTTTGGCTCAGGTCATGACCTCGTGGTCCATGGGTTTGAGCCCCGTGTCAGGCTCTGTGCTGACAGCTCAGCCTGCTTCAGATTCTGTGTCTCCCTCTCTCTCTGCCCTTTCCCCGCTAGTGCTCTTTCTCTCTCTTTCAAAATAATGAATAAACACTTAAAAATTACAAAAAAATAAATAAAAGGGAGAAAACAAGTTTCTTAGCATTAAGTTCTGTATTTGAGAGAGAGAGAGAGAGAGAACACAAGTGGGGAAGAGGCAGAAAGAGAGAGAGAGGCAAAGAGAGAATCCCAAGCAGCTCTGCACCACCATTCCAGAGCCTGATGTGGGGCTCAAACTCATGGACCACGCATGAGCTGAGCTGAAGTTGGACACTTAACTGACCGAGCCACCCAGGCGCCCTCTTAGGGTTATTTAAGAGTTCCCTCCCTACCACTCCATCTCATTCTACTTTTGTGGTAATATAAGGAACAAGACAAAGTCAGCATTTCAATTCTTCCTGCTATCCTGATTCAGCCAAGAAAACATGAAAATCAGATCCAGCTCCCTGAGAAACAGAATATTGAGGAGCAGGGGTGGAAAGAGTTAGCCCAGGGCGGGGAGATGGGGCGGGAGTTGGATGCATCAAGAAAAATTAGAAATGAAAACAAAAGTGAGTTATTTTATTACTGCTAATATATACCATATCAAGATACAGATGGAGGAAAACGTGGGGGAAAAGTAAATAAGGAAACAAAAAGAGGGGGGATTTCTTTTTGCAGTTATGTCTCTTATCCCCAGTGGGACGATACTCCAATTGGCAGTGGGCACTGAGGGTCTGTTCTTGGCTGTGTTACTAACTGGCTGTGTGACACTGGCCAAGGCGCTGCCACGCCTGGGCCTCTGTTCTAGGTTTTCGTCCAGCCACAATCTAAACACATTCAACCAATTCATCAGTCCACTGGCACTCATTTAGCATGAGTTGTTTCTACATTTTTATGCCCATAACATTCAGAGAAGCAAAAGGTAAGGAAGAAACCTATAATACTAAGTCACCTGCTTTCCTGTAGGAAGAGCTGTTTTATCTCAATGTCCTCACAAAATTTAGGGACATCCGGGTGGCTCAGTTGGTTAAGTGTCCAGCTTCAGCTCAGGTCATGATCTCACGGTCTGTAAGTTTAAGCCCCTCATTGAGCTCTGTGCTGACAGTACAGAGCCTGCTTGGGATTCTCTCTCTCCCTCTCTGCCTGCTCAAGTGCACACACTTTCTCTCTCCAAATAAATACACTTAGAAAAAAAAGTCATCTTTACATATTCATACCCACACAAATGCTTTCCCTGTGATTTTAAAAAAAGATGTGTACTGACATTGGGGAAAAAAACAAAAACAGCAGGTGGATAGACTGTGAAATTAACATTGCCACGTTTCAGTTCTGCCATCCTTAACCTTAGTCCGGATACAAATACAGCTGACGAAGCATGTGGGCTTGTAGAAAATAACACATATTTCATTTCCAGGAAGAGCTCATATCATTTCCTCCAGAGAAAACAATGACTCGGGGACTTAACCTTTTTTCTCTTTCTGGAAGTTACTAAATGTTGTAGGCACAATCACCAAATCTGATATATGTTTTCCAGAATACTACTGACCCTTGAGTAACACGGGTTTGAACCGCATGTGTCCCCTAATGTGGATTTTCTTCAATAAATAGGGGAGAGTACAGTACATCTATTTTCACTGCCTTCTGATTTTCTGAAATAACATTTTCTTTTCTTGGCTTTCATTGTTGTGGGAATACCATATATAATCCATATAACATACAAATCTGTGTTAATTAATTAACCTATGTTATCAGGAAGGCTTCTAGTCAACAGCAATACTTAAGTTTTGGGAGGAGTCAGAAGTTATACCTGGATTTTTGACTGTGTGGGAATCAGCGCCCCAACCCCTTTGTTGTTCAAGAGTCAAGAGTAGATGTTTTCAGACATTCTTTCTTAGCTAAGAAGATTATCACCCACGTTTTTAAATGTTAGATACACACACTGTGAAAGTGACAAGCATAAGTGACATTTTGTATCAAAATTCGTCTTCCTGTGGTTGCTGAGAACTGAACATTCCTCTGAACTACGACTGTGATGGAGATGGAAACCTGGAAAATGGCAGACACATCTGACGGAAAGAGATGTGGAGAGCAGGCCTATACTCTCCACCCTTACCTACAAGATGCTAAGGAGAGAAACACAAGGAGTCGCTTCTAACCCTTGCTCCTTATTTAATGCGCTCAAGCTACTTAATTAGCACGCCAATTTAAAGCTTTGAAAAACTGTGTGCAAAGTCAGCAGGGGGTCTGAGTCCTGATGTGATTTTTCCCACAGCTGAATACATGATTTCCACCACCACCACCACACTCGTACACTCACCCTCATTAGTATGTATGAAATGAGTGGAATAACCGTTGGGAGATTTATACCACGCTGTCTCCAACTTAATTAATAAGAAAGGGAGCCGATTTCTGGAGGAAGAAGTCCGTGTGCACAGGTTTGTATGTACCTCTGTTTAATTAATAACATGAATCCATCATAAGGAAAGTCTCAAAGTGCCCTCCTCATTTTGTCTCCCCATTTAACCATTAACTAAACTTTTTAGTAGCTTACAGATGTGAAGGTGTCGTGATCTTTGGGGTAAGCATCTATAATGTAATTATAACCTTAATGTCCCCACCCCATGCCAACTCAGTCATTCAGAGAATATTCAATGGGAGTCAAGCAGGCGAGGCAGCACGTTAGGGATGCAGGACACAAAGGTGAGCAAGGAAGCACCCAGTTTTCAAGCAACTTTCAGTTAAGCAGAGGAGACAGGGATATAAATAAATGTGATCCAGGGAGGCATTTTGTGAAGGGGGTGGGTACGTATAATTGCTAAAAAGAGCCTCAGGCAATGGTGGAGGGTGAGAAGAATACAGAAGAAAGGCAGGAGAGAGTTTCACAAAGAGCTGATATGGGAACACAAAGGCCAAGATGACAAGACTAAGTCCATTAAGTCACATACACCAGTCTGTTCCCAGCACCCAGCACAGTATGTACCCAAAGGAATTTTCTGAATGACTGGAGCAAGTCTGCCAGGCATAGGATGTGACAGCATTTCAGGCGAGGCACAGGGACATGGGTCAAAGGTCTCGGTTTTGAGAACCACAAGTAACTTCTTACAATGGGAGAAGTGGTTTGGGCAAGGAAATGATGCGGGAACTGGAAAGGGCTTAATAAAAATCCTGGTTTGTAAAACTGGGTAAAATAGGGGCAACGGAGTGGCTCAGTCGGTTAAGTGTCTGACTTCGGCTCAGGTCACGATCTCACAATTCAAGGGATCGAGTCCCACGCTGGGCTCTGCACTGACAGTGCAGAGACTGCTTGGGATTCTCTCTCTCCGTCTCTTCCCCTTTCCTGCTCACGCATGCACACTCTCTCTCCGAAAATAAAGAAACATTAAAAAATAAAAAATAAAATAAAATTGGGTAATAAATGGACGTCTTCCAAGAATATTTACTTCACTAAAACGTAGAAGCCTAGGCCACCACATGTCAACCTCATATATAAATTAAGCATTAATTTATTAGCAGGTGCCTTGATAACTAGCCTACACTGTTTCTTGGCCAATCGTGCATGGCAGAAAGAAAACAGGTATCTCAATAAAAACATATTTCTTTTCAGTTCAGAATGATGAAAACGTTCTGGAGATGGAGAGCGGTGCTCTCCATAACAATGTGAATGTGCTTAATGTCACTGAATTATACACTTAAAATGATTACAGTGGTAAACTTCACATTATATATATATCTTACCACACACAAAAACTGTTCTTTTAACGCTTACCATGCCCAACTCACACAGATTCTACCCTACAGATTTATGGTAATGACTGAATATCAAGCTCACTGAGTTTTCATTATTTTTTGTTGTGACAGAATTTACATACACACAAGTCTTAAGTATATAAGTGTGTGAGTCTTGATCTTGGGGACATGGGGTTGAGCCGATGTTGGGTATAGAGATTACTTAAAAATAAATAAATAAACTTAAAACAATTTTTTAAAAAAGGGTATGGCTTAATACATTTTAATATATGTACATACCAGTGCCTAGATCAAGCACCCTTATCAAGATGTGGACAATTTCCAGCACTGGCCTAGGTTACCTCTTGCACCTTCCCACTAACTCCTCATACAGCTACCACAACACTGATTTCTATTGAACAATCTCTTTCTCCTTCTTCTTTTTAAAACAATGTTTATTTATTTCTGAGAGAGAGACAGCACAGCAGAGGAGGGACTGGGGGTGGGGGGAGGAGGGATCCAAAGTGAACTCTGAGCTGTCAGCACAGAGCCCAACTTGAGGCTCAAACTCACAAACCCCGAGAACATGACCTGAGCTGTAGTTGGACACTCAACCGACTGAGCCACCCAGGAGCCCCTTTCTTCTTTTGAAAATGTATGTTCATTGTCACTTTTTCCTGACTTTGAATAAAATCTACTGAATGGTAGAAGCATTTGGCAGTTGTTGAAAGGACAGTTTAGGTTTCTATTACAGTGTCATGAAGCACCACAAACTCTGTGACTGAAGACAACATAAATGCATTACCTCTCCAGGCCCGAGGGTTGAGTCCAGGCATGGGTTGGCTAGGAACTTTGCTCAGGACCTGTGCATGCTGAAATCAGGGTCTAAGAGGGGGGTGGAATCTCCTCGCAGGTGCAAAGCACTCTCTACCACTCACCAGTGGAGAGTAGAATTCATTTCTTCGCAGATGAATTACTGAGGTCCCTGTTTTCTTGCAAGCTGTCAGGCAGGGACTGCTCTTAGCACCCAGAAACCACCCTCTGGCCCTTGCCACATGGCGCCCTCCACTCCCACCAGGGCAGCAGACTGTTCTTTCAAAAAGAAGCCATCTTATAAAGGCCCACCTGATTAGCTCACATCCACCCATGATAATCTCCCTTCTGATTAACTCAAAATCCATTGATAGGACATTAATTATATCAGTAAAATTTCTTTTGCCACAAACTCAACATAATGATTAGGGAAAGTCGGCCCATGATAGTCATACTCAGGGGAAGAGACTATACAAAACATGAACCTTGAGGGGCAAGGGTCCTGGGGCCATCTTAGAATTTGGCCTCTTCTGGCTACTCTTCACTCATGTCCCCTAGTCAGAAAAACAACACTTTTATTTCTATTTATTTATTTTAATTTTTTAACGTGTATTTATTTTTGAGAGACAAAGAGACAGAGCGTGAACAGGGTAGGGCAAAGAGAGAGGTAGACACAGAATCTGAAGCAGGCTCCAGGCTCTAAGCTGTCAGCACACAGCCCGATGCGGGGCTCGAACTCACGAATCGTGAGATCATGACCTGAGCCGAAGTCGGCCGCTTAACCGACTGAGCCACTCAGGTGCCCTATTTCTATTTAACACATTATAGAGAATTGAGAAGATCCAGATCAAAGAAAAGTAAAATACAAATTAATATTCTAATCACATAGAATCATTGTTATTATTCTAGTGAATCTATTTCCTTTTTTTTCTAGGCATTATAAATATGCAAATGTGGGCGTTTATAGAATGGAGATTGTGCTGTCTGATGTTAGGTAGGTACTGAAACCAACTTTCAGTCCGGTTCAGCACTGTGTTCTTGGAGGACTATTTTCATCTTTTGATTTTGAGCATATGTGACAAACTAGCCCCGTGTTCATCTATGTATCATGCCTGCATACTATGTGTACAGACATACAAGTCTAAGTTCCGCTAAACCAGCATGTGCAGTACGTCAACACCAGCAAAATATCCCAGAAGTCCTTCTTCCTAGGTGGTAAGCAAAGAGAAAAAGCGACAAGAAGAACGGTCCTCAGCTGAGGGGCTGTCCAACTGAGCTTTTATGGGATAGCAGGAGGCACAGTTCAAGAACAGAGCAGTGGGGTATGTCGTAACTCATTGCTTACTAATATTTTTTTTTCTTTTTAAATCTGCAGCGGTCATTCGAGCTTTCACAAATGTTCCATTTTCCCTTTTCTGAGCATATCATAGGACAGCCATTCCCTGTCCCCATGTAGCATGGCCCGTGTGACTTACCGTGGTCATAAAATGGGAACAGAAGTGATGTGTGTCATTCCAGAGCAAAAACGTGAAGAGCAAGCTTGGGATTGGTGAGAGGATTTCGTCAGCCCAGCTCTGTGACTGCGTGAGCTGCTTGGAGATGCCATCTTGGCCAGCAGGGTGCCTGGGTGACCGTGATCCCTGCCTGGGTGGCCGTGAGGGGCAGAGGGCCTCCCTGCACTGTAAGAAACAAAATGGTGCCTCAAGCCACTGAGAGTTGTTTCTTACTGGAGCATAGTCTAGCCTAACCTGAATAAGGCAGAACTAAAAGTTTGAGAATAACTGGTCTCTTTTTATAAATTAGAGCAGATTCAAGCTCGTACCTGTATGAACATGTCTTGCCCTCACTTGCATCCTGATGAGTCTCAGCGGAAGGGGAGGAAGCAGGTAATGGAGACACGGATGCGCTGAGCATGCATCGGAGCCTGTCCTCAGGGTGAACGTCTTCCTTCACGTGTGACTTGGTGGAAAAAAACGTTGAGAACAGCAGATTATTACACCGGAGCTGTGAGGCCGGACGGCTGCAGTGTCTGCCTCCCTCGGCGTTTGTGTGTCATCCACTGCTAGTTCATCAGGTTTATTAGGAACTGTAAGTGAATGTATCTAAATGTGTACCCAAACCAGGGAAGTCTGAATTCCACTAAAATTCTCTTTTGAAAAGTAGGGTGCTATAAAAAATTACTTGTAAAATATACGGATAGGCCTTAGTTGGTATGCACTTAACCCTTTGAAGTAACGTCCAATAGGAATTAGCAGAGGGTAGAGTCGGACCACTGTTGCCAGTTACACCACGATGTGTTCAAGACATGTATGGATCGTGGTGCTTGCTGTGGGTAGAGAACAAAACAGACAAGCGGACAAAAACAAAAACAGTTTCATTGAGTGTGACGAGCTGAAATAATAATTTTAGCAGAGAGCAGAAGAATGCTTTGAGACCAGCTAAAATCTAGCATCTGGTCAGGTGGCACAATTATTATATTTGATACTGAAATCACCCCTCCCTCCTCCTCAGCATCTATTCCCCCTTCCTCAGGTAACTCTCCTGATTTGGTTTCCAGGTAGCCACATTTTCCATGAGCACCTTGTGCTTGGGAGGAGGTGACTGTCCCTTGCGCCCACTGAGGGTGGGCTATGGAGCTCAGGCTTAAGCTAACCTCAGTGTTCCTCTCCCATGGCTACACTGATTGGCTCAAGTGGAATGTCCATCAGGTGGATGGACAAATGTGGGCAGTAAGACTGGAGGAGATTTTTCTGAAAATGGCCACCTCTCTGGATCTCTCCAAGAATACTTGTGAAAGCCAGCATCCTGAGAATCTGTTAGCAGCCAGATTACCATTGTGAGGTAAAACCGGCCTAAGGGTGAATCCACTGTTGTGGTGAGGAAAGAGGAAAAATGAAAAGAACTCTTGATTATGTTGTCGAACTACTGACTTGAAGTAATCAAGAGGTCTGTCCTGCCTGTAAACTGATAGCTCGACACCTTAATCTATGTGCTTCTATTATTGAAGACTGTCTTTGTTGGGTTTTTGACTCTTTTTTTTTTTACTTTTTTTATTTCTGAAAGAGAGAGACAGTGTGATCAGGGGAGGGTCAGAGAGAGAGGGAGACACAGAATCCGAAATAGGCTCTAGGCTCTGAGCTAGTTGTCAGCACAGAGCCCAACGCGGGGCTTGAACCCACTAACCGTGAGATCATGACCTGAGCCGAAGTCGGACGCTCAACCGACTGAGCCACCCAGGCGCCCCGGGTTTTTGATTCTTTAAAAAATTTTTTAATGTTTATTTATTTTCTGAGAGAGACAGAGAGAAGAGCACAAGCAGGGGAGGGGCAGAGAGAGAGGGAGGCACAGAATCCGAAGCAGGCTCCAGGCTCTGAGCTGTCAGCAAAGAGCCCGAAGTATGGCTCGAACTCACAAACTGTGAGATCATCACCTGAGCTGAAGTCGGACACTTAACTGACTGAGGCCCCCAGGTGCCCCTGTTGGGTTTTTGATTCTTTACATCAGACACACTTAAACAGATACAACTATAGACTGACTGCAAACCCAATTGCCTAAAGGCCTATATAGAACACAAAAATCAGAAAGCAGTTGCCCTTTTGAAGCAATGGCTTTAAGAAGACCTAGTCTAAACTTCCTAAAATGATAGGTCACAGTAAGACCCTTGCAGTTCCGATTATGTTGAACAGAATATAAACTGTAAAGAAAAGGGTCTTTTCAGTGTTTTGGGGGGGGAAAGGAGGTGTGATCAGGAAGGGAATGACAAGAGAACAAGAAGGGAACATTGATTTGATAACCATAATAGCTAATGTTACACTGGCCTTACCGTGTGCCCAGGAGTATCATGGGCAGTGGGCATATTAACTCATCTACTTCTCGTAACAATCTTATGGTAAATTTCTATTTATTTCAAAGGAGGAAATAGAGGCGCCAGAGGGGAAGCACCACAACCTTGCTGCAACTCAAGTGGGGGATCTGGTCCCAGTGCTGGCAGCATTTGCCATTTTGGTCCCTTTTTAAGAAGACAAGTAGAAGGACCCCTGGGTGGGTCAGTCGGTTGGGCATCTGACTTTGGCTCAGACCAGGTCATGATCTTACAGTTCATAAGTTTAAACCCCACATCGGGCTCACAGCTGTCAGCGCAGAGCTTGCTTCAGATTCTCTGTCCCCCTCTCTCTGCCCTTCCCCCGCTTTCGCTCTCCCAAAAATAAATATATATTTTTTAAAGGAGATAAGTAGAAATACCTTACTATCACTATTGGGCACTCCCTGAACACACTTTGTGTGGAGCTTCCTTGAAACTCAGTGGACATACCTAGGATTCATCTGGATGAAGCAAGATGTTCTACAGGGATGTACCTGGCAGAGCCTACATGGACAGTATTTGCAAATGAATCATGCCAAGGAATGAAGTAAACAAAGGTTGAGTTCTCCAGCCAGTTACCTGCACAGACTTCACCGCCACCTACTTACCTGTTGATGTCATTGAGAGCCAAAGCCTCTTCTCTGTAAACAGACTCTACCTTTCTTCCTCGCTCCTACACACAAGGATGTTCTATGATGATGAAAAACCACCTATTTGGAAGAGGACATCTTTTGTGCTTAAATTGTAGCAATGTTAGTCAAATCTAATTTGGCTGTAAAAGTCACTAAAACAAAAGAATGTATTAAAAGTCCTTTTTTAAAAAATATTTTTACATTCTTTTTTTTAAGATGATAGCTTTACTTTTTTTTACTTTACTTTTTGCTTTTTTTAATTTTTAAAAAATGTCTATTTTTGAGCATGCGCCTGAGAGAGAGAGAGAGCACACACACACACTGGGAGAAAGACGGAGAGAAGGAGACAAAGGATCCAAAGCAGGCTCTGTGCTGAAAGCAGAGAGCCCCATGCAGGGCTTGAACTCAGGAACTATGAGATCACGACCTGAACCAAAATCAAGAGTCAGAGGCTTAACTGACTGAGCCACCCACAGGCGCCAATTTTTTTTTTAAGCTCTTATTTAAATTCCAGTTAGTTAACACACAGTGTAATACTAGTTTCAGGTGTACAATTTAGTGATTCAACACTGCCATTCAACACGTAGGACTCATCACAGCAAGGGCACTACTGAATACCCATCACTTATTTCGCCTTTCCCCTCACTTTCCCCCTCGTCTCTCCCCTCAGCTTCACCCTCTTAACTCTCAGTTTGTTCTCTACAGTTAAGAGTCAGTTTCTCGGGGGGCACCTGGGTGGCTCAGTCGGTTAAGTGTCCGACTTCGGCTTAGGTCATGATCTCGCGGTTCATGGGTTCGAGCCGTGCGTCGGGCTCTGTGCTGAGGAATAGCTCAGAGCCTGGAGCCTGTTTCAGATTCTGTGTCTCCCTCTCTCTCTGACTCTCCCCTGCTCACGCTGTCTTTGTCTCTATCTCAAAAATAAATTTAAAAAAAATAAAAAAAGAGTCAGTTTCTTGGTTTGCCTCTGTCTTTTCCCCCCTGATCATTTGCTTTGCTTCTTAATACTAGAAAGACATTGCTTTCACCGTAAATGTAAATTACAAGCTCAAGGAGTTAAATGAGGCAGTTTTTATTAAGCTCCTTTCGCATTATCACCACTGTTGTGTAAAGCATAATAGAAAACAACAAAAAAAGGCCTGGAGGTTAATTTTTTATTAATATTCATTTATTTTTCTTCTCTGTATTTTCCTTCCCACCCCCCCTTTCTTTCCCAGTAAAGCTCTCCCACCCCACCCCATTCCAACATAAGACCAGATCTCCACTCATTTGGGAAGGGCGCACAATAGACTGGAAAACGGGGCAAACCACAAGCTTTTGTGTCTTTGTTTTACAAAAGCCTAAACCCATGGGGAAAGAGATGGTCTATTCACATCCCAAAGACAGAGAGAAGGAGAAGTTCCCCTAAACTCTCCCAGGTCCCTGGGCTTGGGCAAGTGGGAAGAGGCGGGGGTCTGGGACCCGTCCCAAGAGTGCAGAGCTGCGCCTCGCATTAAGCAGCCTGCTAGGAAGACTGCCAGCCTCGAGAGGGACGGCTACATTGTGCACACTGACAGAAATATAAGCAGCCTTCACGAAGATTCCTGGGCTCCCAGCAGGACGTGGGAACAGCAGAGGACCATTAAAACCGAGCACAGAGACGAGAAGCTCTCAGGCCTACCCTGTCTTGGAGCATTAACAGAGGATCCAGTGTCCTCCTGGTCGTGTTTTGCTTGTTGGCTTGTTTTTCTACAGGCCCAACAGCATGGGCAAATCACAGTCGGATCTCAAGGTGAGGTCTACAGAGTGAAGAGATGTGGTACTTCTTTGTAGACCAGGGTTTAGGGTATGGGGCTCGTGGATGAAAAAGGACAATGCGTTGACTTCTACCATAGGCTTTACGATCTCGTATATATATACACATATATATATATGCAGGCTACAGAGACTAAATGAACCTGAGAACAATAAACACAGAAAGCAGCCCAATGGTGAAGGAGATAGGATGGTGATCCAAGTGAAACCCTGGAGAAGGTGGAGTCTGACTTGGGATCCCAAAAGAATACATAAAAACAGGAAGGAAGACCAGGGGATGAGGCAGAGCTCTCCAGACAATGTGATGGTACACATGAGCACACAGAGTTGAAGGTGAGCACATTTAAGGGTGCTAATGAGACAAAACTGGCAGACTGAAGTGAGGGAACAGCGAGTGACCAGAAAAATACAGTAAGGCCACCCTGTGGATGGTCTGGAGCGTCTGACTCCGAGTCTGTATCGGATATCGCATGCAACAAGACACCCACTGCGAGTCTTGACCCTGACTATGAAATGGTTTTTGAAAATGATATTCTTCGGGCACCTGGGTGGGTCAGTCAGTTAAGCGTCTGACTCTTCATTTCAGCTCAGGTTATGATCTCATGGTTTGTGGGACTGAGCCTCGGGTCAGGCTTTGTACTGACAGCATGGAGCCCGCTTTCGCTTCTCTCTCTCTGCTCCTCCCCCCTGCTCTCTCTCTCACACTTTCTCTCTTTCTCTCCTTTCTCTCTCTCTCCCTCTCTCTCAGTATGAACAAACTTAAAAAGAAGAAAATTACATTCTAAGATTAATATGACCTTGGCATACGAGATTATGAAGAGCCAGGGAATGAGACTGGAACAAGGTGGCAATATGGGGCACCATTCCTATAAACTAGGATAAAAAGGAGACTGCGCCTGCCTTCAGGGTGGATGGACAAAAGAAATGAGCATGTGAGAGTGGAAGGAAACATTTCAATGAGTGGAAGTCATGACGGCAAGGTGGAGCTATGATTTTAGCATTCGTTGAGCTATCTTCCAGTCAAACGTTGACACCGGGGGCAAAAGATAGTTCATCGCATCTAAGGAACATTACTGGCAAAAGCCCTGTGATATATTTCAGTTTGCTATTGGAAGCTGCTGTTCACCTTCCATCCCTTAGGAGAGGCGCTGTCTTGGTCTGGACTGGAAAAGAATTACAAAAGTGAAGAGTGAAGTGTTTCCATCCTTGGGATGTTTTCACGCTTATAACGTTCTAGTGGTACAGCTGTTTGATTTCTTCTGATGCTTGAACACACTGTTACTGTGAAGACAAACATGTCCAGCTGCAAGAACAAAGCCATCTAAGAGTACTTGAATTTGTTATTCCTGTGGAAGTAGGAGAGACTTCATAAAGAAACAAAGAGTTGTGCCAAAGAACCCAAACACAGACAAAAACAAACAAACAAACAAACAAACAAAAAGGCAAGAAAACCACATGGAACATAAAATACATTCAAAAGGCAGGCAAAGAATTGCTTCAACAGTATAGCAGAGTTTTTAGGTGCTGGATCCTGTGTTCAAATTCCAATTCTGCCACTTTGTGACTGTGTAGCCTTGGACAAGTTACTTCAAAGGCTAGCCCAAAAGACCTCCTTCATATTAGAAACAGATGTCCCTCTGGGCAGATGAATTCCAGAGGAGGCTGGAGAGTGCATCATTGACCCCCACCCTCCCTTCTGTCTGAGCACCCATGTGCAGTAAGCAATCCTCATGACTGTACACAGTGGCTCTATGGCTTTGAATCTCTGCAATTTCATTTCCTCTTCATATAGTGAAGGAAATGAGAGTATCTACCTCATGGGGCTGTTCTGAGGATTAAATTGCTATAGAAGATGTAAAGTGTTTAGTATAGCATTTGGCACATTGTAAACAAACTGCAAATGTTTACTATTATGATCGCATTTTTATTCATCTAGAGCTCCCATATTTTAGGGCAGAGGTTAGCAAACTAGGGCCCTCAGGCCAAATCCAGTCCACCACCTGTTTTTGCACAGCTTGAGAGGCTAACGAGTGTTTTTTATAGTTTTAGACAGGTTGGAAAGAAAGCCAAAGAAAAATACTTTATGACACATGAAAATTACATGAAATGCAAATTTTATTGTCCATAAGTAAAGTTTTATTGGATCACAGTTACTCTCAGTGACGTAGGGATTGTCTACGGCTGCTTTCATGGCATGGCGACAGAGGTGAAAGGTAGCATCAGAGATGGCGTGGCCCCTAGAGCCCAAACTATTTTCTACCTGGCTCTGTAGAAAAGAGTTCACCAATTCCTGTTTTTTCGGGATGTGCTCTTCTGTATTTCCCAGGGATTAGAATGAAATCAAAATGATTTTCAAAATTCTTGAGCACCGGTGCACATGAAGCTGTTGAAAGAGAGGCATTCTGATTCTTTCCAAGCATTTTGCGATATCTTTCAAAACACTGTCACCTCCTTTCATGGGTGATGACAATGTGCTTAACATTAATTCTCCTTCTGATATACAAAGATAGTGGCGGCACAGGGCTGTGTTGGCGCCAGAGCAAACACGTGCCTGTAGAGGCTGCCCTAAGTGTTGCTACATGTTAAACAGGCTCAAGATGGAAACGTATTTCATGTGGACAGGTGCCAAGCCATCTTTGGCTGTCACATGATGTCAACATATATACCCAAGCAAAGCAGAAAATTCAGTCCATCACTGAGATATTTTATCTGTTTGATGCCAAAAATCCAGATATTTGGAAACATCTGGATAACTGATTACATTTTTCACGTTTCATCTGGATTTGGCAGTCAGCCTATTTCAGCTGAAGAGAACGGCCAAATATTAGCTGCGTTCTCAAAACTAACATGATACACAGAAGCGACTTTCTGCATAGCTTTTCCAAGGTAAGTTTCTTGGTCCTACTTCTTCTTTTTAGTACTTCCATATTCTCTGTTTATCTTCTTTCTTTATCTTTTATACTTTTTTCTTCTTGCCTTCCCCCCTCCCTTTTTTGCCTTTACTCTTCTCTTTAGCACAATCTCTACCATAAAACTTTTAAAGAGTGTGATCTTCTTTCCAACCCCTGCTTTCCAATCCAAGAAGAAAAATGAGTGGCTTCATAACAAATGAAGTTTCCAAAGAAAAGCCAATGTCCAAACCCCTCATGGTGTCAAATGACTTCCAAATTGCTGGGAGACTGCTTTGTGTTCAATTAAGCAGACCATGTCTGTGGCAGAATTCAAGGGGAAGGTCACAGGAACAGCTTTTCATTTACCTATTCACACTTTTTCTATTGTTTTCAATCGATTTTTAACAATCTGTTCAATGTTATAAGTATATATAAAATCCCTGTGATATAATACAGGCTTCTCTGAGTCACTTATTTACAATTATGCCAATTACACCCTTTCCTTGACTTTGGCTATTTTAGGAGGCATGGTTATGGTCTACACTAGTCCACAGTCTTCTCTCTGTAATACTATGGACGTTGCTGAGACAAATGCAATCCTCTCTCCCTGCTCCCCTAAATTCCTCATTGACGTTCTGCCTTTATGAAGTCTTGCTGTGAACACAGCATTTAATCCTTGATATTCCTGTCTGGATATCTTTTGTATACTCTCAGTGAGGGCCTTTTCTTCTCCAAACAACACTGTAGGGGTAGCTGTAGCCTCAGATCATACAAACAGGGATGGCAGCTGCAAAATGGAGAATGTTTTTGTCCTGGCTCCTCACCTGATGACTTCATATTTAAGGAGAAAGAGCTTCAAAATGAAAAGAGAAGGGGTGCCAGGGTGGCTCTGTCAGTTGAGTGTCTTACTCTTGAGATTTTGGCTCAGGTCATGATCTCACAGTCAGAGGATTCAGCCCTGCATCGGGCTCCACACTGAGCATGGAGCCTGCTTAAGATTCTCTCTCTCCCTCTGCCTGCCCCCCACCCCACGCTCTCCCTCTCTCTCTCACACACACACATTTAAAAAAGAAAAAAGGAGAAAATATCTTGGTGTTAAGGTAATTATTGCATGATTCCTGGAGGTAGTGAACTGTGTTATGTTTAGATGAATGCTTGGTTTTCTCTTTGCTTAAAGATCACTCAAAAAACAAAAACAAAAACAAAAACACCTATTTTTTCCTGAAATCCTTTATAGTTAAAGGGGGAAAAATTATGTTTCCAATACTAGAGTACACCACCTAATTTTAATGCCAGCTCAAATCATAGAAATATTAAATACAAAATTGCTAGAAGAATATAAGTAGTAATGATGAAGTAGCAACCAATATGGCTGTGTGATGGGAAAATCATGGCAGACCAATATATTCTTAAGGTAAAATTATAGTACTTTACAAAGTATACCATTACAGAAATATTTCTCTATTGCTCAAGTGTCTTACTGTGTTGAGAGATAAACCCGGATGGCAGTGATTTTTTAATTCAATTAAGAACAATCCTCTCCAACAAACTATTTTGTGGAATACACACTTTTTCGGGTCTCTGCCTGAAAGCTTATATCCCCAACCCTTAGACACCTTTTGTCCTTTACCTGTGCTGGAAAGAAAAACAATAAAGGAGAAGAGCCAAGATCATCTCTACTCTTCTACTAACCTATCTACTAAGGAAGCGCCACTTTCTATTCTCCTTTCCACACTTTCAACACCCAACCACACCACTGCACACAGCACTCAGTCCCTCAGAGGTGGGAGGGGACGTGCATGACCTCTCACTCTGTTTAGAACCTATTGCTCTCTTTGTTGACTGACTTACCAAAGGGCCTGGGAATCAATCCTGTTTGCTCCTAAAACCTCTGCTAAGGCTGGAATGTTTGTAAGTTCACTGATTTCTAGAAACTTATGAGATTGTACCTCTCCCCTTCTCAAAACCCTCTAGTAAGCCTACTACCCCACTCAGCATGAAATCCCCAATTGTTTTCTAGGGAGACCTATGAAAACTCACATATCCAGCACCTGCTTTCCTTAGGACCTCAGACTCTGCCTCTTCCTGCTCCCTGTCCACTCTGTACCAGCCACCCTGCCTTTCTTCTGTTCCGATGTATGTGCCCAGCTTGTCTTGCCAAAGAGTTCCTATTCTCACTCTTTGTTGAGAGAGCCTTCCACCAGGGTCTCCCATGGTTTACTCGGGTCTCTGCTTAAAGGTCAGCCCCCTAAAGAGACTTTTCCAGCCAGGCAGAATAATAATAGATATCGACATTCCCAATTTCTGAAATCTGTGAATATATTACCTTACACAGCAAAAGAGACTTCACAGGTGTGAATAAGTTTAGAATCTCAAAAACAGAAGATTTTCCTGGGTTATCCAGGTGGGCCCAAGTAATCAAAAGCGTCCTTATAACAGGGTAAGTGTTGGGTTTGCAAACTGGCCTCCAGACACATAGGGCAAGGAGAAACTGGAGAAAGAGGTAGAGCACTCCAGATTGGTAGACGGCCATTTTAATAAGCACAGGAACTAACATACAAGTATGGCTTGTCTTAACCACCCATGTGATGAGTAGATCTCCATACCTGCCACCAAAGTCTTAAAATTTTGTAGAGAGGTCTTAACTGGGTTCAGTCATGTATACCAGGCAAATGGTTCCAACAATACCTTTCTCTCTCAAGGCTGTGTCCTTCAAACAGCTCATACTGTGGGAACACTGGACATAATGTACATTCCAAGGACAGGTGTCAGGGAAAAGAGCCTCCCAGTGCCCGGGTTCAGCTCCCAGGTCAACCAGTGGCTGCATCCTCTCCATGACCTCCCCAACAGTTAAGAGTCAGAGACAGATTTGAAGATGTTAGGCTGTTGGCTTAAAGGTGGAGGAGAGAGCCATGAGCCAAGGAATGAAGTGAATTCTAGAAGTTGGAAAAAGGCAGGAAACAGATGTTCTTCCCTAAAACTTCCAGAAGGAAGGCCACCCTGCAGACATCTTGACTTTAGCCAAAGCAGCAAGACTCATTTTGAACTTTCAGTAAGACTCAATTGGGCTTTTGGCCTGCAAAAGAATAAGATAAACGGTGTTGTTTTAAGCCACCAAATTTGTAGTAATTTGTTTCAGCAGCAATAGGAAACACATACACATCGCTCTAAAATAACTTTGCCTCCCTACTCCCTGCTAGCTTGCTTTCCATGCCTTGCTCTGCTTTGTCTTTCTGTATAGGACTGGCTACTACTGAAAATCATATTACTTTCTCACCTGTTTCTTTGCTTGTCTATCTCTTGCAACTGAATGCAAACCTCATGGAAGTAGAAACTTCGATCCATTAACCTTGGATCTCACACATCTACAAGATCACCTGAAGAGGGTAGGCACTCAATGGATCTTTGCTGAATGAATGAATGAGTGAGTAAATTAATACTTATTAACACCAGACCCCACTGAAGTATAATTTTGATGCTAGTGTAGTGTGTGTGTGTGTGTGTGTGTGTGTGTGTGTGTGTGTGTGTGTACAGCAGTCAAAATGGAGTAGGAGGACTCATAGTGTCAGGCTGAGAGCGAGAATAGCAATGCAGTGGTACTACTATAGAATTCAATCCATTTCTGTGATAGAGCTATGGCCCTGACTGATATTAGAAATACATCCATATTTCAAGAAGGCTTTTAATTTGACCCCCATATGAAAATGCCCTTCATATATAGTGTCAGGATTGTTCTGGACTATGTATCCTTACCATTTAGGTAACATCCTCAAATGAAAGGTCCTACTCACAGGGCCATTATCATTAGTTTACTGTCCAAGCATGAATTGCACACTTTGAAGAATTTCCCCCAAATTATGTGGCTAAAGTAGTCAATGTAGTTGTGATCAAAGCGGTAATGAAAAATCAACCCCCAAACTGGTCAAAACAGTAAGATATTGGCACAGTTAGACACATCCATCCATGGGATAGAATTGAGAACCCAGAAGTAAACCCATGGGCATATGGTTATTTCACCTACAACAAAGAAGGCAAAACTATTAAATGGGGGAAAAGACAGTATTTTCAATAAATGGTGTTGGGAAAACTGGACAGTTACGTGCAAAAGAAATAAGGTGGACCAGTATCTTGGTACACAAAAATAAGCTCAAAAAGGATTCAAGACCTAAATATAAGACTGCACACCATACGACTCCTAGAAGAAAACATCGGCAATAGTCTCTTAGTCATCAACCTCAGCAACACTCTTCTAGATAAGTCTCCTGAGGCAAAGCAACAAAAGCAAAAATAAACAATTGAGACTGCTTCAAATTAGAAAGCTTTTGCACAGTGAAGAGACCAAGAATAAAACAAAAAGGCAACCTACTAAAGAGAAGAAGGTATTTGCAGCTATGTCTGATAAGGGGTTAGTGTCCAAAATATGCAAAGAGCTTCTATAGATCAACACACAGAAAAACAAACAATCTGATTAAAAAATGGTCAGAGGACCTGAAAAGGCATTTTTACAAAAAAAACATACAGGAACTTCAAGGGCACATTGGTTAGCACACGGTACTTATAGAGCACTGGGTATTATATGTAAGTGATGAATCACTGGGTTCTACTCCTGAAACCAATGCTACATTACATGTTAGCTAACTTGAATCTAAATTAAAAAAAAAAAGAAAGAAAACATACAGATGGTCAACAGACTCAAGAAAAGATGCTCAATGTCACTCATCATCAGAGAAATGCAAATCAGAACCACAAGGAGGTATCACCACATACTGGGCAGAATGGATAGTATCCAAATGACAAGAGGTTAACAAGAGTGGGCAAGGATGTGGAGAACAGAGAATTCTTGTGCACTGTGGGAGGGGGTGCAAGCTGGTGCAGCTATTGTGGAAAACGCATGGAGGTTCCTCAAAAACCTAAAAATAGAAGTACTATATAATCCAGTAATTCCACCCCTGAGTATGCATTTGAAGAAAATGAAAACACGATATACATGCACCTCTATGTTTATTGCAGCATTATTTACAACAGCCAAGACACAGAAGCAGCCTGGTGTCCTTTGATAGATGAATTAATAAAGAAGATGTGAGATGCGCACGCACACACACACAAATGGAATATTACTCTGCCTTAAAAAAGAATGCAATCTTGCCATTCACCAACACAAGAGAAACAGTCATAAACATAGTCAACAAATTGGTGGCTGAGGCTCCTGATTGGCTAAGCTGGTTAAGCATTCATCTCTTGGTTCTGGCTGAGGCCATGATCTCTTGGTTTGTGAGTTCAAGCCCTGTGTCAGGCTCCATGCTGGGAGTGCAGAGCCTGCTTGGGATTCTCTCTCTCTCTCTCTCTCTCTCTCTCCCTCTCTCTCTCTCTGTCTCTCTCTGCCCCTCCCTGGCTTGCATGCTCAGGGCCTCTCAAAATAAATAAATGAACTTAAAAATAATTACTGATGGTTGTCACAGGAAGAGGGGTGGGGGAGGAAAAAAAAAAGGTAAATAAAATTAAGAGGTTCAAACTTCCAGTTATAAAATAAATTTTTAAAAAAGAAAAGTTAACCCATGAAAGAGCATCTCATTTTGTTTCAATTTGCAAAACTTTAAGCATTGGGGAATTTGAAATTTTCAGTTTCTTTTTGAGCTTTTTTTTTTTTTCACCAGTCAGTTCTTTTTGAACTTTTTAAAAAAACTGTTTCCTTTTTCCCCCTAAGTTTATTAATTTATTTTAAGAGAAAGAGAACGCGTGCATGAGAGCAAGCAGGGGAGGGGCAGACAGAGACAGATCCCAAGCAGGCTCCATGCTCAGTGCAGAGCCCCATGCCAGGACTGATCTCATGAACCTCGAGATCATGACCTGACCAGAATCAGGAGTCTGACACTTAATCAAATGAGCCAGCTAGGCACCCCTGAACTTATTTTGATAACTGTCTGCTTATCATCTTCACAGATTTTTCTACTTTTTGTTCTTATTCTTATTGGTTTATAGACACTAAAAAAACTATATGCTGGATATCAATTCATTCTTTGTTACATATGCTACAAACTCTTTCTCCCAGTCTGTTTTAACTTTCACTTTATTTTCATCTACACATTTTTCTTTAGCCTTGCTTTTAGAAATAGGCCTGATAAATCAGATATCCATTCAAGTTAGATGACTGGAAAACATACATACATATTTTCTGGCCTTGCAGTCAAAAAATTTTGTTAAGGGCTCAAATTATCTTTAGCATAACCACATGTAGGGGCGCCTGGGTGGCTTAGTCGGTTAAGCGTCCGACTTTCACTTAGGTCATGATCTCGCGGTTCGTGGGTTCGAGCCCCGCGTCGGGCTCTGTGCTGACTGCCAGCTCAGAGCCTGGAGCCTGTTTCAAAGTCTGTGACTCCCTCTCTCTCTGACCCTCCCTGCTCACGCTGTCTCTCTCTCCTAGAAATAAATAAAAATATTTTTAAAAAAAAGCATAACCACATGTATTAAGCAGAAGTACCTTTCTTAAAAGAGTCATTCTAGATCATGGGTAAATACACCATAACATTTAGTAACATGATTTTCCTTAATGCCCAATCACTGTATTTCCAAATACAATTAAAATGTGCCTATTTATTTGTAGGAAGTTTCAGGAAGTCTTAATATTCTTTCAGCATGGGCATGTTCAGGTTCAGCAGTTTCATGGTATCTTCTTGAAAAAAAAAACAAAACTTCAATACTTATTTTTTGTTATCATAGGGCTAATTTTACTTTTGTGAACCAAAAATGAAGAAGTTCCCATATCGCAATAATTTTTTATTTACTGTCAGTGATGCCTTTTAAATGACACATACTGGGAATAGGTTTCTTTTGTTATTATGTAAGTAGTATGCAGACTTTAGTATCATGTAAGCAAAATGAAATAAAATGCTATAGATTATGCAGTTCTTTAAATTTCCCCAGAAATGTTGAAAGAATGATTTTTAAAGACTATCTAAAAGAGACCCGAAATTTTCATAGAGCCTCCCTCAAAGAAGCAGATGGATGCAAATTTGAGTGAAAGACATTCACCTGTTATGATAAGACATTTCACCTACAGAATGGGTGAAACTGGCAAACATTACAAGTTCTCAATGAGTCAGTAGAAGGAGGAAGCAATGCCGAAGAAAATTTTCATTTTGAGCCACTATTTCCGACCTCTTTTGCCACTGATTCTCTTGTTAAAAACTAGAAAGATGCAAACATGCATCAATGGGTGGACAGAAGGAATGCCTTTTGCTTCTGTAACATACCAACTTCTCTAGAAAGCTCTTTTAAAGAGCAGAACAGCCAAAACAAAGGAGTAAATTGGCCAACAACTGAGTATGCACATTCCACAAATAGGACCATTCGCTTCTAGAGTTAATGAAAGCAGTGTTGAGAAACTTAACTTCTTTCTGGAAATGAAGAACTAGTAAATAAGGTGTGTGTGGGGAGGCCAGGGCTGAACATGCAGGTTCACTGTGTTCTGATTCACCTAAGATTTGTAATTTTTTTTAAGTTTATTTATTTATTTAGAGAGAGAGTGTGTGTGAACTGGGGAGGGGCAGAAAGAGAGGGAGAAAGAAAATCCCAAGCAGGCTCCACGCTCCACACAGAGCCTGACATAGGGCTCCATCCCACAGACTCTGAGATCATGACCTGAGTGGAAATTAAGAGTCTGACGCTAAACTGAATAAGCCACCCAGGCGCCACCTAAGATATGTATTTAAAAAATCAAAAATATTTTGTTTATGGGGAGGTACACTGTGGATAGAAAGGGGAGAAAAGAGGTGCATTTCTTTTATCTATTTATTTATTTATAATTTACATCCAAGTTGGTTAGCATATAGTGTAATAATGATTTCAGGAGTAGATTTTAGTAACTTATCCCCTGCATATAACACCCCAGTGCTCATGCCCCTTAGTCCACCCCACCCCCACAGCCCTCCAGCAACCCTCAGTTTGTGCTCTGTATTTAAGAGTCTCTTATGTTTAGTCCCTCTTCCTGTTTTTATATTATGTATGATTCCCTTCTCTTATGTTCATCTGTTTTGTATCTTAGATTCCACATATAAGTGCAGTCATATGATACTTGTTTTCCTCTGACTGACTTATTTCCCTTAGCATAATACCCTCTAGTTCCATCCACATTGTTGCAAATGGGAAGATTTCATTCTTTTTGATTGCCAAGTAATATTCCATTATATATATACCACATCTTCTTTATCCATTCATCTGGCAATGGACATTTGGGCTCTTTCCCTACATTGTCTATTGTCGATAGCGCTGCTATAAACCTTGGGGTGCATGTGCCCCTTCGAAACAGCACACCTGTATCTCTTAGATAAATACCTAGTAATGCAATTGCTGGGCTGTAGGGTAGTTTTATTTTTAGCTTTTTGAGGAAGCTTCATACTGTTTTCTAGAGTGACTGCACCAGTTTTCATTCCTACCAACAGTGCAAAAGAGATCCTCTTTCTCTGCATCCTCGCCAACATCTGTTGTTGTCTGCGGTGTTAATGTTAGCCATTCTGACGGGTGTGAGGTGGTATCTCATTGTGGTTTTGATTTGTATTTCCCGGATGATGAGTGATGTTGAACATTGTTTCATGTGTCAGTTGGCCATCTGGGATGTCTTCTTCGGAGAAGTGTCTATTCATGTCTTCTGCCCATTTCTTCACTGGATAATTTGTTTCTTGGATGTTGAGTGTGATAAGTTCTTTATAGATTTTGGATACTAACCCTTTATCTGATATGTCATTTGCAAATATCTTCTCCCATTCCATCAGTTGCCTTCTAGTTTTGCTAATTGTTTCCTAAACTGTGTAGAAGATTTTTACGTTGATGCGTTCCCAATAGTTCACTTTGCTTTTGTTTCCCTTGCCTCTGGAGATCTGTTGAGCTAGAAGTTGCTGCAGCCAAGGTCAGAGAGGTTTTTGCCTGCTTTCTCCTTGAGAATTTTTATGACTCCCTGTCTTACATTTAGGTCTTGCATCCATTTTGAGTTTATTTTTGTGTATGGTGTAACAAAGTGGTCCAGGTTCATTTTTCTGCATGTAGCTGTTCAGTTTTCCCAGCACCACTTGCTGAAGAGACTCTCTTTATTCCATTGGATATTCTTTCCCGCTTTGTCAAAGATGAGTTGGCCATATGTTTGTGGGTCCATTTCTGTGTTCTCTATTCTGTTCCACTGATCTGAGTGTCTGTTCTTGTGCCACTACCATACTGTCTTGATAATTACAGCTTTGTATTATAGCTTGAAGTCTGGGATTGTGATGCCTCCAGCTTGGGTTTTTTTTTGTTTGTTTGTTTGTTTTTTGTTTTTTTCTTTTCAGGATTGCTTTGGCTATTTGGGGTCTTTTCTGGTTCCATACAAATTTTAGGATTCTTTGTTCTAGCTCTGTGAAGAATGCTGGTGTTATTTTGATAGAGATTGCACTGAATATGTAGATTGCATTGGGTAGTATTGACACTTTAACAATATTTGTTCTTCCAATTCAGGAACATAGAATATTTGTTCCTTTTGTGTGTGTCTTCTTCAATTTCTTTCATAAGCTTTCTATATTTTTCAGTGTATAGATTTTTCACCTCTTTGGTTAGGTTTATTTCTATGTATATTTTATGGGTTTTGGTACAATTGTAAATGGGATTGATTCCTTGATTTCTCTTTCTGTTGCTTCATTATTAGTGTATAGAAATGCAACTGATTTCTATGCATAAGAGGTGCATTTCTTGAAACGACAGACCAGACCAAAAGCTGGGCAGACTGCTCAGTGAATCCTCCTGAGCAAGAATCTGTAATGACATGATGACTTCTCCTCTGCCATCATCTAGAGGTTTCTCCTCTAAATACCTCTCTTTTTTTCCAGGATCCTTTACCTCAAAATATCTAACCACTGCAGGGGCATAAGCCACTGTAAAAAATACATAAGCTGTTTCATTCTACTTGGAGGGACTCTATATATAGACAGGGATTGTGGAAGGAGTCTGCCACAAGCCTGCAATTGTGGGTCCGTGCTATTGATGTTGGATAAATCTCTTGGGCGGTCTATTCCGTGCCAAGCCTTGGGCTAAATTAGCCACTTCAGCACGCTCAGAGTGGCATTCTGAAGAGGACAGTGTACTAGTTCTGCAGTTAGATGGCTGCAGATTTAAATCCTGGCTCCATCCTTTCCCTAGCTGTGACCTGGGAAGGTGGTTAGTGTCTCAGAGACTCAATTTTCTTATCTCTCAATCCAGGGTGCACACCTGCCTTTCAGCTTTGTGGTGCAGAGTAAGGATAGTGAGTGTCAAGTGTGGCAGAAACGGTGCTCCTGGATTTCACTTGCAGTCAGTGGATGGGGAGCCAAGGGACCCATGCCCCAGGTGAGTGGAGGAGGCTCAGTGCCTCTTACATCTTTAAAGGTTGTGCATATATATGGTCTAAATATAAGATCGAAGAGGGCTGCCCATTCACATGGACCTTTGTGGAATCAAAAGATACCTTTTGCTGTGTTATGCTACTGAGATTTTAGACTTTTTCTATTCCAGCAACACCTGGGAACTGGTTGGAAATGCAAATTCTTAGGTCCCACCACTGGCCTGGCAACTCAGAAAATCTGAAAATGGAGCCCAGGACTCTGGTTTTAATGAGTCCCTCATGGGTGATTCCAGTGTGCTAGCAAGTTTGAGAAGCATTGGCACAGACCAGCCTGACTAAACCAACCCCGCACCAAACAAACACTCAGCAGATAGGAGTTATGATTAGTTGCGACAAACTAGTTACTGCAACAAACTAGTTACTGCAACTACGTAAAAACAAGCTGGTTATATTTGTTGTTACAAAATACGCTGGTCATATTTTATAAATGTAATCTGATTCCCTGTTAATACCTGCTCTTTCTTCTACCTGGTAAATGCAGACACTGGGATTGTTAAGATGATCAAGAAACTGAGGATGTGGTAAATTTCGATGCTAAAGGCAAGTTTATGATTACAGTGAAATTGTATGTGAGACTCACTGGTGAAGTATGGAAATCAAATGCCCCAAATTTACAAATATTTCATAATCAATTATGCAACAAAGCCCCAGTTACCAAAGACTGGACCTCAAAAGAAAAGCTGCAGTTGTAAAATGTCTTTAGAATTATTGTCTAATTTACACAACAAAGTGAGAGTGTGTGTCTGTGTGTCTAGGATAACGAGGTTGCTCTTCTTGGATAGATTTCTTAAATTTAATTATAATGAGATTTACTACGATTTTGTCTGCTTGCCTCTTCTTTCTACATTAATGTCTGCTTAGATTTTAAATTCTGTTCTCCCCGACCAGTGCTTTAGGGGCCGTGATTCTCAAACATGAAAGTGCAGGCTCTCTGAGCTCAGGCTGAGGCACTAAAATATCATATGATGGCTTTGGAAAATTGTTAAATAGCCTGAAACCTTTCTATGACATTGTACAGAGCCTAAGGTTTTGATCGCAACATAATAGTGCCCTACTTATCATGGCTAGCCTCATTAATTTGATGTGATGATCCATTTTTTTCTCCTCCAAGTGCTGCATAATGTATATTTATTTGTCTTAATTGAAGTCAATGAAAACAAATTTTTTCTCAAGAATTAGGTGGCATGCATGGAGTTTTCCTGGAAATCGGCAAAATCAGATCTGGAAGCCACTTTTCTAAGGATACCACAACTTGACCATTCTTAACGAGCATGCACAAGAGGAGAAAGAACAATGGAATGTTCCCGTCAAGGACTTTTCCCTTTAAGACTGAGAGAACAATTGTGCACTCGTATTTGGAATGTTCCACACTAGTGAGACTCAGAATTTGTCTATTTTGTCTGTGCTAAGGAATTTCGTCTTTTATGAAGTACCAGACCATCACTGCCTGCCAGTAATTGCCATCGTTATTCTCAAAACCTTGGATGGAATTCTCAATGAACAAATACATTTTTTAAAGTTTTTATTGATTTATTTTGAGAGACATAGATGGAGGGTGCACACAAGTGGGGGAGGGGCAGAGACAAAGAATCCCAAGTGGCGTCACCAGCACAGAGCACGATTCAGGGCTCAAACTCGGGAACCGTGAGGTCAGAGTCAGGTGCTTAACCAACTGAGCCAACAAATAGATTTTTATAATCTCTGTCCCTTCCTCACATTTACTCACCTTGGAATTTCCTATCACCTGCGTTCATTGTTCATTTAAGAAACATTTATTTTTTTCTCATTTTATTTTTCTGTTTCATCTTATTTCCCATGCTCATCCCTCCCTTCTAGAAGCAGCAGCTCTAATATGTTACTGTATTCCTTTTTGTTTACATTCTTGAAAAACTTCTACTCTGCATGCATATATTTAAATTTTTTTAAAAATAGCATTGTGTTATACATCCAACTTCCTTTCATACTGCTTTCACTCAGTAGTATGTTTTGAGATATAGCCATAGTGCCATGGGTACAACCAGTCCACTATTTCTAATTCTTGGAGATTAATGATGGACACTTTTTTTAGCTATGAGGTTTAAAGGGTCAAATGATAAACTTCATGGCTCCTATTTCTACAGAGCTTACATCTCATTGGGAAAATACACATTAAACAAGTAACCACACGCAGTCAAGTGTTTGTCACTCACTTTTTCCATAAATACTTACTGAGTGCCTTCCATATACTACAAAACACTGGGGATAAAGTAGAGACTGAGACAGAAGAGATTCTTGCCCTCATGAGGCTTACAGTCCAGAGGATTGGCCAAGTCCTGAAGATCATAGTCAGGATTTAAGGTCAATGGCAAATGATTACATGGTTTTCTGCAACAGAATGCGATCACATGATATGATAATTTTAGTCTAGATGCCATTGGAATAGTGGAGGAGAGGAGAACAAAACAGGGTTCAGGGGAACCAGTTAGAAAGCTGTGCAATGAAACGGCTTAGAATGGATAGTGCCTTCAGTGGGGCTGGTGGTAGTGGAACAGAAGAGAAAGAAGACGCTGATGTCTCACACACTGGAGAAAGAATGGGCAAGATGTGCTGCTCTACTAACTGTGAGGGGTGTGGAGGAATCAGTAAGTGTCCCTGGGATTCTGGTTTGAAAACTGAGAGGGAGACGACAGAGGGTATGTTGAGTCTGGGGAGAAAAGACAAGTCCCGTCTGGGTCAGGATGCTTAGGCAGCTCTACAAGGTAGCCAACAGGCAGGCGAGTCTATGAATCTGAGGCTCAGAGAAGAGCTGTTGACTGAAGATGTATTCAAGAGTCATTACCGTAGGAATGGTCTTTAAAATCATGTATGAGGCAGGGGGCATGGTGGTGCCTGAGTGGCTCAGTCAGTTAGATGTCTGACTCTTGGTTTCAGTACAGGTCATGATCTTGGGGTTCATGGGTTCAAGCCCAGCATCAGGCTCCACGCAAGCAGCAGGGCAGGGGTGGGCTCCTGGTGAGAAGAGAGTCCTCCCCGTTGACAGCACCCATTCCATGCAGTTCTCTGCAAGCTATTCACTGACAGAGTAAGAAAAGAGGAGGAGTCAGTTTGACAGCTCTGTTCCAATGGGTTTCACAATGAGCAGAAGCAAAGAGGCCTAACTTCTTAAAAAGTAATTTGTTCAAGGGTCAATGTCAAAGAAACTAGGCCTCAAAACAAGAAGATATCTGTAGAATCTGGCACAGAAGCTGATTTTCTATTGTCACACGGCAAATCTGGGTTGGAAGAAGGCTGTCTGGTGGGAGAAAATTACTCTCTATCTGGGAAGAGCCCGTAACAGGCTTTGACAGAAACTCAGGGAGACTGTGCTGCCTTTTTTTGTGTTTATCAAAAAACTGAAATCTCCCTCCTTTTTTCCAGCTTAAGGAGGCATACAGAGCAGAAGACAGATTCTCCAGGATATAGTAAATTCAGGAGTGTCAGAATAAGTAGGGAGAAATGACCAACCAAATGGATCAAGGTGAGAAGACACACTAACACCTTCCAGCATCTAGGTGGGCACAGGCCCGGTCAATCTCCCCCTAAGATCTCACCTATGAGTCTGAGTGGACCAGTTTAATGAATTTCTACTTAGGCCCAGGGAAAGACTACACACAAATTAAATAGTATTTAATAACAGTTAAAGGATAGGACCACATAAATCTAAATATATTTACTTCTTTAAATCTTAGACTAAAAAGCACAAGTGTTAAATTTTCCTGGTCATGGTATTTATAGTGTTTTCTTTTTTCTTTTATAGAGAGTGCACACGTGAGCAGGAAAGAAAGGCAAAGGGGGAGGGAGAAAGAATCTTAAGCAGACTCCACACTCAGCATGAAACGCAACAGGGGGCTCGATCCCACAACCCTGGGATCATGACCTGAGCCAAAAAGCAACAGTCAGACGCTCAACTGACTGAGTCACTCAGACACCTGTGTTTTGGCACTTTCTGAGATGACTGTTTATAATACATAGTAATTAATTAATCAAATCACATCCTCTGTTTCATTTTTCAAGTCTTCACATCATGGAGAAGTGTAAGGAATTGGGCCACAAAGCCAGGACCAAGAGGTCAACATTGACACGGTAAACAGGGCAGCCCAGAGGGGAGAAGACGTCTGTATAGGGTTAGACTCTCAACCCCAAGCTTATAAAATGCCATCACAGGTGGTAAAGAAGGGCAGTATGTTACATGCAAAGAAAGCTAACTTGGGAACTAACCTTTTACCATTGGCCTGCCCCTAACATATGGCATGACTCTGGGCAGTTTGCAAAACTCCCCAAAGTTCATTCCACCTGCAAAGTACTCATTGGCGCTCAAGAATTTTTAAGGTCTTAGATCCTAGTTTTAAAATCTCTTGATCTGGGGCACCTGGGTGGCTCAGTCGGTTAAGTGTCCGACTTCAGCTCAGGTCATGATCTCACGGTTTGTGGGTTTGGGCCCTGTGTCGGGCTCTGTGCTGACAGCTAGCTCAGAGCCTGGAGGCTGCTTCAGATTCTGTGTCTCCCTCTCTCTCTGACCCTCCCCTGCTCACGCTGTCTCTCTCTCTCTCTCTCTCTCTCTCTCTCAGAAATAAATAAAACATTAAAAATTTTTCTTCTTGATCTGATGTATTATTAGGGATTAGTCTGGTTCCAAGTGACAGAAGCAGTCCTCAAAATGTCTGAAATAAAAGGGGGAAGGAGGGGCGCCTGAGTGGCTCAGTTGGTTGAACGTCTGACTTCCACTCAGGTCGTCGTGATTTCACGGTTCAGGAGTCAAGCCCCACCTCAGGCTCTTTGCTGTCAGTGTCAGGGCCTATTTCAGATCTCCTGTCCCGCTCTCTCTCTGCCCCTTCCCTGCTGGATCTCTCACTGTTAATCTCTCTCTCTAAAAACAAAGAAATAACTTTAAAAAAAGTGGGGGAGAGGGATGAAATCGATAGGTTTGTACAACTGCAAAGTTATAAGCAGCCCACAAAACCCCTCCTGAGAAATGGGGAAAGGGACTCTTGAGGGAGCATGCAGCTTGGCAAGAGATGGAAGACTCTGTGTGAAACAAACCACAACAGAACACATCTCTTCTTCTGGATAGATGCAGCCTTGCTCCCCAATGCACCAAATGGATTTCAGCCCTACTTGCCCCTTTGGCTGGGAACCCTCTACAGTTCACAAATTGGTCAATCTCTTCCTCTGGATAGATGCAGCCTTGCTCCCCAATGCACCAAATGGATTTCAGCCCTACTTGCCCCTTTGGCTGGGAACCCTCTACAGTTCACAAATTGGTCAATTCTATACAGTGGCCCTGAATCCGAGGGTAATCAAGCCCAGCTGGGTCCATGGACTCAAATATGATCACCAGGACTTAGGATCACTCTTTCTCCTGACTCTGCTGGTCTTCGTTGACTGCATTCATGTGTGTGTGTGTGGGGGGGGGGGAGGTGGTGGTGAAGGGGTCTGTAGCGCTCAATCAGCTGACTGAGTAGTCTTGGAAGAGCTGAGGAACCACCCCCTGAAGTTTTTACATTAGCAAAAACCCTGAAATTATATTCACTAATGCCCACGAGGCTGCGGTAAAACTGGTATATTTGTATTTGTGCGTATCTAGGGCTCTGTCAATTGGCAGATGTCTTTGGAAAGCTATTGGGCAATTTTGACCAATAGGAATATAAACATGTGACCCTTAGGAATACCCCTGAGTACTTATCCTAGGGAACTAACCCAAACTTAGATTTTCCCTAGAGAACTCACTCAAACTTAGGAGTTCACGTGCATGAGAATGTTTATTCAACATTGTCTATATGCTAACAAGTTGGAAATGGACAGATGCCAACCGCAGAGGAATAGGTAGGTGAATTACAACACAACAACAGAATGAACTGAGTGGCCATTATAATGACAACTGTGGGAGCACCTAGCTGGCTCAGTTGGAGGAGTGTGTGACTCTTGATTTCAGGGTCATGAGTTTAATCCCCAAGTTGGGTGGAGAGACTACTTAAATAAATAAACTTTAAAACAAACAGACAGACAACCTTGAAGAGTCTATACAACCAGGATGCTAAGTGAAAGAAGGTATGGACAAAGTTACGTACGTACGACTGTAAGCATACAGAGATGAAGCCTAGGAAGGGACACCTAAAAATGGAAATGATGTCTGTGCTTACAGTGAAGAAGTAATAAGGAAGCTGTTTCATCTTTGAATTTCTTGGCAATCTTGGTACAACGGTGTTTTAGAATAAATAGAAACTAGTGAGAAAATTCGACGATTTAAGAATGACTGTCTTGGGGTGCCTGGGTGGCTCAGTCAGTTAAGCATCCAACCCTTGGTTCAGCTCAGGTTATAATCTCACGGTTCATGAGCTCGAGCCCCGTGTCAGGTTCCACAATGACATGGAGCCCATTTAGGATTCTCTTTCTCCCCACTTCCTCTCTCCCACTCATGCATGCTCCCTCTCTCTCTCTCTCTCTCTCTCTCTCTCTCTGTTCTCTCAAAAAAAAAACCAAAAAACAATTAAACTTTAAAAAAAATGTAGAGAGAGTATGCGAGCAGGGTAGGGGCAGAGAGAGAGGGAGACAGAGGATCCAAAAAAGGCTCTGCTCTGTCAGCACAGAGCCCAATGTGGGGCTCAAACACATAAACTGTGAGATCATGACCTGAGCTGAAGTCAGATGCTCAATTGACTGAGCCACCCAGGTGACCCAAAGCCCCAAGGCTAAAGCTTAGGCTGCCATCACAAAATACCCCAAGCCTGGGGGCTTCAAACACAGACATTTATTTTTCTCACAGTTCCGGAGGCCAGAAGTGCAAGATCAAGTTCCCGCAGGGTTCGGTTCTGGTGAGGACTGTCTCTGTGGCCTGTAGATGGCTGCCTTCTTACTGTGTCCTCACAGGGTAGTAAGAGAGAGAGAGAGAGAGAGAGAGAGGAGAGAGACAGAGAGAGAGCAAGCTCTCTGGCGTCACTTCCTACAAGGGTGCTAATATCCTCAGAGGTACCCTGCCCTCATGACTTCATCTCATTACTTACTCACCCAAACCTGGAGGGTCAGTGCTCCAACACAAGAACTTTAAAGGACATACACATTCAGTTCATAACAAGAGTCCCTTCCTTCCCCAACCTAGATGCTTCTTCCCCAGTTAGAACCCTGTGATCAGTTCTCAGGTACAGAAATATACTCAGACTTTTCCCTTTTAAAGAAAAAAAAAAACCCTATAGATTTTATGAGGTTTATTCTGTGCAGTTTTTGAAATCTTCCTGAGTGTATACCTCTTCAAGTTCTTTTATTTTTTTTTTTAAATAAAATATGCCGTGGTGAGTTTTCAGAGTGTCTATTATTTTCTTAAAATTTTTTTAATGTTTTCTTTATTTCTGAGAGAGACAGCATGAGCAGGGGAGGGTCAGAGAGAGAGGGAGACACAGAATCTGAAGCAGGCTGCAGGCTATGAGCTCTGTCAGCACAGAGCCCAACGTGGGGCTCGAACCCACGAACCATGAGATCATGACCTGAACCGAAGTCGGATGCTTACCTGACTGAGCCACCCAGGTGCCCTGGAGTGTCTATTATTTTTAAGTTACTGCATAATATTCTAAAATATGATATCCAGGCTTGAACTCACAAACCTGAGATCAAGAATCACATGCTCTACTGACTGAGCCAGCCAGGTACCACCTGCATTAGCTACTTTAAGTAACTACTACCATACTGGTAAACATTTAAGTCATTTCTGATCTTTTTTTCCCAATTAAAGACAATTCTGCAATAAAAATCTTTATGCATGTCTCTGCACAAAGGTGAATGTTTCTCTTGGGTTGGTACTCAGAAGTGGAATTGCTCTATCACAATATATGCACATTATCAATTCTAATAGATGCTGGCAAATTGTCCTCCAAGGTGGCTCTCCTACTTATATTCTCACTAGTAATTTATGAGGCTGCAGGAACCTCCTTGCCAACATTTGAAATTATCCACCTTGAATATTCTTTGCCAATCTCATGAGTACCCAAAATGTTATCTTACAATTTAAATTTGTATTTCCCTGTTCCATGTGAGGCTGAGCATTTTCTGGAATATTTATCGGCCAACTTCCAAGCAGTCCTTCATAAGTATTGCCTCTCTATGTGTTCTGACCATTTTTTCCTTGTCAAATTGTTTATCACTCTCTTATTCAATCCATACGACTCTTTCACAAATACCCTAATCCTTTATTGTCTGTTAGTTAGGTTGCAAATATTTCCCCCCAAATCTGCCAACTGCCTTTTTATTTTATTTATGGTACGTTTTGCTTTACGAAAAGTTTTTATTTGGGAAATAGTCAAAATTTCCGATTTTCTTCCTTAGATGACTTTGCTATGAGTGTTATAAGAAGGACTTTTCTGTGCCAAGATCATAACCATATACATACTCTTACATACTCATTTGCATCACTAAAAACGCTCTTGCATTTTTTTTTCCTTCTATTTTTAGACTCTTCACCCATCTGGAATTTATTTTCACAAATGATGAGAGGGGGGCACCTAGATGGCTCAGTCGGTTAAGCGTCAGACTCTTGGTTTTGGCTCAGGTCATGACCTCACAGTTTTGTGAGTTTGAGTCCCGTGCAGGGCTCTGTGCTGACAGCGTGGAGCCTGCTTGGGATTCTCTCTCCTGCCCTCTCTCTCTTTGTCCCTCCCCCACTAAAACCGTCTCTGTCTCTCAAAAATAAATAAACTTAAAAATTCTTTTTACCGTGAGCCAGGAGCTAACTTTATTACTTTCTAGATAGGTAGTCAGTTGTCCCAATCAATGCACAGAGCTCTCTGCAGGGAGTGTAAACTCTACACTTATCTATCTCACTGTCTCTGGATGAAGCTCAAGAGGAAATGAGCTAGTCTAGACAGCTATATCCAACATGCTGGAAGAGCTGAACCTGAATCGAGAGATTACTTCAACATGAATGCCTCTTCTCAAAAGCAAATCATCTTTTCTATAAATTGAATTATCAACCCCCGCTTGATCTCTTTCATAATTAAGATTTTCCTCAAATTTGGTTTTTGGTTGAATGAGCACACATTTACATTTAAACAATTTTCTGAAATTGTGCTAGAGGAAGATGCGCCATAATGCCACACACATTTTGAACCAGACGCTATTTTGTTAAGTTAGCAGCAGCCTTAAACACCACATGCTTAGAGCAAGTTCTGGACTTCCATGTGTTTCTCAAAAGGGCTGAAACAAGGAATGAACTGCATGTAACACGCACGGCTCCTCTGCGTGGCAGTGCAGGGCAGCCGGGGGTGGAGCTGGAGATCTGGGTTTGAATTCAGCCTCAGTCACATTACAACCACGAGGCCTTGGCCATCTTTTCTTAATAAATGTTTGTTTCATCTGTTGAATGGGGACAATAAAACTACTTACTTATGAGAATCACTATAAAGACAAAATGGGTTAATACCCACAAAGCTCTTTCTTTTTAATGTTTGCTTATTTTTGAGAGAGAGAGAGTGTGAGCAGGAAAGAGGAGGAGAGAGAGGGAGACACAGAATCTGAAGCAGGCTCCAGGCTCCGAGCTGTCAGCACAGAGCCCAACGTGGGGCTTGAACACACAAACCATGAGATCATGACCTGAGCCTAAGTTAGATGCTTAACCGACTGAGCCCCTCAAGGGCCTCTGCCCTCCCCCCAACAAAGCTCTCAGCAAAAGCTCCGCCTTGACCAGTGTTCTGTGTTAGGGGAACGCTTTCAGCCCTGCAGGCTACTGCTTTCATAATGTCCCACTTTTGTCCTTTTGAAAATTTCCCAGGATTTTAGATTCATTTCCCTTTCTCATTCTTACTGCTTTTTTTCTTGTGTATTTGCAAAAATAGAGTCTTTGTCCCAAATTCTCTGTCAAAGAAACCTGGGGAGGTGTCTCTGTGGCCAGTCTGGTGAGAAGAACGTCCAAATCCCTGCACCTTAGCTGGAGTCCAAGAAAACCTGAGCCTCAATCACGGACCCTCTCATAGTTACCATGATAAAGTTAGCTCCAGGGGCGTCTGGGTGGCTCCATCGGTTGAGCATCCAACTTCAGCTCAGGTCATTATCTCATGGTTTGTGAGTTTGAGCCTTGCACTGGGCTTACTGCTGACAGTTCAGAGCCTGGAGCCTGCTTGGGATTCTGTGCCTCCTTCTTTCTGCCCCTCCCCTACTTGTGTGCGCGCGCGCTCTCTCGCTCTCTCTCTTTCAAAAATAAACATTTTAAAAAAACAAAAAGTCAGCTCTAGGGTGCACCCCTCCTCGCGGCCAAGAAGCTTTGAGAGCACACGTGCCACACATACTGAATGAGGTCTTTTTTGTGAGCTCTGTGCTGGGTTTCGGGTATGTGACCTCAGCTAAAGAGCTAAGGCTCAGGATCGAGCTAAGGCACATGCGCTCGGGTGCATGTGGGTTTCCTGGGTCCCACCCTGTGCTTCGGGTGCACATGCTGCCTCCTGGCCACCCACACTGCATTTCACCAGAGGCCCCTATGTTAAAGAACCCGGGCCTCAGTCCTTATGTGGGGTCCCCCCTGTGAGCCTTTCCCTGGGAGGCAATCTGTCTGGGGAGCAGTTTGCATGTTTCTGGCTCTACCCTGAGGCCTCATGAAGTCCTTGTCACCCAACAAGGGCCACTAAGGGCCCAGGGACCTTTTGCATGCCATATTAGGGGAGAACCACAGGTGGAAAGATTAGTCAATGAAGATGTTGAGGACATGGGGTCACTGCTCATCTGGAAGGAGAAGTCTCAAAGACACAGGGACAATGAAGGGAGGTGTGCAGTGGAGGAGAGAGCTGGAAACCCCACTGGGGCAGAAGCTGCACACAGCTCTGTGTTCAGCGAAACACAGAAGGATCGCTGGAAGGAAGGGCCCGTGTGTGGGTGGCAACGAAGAGTAAGAGGGATGGAGAGCATGGTGGACATAGTGCCCCAAATCTAGAAGGCAATCCCTGTGAGGTCAAGAGAAGCTAGATGTTTTACCGTACTAAAAGGAAAGGTGTAGGGGCGTCTGGGTGACTCAGTCAGTTGAGTGTCCTACTTTTGCTCAGGTCACGACCTCGTGGTTCATGAGTTCTAGCCCCGCCGGGTCCTGTGCTGACAGCAGCCTCAGATCCTCTGTACCCCCATCTCTCGCTCCCCTCCTTTGCTTGCATTCTCACAAAAATGAACATTGAAAAAATAAATAGGGGCGCCTGGGTGGCTCAATCGGTTGGGCATCCGACTTCGGCTCAGGTCATGATCTCACGGTTCGTCAGTTCGAGCCCTTGTGCTGACAGCTCAGAGTCTGGAGCCTGTTTCTGATTCTGTGTCTCCCTCTCTCTCTGCCCCTCCCTTGCTCATGCTCCATCTCTGTCTCTCACGAAAGCAAAACAAACATTAAAAAAAAAAGAAAAAAGAAATAAAAGATAAAAAGTGTTAAAACAGGCTCATAAGCACTGTACAAATACTTAATTTGTAAAATATAAAGACAATGGTTTAGATGTCATGTATATTCTCCATATTTTACACACATACACATTACACTTATTTTTTGTATGTGGTGTGTATGTGGTGTAGGTGTGTATATGGACATTATATGAAGAAAAGTTGAAAAGAGGTCATCTGAGAATGTTTCTGAATGTGAGACGGCCCTGCTGGCCCGTCCGCTGTGTAGGCCTACAGGAGGACCCTGGGCAGGGGGTTCACAGGATTCAGCTAAGCCTGGAAGGGAGGCTGTTAGGGGCTGAGTGTTTATATCCTCCTGAAGTTCACATGTTGAAGCCCTAACTCCCAGGGGAGCTGTATTCGGAGTAAGGAAGTAATTAAGGTTAAATAAGGTTATCAAAATGGGGCCCTTATCGAACAGGATTAGTGTCCTTGAAGGGTGACCCAAGAGAGCTAACTCTCAGGGGTGCCTGGTGGCTCAGTCAGTTAAGAGTCCAACTCTTGGTTTCAGTTCAGGTCATGGTTTCACCAAGGGAGAGATCAAGCCCCGAGACAGAGCCCCATGTTGGGCTCCTCACTGACCTGGAGCCTGACTGGGATTCTCTGTCTCCCTCTTTCCGCCCTGCCTCCGGGCACACACACGAGCATGCGTGCGCCCCAACCCCCAAATTAAATAAACTTTTTCTTTTTTTTGGAAGACGGAGCTCACTCTTTCTGTGCTCACAGGTGGGGAGGAAAGGGCCTATGAGGGGCACAGGTAGAGAAGGCCTGCCGGGACGAGTGCTCACCAGAAACCAAACGAGACAGAGCCTTGGTCTTGGATTTCTAGACTCCACAACTGTGAGGAAACAAGTGTGTGCTGTGTAAGGAAGACAACCAGTCTGTGATGTAGCAGGAAGGTGGCCCAAGCTAATGGAGAGACGCACATGGAGGTTATGATGTAAGTCAGCTGTCCTTTCCCTCTTGGTCTCTGGATGTGTTGGTGTGAGTCACCATCACGCAGCAAGAAAAGTCCCCCTGGTCCACAGCAGACGTGTGCTCCCTCAGAACCTCCTAGCTCAGCATTCCCATTCCTTCTCTCTCCACAGAACGGCAGGCACTGCTCCGAAGCAAACTGTATTAAAAACAAACAAAAAAAGGGGTGCCTGGGTGGCTTAGTCGGTTAAGCGTCCGACTTTCGCTTAGGTCATGATCTCGTGGTTCGTGGGTTCGAGCCCCGTGTCGGGCTCTGTGCTGACTGCCAGCTCAGAGCCTGGAGCCTGTTTCAGTCTGTGACTCCCTCTCTCTCTCTGACCTTCCCCTGCTCACGCTGTCTTTCTCTCTCTCTCCTAGAAATAAATAAAAAAAAACAAAAAACAAAACAAAACAAAAAAACAAAAAAACCCCACACCGCATGCCGTCTATTGTAATGCTGGGCAGAGAACAGGTTAAAAAGAATTCTATTTATGGGCATCTCTTGACAGAGAGCTACTATCTGTGCCCTAAATATTACCTGAATGTATATACACACACCCGGAGACCCTGGCGTGGCTGGCGTTAAATGTGGGAAGGTGTGGGTGGTTCTGTGCTCCTTCGCTCAACACCTGTTCACCGCATTTCTAGGATGTGCCAGGCGCTGTTCTAAGTCCTGGGAATGTGGTGGTACAGGACAGGCACTCCCAGCCCTGAGGAAGCTTATGACTGGGAGGCAGATGCAAAAAAAGTACATATTGGGGCGCCTGGGTGGCTCAGTCAGTTGAGCGTCTGACTCTTGATTTCGGCTCAGGTCATGATGTCACAGTTTGTGAGTTCGAGCCCCGTGTCGGGCTCTGTGCTGACAGCTCAGAGCCTGCTTCAGATCCTCTGTCTTCGTCTCTCTCTACCCCTCCTCCACTCTCACATGTGCACTCTCTCTCTCAAAACTCAACATTTTAAAAAATGTTTGGAAAAAAAAAAAAATAGGGGCACCTGGGTGGCTCAGCTGGTTAAGTAACCAACTTCAGCTCAGGTCATTTTCTCATGGTTTGTGAGTTCGAGCCCCATATCAGGCTCTGTGCTGACAGCTCGGAGCCTGGAAACTGCTTCAGATTCAGTTTCTCCCTCTCTTTCTGCCCCTCCCCCACTCCTGCTTTGTCTCTGTCTCAGTCTCTCTCAAAAATAAACTGAAAAAAGATTTTTTCTTTTAATAATAAAAAATAAGTGAATATATACAGGATCCTAGGGCAGAAAGGGGACATGGAGGAAGTATTACAGCTGAGAAGCCAGAATTTTCAATATGGTCGTAGAGAGCCCTGGCATTTGAGCAAAGGCAGGAGGAGTCCCAGGGATGTGTGAGGAAAGAAGAATCAAGAGCCTGAGGGGAGACGTGCTGGAGGCTTCTAGGCCACAGCCGGCTGGGGTGAGGTGTGTGAAGGGGAGCCCCGAGGGGAAGCCATATGACCCCGGCTTTGGCTTTTGCTCTGAAGGAGACGGACAGTTTTGAGCAGAGGAGTGACAGGATTTCACTCTAAATGTTAAAGGATCATTCTGGCTGCCCTTTGTGGACTAGAGGGTAGGGTACAGAATAGGGCAAGTCCAGGAGCAGGGAGATCAGATATGAAGCTCCTGGAAGACTCCAGGTGAAAAGGATGGTGGCCTGGACCAGTGTCGTGCTGGAGGATATGAGAAGAGGTCAGATTCTGGGTATGTTCTGAAGGTAGAGCCCACAGGATTTGCTGATGAATCAGATGTGACCAATGGGAGAGTCGTCAAGCATGACTTGGAGCGGTTGGGCCTGAGCAGCTGGAAGGATGATGTTGCTTTGGGACCAAGAGACACGATACAGTGCGGTGTGAGGATGGCTCAGTCGGTTGAGCTTTCAACTCTTGGTTTCCGCTCAGGTCGTGTTCTTGCAGTTGCATGAGTTCGAGCCCCATGTCGGGCTCCATTCTGTCCCTGTGGAGCCTGCTTGGGATTTTCTCTCTCTCCCTCTCTCTCTGCTCCTCCCTTGCTCATGTTCTCTTGTCTCTCTCAAAATAAGTAAACTTAAAAAAAAGAGAGAGAGGGAGACACAATACTGATAAGTCAAGTACCATCACATCTGAGTCACTATCACCCAGCAACTCATCGGTAGGAACCTGAAAGCGCCAGGCTGATTCTTGCTCCATGCTGCCTGAATTAACACTTCCATACAGCATTCTTATTACAGTTTCTCTGTTGTGTTTTGTAAGAAAATTGCTGAACATTTTCGTTTCCCACCCCCTCCCCCCCCAAAAAAAAGGCAATCAGAAAAAAGTAATGTATCGATTAAAGCAAAAAAAGGGAAAATTCCCCACGGCAAGGGAGTTCAGAGAAACAATGTAAACACTGGACCGTAATAATTCAAAAATCTATGCTTGGGGTCTTGTTTGGAGGTTAGGGAAGAGAAGGGCACAGTAATGGTGAGTTAGAGGCAAGGATGAGGGGCTTTCAGAATTTTGCTTAAATGAGAAAAGGCTTTAAAAAGGCTATCTGAAGAAAGGAAATGTCTCCATTGCTTTGAAGCATGGAAAACAAAGAAATTACGAGGAAATGAATGTGTGTTTTCATAAGAGTCTTAATAACAGCTCATGACATGGTATCTCTTAAGAAAACAGGTGTGTGGGTTGTCAGTTCAAATGTAAAAACGCAGCATTCTTGTTTATATTAATAAGTACCTGGTTATGAATAAACTATTTAAGAGGGTTCACAAGGAAACTGACACCAGTGGTTCCACTCAAGTTCTGGTCAAGTACAAACTGAGCATTAAAAACTAGTGAATGATCTGCAACTTTCAGGAAGTACCCAAGAATGGGGTTATTTCTTTCAAAATGTAATATGTAAGCTCATCCCAACCCATGAGTTACCTCCACAAACATTCTGAAATCCAGCTCGTTAAGCACCGTCAATGTTTTATGGGACTATTAACCCGAGACCTGCCGAGGTACAAGATTCACTGTCAGGGTGGGACACCAGGAAACCTTTTTTATGTTTTATAATTAAATGGTACGGGGGAGTTTTCAGAGGATAACTTTATATTTAAGGACATTATTTTTTTATCCTTCATTAAAAATCTACTTCAGATCCAAACACATCGTGTTTTAAGTATACTTTCATTGTCCACAATTATCCAGCCTCAATGTAGATGTTTAAAACAGCTGTCTTCTGTTTCAAAGTCAGAGCAAACAAAACACCCTCCGTTGTCTCTATTTCTCTGGTTATAAAATTACTCTTAAATACACATTCATCCTAAACAGCCTGGAAACAGGCCTTCAGCTGATATCAGTACAGCATTTTCTCACAGAATCTAAAACCTAGATTTGGAACAAATTTGGAAGCCTAATTTTATATTTAAGCCGGGGCCAGAACAACTCCCTCTTCCAGCCGGCCTTCCACTACCTGAAAGCAAAGGCCTTGAAAACAGTTCTCTGCCCCCCCCAAAAGTTATAGTTTGCTTTTCATCATTCTGTTGGCCAAACAGCAAATCCCAAAGAGGTGTTTAATCATCTGGCTTATCTGGGTATGAGAGGTATAAATTACATTTCGGTAACTGCGTTTTTAAACAGGCTTCTATCCAAGCAGGTATTTTCAGTCTCACTGTTAGCAGGAAGGACAAGTGAGAGCAGTTACTGGGAACAGCAAGAGGAAAACAGGACGAGAAACAGCCTTTGCTCTGTATTACATAACAAAGCCTTCAATTAAACGTAAAGAGCTTTGGGGGAGGGGGGAGTGGGAATGGAGTTCTGGTTTACTTAACATCTATTGTTCATTCATTACCTTATTTCTAATCTACCATTCTCTTCATTTCCCAAACAATAATTTGATATCAGAACTGAATGGAGCCCCACGTCACTGCGGTACAGTGGCCTGACTGTTACACCCGGGGAGGGTACCATCCGTGAAGCTATTCATGGAGGGCCAGACAGTAAATCACTGTTAGCACGCTCTGGCTTGTGGGGAGAGGGGGCCTCGGAGATGCTCGTACAGTGTTCCTACTGGATCCCAACTGCATTTTATCTCCTTCCATGGGCCTTACAGAGTTATGCATATATTCGTGGTGCACCTTATTTTCTTGCAAGCATCTCGTTTTGTAATTGTGGTTATTTACTTATCACCTCCATCCGTAGATCCTTCATTCCTCATTCAAGAAAGATATTAGACACTATGCATGAGAAGGTCTGTGTTGGAGCCAAGCTGAGTTTTTTGTCCACTGTTAAGAGACTCAAGGGGCACTTGGGTGGTTCGGTTGGTTAAACCTCCCACTTCAGCTCAGGTCATGATCTCACAGTTCTGGATTCGAGCCCCACATGTCAGGGCTCTGCACTGACAACTCAGAGCCTGGAGCCTGTTTCAGATTCTGTGTCTCCCTCTCTCTCTGCCCTTCCCCCCCTCAAAAATAAATAAACATTTAAAAGATAAATTAAGGGGAGCCTGGGTGGTTCAGTCGGTTAAGCGGGTTAAGCCTGTGACTTCGGCTCAGGTCATGATCTCACGGTTCATGGGTTCGAGCCCCACGTCAGGCTCTGTGCTGACAACCAGCTCAGAGCCTGGAGCCTGTTTCAGATTCTGTGTCTTCCTCTCTCTCTGACCATCCCCTGCTCACGCTGTTTCTCTCTCTCAGAAATAAAATAAAAAAATTTTTTAAAAACATTAAAAAAATTGAAACAAAAACTAAAAAGTAAATTAAAAAAGTAGAAACTCAAAACAACTTACTAGTGTTTTTTAAATTTCCATTTTTAAATGATTCTATCCCATCAAAAAAAAAATCTATTTTTCCTCCTACTGAATCATTCGAAGTCACCTCTCCTTTGTGTGCCAAGCCCTCATACTCTTCCAGATGCTGGAGATAGGAGAGAAACAAAAGAGACAGAGTCCCAGGATTCAAAGGAGCTTCCGCTCTAAGAAAAAGAGACAAGCTTCCAAAAAGTAATTGCACCGACAATTAATTCTAACTGTGATATGTGGGCTAAGATGGCAGGGTACTGAACACATAATGGAGGGGTAGGAATTATTCTGGAACATCAGAGAAGTCTTGCTCGTTGAAGGGATGCTTAGGTGGACATCTGAAGGAGGAGGAGGGTTAGCCAGGGAGACAAGCGAAGGAGGGAGATGATCGCGTTCCAGGCAGAAGCATGCGGGCAGGTCTGCGGTTACAAAGGAGCACCGGGCAACACTGTATGGGGAAAATATGGATGGCAGCATGGCAGAGAGGAGAGACCAGAGAGGTGGGCAATAGCCCTGAAGGCCCCGTGCACAGCCCTGAAGGCCCCGTGAAGGTTCAGGGACCCCAGAGAGCATTTTAAGCAGGGGAGTGATGGGATCAGATATTCATCTTTCAAAGATCTCTTCAGCTACAGTTTGGAGAATGAATTCTAGCACAAGAGTAAATAGGACATTACTTATGTTAACGGAAGGTGGGGAGGGGGAGAAGCCATCAAAATCACTGCTGCATATTGGTTCTACGTACATAAGATATATGTAAAAGCTAGAAAATGAACTATAGGGGTGCAGAAATGTGGCCTGTGAAGAAGTAGAGGGAGATGGGAACAGTGTGGACTATATGAAAGTAAAGCTTTATACACATTTTTAAAAAATGTTTGTTTATTTTGAGAGAAAGAGAGAGCAAGCACTTGTGTGTGAGCAGGGGAGGGGCATATTGTTTATTTACTTATTTTGAGAGGGGAGAGAGAATCCCAAGCAGGCTGCATGCTGTCAGTGCAGAGCCTGATGCAGGGCTCACACTCACTAACTGTGAGATCATGACCTGAGCCAAAGACAGACCTGTGACCCTAAGACTGCTTGGTTTTCAAGGGAGTTGAAAGTGCTTGCTAAGGAGAGCCCTTTATCACAGAGCTCTGCTGGCTGGAGAGGGAAGTGAAAGAAGGAAGCACAGACAGATAGCTGGCTGGATGCTGACTGGAGGGAGGGACAGACGGAGGGAGGGAGGGCTGGCTGGCTGCACGGATGGAGGAATGGATGAATAGATGGATGGACAGATGGATGGAAGGAGGGATGGAAGGAGGGATGGACAGACGGACTGTGAGTGGCACAGCTTTCAAGTCTTCCAGAAATCAGAGCATATGCAGAGGGCAAGCAAGTGATGAGAGAAAGCTGTGTCTGGAGAGCGAGAGGTCTGAATGAGCGATTTAAGAAATGGAGCTCTTGTTGGTAACAAGCCCTAGAGTGAGGGAAAAGAGTGCACACATGGAATGCAAGAAGCTGACAAACACGGTTAGTGGCTAAGTGGACACTAACACTTCCAGGAATGGGGACAAGTGGCAGAAGAGATAGAGGAACATGTAGCCTGGTGCTAAGTCTTTGATACCTGGCATACAATGAGGTCTGTGAATGACAGGTATCATCCATGTATTTGTAGGACACAGCCTCCAAAGTTCTAGGAGTTTTAGAGAGAAGGAGAAATGACCCGAGGAGCTACTGACCTTACTTCCCAACACCAGGATAAATGGGCAAGAGAAAAAATAAACAGCTCCACCAGAAAAGGTCAGGGAAAAGCAGGGCTCTAGAACACAGCCAAAATTCACGTACATGGGTAACACGCATAATCATCTTGGGAAGCGCTTGGGAAAAGATAACCATTCACAGGTCCTACCCCCAGCCTGATAATTCAGAATCTCTGGAGCCTTGGGATTTGTGCCGTTTGAAAATTCACCAGTAATTCTAACGTGCAAATGGATTTTCAAACCGCTGGTTTAAAGCAGGGGATTGAAGGGAACTTTGGAGAAAGGGATTGCAGAGAGGTGTTTCTTGATTATGATGGATAACGGCCTGGATGTACAAACAGCACTCCCCATGTGTCCCCCAGGAACAGATACCCACGAGAAGGTAAACGTTAAGTACCATCAGACCCCTCTTCTCTCAAGAGAACTCTGCTTTTTGTCTTCAAGCAGAGTTTCTGATGAAATAACAAGACATGGTCTTTAAAAGGATCCTGTGTGAGCCTGCCTTTTTAAATGCCCTCCACACTTTTTTCAGGTGATGTGGGGGGAAAGCAGGAGCATCACACAAGTATGTACTGAAGAGGTGTTAGGGGTAATTCTCAGCACTGACACAAAAGAAGCCTCGTCTTTCCCTGCTGCTTCCATCTGACTGACACGGAGCACAACAACAACAGCAATACTAGTTAACCTTCACAGCGTGCTGTGTATCAGGCCGTACACTTATGGTTTACACTCACCATCTCATTTAATCCACACAATCCTTGGGAAGTGAGTCCCTGGGCCCCAGGGGAGTCCACTGGGACTTTCGAGAGCTAAGGGACCTGCCCAAGGTCACCAGCTCTAAAGTAATGTAAGCAGAGCCCTCCTCCATTTTGTCCAGCCCCGGCAGCCTCTCTCCCCTGGCAGGTGGAGATGTAATCTCACCTTGTCAGGACGGAGGGGCACCTCATTGGACGGTGACACTTCGGGACCTAGCAATTGCCAGGATGATCCTGGGTGGTATTTCTTAGCCCTGCTTACATTAACTCCAATTCTTCTTGTCTTCCGTAATTTAAAATTAGGTAAATTTAATCTCTCCCTTCTTGGCTCAGATTTACTGCAAATTAAACACGCGAGTATTAATAATGGAAATAATTTCTCTTTAAAAACACATCCTGAAACTGGATGTGGGGCATTTCCAATATATCCATAAAGCAAACAAGACAGCTTAATTGTTTGTTTCTCCAAGGAAGGAAGCTAAACCCGGAATTAATTTGGTTCAGCCTGTGAAACAATTCGTTTGCTCTGCCTAATTCTGCCAATTAAAGAACTTTTTCCCAGACACAATTAGCATGTAAAGCAGCGGCACAAAGCGAAGAAGGGGCCTCAATGATCTGGGCGGGGTGGAGGTGTTGGACTAGAACCCCTGGGGACCCTCTTGGTCTCAACTTTGGGGCCGAAGGAGCGCGCCGGGGGGTGGAGGGGGTAGGGGCGCACGGAGGAGCTCCAAGACCCCTTTGACAGTGGCCCTGCCATCACCAGCCGAAATCAGGGCGTCGAACGGCGCCGCTGAGGATCGGGCCGACCCGGCCGGGATCCCTGAGAGCCCCTGAGGCGGGCGGGCGCACGGGAGCCCGCCGCCCCCCACGCCCCTGGGCACTGGCCAGGAGCCTGCCCCCGTGCTGCGGGGGCTGCGCGCGCACCCAGGGCCGCGCCCCCCACCACCAGGGATCTGTAGCTTGCGCTCAGGGTGGGGATAGCGGCCCCTGCTGGCAGCTCTGGAGAAGAGCAAGAGACTGACTTTCCCTCACCCTTCTCGCCACCTTTTCCAGGTGGTTTGTAGGGGGGGAAAAAAAAGGTATATACAGGGTGTTGTCTCATGTGCGCTTATTCTTCGTGAGTCCCCAAGAGCAGATGTATGCGCGTAACTTGCGTTCCCCGCAGAAACAGTAGAAAGAAGAACGTGGGTCCTCGTCCCCATGAGGGAGCAGGTACAGTTTCTAATGCATTTATTTGAGGTCACTTGGCCTAAGGGCAACTGGGACCCTGCTCCTCCTCCCAAGTGCTTTTCACGGCCGCCTGCGTGACGGGTAAATGTTGCTTGGCGGCCCAGGGCTACTTTCTTTAAAGGCCTTGGCTCCAGCCCGCACTCTCTGCGAAGCCCACTGGGGAACGGCGGCCACCTCCACAGTGGTTAGTGGGGCATGTGGGCGCGGCGGGGAGCGAGGGGCCGCCCCGGGGGGCTGGACGTGGGGTGGCCTGGCCGGCTGGCGTAAGCCTGTAACCGCGAAGCTTTCTGGCGACTGCAAGTTCAAGCGGCCGAGGAGGGCTGTGCCTGCCATTCTTCGTGTGATCCTAACAATAGCGCTGTGTAAGAAGTTGGGATTTACTTCTTTCGCGAAGCTGTTGGGTTCTCATTGGAATGGTCTGCGTCCTATTTCTGAAGTTTACTTATATTTCCAAGGACAACCTACACACTTTCTAAGCTTCAAAACGGACTGTGGCTGTTGGTGACACCATTCTTTGTACTGCAGTCAACGTGCTTACTTAACATGCTGTATGTGCGTTAACTAATAGCAGTGTTCATATCTCCAGCGTGTGTGTGTGTATGTGTATGTGTGTGTGTGTGTGTGTGTGTGTGTGTGTGTTAACCGCATCGGCTTTCGTCCAATACATCTGGGCGCATAGGGTGTCCATCACCTCTGAAATCTACCTCTTGATTCAGTAATCAGAATTAGAAAGGCTCATCGTTCACTTACCCTCATCTTTTAAAACTTTTCCATTTAAGAAAATCGATGAACAGATCCTTTCTTGTAACTCGCTCCTGCACTACGTCTATTTTTATTTATTTTTCTGATTTGGCAGGGCTCAGCAGTGCTGTCCGGGATTTTTTTTTTTCTTTGCTAGAGCAGATGTGGGGGTGGGGGAAGCAGGGGCTGGGTTCCAGCCCGAGTCAATCCCACCGGGACCTCCACCCAGCGCGCGGCGGGGCCGAGAATGCTGGTGGAAGGAAGCCTCGCTGACCGGTCGGTTCACGGCTCCACCTGCAGCCACACCGCGTAGGCTCTCCCTCTCTCGGCCACGCTCGCTCACATTCACACACAAACACCACAGCCCTCCTTTGGGTCGGAGGAGACGCCAGCCAAAGGAGGCGGGGTTGCAGGAGGAGAGTCCGCTCTGCGCAATCCAGTCCGGGACTTGGCTCCGCCCGGGAGCAGCGGCCTCTCCAGTGACAGAGGAGTAGTGAGCGGCACCGGGTGAGGCTGCAGCCAACTCCGCTCCCCGTCACTCGGCTGCCCAGGCGCTCGGGACGCAGCAGCGGCGCTTCTCCGCGGGGCTCACCGCCCGCGATGCCCGCTTAGGAGCGGCGGCAGAGGCTAGCATCGCCACACCCGCGGCACAGCCCCCGCGGTTGCCGAGCGGGGCTACAGCCTGCCCCCCCTGCCCCAGCCCCCACCCCGCCCCCCACCCTGAAATGACTTGTTAATCGGCGCAGACACCACCGAAGGGACTCACCGGAGTGGAATCCAAGTGGAATTTGGACCTGGAGAAGAGTTTCTTGAACATTTACTCCTTCCTTGTTGGTTTTCTTTCTTTCTTTCTTTCTTTTTTTCCTCTCCCCTTCTGCGCCTGTCATTGGAGATGAACACAGCGCGTTTGCATCCCAGAAAGTAGTCGCCGCGACTGTTACCCCCAAAGAGACAAGCACACATGTAGGAATGACAAAGGCTTGCGAAGGAGAGAGCGCAGCTTGCGGCCCGGAGAGATCTCCTCGATAATGGATTACTAAATGGGATACTCGCTGCACCAGCCCGCTCCGAGCCCCGGCCGCCCGCCCGTCGATGCACCGAAAAGGTATGGCTGGGGCGCCCTGGCGCGCCCTGCCTCTCTGGGCGGCTCGGCTCCGGACAGCGGGTCCCGGGGCCGCGGCCGGCACGCGCTGTCGGCTTTGTGGTAGCTGCGTTTTATTTTGTCCGGTGTCTTGTCTCCCGAGCGTTGCCGGGCCCTTGGGGAGCAGTCGTGAGCCCAGCCCGGCGCTCCTCTCCGCCCTGTGCCCGGGAGACCGCTGGGCTCCGTGTTGCGCGAGCTTCTCCACCCGCGCCGCGCACACGCCCGGCGCCGCCCGGGACCGCGACCGCGCGGCGCTGCCTGGCTGGGGGATGTGTGTGCCGGACCCGGGGCTCGTCCTCACTTTCTGGCCAACGGGCAGCAGAGAGGCCCCGAGAGGGTGGGATTTTCAGAAGCGTCCAGTCCTGGTGCAAAGGCTGGGGAAGGGGTTTTGCCCTCGAGGGCTGGCGAACGTTGGGTAGAAGAGCGCTGTTTTTGCCCAGCACCGGGGTTGGGTTCTGGGGTGGGAAAAGAGGTTCCGCAGAGACGGTGGGAAAGCGAACAGAATCTTTCGTTGTCCGCCCGGGGTCTGGGCTGTGCTCTGTGGAGTGCGGGGAAACTTGTAATGGCCCTGGTACCCCTGCGCCCTGCCACTTGGTGACATCCCGGCTTTCGCGGCTGCTGGCACCAGAGGTTCCGGGCTTTGTTTGCTCGAGAGAGTGCCCAGGAACGGTCTCCTCCCGGTGTGGCGCGGCGCTCCCCGCTCTGGGTTCTGTCCCCCGCTGCAGCTCCCTTCTGGCCGGGCGAGGACGGCATCTGTCGCAGCTGCGTTCCCCTCTAGCACAGGGCCCTCCACGCCGGGGCTTGGCGCCCGCTGCGCTCTCCTCCAAAATCTACGAGGTCCCTCCAGGGAAAGGAGTTGTCCCTGAGCGGGAAGGGTGGGAAGACTTGGCAAGAGATGACCCAGTACTTGCTACCCAGACCAGGGCTTTACCCGGCCCACAGGTTCTGGATGTCCGAACTACTCGTGGCGTCCTACAGAGCTGCCTCGCGGGCCGTGGGGCGCTCGGGAGCTAGCCCGACAGTGCCCACCCACCCTGTAAGACCCTGCTGGGGTGGGCAGTGTCTCTTCTCCAGATTCTCTTTTATCTCAGCTCCCCACTGTGGTACACAGTGCAAAGCGGGATCCTGAGGTCCGCTCCCTCCTCCCACGACCCGAGCAGTAACGGGGGAGCCAGGGAGCCGTCCCGAACTTGTGCGTTTCGGGAAAGGAAACAGGATTCGGCCGTCTTTCCCGCTCCCTTGCCTCCCCTCCGCCCGGCGCCGCCTCCTTTTCCACCACTGGGTCACCCGACCAGGCGCTTCTGGAAAGTTTCTCTGAAAGCCAGGGGCGGCGAGCACGACAGGATTGGGGCTCAGAGTGTGCTGTCCGCGGGAAACCGAACCCAGAGGCAAGCGGGTAGACCGCCCAGGATGCGGGGAGTTGGGTGCTGGCCCACAGACCGTGGCGTCCAACGCCCACAGTCAGTTTGGATGGTGTCTCAGCGCTGCACTAGCTGGACCTGTCGAGGAAGGGGGTGGGGGAGGGAAGATAAGGGGGAAGGGGGAGGATTTAGGGAGCTGGTGCGGCCACTGGACAGCGGCTGGCGCACGGGTGCCCAGGAGCCGGGACTCACTGGCTTGTAAGTACCAGTTCCAAGCGCAGCATCCCCAGGCTCCCCCTCCCCAACCCCCTCCTAGCCACGCGCAGTTTTCCAGCCGGCGGGTTTCCAGGGAGGAGCGGAGCAGGGAGCCAGGTGTTCATGGAGCGGGGGAGGAACTGCTGTCTTCACAGCCAAGGAGAGCACTTACAGCCGCGGCCAACGGCCTGTATCGCAGCGGGCAGTCCCAATGTCCCTTCCGAGTCGGTCCTTGGGAGAAAGGTGACTGGCTGCTTTGAGAATGCGGTGGCCAGTGACGGCCACGGTGGGATCGCTTTCTGCTTCCGCTGGATGGAAATCAAGTTGCTACTTGCTGAGGGGGCTCCATGAAAGGATTAAAACACAGGCAGGCGCGGAAACGCGCGCGCGCACACACACACGCAGATGCTTGCACTTGCACGCACAACTTTCTCTGCCTCAAATCTGAAAAGATGTTTCACCCAGATACAGTGTTCTGCCAGCAGGTCTCAGGAAAGCTACGCAATGCCCCCCAGCGCTGGTTTTTAAGTCTTTCCGGGGTAGGGAGGTCGAGTCCCTCTGCCTTGGCTAATCCCGGTAATCGTCGGTCTTCCTTCGGACATATATCTGGGGCATCAAGTCCTCTCTGATGGCAGGGGAAAGACTGTTGGTTCCAGACAGATGAATTCTTTATTTAGGCCTTTTCCCTAAAAGTAAAGATGCCCGTGCCTGATTTTGAATGAAAATATCGTATTTTTACACCTCATCCAAATGGCTACCAGAGGTCAAGATGGCAAGCATTCTGTACGTGTTTTGTTTTTTTTTTTTAATGCCATGTTTAGTCTGCATGGAGCATTTTTATGATTTACAGTAAGCTCTGATTAAACTACTCCAGGCACCAAAGCTAATTATTATCCTAACCTTAAATGCAGTGGCGGACTGGTGTCTCCACCTATTAACCTAAACTATCTGTTAAAATATAATTGCACTCACTATTTGAATTTGGTTTGCCCATGCTTGTTTACCTGCTAACTTTTATTTGAAACTTGAGTAACCCCCACCCCGTATGATTATTTTGGTTGTAGGATATTCTTAAATGGGGCACTTTGCAAAACAATCTGAAAGCAGAAAAGGATGGAATATCAGGCTTAAAACCTCATTTCTGTGTTGTCTTTTTTCAACGTGATATAAACAAGCATTCCAGCTCCTGTTTCTTACTTACAGTGTTCCCAAAGTGTTATGTTTTGCAACTACCCCCCGTGTGGAGATGGGCCGCACTCTTGAAAAATGCATGTAATTCACATATGTAAATGTTTAACAGAGAGCCAAAATCATGGTCTCAGGAGCCATCTGTAAAATATATTGATTGCATAAAATATCTATGTTTAAATAGGTTAAAAATTCCTAAGAACTGGCATAGAAACTCAAATGTTGAATGGATAAGTCAATGAAAGAAATAGCCACAATGATTTTTACATGTCTCCACTTAGAGTGGACCTGGTCCCCGCGCCCCATCCCCCCCCGCTGTGGCTTCAAATAAGTGGTTATTATCAAGTGGCAATAAGTGCAACTCTTTATTTACACACAGTGACACACACACACACACGGCCCTCAAGTTCCTTCCAAGTCTAGTGAATGCTTTTCCCATCATTAAAAAAATATAGCATTTGCATTTTGAGTAGGCGGATAACATTGCTTAGTATGTTGAATCAGAAGGATGGCAAGAATTAGGAAGACTGTTATCTTCCCTGAATAAAAATAAGACACCCAAATTAGGAACTTGTATTAAATTCAAAATAAATACTCATGCTTTAAAAGCAAATGGGCAATTGCACTCACACATGAAATGGAAGGAAAAATACTGTTTTGAACGGGGAGGTAAGTCAGATTCTTTACTATGTGTACAGAGTGGTTCAGCTCTATTCTGAGCAGGACAAAAGAGTGATCATGGGAAAAGAAGTTTTTTGGAACTAGATTGCCAAAAGCGAATATATTCTCCCATCCTATTTGTTTGCAGAAAGGAATCACGGAACAAGCCAAACTAATTGCGAATGCTTTAATTAAGCATCTGCCGTTTGCAGCAGTATGTAAAGCCTAAGAGAGACTGCACGGATCTCTGTGTGGTTCTTCCCCCTCCTCCACCCCAGGTTTAGGCAATTTATTGTCTTCTTCCTAAGGTGGGTGTGCCTGGGGGTTCACACGTCCAGAGGAAGGCGGAGCCTGTAAACATCCTGCTGTGCCCTCCCAAGTCAGTGTACCCCTACTCTCAAGGTACCCGGGAGCCAAGTCCTCTCTTGAGTATTTCTACTCCATGGGGAAGGCTTTTCTCATCCACTGAGCTATTCTCTGCTGGCAACCACACAGCTGCCTCCTGGGGATATGGTAAGGTAGAGGAGGGCGGGAGGCATTTAATCCCTCTGAAATGGGCAAGTAAGATGTAATACCACACAAACCTCAAGGGGGAGGAGGCAGTACAGGCTCCTTCTCAGCACGAGACTGTAACAGTGGAGTATATACACAAGGGCATCCTGCTTTGTGAAGCAGGTGAGTTCTTGCAAAACTTTCTGATTAGAGAAATTCTAATTACGCTAATGGAGAGTGTCCTATAAAAGTGTCAGTACTCTGATGTTTCTCAAGTAACCTCTTCTGCCCAGACCCCTCTCTCTTGGGGCTCTCCAACAGTAAATGCCTGCAGGTTAGGTAGCTCTTCTTGGGTCTAGTAGGCACCTCCAACCTAACACGTTTAGAACACCCGATTTTGGATCTGTCCCCCAAGATAGGATTTTTGTATCATCTTCTCCATCTTGGTAAATGGCAGAGCTGCTCGCACGTCACAAGAGTTATCCTCGACTCTTCTTTTTTCGCAATCACATCCACTCTGGCTCAAGGCTGCTGACCCCTCCTTCAGAATGCGTGAGGGCGCCCTCCAGGTCTTCTACCACTGTGACCCTCACAGTGGCCAAGCCAGTGTCCTCTGCTACTGGTTTATTGTGCCAGCCTCCCAGCCAGCTCTGCTCCTGGCCCCCTATAGTCTTTTCTCAACACAGCAGCCAAAGTGACTTTTTAAAACATTGAAGCTAGGGGGCGCCTGGGTGGCTCAGTCAGTTAAGAGTCCGACTCTTGGTTTCTGCTCAGGTCACATGATCTTGCAGTTTCATGGGTTCAGGCCCGCATCGGGCTTTGCGCTGTCAGCACAGAGCCTGCTTGGGTTTCCCATCTCGTACCGGAAAAAGCCAGAGTCTGTCCTATGGCATTTGTGGCCCTATGTGATCTGTGCTCTGGTCCCTACTTCACTCTCACCCCTTTTTGGGGTTATGTGAATATGCCAGGTGTGCTCTTTTTTTTTAAATTTAATTTTTAGTCAATATACAGGGCAATATTGTTTTCAGAAGTACAATTCAGTGATTCACCACTTGCATACAACACCCAACACGTGCCCTCCTGAATGCCCATCCCCCCCACCTGCCTCCAGCAACCCTCAGTTTGTTCTCTATTGTTAAAAGTCTCTTGTGGTTTGTTTCCCTTTCTGCTGTTCACCCCTTTCCCATAAGTTCATCTGTTTTATCTCTTAAATTCCACATATGGATAAGTCATATGATATTTCTCTCTCTGACTTATTTCACTTAGCATAACATACTCTAGTTCCATCCATGTTGTTTGCAAATGGCAAGATTTCATTCTTTTTGGTGGCTGAGTAATATTCCATCGTGTGTATATGTGTACATTCCATTGCATGTATATACACACACATACATACACAACATCTTTAGCCATTCGTCAGTCAATGGACATTTGGGCTCCCTGCATAGTTGGCTATTGTTGATAATGCTGCTGTAAACATGGGGTGCATGTGCCCCTTCGAATCTGTGTTTTTGTATCCTTTAGGTAAATACCTAACACTGCGACTGCTGGATTCTCTTCAGGGTCCTGTGCATGGTCTCCACACTTGCTCATCCATGACTTTGTACGATTCTTTCCCCAGACAGCCATGTGATTTGCTCCTCACATTCTTTTTAGGCCTTTGTGCACATGTCACTTTCACAGTGAAGCCTTTTCTGACTGCCTTACTTACTTCACCCTTTTCCCCAAGACTCCCTACACTCCCCGCCCCCTGGGACTGCCTCATTTTTTTTTTCTCTTCTCACCTTTTACAGCCCAACAAGCTATACGTTGTCCTTACTTATTTTCTGTCTTCCACTTGAACGTAATGCCATGAGGAAAGACTTGCTCCCATGTTGTTCACTGCTGGATCTCCAATACCTACACCCATGCCTGGCACATCATAGGCTGTTCGTAACAAGAATGCGTTGAATCAATTCACTGATTGATCCATAAAGAGTGAATCTTTTTGCAAAAGCTTCTAGTCTCCATCTCTTCTGTCGGCTCTTGTTTTCCTCTCTTACGGTTTCATCCAATGGAATACTTCCTGTGTGTGTGTGTGTGTGTGTGTGTGTGTGTGTGTGTAACACTGTCTTCCATGCACACAGGTGGTATGTCCCATGCACCGTCAGTGGAGCGTTCGTTGTGGCTTGTTTTCCCAGGCTTGGAGGTGGGCTAGAGCCTGCTCATTCCCACACTCTCACCCAGTCCCCTTCTGTGGCCAAGAGCACACATCTGTGGGACACCTGGGTGAAGTGGAGAGAATCAGAGTTAGGTAAAAAGCAACTTGCCAAGAAACAGAGCCAGGAAGACAGCCAGCATTTATAGGGATTGAGCTTTTGACCTTGGCCTCATTTGCTCTGCATTCTAACCACTGGCCACAGAACTGCCTTGCTCTTCTGGAGTCTGCCAACAGTACTTTTTAAAATCCACCTTTCTAGCAGGAGAAAATGGTATGCTAATGGCCCCACACTCCTGCCCTGTACTACTACTGGTACAGTGATAACTGGTATTAAAGATCCTGCGCTTGGAGTCGCAGTTCCTGGCTTCAAGACTCTTTGTACCTTGGACAAACCACTAAACCTCTCTGGAGCTGTAGTATTTTATTCTATTTTTTATTTTTTAAGTTTTCTAATATTTATTTTTGAAAGACACAGAGAGACACAGCGTGAGTGGGCGAAGGGCAGAGAGAGAGAGAGAGAGAGAGAGAGAGAGAATCCCTAACAGGCTCCAGGCTCTGAGCTGTCAGCACAGAGCCCAACGTGGGGCTTGAACTCATGAACCCCGAGATCATGACCTGAGTTGAAGCCATATGCTTAACCGACTGAGCCGCCCAGGCGCCCTAAGAGCTGCAGTATTTTAAATAAAAGCTGTGAATAGTAAACCTGTGCTTCCTACCTTGTATGACTGCTAGGGAAATAACATGAAGTCACAAATGTGAATGTTTTTGGTAAAATATGAAATGCACTCTGGAAACTTGAGAGGTCTGATGCTAATTCCCTTCTCCCCAGCCCAGGCCTTCCTGCCTCCAGCCTAGCAGAGAACTTGCTTCATTGTCTTCTAAATCATAAAAGAAAGATTATATTCTGTTGATGTCACATTTTAGCATAAACCACATCATGAAATCAAATAAGATCCTCAAGTTCAGTGAAAATTCACAATCTACGTAGAGCATGTAGAGCAGCCCTATTAATGAGGATACCAACCGCCTGGAGTAACGAAGGCTTTCAGTGTGACCATTAAATCGGGCAAGGTCATGGGGGTGGCACTCTGCCAGGCATTATAAAAAGTAAGGGTATTGTTTTTGCTGAGGTAAGTCCTAAAGCAGTTCATGTCAATGTAAGCATTAGTGTAGAACAGACATGTCAGGGTGAACCAAGGGGAGCAGGAGAGGAGTTCTGATCTTGCTGTGACAAAGGTGAACTCATTAAGATTTTGTGGCATACAGTTTATAAATGTGGAGAGACTGTCAGGGGCAGGCAGTGGGCAGGGAGAGGGGCCCTGCAGAGGCCACGCTTCTCAGGCACACACGACACACTGGGATGTGCATCCCATTTTTTGCCATTTACAAAGAGAGGACTTGGAGCCAGTTACATCTCTGCTTCTGTGTCCGTCTGTAAGATGCTAGTATGATGCTAACGTCATGGTTGTTGAGAAGATTAAGTGTGTAAAATTCACAGCACAATGCCCGGCACATGATGCATGCTCATTAAATACTAGATGTTATGACTTTCTGTGTGACGGTAGTCATGGAGAGTCCCCCGGCGGGGACAGTACAAAGGAAATGGCCACAAAGGTGTAACAGACAGAGCAAAGGAAACAGCCTTTGACTAGAAATGAACGTTCACACTGTGAGCTGGCCACAGGAACAGGGGTTTTAATCTGGGAAGTGAGTGAAAGGGTCATTTGCGTGGGAAGAGGAGTCTTGATCCTTTTCTTAACTTTGGATGTTGAAATTCCGCACCCAAAAACATGGAAGAAAAGATGTTACACAAATAAAACCACAGCAGGCTGCATAAGACTTCACATCCAATAAGAGCGCAAAGGATGGCTGGTTTGGTTTCTTTCTTTTCTTTTTCTTTTTTTTTTAAACAGATAGCCTCCACTTCCTAACATTTAAAAATAAAATACACAACCTGCATGCACTAAAGAATCTGAGAGCAGCCCATAATGGAAGTTCAGAGATGAGCCGAGTTGACCCCAAGGGCCATACCTGTCATAGGAGAGAAGCGTGTATCCCCACTGACTGCTCCAGGAGGCTCTGGCTGGGACTCCTCTCAGAGGGGTGGGTCACTCTACCCTGGCCACGTGTGAAATCAACTTGGGAGAGCAGGAGTCTCCACGCAGAAGCAAACCACTGCCTTCCCCACCATATGGAGCAAGTAGTTGGCCGACCTCCACAGAGAGCGTTTACTCTACCCACTGGTATACTGCCGTGTTACCTGACATCTGATTCAAATGATAGTCCTGTCCTACAAGTTCTTAGCAGTGACAAGAGTCTCACTTCTGAAAGGCACAGGAGAAGGGGCAAGAACCTGGCACTATCACAATTCCCTGATGGAAACCCTCCCCACCCAGGAGGAGCAAGACTCCCTCTGTGGCTTAGAATCACAGTTATTTTCACCGAGGAGGAAATAAAAAACTGTCTCTTGGACTTTGTAAGTAGAAAGAGGATGTCAAGAGACTGAAATAAATTCGCAATTAACACACCCCCAAAGATTGACGGGCCAGGTTCTTTCTAAGTAGCAAGTGTGATGGCTGTTGGTTTGTAAAGTACTATTAGCCAGGTATTTCCACACACAGCCCTTAAACCATAGAGGCTTTCATTTAACGTGACTCAGCGCTTTCTCATGGTTTCCAACTAACCTGTAATGGTCATCTGTAGAAAGTTTAACTTAAAGAATCCACGCCAATTAAAACATTTAGAAGGCTCCCTAAAACTGATGCTCCCTCACCCCTCTCTTATCCCTTCTGTCCCCCACCCCCGCACATGTTTAAGACCAAGCCTCTGCCATGATTTCATGCGATCTGAAGCATTTCTAGAACACAACAGGCTGTGTCACTGAACACAGTGACAAGATGCCCCTGGAAAGTAAACATTTTAGGAAGTGGGAGGAAATAAAGAATATATTAATTACGTTCTGATGTTAGATGAGCCTTTTATAGACAAGCTGTTCTGTGAGCGCTCCATGCTTCTTTCCTCCTATTCCTGAATATTTTCTTTAAGGAACGGATTTTCCATCTTTTCATGAACGTTACAGCGACTCCAGCGCTTCCCTCCCCCTCCCCCTACTGTCCTCCAAGGAGGAAACCAAGAGAATACTGATTGAGCCTGTGAATGGCCACGTTCCTTTCCTGAAAATGGAATGCCTATGAAAAACTGCTTTCCACAAAAAAACAAAAAAACCCACCCAAACAATCCAACAACTGTCTTTCCTTCTTTTTACGCCGGAGAACCACATGACTTCATTCACATATTTTGGTGTTTGACTGCATTTTGTTCTGAGGCCTCACATACCCAGGTGGAAAACCAGTTTATTAAGCCTCTCATTATTCTAAAAACGTGAGCATCTGAGTCACTGAGAACATTCTCATCTCTGCATGGGGAGCAAGAAATAGAAACCCAGTTGTTTACAGCATTCTAAACCAGAGTGTATGCAGCCGAATGGCAGTTGGGTGGGTTCTTTTATAGGAAGGATCCTCGTAAGTGGTTTGCGAGATGGATTCCGTGCTAATTCTTCTCGCATCATGAATGATGGCTCCAGCCAGACACTGTCGCTGGGATCTTCATCTATTAATCATGGAGGCTGCTTTCTTATTCGGTTGCCATAGTTTCAGTGCCTCAGACAGTGCTGGGGTGTCTTGGGAAAGGTTCGAGATATACTGGGGCGTGAAAGCCTCACAGTTATCTTGGCGGTTTGTGGCGCTCTGAAAACACCGAAAACCGCCTCTCGTATAATTCAGTGTTGGATTAAAAGAGACAACTTCTGAGAAGGTCTCTCTGGACCTTGTTATGTGCGCATCCAGCTGATATCTACTCCAGGATGTGCCGCTTGCTTGGTCTTCCTGGTGGGGGGAGGAAAAAAATGACCATCCAGGGGCAGAAGTCACTTTCATCTTTCGACAAGAAAGCCAAAGGGTGCCAGCTCCCCCGTTCAGGCTCTTCACAAGTGTGGAAGTAAATGAGGGCATGCATGGCTTTGCTCAGAATGTCAGGTTCATGATTCGGTTTGGGCTCTGCAGCTTGCTAACCACACAGAAGGACCTCGGGAGTGCTGCAGGCTTTGGCGTGGCGGTGGAAGCGTTCCGCGCTTTTACTTCAGGTTTAACCTCTATCATTGTTTAGGCTTGACACACCTTCCCGAGGAGCGGGGATCATGTCGCTGTATCTTCCGCCGTAGCCCACAGGGCTAACAGCTTTGTCAGCTCTGGGGTCCGTGAGCTTCTTTTTAAAGAAAAAAATTTTTTTTTCCTTTTCTGGAATTCTCATCTTTGGCAGGGTTGTGTTGTTAGGTTTGTGACTTCAGGGTTGATTAGGAAAAGCTGTCTGGTGGTGTATATATTGGGTGACCGAGTCCAGAAAAGATGGGGAGGAGGAAGTGGCTGCAAGAATGAGATACACACCCCCAGTGATTTATGGGTTTTGTGGGTGATGGAGAACACAGCTCTCCTTTGTTAGGTGCATTTGGCCGTGTGTAACAGATACTGGTACACGTCGTAATGCTGGAGTCCCATTTCTCAAGTGGACTTTCAAGGACTCCCACCAGTTGAAGCCAGGCCATTTCATTCCTTTGTAGATTAAAACATAAAACAATCTCACACTTCAGGCACACAGCACGGAAGTCAGGACATGCAGGGCCTCAAAGAAAAAACCCAGGCCGATTCACGGGAAGAAAACCTTGAATTCATTACCAATGGGCCTAATCTAGAAAACTGGTCACTTTTTTTTCCCCTTTACTAGAAAATGACTAGTTTTCATTTCAGGGTGGGAGCTTCAAAGCAGCCGTTTTAAATTTTCCCAGTCCCGACCTGCCAAAATTTTTGAGTAAGATCAACAAGCGTTTTTAACACACGTGCCTATTATATTGGGCCCTCCCCTCCCCAACCACATTAAATGATTGATTTTAGAGGCCAATGATTTCAAGTAAATTAAAAGGATAACATGGCCTTAATTGCTACTGGCTTCACCAGGCTTCTGGGCACCGGAATTCCTTATGGAGAAACACTTTTAAGTGTCACAGCAGATTCTGATCATGTGGTCTGGCTTATCCGTAGGCTGCAATTATCAGCCCCCAACCAACCTTCTCCCCCGCCCTCATCCCCCTTTCGCCCCCTCCCCTTCCCACTATCTCTGTGAAGCAAAGAAAACATGCATTTGTAAATTCAGTCTTATGGACCTCTGATTATTTGGCAGGGTAGAAAATAGGTCTTGCTCATTTTACAGTAGTCTCAGAAGTAAGTTTTTTTCTTCTTAAAGGCACAGTGATGGGGAGGACAGTGGGGCAAATATTCCTGATCAGAGGCTTTATTTCCTTGGAAGAAGAGTTTGTGTGAATTCAGTTTGCTGCCCTCTTGACAATAACGAGATTGTGATTACACTCTGGTGTCCAAGCAGACACAGTATTGCACACGGAGCCTAAAGAAAAGTAAGCAGGACTTTTATGTGAAAGTCAGATACAATATGGACTTTAATTAACCTTAATTAATGATTTCTGATTACTGATTTTCCTTTGTGCCTCCGAGACATGAGTGCTTTGGAGGCTGTGTTTTGGTGGAGTGTTTTCGGATGGCAGTGACTTGAACACGCTTCCAGCCCGTTGCCATGCAAACCACACTGGGTTCTTCTATGAAAAATGTGATTCTGTATCACTTGCAAAATGGTCATGTAAAGAAAGACGTATCACTGGAGAGGCAAATGACACTTATAAGTGTTGCAGACTACTTTCAATCTTTGGGGGACCCATTTTTTAACGTTAAAGGAATTGGCTTAACAAAACTGATGGTATTTACTGGAGCCTATGGGGATTAGAGGCCATTCCTTTTCAAGATGGAATGGGACTTGGAATTCTTTTCTTTTTTTTAATTTTTTTAATGTTTATTTATTTGAGAGAGACAGAGACAGAGCGTGAGTGGAGGAGGGGCAGAGAGAGAGGGAGACACAGAATCCAAAGCAGGCTCCAGGCTCTGAGCTGTCAGCGGAGCCCCATGTGGAGCTTGAACCTGGCAACAGCGAGATCATGACCTGAGCTGAAGTCGGACACTTAACTGACGGAGCTACCCAGGCACCCCAGGACTCTGAGTTCTTTCAAATGAAAGCTACTGTGTGCTGGGGGCAGTGGACCAAGCGGTATTTCCTTTGCCCAAAAGTACCTGTTGAGCGTGTGCTAAACATAATGACTAGGGAATAGTGTAGGCATGGGAGAGAAATAGGTCTTACTTTTGGTTAAAAGTACTTTTTCCTGTGTCATGAGTTTTACTACAGATACCAAAAAGCTGAATGATAATGTTAATGTGCCACTGACGTTCCACTTTCCACTAGAGGGTCTAATAAAAGTTAGATATAATATATTAATTAAACATATTATAAATATCTTATTAATTAAATTTCTGTGTGAATAATCATTTTGCAGCTTACATAAAACTCCAATAGCACATAACACATCTAGTTTAGCATAATTTATGCTTATGAATTATAAATCCTTAACTTTTACAATTAAGCTTACCGATCTATAAGCATCATAAGGAGAAATTACCTAAATTAAATGGATTTGTCATATTTGCTGCACTGTGTTCTAGGATAGTGATCATCTAGAGTAATTTCCAAGACGCTTGTCCCATTGCGTGCAATATAGGTTTCTTTTAGTGCAAATAAAGTCAACCCAAGATCCCAGGCTTGCATAGGCACGGGGAGATGCTGATCGTATGGAGAGTAGAAATCAGAGTAGTTTTCCAGCATAGCCAAGAGAAAAGGTCACAAACATCTACTGGATACTCTTCTCTGTAAAAGGATGTACAGAGCACAGGGAAAGGCTTTCTACTGAAAAGTCAACTTTTCTCTACAAGGTGTTTCCTCTCATTTGTGAGGAGGGGAAGTTCACCGTGTTGAATATGCTGATTAATGAATTCTCCCGGGATATCTTGGAGGGCGGAGCTGTCGTTCCCGTATTTTGTCATGTCCAGAACAGAGGACCTGTTAATATTGCCCAAACACATCCGCTCCCAAGAATGAAAAGGACAACATAATTGCCTCTGCTGTTAGAAAACAGCCACAGCCAGTTCCCCAGCAGATCTACAACATGCCAGGTGTGCAAGAGAAGGCTTTGAAATGTTGTGAATAGCTTGACATTATCACAGTGGTATTGAAATGCAAATTCTGCTGAGCAGAACTTGAAAAGGTTTTCTATGTAGAACTAGGACAATGTCTTTTCTTGCTTGTTGTCAACCATACCTACTAGTCTTCACTCCCAGGGTTCCTTCTATTAAAAGTAATCATAGCACATTTGCATATTTCATTGTTTCTTACTGCCTGGGTTTCAAGTGGAGACACATCTTCCCAGGGGAGAGGACGGACTGGCTTCCAGCAATGAGGTGCCAACACCAGGCTGTTCTGCCTAGGAAGGAGTCTTGCTGAGGCCTGCATCACATTCAGAAATCAGGTGTGCTGATAACCACCAACATCAACAGTATTTAACAGTGTTATTAGTAACGATCACAACCTTATTTATATCATGAAGATTTTTCACAGAGCGCATTTATAAACACTGCCTCATTTAATATCATTACAACCTGGGTTAGGCAGGGCAGGTATTATTATGCCCAATTTAAAGATGAGATAACTGAGGTTCAGAGAGGTCAAATAATTGGCCTGAGCGTATACCACCAGTGAGGGAAGGGCTTGCAACAAGGTCCCCAACCTTCTGAATATCAGTTCTGAGCTCCTCCACGCCACTCCCTGTTTGCTCAGTACTTTAAAAATTCTGAAAAACGATGACAGCCTCCCAACCCCAGATGTTCCTACTGTGCAGACTCAACACCGAGAGAACAAGTTCAGAAGTGGCTTTCCAAGGGGGCACCTTGGTTAATGACTCGGTTAAGCGTCCAACTCTAGATTTTGGCCCAGGTCATAACCTCAAAGTCATGGGATTGAGCCCTATGACAGCACGGAGCCTGCTTGGGATTCTCTCTCCCTCTCTCTGCCCATTCCTGCTCGAAATAAATAAAAAAATTTTTTAAGAAAGTAGCTTTCCAAGGACTCCACCTGAGCTATCAGTGCAAGTGGAATGCCTTTTCAGAGCATGGTCTCCAGAAGCTCTTAGGGTCTTGAGTTGTCATCTGAAAGGAGATGAACTGAAAAAGGGAGCGTGTTTGTGATGGGGATTCTAGTCCTGTTTGATAGAAGGGATCCAAACAAACAGCACCATCAAGGTGTACACCTTGTCCCTGGGGCAGGGTAGAACGGAGGGACACAAGGGTGAACCAAATATTCCGGCAGGAGTATCCTCTGGTGGCTGATAATGTGTTCCTACTGAAACAGAGACATGTTTTTAGCAAGGAATAAATAGACCATATGGTACAGTGTCAGTGGATCTTGCCTCTGACAAAGGTCATTTTACGGACCAGGCTACCAGGTATAGTAAAAGCAACAATTCAGTTTCATCCTACAGATTATATACTTAGCACTTACGTCAGGCAAATTCTAGATATATCACAGAAGTACAATGATGACCCAGTTCAGAATTTACCCATCGACTGTGTACCCAACATGGGCCAGACCCTGGGCGCACATTCTAGCAAGCAAAGTAGACACATGAAAAATTGCTTTGGTATAAGGTCTGATTATTCTCCATCCCTAAAGCAGTGTGTATTTGCTGAGCTGGGGCACTCAGCTAAGGATGCTAGAAGGACAGGAAGGGAGAGCTCTATCCAGCTGGGAGGTCAAGGAGGACTTTGTGAAGGAGGCAGCATCTGAGTTGTCTGAAGCAGTGAGGTTTCAGTAGGTGAGAGGGGAGGGAAAGAAGAGCCGGGGTCTAAGGGAAGAGCAAGAGCAAAGGCTCAATTCAGGGAAACAGGGGACTTGACCCCAGGGCAGCAAAGGGTCCTCTTGGTGACTTGGGGATGTGGCATGGAAGGCTGAACACAGAAGGGGATCGAGAGCACCCTGTGAGGGACATGCCATGCTCAAGAGGGACCTGGAGGGGCAGGCAGGTGAAGCTTCTCAGAAAGAAGATGACGTCATCGGAGGTGGGCTTTGGAAGTAGAAACCCACCAGCACCATGCGCAGAACAAAGGAAACAGATTCTGAGGGTGTTGGCAAGAGACAGCCGTCAGGACATAGGGGACCAGTTGGATGTGGTGGGTGAGGAAGTAGAAGGAGGGAAAGTGGCTCCATGAGGCCATATCTGGGGAACTGAGAACTGAGGTGGGGGTGGGGGAGAACACTGGTCAAGAACGAACTCCAGTTTACAAACAAAAGAGTTCATATTTCACAGCCATTACAGATGATGTAATTTGCAAAACACAAATAACACCTAAATTGTGTTGTTTATTTAATAAGACAGGGTTAGCAGATTTAAAGGACACGTAACAGGCCAAACCCCAAAGCCTTGGCCCTAGCCCGACTCTGTTCACACCCAGCTCTGCAGAGCGAGCACTAAAGATTCTGAAATTAAAAGTATCTTAGCTGTTGTGGCGCCTGGGTGGCTCAGTCGGTTAAGCATCCGACTCTTGATATCAGCTCAGGTCAGGATCTCACGGCTTGTGAACGTGAGCCCCTCATTGGGCTCTGCGCTGACAGTGCAGAACCAGCTTGGGATTCTCTCTCTCCCTCTCCCTCATGCTTGTGCTCTCTCTCTCAAAATAAATAAGCTTTAAAAAAAAGTGATTCAACTGTCACATTTGGTCTGGCAACTGGGACCACTTTCTCCACATGAGGGAGGTCAATACTGTAACAAGAAATGGATAATCTGAGAAAGATGGAGGCACCCTCCAGTGCATCGATAAAAACGGGTTACTAAAGTGCACGAGTGGCCAAGTCCTGGGGGCTCCTGGCCTCACTCCGTGTTGGGCATATTTATATGTGTTTAATCTCTTGCATTGCCTGATGCGACTGAAAATGTTACAGATGATGTAATTCGCAAAACACAAATAACACCTAAATTGTGTTGTTTATTTAATAAGACAGGGTTAGCAGACAGCTAGGACTTATTTGTTGCCTTGTGCTAAAATTGAATGCTGCTTATGTAGCAGAAGAAAAAAAGTGTTTAATAAGATTTTACTTTGGAAGAAATAAATCTTCATTACATCAGTGATTGAGGTACTACGGGTTTCACCTTATGGTTTCAACCTTTAGATAAAAGTCGACAAAGTACAGCATCCAGCAGAACCCTCCGATGTCATTAGGAGTAGAAAATAACTAATATTAACACTCTTTAAAAAAAAAAAGAATCCTAAAAAGATGGGTATTCTATATTTACCCTTCACATGACATCTTTCTTGCAGGGGTTTCCAAACAAAACTTGTAACAGGAAAGCCTTAGTCTATAGTTTAAAAAGAGAGTATGTTACAGAAGTGACACAAAACAGGAGGAGCTTCCACAGGGAGGTCTAACAAACTGAGTTTCTAGAAGGGAGACAAGTTTCCTAAGTTCACCTTCAGGTCTTATTTTAAAGACCAACTCAAATTCAACAATAAGGAGTAATCTCAAATCTATATGTTACGTGGGGACACCATATTTGAGTTGGGTGTTGGAATGCTGAGAGGCTGAACTCCAGATTACTTACTGATTGTGATATGCCAGATTATTGCTTTGGTGTCGTGTTACTGGTTTCCAACTTGTAGGCTGCCCTCTAGTGTTACTTAATCTCAACACAACCACTTTGGTACAGCTCCCACTGAGGTTAAAAAAGAGACTCAAACCAGCTAGTCAGCGGTTAACCGAATCCAGCTAGCCACCATCTATCTCTAAATAGAGCATCAAGAAGCTGATGATGCCTGGGGTGCCTGGGTGGCTCAGGTGGTTAAGTGTCTGACTTGGGATCAGGTCATGGTCTCAAGGCTCGTGTGTTCAGGAACCGCGTCGGGCTCTGTGCTGACACAGCTTGGAGCCTGCAGCCTGCTTCTGTCTCCCACTCTCTGCCTTCCCCGGGTCGCGCTCTGTCTCTGTCTCTCTCAAAAATAAACAAACATTAAAAAAAAGAAGAAGAAGCTGACGAAGCCTAGTTTGGAAACACTGAACAAATTTAAATGTGCCCATCACCAAGGCTGCTCATGGCACAGAGGACCATACTGCATGGAAAAACACACTCGGATGACCTGTGAACTGAAGTCAAACTCCGAATATGGAGTCAAACAGTGAACAAGAAGTGTTAGGACTAATATTTTGTGTGTGTATGTGCACAAAAGAGCAACATATGATAACATAGGCTCTGTCTAACTATGTCTAAAAGGCCTCTGTAATAAGTTTAAAGAAAAATTACAACTGTCAAGAAAAAAATTTCAACCAGTGCTGGGTGGGAGATGATTGACCAGATAAAGCCTCAAAGCCTATGGCATAATTAGCCCTCAGGGAAGAGCTCTCAAACTTCACTACACTCCCCTCTTCCACACCTTCAAAGAGTAAGTTCCAGCTCTCTGTAGATTATTCTCTGAAGATAGTAAGAAGAGATGCATATAGTGCAGCCTCAACTATGGCAGTAAGTACTTTCTGAGTACTTTCGGGACTACCAACTCGGCTCCTTCTTGGATGACGAGTAAGCACACTACACAGTCTACCAGAAGGGGACAGAGGCCACTTCAGACTCGGGAGCTATTTTTTGCATGTACAATGTTGGCATCCTCAATAAGTTAAGAAGGTAGCATTACAAGTTCCAAGGACATCCAGCTCATGGCAGCAGAATGACCGACACGGATCCAGTGAAAATGGTTACTGATAATCATGACCATTTCCCTATAGTTTTGAGACTTCACATCAGGAAGAACGAGACCACATGATTGCTAGACACAGAGTGGAGCGGAGGGTCACAATGACACTTTGGGAGTCAACTTCTTTTCTTCTAAAGGGCTGACATCAGGGAGTACTTAAAATACGAGTTCTGGGGGTGCCTGGGTGGCTTAGTCAGTCAAGCACCTGACTTTGGCTCAGGTCCTGATCTTGCAGTTAGTGGGTTCACGGGCTCTGTGCTGACAGCTCAGAGCCTAGAACCTGGTTCAGATTCTATGTCTCCCTCTCTCTGCACTTGCGTGCAGTCTCTCTCTCTCTCTCAAAAAATGAACATGAAAAAAAAGTATGAGCTCTGGAGTTTCCTATTCCACTAAGATCTTGAGAAAGTTACTTAACCTCTCTGTGCCTCATTTTCCTCCTCTGTAAAATGGGAGTACAAACAGTGCCTACCTCCTAAGGCAATTCTCATGACTCAGTGTGACCATCTGTACCACAACGATGTCTAGTCTACAATAAGCGCTCAATAAAAATTAGCTATTAGAACTTGATGACAAGCCCTCTTACTAGAATGGGCTAAATTCAGTGTTTTATGTCACCAGCAGGGTATGGTTCTTGGCATAGAAGTTAAAACTGAAAAGACAAGATGATGACAAGATGATAGCACCCAGAAGAGGCTTGCTGCCTGCTTCTGTCTCCACTCGCCTGCTCTTTTGTACGTCAGGGCATTGTGCAAAATAGCTGGTTGGATCGTCATTCGTTGTTTTAGGGAATATTTAGTGCATTCCTACTACGTGCATTGAGCTGTATTATATATTCGATCCTACTGGATATTTCCACAATAGTAAAGTGTCAGGTGAGGCGACGAGGATGTGTTCCATTTTAAATTCGCCTTTGTTGGGGTCTGGTGCCCAGTTAGGAGCCTGGGCTTGTCAGGGTTATGCCACATGTCCCGAGCGGCAACCTTCCTGTGTTCCGGAAACCGAGGATCTAGAAATTCCGAGGGAATAATACGTAGGGGTTTTATCACTTAGTTTTGTGTATGCGGTATTTCGATTGCATGTAACACAGTATTTGGAATCACGAAATTCAGGAATTTTCACTGACAAAGAGAGCCCAAATATCCCTATTAATTTAATACCTGACTCAGAACCAATGTATAAATACAGAAAGGTTCTTTTCTGTGATACAGCTTTCAGTTATTAGGCGGCATTAAGCACTTATGCTAGCAGACTGAAAACGTCACATTGACTCATGGGCTTTGAACCCTTGTTTTCTATAACACCTACCCAATGAACCACGGAATGGCAGAGTGGATGGGCTGCAGAGTAAACCCCTAGTCCGACCCAGCCTTTGCCCTTACGTCCCTGAGGTATAATGAGAAGGCAGAAAAGAAGGTGGGACATCACAGAGGAAAAACAAGGACCAAACTGATCATCAGTTCTCTGGCAAACACAAGTTCATTCTAACGTTATCCACCCCGAGTATTTACTGCAATGGGGAAAACCCAATTCACAAAAATCAGCAAGCTACTGGTCGGGAGTTGGGGAATGTGCTAACAAGTCAGAGCTTGGAGACTGGGTACATCCGGAGTTGGATAATAGGAACCGGGGCCCCTCCTCCTTGGTGGCATAGAGGACTGTGTTCATTTGGTACCCATCCAAACTCAGGACCATCTGACAGCTGTTTGGTGTTTCTTGTGAAATGGACTTGGGCCCTGGCCAGATGCTAGTGGACAGATGTTCACAACACAAAACCTTCACCGAAATAGGCACTAATTGGCACCCTCCTAATGGTCTGAACAAATAAGGCAGGCGTGGGCTGGGTCTGCCAGCGACCATCTCAACGTCCACGCCTGCCTCCATCGCTTAGTGGGGAGGCCTGGTGGGAAACCATGTTCTCCACACTTGAGGACTTCAGGTTCCCAGGGCCCTGGACAGAAAAGGAGTGTCTGTTGCTTGTGCTGTGTGTAGGTATGCTTGCAGGCGTGTGCCTATTAACAAGTGAAACCTCTCAAAAAGCCGACCACATCAGGGCCCTCCGGAGTTCACTCACTGGCCACTGAGACACGTCTTAAGGTGCAGAATTTTCTCCACAAATTTGGTTTCTCTGCAGTAATTTGTGGACAAATACTGTCCAAATAATCACGTTACCTTCATGTGAACCCTCAAACAGAATGTGTGTCCTTCATTTCATACCTTTGATTGTGACAGTCAGTAACAGCTGCAACGTAACTGTGTCCAAATATTTTGGCTAAAATGGAGTTTTAAAAATTCGTTTCAAGGGAGTATTTCAGGGGCAAACTGGTTTGACAATGCCCTATTCATAATTAGGTGGACTTGCTTCCACATGTACAGGCTACAATTTACTGTGTTTGATTTGAACAGTTAAACTGTCTTTTTTAGTGCCCAGAGCACTTTGTGAGTGGGGATTTCTCTCCTTCCCTTCTCTCTGTTTTCCAAGTCGGGAGCAAACTTTTAACTCCTGGCTTATTACTAATAGAATCTGTTACCCAGCTAGAGACTGACAAATAATGTTGGTCTAAGGCAGGATCTAGTTTCATCTTAGCGGTTTAGAGCATCTTACTGATGCTGTCGTTCACTCTTTGTTTTCTGTGGAATCCAGTCACCCGTGGATAAGGACACAGAACAGAGACCCTCCCACACTCTGCAGCCCCCACTCATACCCATCAAAGCCTCCTTGTCCCCGTGCCTCTCCAGAGACAAAGATCTAATCAAGAGCTGCCCTCTGCCTAGATCTTTCTAAAACAATAATCTATACTACATGAAGCCAGATAGCCTGGGCACATTTTATCAGTCACTTCTGTAGTTCTACATCCCCCCACGTGACAGACTTGCTGGAAGCGTGTTGCGTATAAGAGGGTTTCTCGCTGTGGTCTTCACCCTGGTTCAAAGTCTCCTGGTTTTTGTCCCCCTAACATCTTACCCTCAGGATTTCTCTGGACCAATAATAACACCCACCCCCTTTCCATCCTCCAGCGCGGCTCCTGCTCCCTTGAATGAAAGGCAGCTCCCACTGAAGGAGCTAGAATATGCCCGGCAACCAGTGCTGGGTACTATTGAGTCCATTGTTTGCTCTCAGCACTGTGGAGCCAGATCGCATTTTATAGCACAGTGTGTTCTAGGAATTCCACTTCATCAGGACAACAGAGCTTCTCTAATGCTTTCCTCTTTCCCCACTTTGCCGCTGTCACAGGCAGCGCCACACAGTCCTGCGGCGGGCAATTATAATTCACTTCTCTCCAAGGCTCTGCTCTTGCCCATCTCCAAGGGACCACAAGGCATCGGCTGCCATATTAAACAGACGCTAATGACACCAAGTGTGAGCGGCCAGAGCGGTCAACGAGATGGTGTGTTTAAGATTTAATATCTTTGAGGGGCTGAACTCAGGAGTTCAGAAGCGGCCTCCCTGATGGAAGGTTTATAAGAAATCCAGCCAAAACTGTACGTGGTGCTTCTGCAAGTGTTTAAAGGTAAAGGAGGTGACTGTGTTCCAGGTGAATGTGTTAGTAAGAGCTTCCCAATACAGTCACCAAAAAACAGGTCTGATACAGAGTTATGTGATGTGTACTGCATTATTCAAATGTACGAGATATACTTATTTTTCCTCTATAGGGTTCAAGGCGGTTTGCAAACTAGTAATACTGCCCCTGTTTTCCGAGTGCAGAAGTGTCCTTTGGTGACTCACAGGATTCTTGGCAATGAACGAGCGCTCTCTAGAACACAGCCAGCTCCTCCCAGACCCTCGTCTGTGCAGGGAGCTGCTCTTCCCCTGGAGACAGGATCTCCATCATGGCTTATTTATCCCTACACCCAATCCACATAAATTTTACTTCACCTTGCTAGTATATTCTGGCAATGGCTGCATGACAGTGTTTCCATTTCAGTCACCTCTGGCAACACACGGTGCCACTTATGAGACCGTGGTTAAGAGTGCCCCATTACTAGCACCTTCCTGTAACTAAGTGTAAGCAAGTACCCCCACTGGTGTAAGGGGCTCCGGAGGGACACTCATCTGCCCTCGCAAGAGGAGAAGCTGGTGTGGATGAACTCTTCTCCTGGCCCCACCTGAGATGGATGCCCTCTCGCCTTCCACCTTTCTGGGCTCTTATCTGACTTGCTCCATGGCCTGGTGCAGCTGTGCTGAGAGACAGTTGAAGGAGCATCATCCAAACAGGCCCGACCTTGGAGGATTTCATTTCAAACCGTTAAGTGACATGGAGGGGGACTACGTCAATGTGCAAGACTTTCCTACGGACCTTCTCTATGCACCAACCCCACTCTGTCCTTACAAGACACGGTGACACCTGTCTTTGCCCTGGTATTGGAGAAGGAAGAAACCTTCTCCTCTTGAATAAAATGACAGTCGATGTAAAGTCATGTGTTCTTCTCCTTCTGCCCAGCTCTCGCGCTTTGTAATTTTCAGCTTGGCAAACTGAAACATGTTGAAAAGGACGGTTGGCTACAAAATCCTTTTTTTTAAAAAAGACATGTGAACACCAGAGGAAGGCTTTGGCCTTGAATAGTTATTTTACACATTCTGGGAAATTTTAAAGAAGAGGAACAAAGGCCGTGGCTCCGCTTTGTTCCCTCCAGATGAATCCCTCCAGATGGTCCCTCCAGATGAATCAGTAATTCTGTGGCCGATGTGGGGAACAGGGGAGGTGGAGAGGCTGCACTTTTTGTTGTCACCGTTCTTCGGGGTAATGGAAATGACCGAGTCCAGATCTGTAGACAGGATCCTGTGACAGACTCTTGGGAGAGTCCTTGTGGTGAACATCAGGCAGGTATTTTTTTAAAGCCCTACCCTAGCTGCCAGAAAGCTGATGGCTCCTGACACTTTAACTTGTCAGTCCAGACATTCTAATTCCTGAGCGGGATTACTGATGATGTTGCTGTGGAGGTCTGCATTTAATTGCAAACAGGAAGCTGATAGAGCAAGCTTGTTGTGATCACATCCTCTGAGATACCTATTATGTCTGAATTCAATAATCCAGTCAAAACTTAGGAGTGGGAGGGAAGGAGACTGTGTGTGCAAGAGATGAGAGAAGAGAGGCAGCGAGTCCATGGTCACTTGCAGAGAAAAGCAGAGGCCTAGGTTCAAGTCCAAACTTCACCACTCACGAGGTGCATGACCTCAGGCAAACCACTTAACCTCCCCGTGTCTCAGTTTCCCCCTCAGTAAAATGGCATAGTAATAGTGTCTGCCTCCGGGTTGCTATGAGGATAAATGAGTCAATATGTATAAATTGCTTTAAGGGTCTGTTATATAGTAAGTGCTAGATAAGTATTTCCTATTTTTACTCTTTTCCCCCAAAATCTGTTCATGTAAGTATGCTGATGAGGCATAAGCTGCAAAAAGAATGTGTGTGTGTGTGTGTGTGTGTGTGTATGTGCGTGTGTATGCACTTGAAAATATCAAGCAGAGATGATTCTACACTTGAATTGGCTTCTACTGCCTGCCTCTTTTGACACTTTATCAATACCCAAAGCTTTGTCACTCTTCTCCTCCCCATTCCTCCTTGAGGCTCCTCAACCTGCATATTCGTTGGCTATGGCCTCTTATCTCCTCCAAATGAGGCTTTATGAACTCCATAAAGCCCCTCACCTTTCAGATCTCCCAAAACAGAGGCTATAGCCTAATTATGTTTGCATTCAGAGTTACTTGTTGAATGTGTTCATGGATGCTAATATTTAAAAACAGAGCTAACCCAAGACCTCTCTCAACAACAGTGGATTCCTTTCCTTAAGGGTGAGAATTATAGGCATGAAGCTATTTGGGAAACAGGGTTGCCCAAGGCCAACCTGATCAGAATCTCCACGGCTGAGGCCTGCGAACGTGTGTAAGTGTCAAATATCCCTCAGGACTGCCTTGGGGGCCTCCAATTTAATCAGTCATTCTGATAAGGACGTTCCTCACATGTGAGGTGATTAGACAGCCAGGTTTTGGTGCAGACCAAACAATGTCGTATGTTTGTATACAGTGCAAAAGCCCAGGTAAACCTAAGACGTTGTTCTCACTATTAGGTGCCGAGCACCTGGGTGCCGTGGAAGGTCTCCGGGGCCCGGAGGTGTCTGCTGGGCACGTGTAGACAGCTCACTGGAGAAAATCTTCCCTTCCGCACCATCTTTGTTTTTACTATGATTCAGTAAAGCCAGTTCAAGGCAAGGTTTCAAGTCTGCGGAGCCTGACACAGAGCTCTCTGTACCATTAGTTAGATATTATTAACATTAGCACTTTTAGAGTATTATTTCACAGACCTGGTTTCAAGTTCACGGACTAAACGGTGGCAAAATGGTGTCGAATGACCTGGGACTGGGTCTTTCCCTTGGTAATGTCTTCTTTCTTAAAATAATCCAGACGTGCTGACTGTGTGAAACTTGTAACTAACCTGCAGTAGTAGATATATTTATTTCGCTAGCATAAAACCAGAGGCTCAGGAGTCATCACAGAACTAAATGTCGTGGAAATTAATGACCTGAAATAATTGAGGGATGGTTATAACATGTATATTTTGAAATGACAATGACTGAAAAATGCCTCTAGACTGATAAACTCTTCAACCACCAACCCCTTTCCATTCAAATCCTGAAGGAATGCTATTGCTTACTTCTGTTTGTACAAGTTTAGGATCCATCACTGCATTACATAAAATCCTAAGATGCCCATGAGCAGGGACACCAGTCACAGCCGACTGAATTGGGTCCATACTGTCACCACCCCCGAAGGACGCACTAGCTTTGGTGGTGAGGTGTCAGTGAAAGTGCATGGGCATTGGCTAAGCGTTCTGATTCTTGTCTGGATACCATTACATTGCGCTGAAAATGTATAACTGATACGCGGTATGACTGGCACGAGGGAAAACTCTTGTGAATTTTGCATCAGTGATGGACTGCATTCCTGCCATTAACTTGGAAAGTGCTCACGTGCCACACTCGGTTAACAGTATCTGGGTACTCGTACCTCATTAGAAGAGGAGAGCGTCCTTTCTCACCTATTATTAATAAAATCATTTTTACCACGTGTCTCCAGTTCCAACTCTGTTTACATTTTGTCTCTCTGGTCAGTGTTGGCAGAGGTGAAGAGAACATTAGCCTCTGTGACCACCCCCGACCCCGCCCCAGTCAGAGGATGGGAAACAGTGGGGCACTGTGGGTCCCAGCAGGAGGCACCCCCCCCGCCCCCCGGTGCCTGCCTCACCTTCTACATGTCATGAGGGTTTCATGGAAGTTTAGACTTCTCCAGAAGATAAACACAATCATCCACATCCTTCTGCTTCTTATCTCTCTTGAGGCTTTAGCCTGAATTGTGTTCTAGGATCTGAGATCTCCATATGCTGTGGGTAACATCAGAGTTTACCCATTCAGACTAATTGCTCAGACTCTGAGAGAAATTATTATTTCTTGATTCAGTCACCAAAGGGTACACGGTTATAAAGCAACCTCTTAGTAGATCCCTGGCTACCTTAGGGAATGTAGTGTGCGATTTTCCCCCCCTAATTTTCAGAGACCTCTAAGAGAGGATAGATCACGTCCATTTTGTTGTTAGCTTATAAGGAGTTTTAGTTTTAGTTAGTGGATCCACTGAGAGGCTGAAAAGTGCTTATTTGGTTTTCCCATCAGCCAGTACCAAGAACCTTTAAATTAGTGGTTTAAAATATTGTACCTACAACATCAGGCTTTAGTCACTGTACACTTCTTTCTAGAAGTAAAAACTGCAGACACAGAAGACTCGGCCTGTCCAATTACTCTTTTAGTTTCCAAGGCAGCATTCATGTAAGAACAGAGTTTAAAGTGTTTCTGGGTAACGACAAAACCATCGTGGTTATGCACTGTGGCTTATGGAAGGGGATGGTGTGGAGCAGTACTGTTTTAAGTACTGAAGCAGTACAGCCAGAGAGAATAGAAGCATCTTCTTATATCTTCTGTTGACCTAGTATACTCTGTAGGCAGGCCTGTTTGGCCCATGGCCTCAGTTTCCCAGGGAAAAAGGGATTTTAGGAAACATATCTTAAAACCCTCCAGCTGAAGAAGCTATATCAATAAAAACATGTATTATTTAAGCACAAGAGCAGTGTCTGCGTGGTATGTACCATTGTATTTATGGACTGCATCTTGAAAAGAGCTTTGAGTATAATACAAATACAGGAGGCCTGTTTTGTAATTCTTGACCATCGAAAACCCAGAGATGTGTCGGCAGCCCGTGGTGACCCCCGAGAGCACATTCGCAAAGTTGCCTGTACAAAATGACAGTACAGTGTCTGTCCTCCACAGCAGGAGCTTAAACTCTCCTCCATACACCACCCCAATGTGAGGTTTCTGCTCCAGTGTGACAAGAAACATGGTATTCACTGAAACATGCCATGGGCCTCGAGAACCACTGCTGAGCTGACATGGACGTGACGGCTAAACGGATAGTATCGAGACTGTGCCAGCCTTCCCTGGAAGGAAGAGTTAAGGTCTATTAATCAAACCTCAAGTACGGTAGAGAAAGAATGAGAAGAAAGCTGTCAACGAGAGGGAAGGCGTTACAACTGGCCCTGGCTGGGCCACGTGATGCCTGGCTGTGTTGATACCAACAGAGCTCTGGAACTAACTCAAGACTGATCAACGCAGAACTTGACGGTCAAGTTCCAGGGCTGCCAGACAGCCATCCCTATTTGTAGGTGCAAATGCAAGTGAGAGGGGAGCTGGTCCTCCACAATAACCAGGACAGCCATGTGGCCAGAGCCCCCCAGCACTGGGGCATGCCCAGGGATAAAGTGTAGCGCTCTGCACATGGTGTTCATCTGCAGCCCGTAAACACATTTTAGCTCCTCTCAAAAAGTAGCTTACATATTGCAAGGTTCTCGGTATAACATACCTTAATTAGCACTGCTAATCATGTTCTCTCCTTATTTGCAGAATGCTTTGCGTTCATGGGTGTTGACTCAAGGGATTATTCAGCTTCTTGTATTAAGTATCAGATGTATAGCAGTTTACATCATTGGATCCTCTTCTCTGGTTTAGATCCAAAGACATTATTAGCCAGTCTTAATGCTTGCCTCTTAGTAATACTGTTATGAAATAAAAGCTTCTGTTGCAGAAGCTTCCTTAACAGATAAAAAACAAAGGTCTCTTCTTAATCTGTACATTAATATTAATCAAATAGTTAAGTAGGGAGAAAATGGCAAGCACTTTGAAACCTAGGCCTTTTCACCTTGAGAATATACACCAAACGTTAATTTCTGATAACATCCCCCGCCCTCAAATCTGCAGACAGGTTAGTTCATTCTTAGGAGTTACTCTCCTATGTTTGAATCCTGAAAAACAAATGAATACGAATGTAGTGCGAACACACTGCACGGGTTTAGTACATGCTGTGACTAGGGATCCGATCAGGATGACCTGGGAGAATAGGATCAGAGCAAATATTTCCACAGACTCGAACACATGGCTTTTCAGCAGCCTCAATGCTGTGGCTCGCTACTGCACACTTGGTACACACACCTGGTATCATCTTCCGCTTCTGTAATGCCGCTGGAATAAAAAAGGATAGGTTTTCTTTTAAGCTAACAGATTTCTTTTAAATCCTTTAAAACTCTTTCTAGAGGAGCAGCAAAACAGTGAAGCAAAAGCAGGGAGCAAACAGGATGACTTAATGGAAATGAGGCAACAAGTCTAGGGGAAAAAAATAGGTTCGGAACCGAAAATAAATTGAATATATAACACCTTTCCATTCTGTTCCCTTTTCTTTTTGTTTTTCATGGCGATCTATATTTATGGAAAAGTCAGTTGATTGCTTATCAGGCTGCAGCTTGTGTTTGCTCAGAGTAGTGATAATGAACAGTAAAAAGAGGTATGGGGATGGCTGAATTGTGAGGAGGTGGAATCAGGGGGAAATGGGTGGGTGGGCTCAGGACACTTCTCTGGATCTAAAAGCTGGGTTGGGAAGCACTATAGTTCTCCCTGTGCTGCTGTGTTAATGGGGCAGGGGGGTTGGTGGACATATAAGGATAAGGATCTGGTTTCCAGGCCATCTGGCAACTCATCCAGCTCCGGGGAAGAGCTCCCAGTCATTTCCTTGTTACAGCGCTTTGGTCCAGATGACAAGGGATCTGAGGCCTTGCTTTCCGGCCCATCGGCCAGCAGCAGCACCAAGCAGAGCTTCTTAGAAACGCAGGTGCTCAGGCCCCACAACAGACTGAAGGGGAGTCTGCATTTTAACAGGGTGGCTGGTGGTCATGTTTCTGGTTGAGAGGCAGTGGTCAAAAGGACACAGGGACGTGGGAGATGAGGACACGTTGAGCGTGGGGTACAAAAATGGGGTTGTCTTGGAAAATGGAGCAGGCTCTTGAGACAGCTGGCTGACGACACTGTAGGGATGTGAGCGTATCTGCTGGAGGTTTATCTTTCGTAAGGCAAATCAGAGTGTCTCGGGGAGGTAGTGACTTGGACCTTTACAGGCTTGCACTTCTCAAGTCACAGGAGCCCAATGTTTGCCTAATGGCCCCAAGGCCACATTAGCAAATGTAGCTGAGGTAAGAGAGCTGGGTGATAAGGGGAATGACATCAATCTCAATGGCCTTTCAGATTATGGCTATGGTTGGGTTTCAGACCTCTGACTCCAGTGAACCAAGACTCAGCCCTTGGTTTCCAGCACATACTTATTACTGAAATGACTTACCGTTTCATTAAAGCTTCCTGCTTCTGAAAAACTTTATAGCCCTTTAAAAACCATCTTAATCTGGGCACCTGGGTGGCTCCATCAATTAATCAGCTGACTCTTGATTTCCAGTCAGGTCATGATCTCATGGTTTGTGAGATCAAGCCCCACGTCGGGCTCTGCACTGACAGTGTGAAGCCTTCTTGGGATCCTTTCTCTGTCCTTCTCTCTCTGCCCCTCCCCTACTCTCATGCTCTCTCTGTCTCTCAAAATAAACATTTTTTTAAAAAGTCTTAATCATCATAACAGCCTTGTGAGATAGCTCAGTACTGTGTTTCTCTGATTCTAAAAGGCAAATGAGGGTTTCTCTCATCACCCTTGAAGTTTCCATGGACAGCAGAGCATGGTGGGGCCAGGAAGATGGCAAGATGAAAAGACGGCCCTCTACAGACCATTCTGCCGCCCACATCTGAATGGCATCTCCAGGCATATAGGAAGAGACCACACTGGCTCTTTACCCTCCTACCTGGCTGCCATTTTCTAGGGCAACCAAGTCCATGTGTGAATAAACCTCTCACACAGTTTCCTGTAATAGTGGAGGGTGAGGCTGCAGATAAACCCTCTGCCACTTCACCTTTTGTGCCGAAGTCTAAAAGCAATAAATACCAAGCTAGAGAAACATTGACTAGAAATGGTGATATCACAGTAATTACAACTCTGTTTTTGTCCTTGTAAATGGTTTGGTGAAACGATCCCAGTCCTGTCTGGCAGGGAGAGCCCATCCTAAGAGTCAATGGGAGGCCTCTTCTGAGAACGAAACAAGGACACTGCACACTGCATCTGTGCCCTAGACTGTGCCCAGGACTGGGAAAGAGGATGGGGAGGGAGGTTCCTCAGTGATCCCAGAAACCAACTGTGATAAGGGAAGGCCACCCAGTTGGAGGGAGTGCCTTCGGCAGGAATAAACCAGAAGTGGAATTCAGGAATAAACCAGAATGTGTTACTGAAAGAAAGCCTTGAGTCTATTCCAGCTTTGTCAGTACCCAAGTTTTTGCTTGGAAACGTCAGGGACCAAAGGGAATTCTTTTTTCCTATCTTGACCAGGTACTCTTCATCTGCATGAAAAAGGCAGCGGAGAGCACAGGCTGCCATGTAAGCAAAGACCCTCCAGATGTATTTCAAGAGCTGCCCAAAAGAATAAAGGACTTAAGAGAGAAGTAAAGGAGAAGAGAGAATCTGTGAAATCCAACACAAAAGTGAAAGGGGCTGCTGTGGCCATGAATTTGACTATGCTGGAGACTTGATCAGGAGCAGTGAGGCTTGACCACATTATCTCAAAGCATTTGCTTGCCTTCTCCTACTGTCCTATTTACTTTGCTGCTTCTTCCAGCGCAGATTAGTGTCCACGTGTGGGGGTGGTATTTCTGCTCTCTTTCTGCATTCAGCAGCCCTGGAAGGTCAGGAAAGTAGTCTAATTGTAGATTTTGGGGGAAGATCTAATAGTTATCACAAGTTGATCCGTCTTGACCGTGTGTTGCTGGGTCCTGACCACTCTGAATTTAAAACGGAAATTCTTGGCCTTATTTAGAAATGCAACAAGTCTTGGACGCTAAGGACAAGAGTTTTTTTCATTAGCGGGTATTTCTATACAGCCTGTTTTGTGTCAAGAGTAATGAGAATTATTCCACAAAGAAAAGAAGTATTTTCAGCAAGAACGAGACCAAGAGAAAAAAAACAAGAGGTTGAGACCCTTCCGCAGCTTTGAAGCCTACTCCAGAAAAGGTGAGAGTAGGAGAAGTGCCAGGTGGTGGAGAACCTGCCGTAAGTGGGGTCCTTTTGGCCACGTGCTACATGGGAGGGAGCCAGGGAAGGGGACGTGGCTGAATCCAGAGGGTCCTTTGGGTTTTCCAGAAACATTGTGTACAATTTAGTTAGCTATAAGATAGGAAGGCAACACTTCTCTGATTTAAAGAAATTCAGTGATAGGCCTAATAGGAAAAGCAAGCACCATCTTGAAAGAGAAAAGCGGAGCTCTTGGGTGGCTCAGTCACTCCAACTTCAGCTCAGGCTGTGATCTCATGGTTCATGAGTTTGAGCCTCACATCGGGCTTGCTGCTGTCAGCACAGAGCCTGCTTCAGATCCTCTGACCCCCTCTCTCTGACCTTTCCCATTTACACTCTGTCAAAAATAAATAAACATTTAAAAAGAGAGAGAAAGTCTAGTATTTTTGGGGAGTGTGCAGGGGGGAAAAAACCTTCAACTTTATGATATGCTCCTTGGGCTTTGTGTGTATTCAAACAGACATACATGCCCAGAATTTCAATGTTAAAAATGAAAAATGATGCCATCTCCTAAATAACAAACAAACAAAAAATGTCAGAGCAAGGGTTCAAGTGGTGTTGAGGCAGCAAACGCCGGAGGTAAAGGAAGTGGCTGCCAGGCTAGGGAGCGGAAGACAGACAGTACACAAAGTAGTCCTGAATGGAAGAGCCTCTACGACCCTTACCACCTTGGACTTCTCACCATTCAGCCAGAGACAGGTCCTGTTTCTCCAAGCACGAGGCAGGAACCAGTTCTGTTCAGGGTTTAAAGTCATGAAAACCTGGATAAGGTTTGCCCTGATCTACCAGTATCTGCGAATGGTCAAACCTCACTTCCCCCAAAATCCAAATTCTTCTGGAATCCTCGCGTGTGATATCTGCCCTTTTTAAATTTTATCTATTTGCTTGCTTACTTAGTTTCTTTGAACAGATGTATGGATACGTTTTGTTTTTAAATTCCCTGAATTCTCAGGTAAATGAGAGGGGAGAAAACAAGTGTTCTGTGAACCCTGTTAACGAAAGACAAAGGGACAGTCAGGTCCTTAAAAAAGACTACCAAAATTGGTATGTGTGTATTAAGAAGGTGGGAGGTGGGGCTCCTGGGAAGAAATAAAACACCGGAGAGCCATGAAGAAGAGGCAAATGCTGAATGTCCTGTAGAAGATACTCTACTTGCTAAAAAGGTGGTCAGATTCCTGACTTCCATAAACACCAGAGTATGGGTCAGTTACAGTAGCATGGTTCCTAGAACTCTACATGATTTGGGTAGCAAGCAGGGTCTGTAAAGGACAGAAGAAACCATGACCTCGAGCTCCCCACCCAAGTGAATGGACAACCATCAGGGCATTTACCAAGACTAGACAAGAGCTGCCGCTTCTGCACTCGAGATGCTTAACTGGGTAACTAAAGCATCTTAAAGAACTTAGTTAGAAGTTTTCTTCCGCCCTAGACACCCATTCATGTGGAAGATGTTACCAACGTCACTCTAGCTATTAATTAGCGTTTGAACTTGTACTGACAATAACTCGGAGCTTGGTACTGACAGGATGAACCTGAGTAGGTGGCCTCTTAGCACAGGAACACGCACCGTAATTAACCCTTTATGGAGTCCTGTTGGCCTGGAATTGTTTGTTGCTTTTTAAGAATGTGCCTTCAGGGGCGCCTGGGTGGCTCAGTCGGTTAAGCGTCTGACTTCGGCTCAGGTCATGATCTCACAGTCCGTGGGTTCGAGCCCCGCATAGGGCTCTGTGCTGACAGCTAGCTCAGAGCCTGGAGACTGTTTCGGATTCTGTATCTCCCTCTCTCTCTGCCCCTCCCCTGCTCACACTGTCTCTCTCTCTCAGAAATTAAAAAAAAAAAGTGCCTTCAGCCTTCAGATGACCTCAAATGCTAGTTATCATTTAAAAATAATAGTTTTGATGACTCTGCTTCTCTCCTCTCCAACACATCACAGACATAATAAGACTTCTGAAAACAGATACAACAGGTCTAGATGAAAGACCTATGGTGCTCATTTGAATTCCGATTTTGAACACTTAAAATGCACTGGACACGGTGATCACCGCAAATTAGCATGTCATGTGGCCAGGCCAGCTTGTGATTCAGCTGTTTCTGCATTCACCCACCACCCCCTACCACCCATCACTGCTGTTCCACATGAGTGTTATCAAGTCTTTGCTGCCTGAGAAAGACATGATCTAGATCAGACTCCTTTTTTTTGCCCCAATTAGCATCCAGCGGGGCAGAACAGTCTCTACTGTAAGTCATTCCTGTTGCCATCTTTCTATTCTCATGACTGTGAATTTCACTCTCTTGGAGATGGATTGAAGGCTTTGACATCAGTTCAATGTTGCTAATGGAAAATATTATTTACACAAGACTTTTTCCTGTCTGCATTCAGCCATGCAGAAATATGCTGTCACCTAAGTGCCAAAAGATGCTGATCTGAAGTAGAAGTTGTTGGCTGGCTTTGGTGCCAGTCAGATGAGAATAAACTGCCAAGGAAGACACAAGTGAAAAATGATGGTCTGGGCTGAGTTTCTCTCTCTCTCTCTCTCATTCTTGAAATTAGGTATGTAACACATGCATACACACATCGGTCTTGATGAAATATGCCTGGTTACAAGCAAACAGGGAACTGTGGGGCAAAACTCCAGTGTAGCTTCAAAGCCTTACCCCCACATCTTGCCACGTCGTGGTTCTGACAGTGAGAGACGAAGATGAAGAGTTCATTTCTTCTCAGCTTCAGAGTATGGACAAGGAACCGGCTCCTCCCAGTCCAAATGACTTGAAAAAAGCAGCAGCAGCTAGGAATCGGGGCATCTGTGTGAGTGCCTGAAGAGGGAGTTTATCCAGTGACAGACAAGCTTACCCAGTGGTCTATGGTGGTGGAGATGGCACACAGGTGCCAGCCAGAAAACGGCCTCCGTGCTGCGATGTCTGTCCTGATGACCGAGTGCAGATGGCCTGCATTTACCATAGTAATATTTTAGTCACTTTACCACTCTGCAAGTGGCATTTTAGATGAATGTGACTCAAAAGCATGATAATGGATGCTTATTCCAATTAATACAGATTAATTATACTTGTGTATTAATATGCTGACTATATTTAATATAATATATATTAATAGAATTATAATGTCCAATTATATATGTGTGTGTATGTATATACTTACCTTATTGTTTAAATAACCACATGTCCTGAAAACAATGAGTTATTGAATCCTATCTTATGTGAAGAAAATGTCAGACTGAGCATATAAAGAAGATGGGTCTTGTACCCAACCAAGATGTTACAGTATAAGAAAAGGAGTTTTACTTAACAAAATACAAAGTTTAGGGGCACGTGGGTGGCTCAGTTAGTTAAGCATTCAACTCTTGGTTTTTGCTCAGGCCATGATCTCATGGTTTGTGGGACTGAGCCCTACGTTGGCCGGTGCACTAACAGCATGGAGCCTTCTTGGGATATTCTCTCTCTCTCTCTCTCTCTCTCTCTCTCTCTCTGCCCTTTCCCACTTGTGTGCCTGTGCTCTCTTGCTTTCTCTCTCTCTCTGAAAATACATAAACTTAAAACACACACACATACAGTTTAGCACAAAGAAACAAGATGAATCTGTAATGGGAAATAACACAATTAACAAGGAGATCAGAAAATTCTCAAGAACACTTTACTCAACAAACTAAAAATTCATTAAAGCAACATAATGCATTCTGTGACTAGTGTTAATTTATGATGCACTGGAAAGAACAACTGATGGGACCGATGACCTAAATAGTTAACTTTTTATATAAAAATCAAATAGTTAAAGCCCAGAAGTGGAATAAAAACTAAAATATAAAGTATGTGGACTTCAAAGACCTGTAAATAATTTAGTCTGGGCATCTACCACTGACAGAAATAGTGTTAACACCTCTAGTAATGAAAATCAAGTTACTGAAGGAAACTCATCACTTACTGAAGGAAACCATTACTTATTGATTTATGTTTGATTTGAGGAGAATTAATCAGGCACACATGTCAGCATTAGAGGAATTTTTAAATGTACCGCAATAAGGGGGCACCTGGGTGGCTCAGTCGGTTAAGTGTCTGGCTCTCGATACCGGTGCAGGTCGTGATCTCACTTTTCCGGGGATCGAGTCCCACAGTGGGCTCCATGATAAGCATGGAGCCTGCACGGGACCCTCTCTCTCTCTCCCTCCTGCTACTTCTCCCATACGCATTCTCACTCTATCTCTCAAAGTAAATAAATAAACTTAAAGCTTTTAAAAAGTAAAATGCAATGGGAGGTACTGCAATGAAAGGTACAGGTTATCATGCTGGAATACTGGGAGTCATTCCTTCGGTGTATTAGCCAACAGTATGGATGGCAGCCCCACACACCAGCCACCTGTAGGAGAAAGATGATTCTTCCAAGTAATCACTGTCAATGATTTGTTTTATTCTCAGACCGCAAAAAAGGAAAAATGCTTCCCACACCATGTCAGATAATGTGCGTACTCTGCAGTCTATAGACCTTCAACAGTCTTAGAATTAGAATATGTGACCTAGGGGCACCTGGGTGGCTCAGTCAGTTAAGCGTCTGACTTTGGCTCAGGTCATGATCTTGTGGTTCACGAGTTCAGGACCCGGGTCAGGCTCTGTGCTGACAGCTCTTAGCTTGGAGCCTGGTTCTGTCTCACTCTATGTCTGTCTGTCTGTCTGTCTGTCTCTCTCTCTGCTTGTACCCTGCTCATACTCTGTTTTTCTCTCTCAGAAATAAATAAAACATTTTTTAAAAATGAAGTATGTGACCTATATTCCAGAAGAACACCAAAACCAAAAACTGCAAAAGCAACCCAATACCACTTCCAGCTTTAGGAAGCACAACTACCATGTCACGTTTGCCCCGTGCATCACAACTAAAATCTCATTGTAAAAAAAAAGTTGTCTGGTGCTTGAGAATGAAATGCCGTTTGTTCTGACTTCCAGATGTGGGCGCACTGGGTTGTAGTACATAAGGATAAGGTGCAGATGGTTAAAACCGCACCTTATATACAGAGAAGAAAAATTTGCTTGATTGTAGAAGTACCATTGAAAATGTTATTTTCTATTAATGACTTCCACTTGGAAGTGGAAAAACACTACCAACTCCAAGATTTCCTTTAAGTTTATTTATTGTTGAGAGAGAGAGAGAGAGAGCGCACACGAGCACATGAGTAGGGGAGGAACAGAGAGAGGGAGAGAGAATCCCAAGTAGGCTCTGCACTGTCAGCACAGAACCCAATGCGGGGCTTGGTCTCACAAGCTGCGAATTCATGACCTGAGCCAAAATCAAGAGTTGGACACTCCACTGACTGAGCCAACCAGGTGCCCCTCCAAGATGAACATAAGTATGTGAAAAGCACCTATTAAGTATATCCAAACAGATACAGAGTATGTTACTAAGATAACAAAAATATTACAAACTGTTTAAAGCAAAAACCACATCTAACAACCCTCAAGTGAAATTCTGCTCTTCTGAACAGAACAATCTTGAGAATGCAGGCAAAATAATGGTGCCGGGGGAGAGCTCTGGAAACCATGGAATATGGAGGACATGAAAGAATTAACGGTGCCAGCACTCCAGGTGACGCCGCGAGTGTGAGGGTGACAGTCTCAGGGACAGTAAGGCTTGCATCTTGGCCATCCCAATTCCTTACTTCAGGACACCCACCAGTCACCAGGAGAAAAACGTTAATGCCCAGTAATACATTATTTTGAGGGAAAGAAGATTCTTTTCAAAGAATCAAAAAGCGCCTATTATTAACTCTGGAATAAACAAAACTCAAAACACGGAGCCCAAGCAGATGGACTGGGAAAGTGTGAGATTAAGATTCACCAGTAAAGACAGAAGATAGCAATTCCCACAAAGCTGGTGGCTTATGTTTTTAAGCGTAGATAAAGGTGGGGCACCTGGATGGCTCCTTCAATTAAGTGTCCGACTTTGGCTCAGGTCATGATCTCGTGGTCTGTGAGTTCGAGCCCTGTGCCAGGCTCTGTGCTGACACCTCAGCCTGGAGCCTGCTTCGGATTCTTTGTCTCCCTCTCTCTGTCCCTCCACCACTCTTGCTTTTTCTCTCTAAAATAAACAAACATTTAAAAAATTGAAGAAAGCGTAGATAAAGGAATGCAGATAAAGCAATTACACGTTTTGCTCGTGTGATCGGTCTAGTATTTATTGCCCATCTACGTACTCCGATATGTTTGTGGCCATATTGCACATTCTCCCTGCTCTTTCTTTCTTCCTAAATGTATTAACATTGCCGAGAAGGTGAAAACTCTACCGTTAATAGTAAGAGCAATGATCATAGTAACCAACATTTATTTAGCCCACATTTATTTAGCGCTTCCTACTGGTTCATTTAATCTCCGCAGCAATCCCCACAGGCATGTGTTACTACCATTCCCATTTTTTTTAGTTAGGCCAATTAAGATTCTGGAGAGTAAAGGAATCTTTCCCTTGGTCATACAGTTGGGAAACCACAGGAGTCAAGCCCAGACTGGACTGAGAGAAAAACGCACGATGTGGCCTCCATTGACCCCTAAGCACTCTCCCACAAGCAGGGTACCACATGCAAGCTTCAGGCCATCCTCTGCACGGCCGGGGGGAGGAGGGGTGGCGGGGGGGAGGGGGGGGGCGGGGGGGGCGGGGAGGGGCAGTGCTCAGAGCTTGGTTTCTTATGAAGTATCTCTGTGTCTTTTGGGCAAGCCACTTAACTTCTCCAGAAGAACAGGATTCTCTGCAGACCAAGGGACTGGAGTCGATGAGCGCCTGCTCAAACTGACCTGTGATTTTATCTTCCATTCCCACCCTCCTCCCTAGGAACGTATTTATTAGGAATGCATGCTGTGGTTTCCTAGTGATAGGTCCTGCAAGTGTGTGAGTGTGTGTGTGTGTGTGTGTGTGTGTGTGTGTGTGTGTGTGTGACTGTTGCCAAAAGATTTTCATGAAAAACACTTAAATGCTGAGTGCTGTCTGAACTGCTTCTGGCCAGGTAGGTGTTCCACATATTGGACTGCTCTTATTACGGACTGGATTTGAAGGCACGCCGTGTCTTGTCTTTTCCACACATACTAATACATTGTCCATCTTGCCTCTCCTAATAGCCCCTGAGTCTTGAACTTGGAGCCAGAAAAGTACTGCCTTTGTAAAGCACAAAAGAACACCAGTGGGTTTTTTTTTTTTTCCCTCAAATCACACGAGGCCTGAATAAAAAGCTCTCCGGCCATTCAGAGGCCGCTTGCATTGTGCAGCTGTTCCTTGACTGCTGAGAGCATCTCACCGCTGACAATGCAGTACCTGAAGGAAACCGCACACAGGGCGCTGTGCAGGACTCACAGGACCTGGGAGTTTTGCCAGTGGCCGTGGAAAGATCGCGGGCTCTTTTTTCTCAGTTAAACCCTGATAAGCATATTGCAGTTTGTCGTTGTTGTGTTGTTTGCCTTGCCAGTATCTGTCTCACAGTTGCATTACGGTGATGTCTTCCCAACCCGCTGGCATTTGGGGACTTTTTCTTTTCCTGTTTCGGTCCTACCTCTGTGAAATGTACAGTGCAGCTTTGATTGGTCCTATTCCACTCCCAGTTAGCAATAGATCACTGTGTGGACTCAGTTCCCATGACTTTGGTTCCCCAGGACAATGTCTCTTTCTTCACCAAGCTGATGGTAAATATCTGGTCAGCCTTGTCTATTTAAAGCCAGCCAAGCAGGAATCCTAGTGCTGGAAAGAGGATTCTTTTGTTTGTTTGTAAGTAAACAATGGGCTCAACTCTTCCTCACTAAAATTAAATTCCAATCACTCTTAAAATAATACCAAGAACTAATCTAATTGCAACAGGGAGGCAGAGGGCAATGAAGGCGAGTTTCCTGATGCCAGCTGCTGCTTCACCACTGCCTTCCGTGTTCTCTGGCGATTCTAGAGAACCTGCCTATGCAAGGGAAGTTATTATCTCCCTTGCAGGGGGACAGAGTTGGGTGAGCTAAAAGCCAGGTGGGCAACTTTATCCAAAATCATTTCCTTCTGAGTAATCAGGACTAAGTTGACAGAGCTATTTCAGGGGTGGCATTTAACTTTCCTCATGCTTTAAAAATTTTTTTTAAGTTTATTTATTTATGAGAGCGAGACAGAGCAAGCAAGGAAGGGGCAGAGAGAGAGGGAGTGAGAGAATCTCAAGCAGGCTCCAATCCAGCGCAGAGCCCAATTCAGGGCTCGAATGCACCAAGTGTGAGATCGTGACCTGAGCCGAAATCAAGAGTCGGACACTTAACTGACTGAATCACCCAGGTGACTCAAGTTTTTTCACATTTTAAAAAAATGCCTTAAAAACAAAAAGCTGAGCAAAATGACTAGTGTCTTTCTGGTTTAGAATGTTCTGGAGGATGCCTGCTTTAATCCGTCTCAGTGGAGGAAAATCTGGATTGATGAAAACTCAAGGGAAGTGGGTGAATCATTTCTAGGAGAAGCCTCCAAGGCAGCAGCTCCCCTTCTGGAACTATAAACGTGACCTATACAAAAACTACGGACCTATACAACACAGAAGTGTGCAAAGGTGCTGTGTATTCTTTTTTTTTTTTCTTTTAATGTTTATTCATTTTTGAGACAGAGACAGAGCATGAGCGGGGGAGAGGCAGAGAGAGACAGAGACACAGAATCCGAAGCAGGCTCCAGGCTCTGAGCTGGCAGCACAGAAGCCATTGTGGGGCTCGAACCCACGAACAACAAGATCATGACTCAAACTAAAGTTGGACTCTTAACTAACTGAGCCGCCCAGGCACCCCAGGTGCTGTGTATTCTTATTTCTCCCACGGCTCCATGTCAGCTCTACTGGGATGAGCGGGATATCAGTATATGGTAACACGTGGGCTGCTACCATTTTCTCCCTCAGCCTGAGGGCAGCCCTCTTTCTTGGCAGTGCACATTTCTATCTGAAACACCATCGACTCAATGACCCCCGTTTGCAAAGTCAGGATAACTGCAATACTACCTTGATCAGTTTCAAATCATCCAACATCCAAAGAGCACCTGCCTATCAAGAAACCCCTGCTGCTTACTCGTATGTTCTCACAACAACCGCCTCCTGACTCCGGGCCTCTTGCTCATCGCTGCAATTTCTATTCAACTCCACCCAAATCCTTCCTGTCCTCTGCCCTGAGGCACAGCACAGCCAAGTCTGCATCTGTGCAGATTTGCATCCCTGTTTCCCAGCCAGGATGAGGACCTTATTACTTTGTCTAACTGTAGCCTCGCTTGGGCAAGGTTACCCCCCATGAGCTTACTTCTTTGAACGGACCCCTCTCATCCGGTGCACGGGGCTGCTCTCCTTCCTTCCTTCGGGCCACCCTGGCCACTGTTTCTCAACACAATGTCCGTGCTTTCCTTGAGAACCGCATTTCCTCAGCCAAGGACCAGTATTTGTATTATGGTAAATGCTTCTCTCCTCCAGGATAAGCGGCCTGATTTATGTATATGTAAGGATCAGGAGTCATTTCAAATTCCAGGAAGCTTAACATGTGAATATCCTCAGTTGTTCCTTACTGAAGTGAGGTTTCTGGTTGGGTTTCTGTAGTCCTTCTCAAAAAGGCTTCTATAGTTAAAGTATTAAGTCTTCATGCGTTCACTCATTCATATTCATTCATTCAATAACTATGTGCTCCCTGTGGGGCTCAGCACTGGGTGTCTTGCAGTGAATAAAAAGGACACGACCCAAGAGCTCATGGGACTTGCAGCCTCGTGGAGGCAAAGTCTGCCAGCACCATAGGAGAACATTTTCCATTACAGCTGTGGCCACTAGGGTGAAGATAAAGAATAGGGTGCCATGAAAAAGAGCATTGTGGGGACGACGGGGTTAAGGAGGGTGCAGGGCTCTCAGGAGCTAAGACTGCAGAAGCACGCATGTTCCGAGTGCACTGGGAAGCAGCGGGTGATGGGTCTGATTTACACTCTGTCCACATGAATTCTGCACAACGGTGGGGGCAGGAGGGATGGACAGAAGGAAAGGGGCTCCGGCTGTATTCAGGAATAATCCACAAGGCCTTGCTAAGATAAGCCACTGGATTCTGTCTTGCTGGTTTCTGGGCATGTCAGTGGATTTGGGAGAGAAGGGCATAGAACCTGAGCAACCTCCTTGGGCAGAGTGGGGAGATGACCCCAAGTGCGAGGGAAGGAAAGGGCGGCCTTGGATGCAAGTGGAGAATGGACAGTGTGAAGCCTGGAAGGGCCAGGAAGGTAAGGGAGGGCTGATGGCCTCCTGGCCTGGGTTTTATCCACTGGGTAGAAGTGACATCTCTGCCCTAAGACTGGAAAGAGGTTTGGGAGAGAGCAGTCCAGAGAGGGGGTGCTTTTGAGCATGAAAAAGGAATGAGGAGCTGAAGAGCTGTTTGCAGCTTTGCTAAATATGTTCTGCAGCCCTTCCAAATAACTATCTACAATTTTTCTCCAGCCGTGCAGCCTCACTCCAGAGAAAAGTGTACTGATGTACTTTGGAAAGATTTTCGATAACAAAGACTTTCTAAATAACTTTCAGTTTAACCAGCAAATCACTCACCCAGAACCCCCTTCCCTCAAGTATTCCAGTTAGTCAAAAGTTTTTCTGAAACATGTCAGCACTGAAAAATGCAGAAGGCAGCTAAGCAGGTTGAAAGGGCGTCAGAAATCCCATATCTGTGCAGAGTGCCAATGGCAGGGTCTCTTTAAAGACAAGTCATTTCAAACCCATCATGTCCAATGCATAGGTGCGCCACAGGTTACAAAAAGGAAAAACAAAGAAAGAAACCTTCAGCACAGAGTAGAAAGACACTCAATCCAGTGTACTCCATGTGTTTTGTTTAGTTGGCACAGGGGCATTTTGAATTGTTACCTTAGAAATGAACCAATAGTGGGGCGCCTAGGTGGCTCAGTCGGTTAAGCATCTGACTATGGCTCAGGTCATGATCTTACGGTTCGTGGATTCAAGCCTCCATGTCAGGCTCTGTGCTGACTACTCAGAGCCTAGAGCTGCTTCAGATTCTATGTCTCCCTCTTTCTCTCTCTGACCCTCCCCTGCTCGAGCTCTCTCTCTCTCTCTCTCTCTCTCTCTCAAAAATAAACATTAAAAAAGAAGAAATTAACCAACAGCTTTGCACAGTTTGAGGTGGTGGGTAAAAGGACTCAAAAGACCAAAATGTTAACAGGTGCATTTAATAGGTGTATAAGATTCATTTTCAAACCATGTGGTCAAAATGTGGACAGTCCACAGTACAGAGCCTGCTGTGGATCCTCTGTCCCCTGCTCTCTGCCCCTCCCCTGCTCATTCATTTTCTCTTTCTCAAAAATGAATAAACATCGAGAACAAAAGCACATGGGCAGTCCCACCCAGGGCCAAGCTGAGGTGTGTTTGTGAGTTGCTGGCAAAGGGCACAGAGAAGCCTGACCCTGCACTTTGTAAATTATAAACTGTCTGTACCTGTCATCTGTCCGGGTCTGTGCTAATGACACTTTAACAACTGACTTATGTGTGACAGAGCGCTAAGAGCCAGCGGTTCAAAGCAACCACCTCCAAAGGCGTTGTTATTGAGGTCCACAGGAGTTTGAGGGAAAAGAACAAGGGCTGTGACACAGGTGAGGACTTCTGCATTGGGTTTAGGGTGCTTTTAGAAGGCGGGGCCCTGGAAATGCCTCAGGTAGATTGGGCCTGGAATGCAGTTATAGCCCGACAGGACCGAATGCCTCGGAGACACTAATCTTGCCCAAATTTCTCAAAGTGGAAGGACCAGTTGGAAAATGCAGGGTTCATTACATATTACGGTCCCTAAGTCCTGTCCATCTGGCTCAGAAAACTGCGGTAGGGATCACGTGTTTTTAAAACGGTGTATCCTTTCTCCCCCTCCAGACCCCCTCCATCCTCACTGCCCAATGCCTACTACAATGCCCTGCACACAGCCTAATAGGCACTTATGAAATGTTTAGTGAATTTAAGATTTGGGAAATACTATAATTAGAGGGCAGGGCGCACCGCAGTTAAGGATGTAGGCTTTGGAGTCAGCTTGCCAGGGTTCTAGTCCATCTGCCCCACTTACCAGTATGTGACCCAGGGAAGTCCTCCCACCTGTGGCACGGGGATAATGATAGCATGCCTCTCAAAGTGTCTCGAGGACTAAGTGAGTCATTACACAACGACGTAGATCAGGGCCTGATGCATAAACAACAAAGGATGATTATTTTGCAGAAATAAATTCCTCTTGAGCAGAGAGAGCCCTTCTGAAAATACACCACCTAAAATAATGGTAAGCAGGCCATTTTTGGGCACTAAGAAAGGTTCTACAACTTCTGCATATTCCATAGCCTATTTTTAAAGGTAAGAATTTTATTTTTTATTTTCTTTTAATATTTTGGGAGAGAAAAAGAGCGAGCGAGCAGAGGAGAGGCAGAGACAGGGAGAGGGAGAGAGAGAATCCCAAGAAGGCTCCACACCCAACATGAGCTACAGTGTAGCTCGATCTCACAAACCAAGAGTCAGACTGAGCCACCCAGTCACCCCAAAACTATTCTTTTAAGATTTTATTTTTAACCAATCTCTCTACCTAGCCTTAATATGGGGCTCAAACTCACCACCACAAGATCAAGTTGCATGCTTTACCAATTGAGCCAGTCAGGCACCCCAAAAGGTAAAAATTGTAGATTAATATGAGTTTTCACTCCTCATAAGTCCAAAGGGTATATAATTATATACAAAAGTGTATACAGTTTTGTTTAAAACAAAGCACAAAAGGGGGAGTCTTCTTAAATAATAAATTAAGCTTTTAAAATATTTTTCCTCCAAAAAAAGTACCAGATTCTATTTCCTCTTGGAAACAAATTCACATCTGGGATGCCAAATTTCAGTCTTAATACAGTATGGAACAGTTGAGTTATAATTCTTTAACTTCCCAGAACACACAGAATTCTGATGGGAACATGGGAAAGGACATTTATCTTTTCAGCTGCATGAAAATGAAACTCGTAATATTTTAGTGAACTGAAAGAAAAACACATATTAAAAATTAAGACCATGTGTAACAGGGACTGTGTCTATAGCTACATCATTAGACTCTGTACAGTGATCATGCTCTACAATACGATGTCCTAGACCAATGATTGGAAGTAACAGTGCCTTTTAGATGAGAATGAAAGTAATTCGTGGTTATTTTCATTCTAAGACACTTAAGATTGACAATGTTTATTTCAAAGGGATGGATGTGCAGCCATACTAAAATAAGTCACCTTCTGATTAGGAGAGCAAACCACAGCACTCAAAGTAAAGGGGGAGATGCTGATCAAAACTGCTCACTTCATTCTTAGTGGAGAGACCTAGTTTGGAACTCTTACAGCTGTGTCTCAGGATATTAAAGTAACTAGTTGAAATGTAAAGTATTCAATTAATCACTATTTGTACTAAACAGATTCTCTATTGACACTGGCTAGATTCTTTTTTGTTTGTTTGTTTGTTTTTGCTGTTTTATTTTAATGCCTGAGGTTAATAACACCCTTAAGAGACTGCCTACGTGTCCACCCAGTACCAACAAAGCCTAGGCTTATCATTATGCCAGTTTCACAACCAGAATCCATTAGTTAATTTAACAGAGTCCGAGAAACACTCATTTGTCTCCTTCAGCATTGTGCACAAAGTGACACAGGGTCAGGCATTATCTGGTGGAGGGGGGACACTGAAATTAAAGTCCCTGGGCACCAGCCATTCACAGCAGTAGAATGGATGATTATCAGGCTGGATATAATTATAGAGCCACAGCAGTCCCCAACAATACACTGGCTATCTGCCGAGCACAAAGGTTTAAATCCTTAATTTGTTGTGGGCCAGAATTATCTGCGAAGTGTCCATGCATTTTTGTGTACCATCAATCACAACACAGATAGGCAACCGCTGCTGTGTGCATTTTGGACGCTTGGCAGCTGGTAAGGTTCTGCCTAGTTTTCTGACAGAAAGATAGGAAGCAGGGCTGGGGAAAGGCTTTTAGTGGCAGAAGGATGACACTTCTGCCAAGGTCCTATCGCAGGCTCATTAGCTGAGTGGAAATCTGAACCTCGTCAGTTTCAAAGGTATACTTAGACATATACAAAGTCCTCTGTTTCATTAAGTTAATTTACCTGAATGGCTTGCCCGATAATCAAACTGCTTCTGCACTGTCAGCACTGTACCTTAAAGGCACATGAGGATGGAGTGGGGTGAGAGGCATTGCCCATGAGGACACTGGGGGTTTGGTTACATGGCATACTTTAACTGTGTGCTTCCAGAAATCCACATTCTATTCATAAGTGAGAAACATGGGCAGGAAGTTCATGAAGTCTTGTTATTCACTTTTGGTTCCAAAGGATGAAGTTGGAAAATGAGAAGAGAGACCGCGCGCTATGCTAATCACTTAAGAATAGTATCCAATTGTTAAGAGAGGAAATGAAAAAAGGAAAAGGAAGCGGTAGAGAGAGCTATGCATTTGATGATTAGGTGTTTAACCTCTTGTGAGCCTGGAGAATGCAAATTCCTGTACAGCTAGATTCACTCAAATGCAGGACCTCCAGGAAACTGTACCTGCAACTTCTATCCTGCAGAAGTTGCTACTTAAAGAAAAATATGTATTTCTCTCCCTCCGCCCCTCCCTTTGTTTGGTTCTCAAAGTGGTGTCTTTGTTCCTTTTTAAATATGCCTTTGTGGTATTTAGACTTGAGTGTTATCACTTGAGAGCTGTTTGCATGTTAAAATTTAATCTTATCTAATGTTATGTGGTCTCAGGGTTGACTTTTAACTGAAAGCTGTTACTGGCTTTCATGCCATGCTGTTAACTCTGTTTAAAACAAACAATAAGATTTCATTAGAACCAACTGGTTTGACAATGAAAAATGAGGACATGTTATCTCCCCCTTTCTCCTAACACTGCGCTAGAACACAGCTCTCTGGAGGAAGATGGCAAAGAATTTCTTCTCCAACCTCATGTATGCCTTCACCTGTTCATGGCCTACTGGGTATAAAAGATCACTTTCTCAAAGTACTTAAGTGAGAAATACTTCCCTACACAAAGGGGAAAAGTCCACATATTTTCTTGCATTGAATCATTAGAAATAGTTAGCAAGCCCCATATCCATTTGTTTAATTTGACAATAGCTGTCTTTTAGTGGCCATGTTTAATTTTCTTTATCTAACATTTTGGAAGATCCAACTCCACCCATTTTTAGGGCAGTATTGTTCAATTGCTTAGCTCTGATGACAAAATGCTTAATGTCAAGTATGACTGTGAAGGATCAACCCCTGTCTGAATGGATATTTTGCTAGTAGGAGCTTTAAGTAACAATTTAAACTTCATTGTCAGGAGTAGATAAAATAAATAGCATCCTTTCACACCCAGGGGATTCTGGGCCAGCTATATCTTTCCGAGTTCTGATTTCATTGTCCACACAATTGAATAAAATATCTACTCTAATGCAATATTAAGGTCACAGATTTAATAATACAGAACTTGGGGAATGCAAAATTTACTTCTGTCGAGATAACAATTTCTTCCGCACGCTGGGCATTAGGTGCACTTAAAGCTACGCTTTCAGGAACATAACTAGGTCAGGGATTTCACAGAATGTGGAGGTGCTCTTGTCATTGTACCAATACCTTCCTCTTAACATTTCATGTATATTTCAACAGCCTGCATGTGCCAGTAAAAGGCAAAAGCTATGTCAGTCTGATGTGTGTTACCAGGGTACGAATACATAGTAGAGTTTCTGAGACCAGCTAGCACTAAGGCCTTTAAAGAAGAAACTCTGGTTCAATTGACAGTAAACTGCTTCAAGGCTCCAGTCCATAACAAAGTGAGCTACATGAGCACATCTAAGCCTTCCTGGAAAACTTAAAACTTAAAATGTGTAGCATTTTTCTTACAGTCCACATATATTTGTACTTTATTTTGTGATTTGTTAATTGCTGTATCTGTGTCCCCCATAAACTGTAAATCATCTGAGGACAGATATTATATATTTGATGATTTGTTCACTTTTTCACTATCTAGTGGTAGGCAGATTACTAAACAAATAATGTCAGTTTGATTGCTCTGATACAACTCTTTCATGTGGAAGAAAGGAGAGAAAGATTAGTGATTAATGGGGCCGGGGAGAGGGAAGACTTCACAGAGGAGGTGATATTTGTTGAGTGTCTTACAGAAAGGGTAGGAATTTCCAAGGTAGGAAAAAGAAGGGGAAGGAGAAGTGGGGTGGGGTAGGAGGTGGGGGGCGGGGAGGAGCAATGAGGAAAGCACTGGAAAAAAACCCCAGCCTAGGGAAGAGCAGTGCAGGATACAAAACAGTAAAAGAGGAGAAAAGAAGGCAAAAGACAATCCAGTAGGACCCATTCTCACAAACTCCTCCAATTCAACTGAATTGTGCGAAATGCTCAACCTTACAGGTAGGGGCGGGTCCCGGAAACCCTGGTGTATATTCTTAATCCTGGGCACAGGCAGGAAGGCCAGGGCAAGCCACCCACCTCTGACTGCTAGGTGAGAAGATGCCAGAGGGCTCTAAATGGTGCTTCCTTTCAAGTTCTTTTACATTAGCCCTCCCTCGTCTCCTTCCTACTGGCTGCGGTGCCTGAGACAGTGTCTTGCTCATAAAAACACAATAAATGCTCAACCTGCTGTCTTTTGTAAAAGCGCCTCTCCGTTTGAGATGCCTGTAATTGCAGTTGGGAAGAGGGATAGGTCGATAACGACGAACACCAATGACCATAGACTGTTCCTCATTTTTCACTCTGACGTGGCCCTGAAAACTGCATTGTCAAAAGTGCACCCCTCCCGTGGCGCCTGAGGGACGGAGTCGATCGGTTAAGCCTCCAACTCTTGGTTTCAGTTCAGGTACTGATTTCACGGTCTGGGAGTTCAAGCCAGGCATCGGGCTCTGTGCTGATGGTACAGAACCTTCTTGGGATCCTCTATTTCCCTCTCTCTGTGTCCCTCCCCAGTTTGTGCTCTCTCTGTCACTCTCTCTCAAGATAAACAAACTTTAAGAAAAAGGTGCACCCCTCCCTTCCTGAAACAAGTAATTTAAACTTCCATAAAGTCTTGGTGAAGCACCGAACTGCAGTTACTGTCATCTGAGAATGGCAGCCACCCATGAGTGCAACAAAATGTGAGTGCCGGCAATGCAGGGTGCAGAAGGCTGTGGCTGGGAAGCTTGGGGGTCATGGGGAGAAAGCAAACAACAGTGAAGAAGTAATTTTGGGAAACAAGTGATGCAGAAGTATACAAAATCCAAAACGCTGAAATGTAAGGACACTTAAGAATTTCCAAATGCCAACCCCAGGCTCAACGGGGATTGAGAAGAAAATGGAAGCATCCATTTATTAAATGCCTCTTTACGGGTGAGTACTTTTAACCCTAAAAACAACTGTATAAAGAGAAAGCACCATTAGCCCACTTTTACGGTGGAGGCTAACTGAGCTTAAATCAACTAACCCAAGGCCACGTGGCCACTAACAGATGGACTAGGACAAAAATCCACTATAATATAAGCCCCATCATTCACTGAGCAAGCCTCAGTGCCTACAACACACCTAGCACACAGTAGGTGTGCAGGAATTATTTTATGACACCACCAAACTCCAAAGCCTGTGTTTACGAAGCGGTCAGGGTCAAGTTAGTCTCAGAGAAGATGAACTTCTGTTCCTCCTCCTGGGATAAAGAAAGACCTAGAAAGGCAAGTGGGCAGACATTTAGTTGGAATGAAAGACTAACAGCAGTAGAAACACACAAGACAAGGAAGATGAAGAGTTAAAGAGTTTTGCCTAGATCTTTCCCCAAAATACTGCTTCTTGTACTAGCAGAAAATGTTTCCCTTGTCACTGAAACAGTAGCTAAGACAAAGCATAAAACACCTGACCCCTAAAGAATATCTTCTAAGAATAAAGTGCGTGTGTGTGTGTGCGCGCACGCGCGCATACATAATCATACATTCTGTGGAGGTTAGGAACCTGTAAAAATAAATGGTGATATTGAAAGAGGTTTTTAACCTTAACTGTAGCATTTGCTAGTGGAAACTGTAATTACTGTTGTATTTTTGGTGGTGACTGTTTGTGATTTTTTTAAAGGTCTGACAGCTGCCCTCTTGATATTTATGTATTTCTTGCAAGGGAGCCCAAGATTCACAACTCTGAGCTTGTAATGAGGAAAAGAAGACAATACAAATATCATGAAAAGGAGTATGAATTGAATATCACCAAAGAGACAAATCACATATTCTATGCTGCTTTAATTGGAAAGCCGTTCTTTCCTGGGGTTACTTTCTCCTCAGCTAAGATAATTAAGTCTGGGCTGACACTGGTGACCAGCTACTGATGATATATCGTCAGTTACTAACAATGCAGGAATCAGTAATCAAAATTTATATTTCCCAGGTTACCAGGGCGCAGTTGAAGAAGAAAGGCCGTTTTGATAAGGCTGGGAGACAGGGTTCCTAACATAGCACCCACATGGTCTCTATCCTGGGGTGGGGAGCAGTTAACGAGGCCTGCTTTATTTCAACTCTGTCATAAAAGAGAACCTACCTATGGTCTATGTTTACATGAAAAATACATCACAAGCCCCATGCTAGAAGTCTCTGCCTCGCTCCCTGTCATTTTTAATGGATTGAATTATATTTTCTTAGTGGTTTGGCATGAGGGCAGACAGGCACAAAACAGACTTAGGCATTTTAGAAGTCATGCTGTGCAGCTGGCATAAGTTTTTTGAATCATGATCAGTTATTCCTGAGCAGAGCTGAAGGCACTGAAATGGAAGGATCAGGATTGTAATTTGGCTACCATGTGTTTGTATCAGCGGCTCCCAACTTAATCTGCTTCCTAGAATCCCCTGGGGATCTATGAAAATTTTCAAAGCCCAGGTCACACACACCCCCAGACGGAGGAAGTCACAATCTCTGAGTGTGGGACAGGCATCTTTAATTTGCAAAGCTCCCCGAGCGATTTCAAGGTACAGGCGAGTTTGGAAAACACCGGTTTATATTCACAGTACGGTATGTGTTTGCGTTTAGTTGTGCACAGAGAGGCGTATGCGGGTGGAGGGAGGAAAAGGGAACACGTAGGATCCAAAGGGCAGCACCTGCCCCTGCAGTTCAAACTGGAGCTGAAACTGGATTCTGAAACCGCCATCTCTCTCCCCAGTGAGAAAAGCAACTTCAGAGTGGTTGAAAAGGACCCTGGGGACAGCAGGGAATCCAGAACGGGAAAAACAAGCCTTTGGCCCCCTCTGCTCAGCACCTAAGCTCAGTGTAGAGTGCACAAGTGGAAAGGAGGGGCACCTGGGTGGCTCAGTGGGTTAAGTGTCCAACTTTGGCTCAGGTCACGATCTCAGTGTGTGGGTTCGAGCCCCATGTTGGGCTCTGTGTTGACAGCTTAGAGCCTGGAGCCTGCTTCTGATTCTGTCTCTTTCTCTACCCTGCCTCCCTCCCCCCCCCCACCCCCCACCATGCTCTGACTCTCTTTTTCTCAAAAAATAAATGTTAACGCATACACACACACACACACACACACACACACAGGAAAGAGAGAGGAGGAGTGCCTTATAGCTCACCTCCCAGAAAGGGATGCTAGGGTAGAATGAAAGATACTTTTCACTGATCATAAGTGGGTACCTCTCCTCTCTGCCCTCTTTGCTCTGTTGCTGAAGTCTTATTTTCTCTCTACTCTAGTCAATGTCCCCTCCTCTCTGGGAACAGTCATTCTGGGATAGTCTAAGGTGACCATTGCCAGAAGAGAACAGGCATTCTGCTTCTAAAAAGCTCAACATCATTCAGAGATGCTCCAGAAGCCGCCTCTGGTCTCCTGGGACATGGGAAGGGAACACCAAGAAAGGGCAGGGACGCCAAAGGACATCAGGGGAGGGGAGGGCAGAAGTCTGCCTGGAAATGAACACTCAAAAAGAGGGAAAATTAGGTTCCCATACACAGCACTGGAGTCTTGTTTGTGGAAAATAGAAAATATGAAGGGTAGCTGCTTTGAGCTCATCTGATTCTTTCTATCTGACCTCACTGTGCCCTGCCTTTCCGAGTTGGTTACATTTTTATTTGAAAGCTAATAAATTAGGCAGACATTCATATGGCGTGCAGGCAGGCGGGTTTACAGTGTTGGGTAAACTACAAGCCAACGTATACATCCATCTGTGTCACAGATAAACTCACAAAGTTATCTCTATGGACACCACGATGCCCGTAAACGTCCCTCACCCTCATGCTATGTTCCAGGATATTACCACTAGCTGAACAGACTACGAAGGCACGGAGGTCCTGGGAAACATTCTGGGAATTGGCATAGAGCAGGAGGCCTGAGTCCCGGGTTTGCCTTGGGAGACAAAGATTTTTAAGAAGTAACTAGTTTTGGGTTCCCCTCCCCCCTCAAAATGAAACACATGCACAAGGAACGAATTTTTAAAAAACTACAGGAGTACACTACAAAAAATTAGTCCCTTTCCCAGAGGTGACCTCCAGTCCCCTCCCTCAGAGACAAACCTGTGTTATTAATTGCTTATATGATGGAAATGAAATATCCACAACACTTAAAAAATCAGTCTTTGCGTGGATTTAAATTTGCATTTTAAAAAATGCCCCTTTCACATCACTGTAGAACCCAAGGTGGTGATATTTAAAAATACTCAAAGCCCCTTAGTCAAAATCAGCAAATATTTAGCGGTTCCTGGGTGGCTCAGTCAGTTGGGTAATGACTCTTGATCTGGGCTTAGGTCATGATCTCACAGTTCATGAGTTCAAGCCCTGCATCGGGCTCCGAGCTAACAGTGCAAAGCCTGCTTGGGATTTTCTCTCCCTCTCTCTCTGCCCCTACCAGACTCATGCTCACGCACGCGCACTCTCCCTCTTTCTCTACATAAATAAACTTAAAAAAATTCTTTTAAATCAACAAATTTAGCAAGGACTTTCAACGTGCAAGACGTTGCCTAAGTACGGCATTTGTACTGAGGATTCTACACATTCATGCTTCAGATTTTCTGGTATATAATCAACTCATCTAATTTTACGTCTTTGCTTTAAATCCTTTTTCTTTCCAGAAACAAAGACCATCTCTTTCTTGTGCCTCCCCCACCTCCACTACCCCCTCCCTTCACTTTTGAACTTTTCACACATTCCCTCCTTTGAGATCTGTTTTGAGCCCAGATATTTGGGTGGGTGGTACATTCTGGCCAAAGTACTATCTCTCATACCTTCTCCAGATGGACTGGCTCAGGATCTACTGTTCCCCAAAGAAATAAAACTTCTCTGAGCTGCAGTCGAAAATGAGCTGCAGTGCTGTGCGCTGAAAGACGCACGTGCTGAACGATGATGGGCAGGCCAGGCCGAAGCCAACGTCCCAACCCGCATCCTGTCTGTGAAGGGGGAAACACCCCACTCTGTAGGCCACCGAGGCCTACCGTGGCCTGGCTGCACAGACGAGCTCCCCACAACCCTTCTAACTCCAGCCAGCAACATCTATATGTCTCTCCAGCTGGCTGGCCCAGCTGCTCTGGTGTCAGGAGAAAGTTATGAGTCGCCGGGAAGGGATTCGAGGCCACAGTGCAGTTAAATCATCTCTTGGGGTCTGTATGTCATTGGCAATAGAGCCTTAGTAACAAGCCAGTGGATGACATTCACCGCCAGGAAGGCCACACACCAGAGCTTAACTTTGTATCCCACATGTGAAGACCTCCTCTGAGCCTTGCAGAGATGAGAAGAGGTGGGGCAGTACGGATGCTGAACGTTCCCACCCCAGAAGGCCTCTGGTTGGTGCCCATCATGTTCAGTAGGTCGCGACCACCTCTCGCCTTGCGATCAACGTATCCCTATACAAGCTGATCAAACTGGGATCCTGAATGAAAGAGGCCCAGCCAAAGCCTGAGGGCATTCTCCTTAGTGGTTTGAGCCCCGGCAGGCGATTTCATGTATGGGCAGCCTCCAGCAAAAACTTGAGTCAACAGCAGGATTTTCCTGGACCATCTGTGGTTTCCTGCTTTAAGCAGTGCTTTCTTGGTATGTGGGAGGAAGAACTTGTCGGAGGATCCAAGAATCAGAGGCAATCAGGGTTTCCACTGGGACCTTACATGTTGTCTGGTCTAGCCTCACATCCGATGTCTGACTGCTCCAGACAATATTCTTTCTCCTTCAGCATTCATCCAGCCTCCCGCGCCCTTAGGGAGGCCAGTCCATGGTTGTGCTATTGGGACTACTAGAAAGCTCCTTATGTGGACCAGAAATGACTGCCTAATAATGGTTTCTGCCCATTGATCTCAGCTCTACCCTCTTAACTGCCTTCCAGGTTTCTCTAGGTATCTAAAAACACCGATCCTCACTCCTCGAGTCTCCACCTTCTTTTTTTTTTTTTTTAATGTTTATTTGTTTTATAGAGAGCTAGAGACTGTGAGCAGGGGAGGGGCATAGAGCAAGACACAGAATCTGAAGCAGGCTCCAGGCTCTGAGCTGTCAGCACAGAGCCTGAAGTGGGGCTGGAACTCACAAACTGTGAGATCATGACCTGAGCTGAAGTCGGACACTTAACCAACCCAGGTGCCCCTGTTGCCCTGTTGTATGTAGCTTTGATTTTTATTGTTTTCTGTAGTACTGCATTGTAAAAATGCTTCATTATTTATTTATTCTATTGCTGATAAGTATGTGTTGTTTCCAGGTTGAAATGATAAACTTTGTTTGTTTGTTTTTTTTTAACTGCTTATTTATTTTGAGAGAAAGAGACCAGTAGGCCAACGGAGGAAGGACAGAGAGAGAGACAAAATCTGAAGCAGGCTCCAAGCTCTGAGCTGTCAGCACAGGGCCCAATGTGGGGCTCAAACTCACAAACTATGAGATAGTGACCCAACCAAAGTTGGACACTTAACTGAGCCACCCAGGTGCCCCGCAGCTCTACCTTTTTAAAACACTGCTTTGTCAGAAATTGTTCTGATGTTCTTTCTTAGGGTAACGAAGTACTCATTATTCGATGAATATGTGTCAGAAGTTCACTGTGTAGTAAGCTTTGTTCCTGCACGTGGAGATAACTGTGATTAACAAGACAAGCTTGTCCTTACCAAGCTGACGTTCTATTTGGTGTGGGTGGGGGCTGGGGAGAGACAGATGAAAGCAAATAAGAATATAAACGTGGAAATGCTGACTAGGGATAAATCCACTAGAGAAATTTACAAGAATGTGACTTAAAAAAAAAAAAGGCATTGGGTTGTTTTTCGAGGTCACGAAAGGTCTGTTAAGGAAGGGACATTTTCACTGAGTTCTGAATGACAAAAGTGAATCTGCTGTCTGAAGAATAAGAATATTCCAGGTGGTGCAGGGAGCGAGCTGCAGGTCCAGGTCCAGAAGGCAGGAATGGAAAACCATTCAGGTGGGTTGGGTGGAGCAGAGTGTAGAATGGTGGAATGGAACCAGAAGGGGTCGGGGAGACAGGTGGTGCTTTTTGCACCCAGGAGAGGCGGTTTCAACGGCGCCATAAAGACAGTAAGAAGCCACTAGAGAATTTACGCAGGGGAGGGCATGACCTGACTGCGCTTTTTAAAAAGACCATCAGAGGAAGCGAGTAGAGAGGTGGACAGGTATGGCATGTGTTTTGGTTGTAAAATCAATATCTGGATGTTATCTCTCAGTCCCTTTGAACTTGGAGTATTTTGCGTTTACACTGCTCTCTACTTTGTACCAGCTGCTCCTCCTGTGCTGCCTCCCGAAGCAGTCTGGGGGCGCTCTGTAAGGGTAGAACCCACAACTGAGCCCCTGATCTCAGGGTCCCCCACATCCCAGCTCCGTGCCCTGCCTGCACAGGCAACGCCACCAGTGGCTGAGTGAATACATGGATGAATCCATGAGGGAAGGGGGCCCACTGACAAAGGCAGTTGCTTATCTAACCCAACACTCAAAGTCAAGTCCTCTCTCCCCACCAGCACGTTTGTATGCTGGCAAGTCCTGACACGTTAAGGATGGAATCCATGGTACACGAAAGCAATGCCCCCTTGGAATAAAATCACTCAAAAAATGGGAAAATTACTGATAAGGAGTCTCAGCCTCCAAGGCCACCTTTTGTGCGAAGGAAGAAGTGCGTCCTCATGCCAGATGGTGACACAGGGTCGTGCCCGCCTAGACAGTCCTGCCCCGGTGTCATACAGCACCGTGCTCCCTCCTCACTGAAGATTCTAGAGGAGCCTCAGCCTTTTTTCCACGCCGTAGTGCTGCTGGAAAGGGCTGATTAAATAGATATATGAGGAACACATCTGCCTCCTCTTGCATAACACTTCAGAATGACTTTTCTTTTTTTACTCTTTGGAGAGCTGAAGACTATGTTAACTGAACAGGAAGAATATCGCCATTTGAGTAGAAAATTATCCTGCCTTAGTCTTTTACTCCATCAAAGTGAACCTGGGGAATCTCCCTTTCACAAAGAAGTTCATGCATTAGTCCCTCTCCATGTGTTCTACAGCTGTGGGGGTTTTTTTGTTTGTTTGTTTGTTTTTTGGTTGTTTCCCATCTCACTCAGACCTTAGCATCCTTACCAGCGAGAAAGCTGGATGATCCAGACGGACCTCCACGCTATGCAGTAACCAGAGAGGATGGGCAGGCTTTCTGAGCCAAGTATGCATTTCCCACGCCCCCATTTCCTCCCCAAGAAAGCCGTGCATGTGTGTGCGGGCGATCCCTGTGCTATCTTCAGGTGACCAGCCACCTGGGCATGTCTGCTGGGCTACGGTTTCTCATCTCTCTTTTGTCTGACCCTCAGCACTTTACTTTGGTTTCTGCCTGTCACACTCGAGCTTCCTGGATAATTTCACTTTCTCCCAATTCTGGCCTCTCTCACAGGGATAGTAATTATACTGATTGTGTGCCGTGCTATTAATTACGGGATTTGCTGTTTATTTATTCATTCATTCATTCATTCATTCACTCATTTTTAGACTGGGGGGGGTTAATTGGTGATAACCATGGGCTGTTTTCCCTCCAGATAATTTGGATCACCATCATTAACCTTGTGTCCCGGTGATCTACCATTAGCTTTTTACCTCCATTTTTAGCTCCGAAGTAGAAGAAATCACCATTGTGCCTGATGCCTGGTGACCATTGTGTGAGAACCAAATGAGGTGGGCAGTTTGCAGGGGCTACAATTTGTGGGGAGACCCTCAGAGAAGAAGGGAAGAAGTATGTCTTCCCCCTCTACAAACCCCACTTGTTGCCCAAGATAACAGCTGTCCTCCCAAAATATTCTTGAAATGCAAATGCTTCATTTTATTAATGAGCCCTTCAGTGGACTGGTGTTATCTATGAAAGGACAGTTGCAGGTATTTAAAAATTAAAGGCAAGTACCTCAAGCCGCAACTGCCAGCCCACAGTTCCCCCTGATTACAGGGACTGGAAAGAGCCATTATCCGGGTCATTCCATGGGGGAGAGAAGGATTACAGACTGCACACACTATGAGCACTCCCCTGGAGAAACCACCCCCAAATGTACAGAAATGGCAGTGAAGTCTACGCCTTTAACACACCCAGAGAGAGAGAAGGGAGTCGTTGGCAGGGTGGGTGGGAAGAAAAATGAAGCTCACCCAGGCGGGGCAGATGGGGTTGGGGGGATGCTGCTGCCCCAGGTGAGGCTGTCACTCCTGCCTGTGGTAGATGCCACTGCCCACCCACCCAGTCCGTGCAACCCTCTCTACCAAGATCACCTCCACTGCACTCATTCTGTGTAAGCTTGTTCTTGTCAGCCCCTCATAGGGCCTGGAGCCTGTTGCTGTGAGTGCAGAACAGAGGAAATCAAGACGAGGTGGCTCAGTCAGCGATTCCTAATCTCTGAATTATTCTTTCAAGTGTAATAGGATGCACATTTTTTTTAAACAAGGAAATCAGATTACATTGTTTTTTCATTGCGAACCTCTCACAGCACACCTGGGACAATAGAGAGCTCCTGGGTTTAGCAAAGCTGGTGCTGGGAATCATGCTCTAAAGCATCTCCTTCGCTCTTATTTCTCATCCTATTTTTATTTTTAAAAATTTTTTGAATGTCTATTTTATTAATTTTTGAAAGAGAGATAGAAAGAATGTCAGCAGGGAAGAGGCAGAGAGAGAGGGAGACACAGAATCCGAAGCAGGCTCCAGGCTCCAAGCTGTCAGCACAGAGCCCAACATGGGGCTCGAACCCACGGACTGCAAGACCATGACCTGATCCTAAGTTGAATGCTTAACCAACTGAGCCACCAGGCGCCCCTTTTATCCTGTTTTTAATCTCTTCAGGGACAAAGGAATATAGTTCTGCACTCTCTTTCTCAAAACCTTTGCAATAGATGTGTTTAAGAATTTTTAATTTTTCAGATTTTAGAAAAGTGACACGGGACATATACCCCAGTGGGGGCAATAGCCAGTAACCGTTCCATTAATACTGCTTGCAGTGGACATTATTTACAATAGCCAAGATACAGAGGCAGCCCAAGTGTTCACCCATAGATGAATGGATAAAGAAGATACACACACACACACACAATGGAGTATTACTCAGCCATAAAAAAAAGAATGAAATCTTGCCAATTGCAACAACATGGATGGACTCAGAGAGTATTATGCTAAACAAAGTAAGTCAGACAGAGAAAGACAAATACCATATGATTTCACTCCTATGTGGGATTTAAGAAACGAAACAAACAAGAAAACACTCTTAAATACTGAGAACAAACTGGTGGTTGCCAGAGGGGAGGGGAATGGAGGATGGGTGAAATAGATAAAGGGGATTAAAAGTTACATACTTCTAGTTACAAAATAACTAAGTCACAGAGCTGAAAAGGAGAGCAGAGGGAATACCATCAATAAGACTGCACTAGTGTTGTCTGGTGGCAGACAGTGACTACACATACCAAGGTGAGCATTGACATGGTGAGCACTGACAAATATCTAGAGCTGCTGAATCATGTTAAATACCTGAAACATATAATACTGTATTTTAACTACATTTCAATTTTTAAATACTTTTTGCAAAGAAAACTTTATTTTTGCATTGAAATGTATAAATATTCACCTAACAAGAATAAATAAAGACTACAAATGGTCTCATGCCAATTTAGGTCAAATTTGGTCACCAAATAAATGGGGGGAAGCTCGTAAATTTTCAGGCAGGTCTTGATTTGTAATTGCAAATGAAGAAGTTTGTATACCTTTATTTCAAATTCAACTTGCTTGATCTATAGCTAAGAAACAGAAAATCAAATCTTGTTTTTCTTTAAACTTAAGAACAACTTCTGCTATGAAAACAGTTCATCCAGATGCCAACCACCTTCATCTCAATGAACAGGACTTTAAATCCGTTTCTGTGTAGTGAACTTTAAGTCACCTATGTCAGGAATAGAGTCATTAAGTGGCAGAGACATTTAAACAAACCCATAATTTCCTGGAACGTAGTCTTACTGGCCTTAAGGAAGCATATTTTCAGGATGTTTGGAAATAGTTATTAATTTTGAGGGTAAGGTTTCACATTATAAATAAACGAACATTATAGGGAGTGTTATCACCAGATTTGACCTGATTTGAAAAGCAGCAGCCAGTGAGTGGCGCTCTGTTTACCTCAATTCAAACAGATACCTGTTCTAAATATATCAAGTCAGCCTAATAAAGAACGTGAACAAAGGCAATAAAGGTATCATTCATTTCAGAAAAGTTCAGCAATGTCTACCAAATGCAATAATGCATTTAAATAAATTAAATTTAAATTTATTAAATTTATTGCTGTTTTCATCCGGTTCCCTAGGACATAAAGAGGACTTGTTTTTCTTTTTAATAAATGAAATGAATTTCCTAAAGAATGTAAGAAAACTGCGGAAACTCCAGGGATAATGCTTCCATCTCATTTCTGTCCTGGATGTGTCTAGACATAGACACATAGATAATCCACTGTGTATGTAGATATTTCACTGATGATAAGAACCAGTCAGCAACAGCATTCTTTATTATGGAGCAGATCCTGAAATGATATTATGTTTCTCTATATACAATTAGAAGCTTGTAGTCAACTATCAAGTCTATTTTTGGCTTGCATGTTACTGGAAGAGCTTCAGACCTTATTGAAAGAGCATCAGATCTCATTGAATGAGACAAGGAATACAATGAAAGCTAGCATGCAAGCAGCAAACCCCAGAAAACCTGATTCAAAAAGCTGAGTTCAAGACAATGGTTTCCACTGCCTGATCTTGAGACTATTTTACCAAAAAGAAAAAAAGTAATAAAAATTTGTAGGGCTCAAAGTTTCAATTATCTGTGACTGGTGAGGTGGTTATTTGGGGCTGTTATTCGGAGCTCAAAGGAGAGACTTGCAGGTGTTTTCATTTCTCTCTGAGCCATGTTTGAAGTTGACTTCCACTCCAGAAGGGGGGAAGAACACTATCCGAGCAGCCAGCTACGCCTGAGGGAATCCCAGGCCAGTGAGGAGCAGAAAGGTGAGAGCAGTGGCTGGGAGAGTCTGCTTTCCACTAACTCACTGAGAGCAAACAGAGGAAAAAGTATTTATTGGGGAGAAGCGTCCTGTCAAAAGCTAGCAGTTGCTCCATTTTAGTTTAAATCAGCTCAGGATTTTGACAACGGTTCACGGAAAACTCCTGACACTAATGTCTCTAGTTTGTTCTCTACAAGGTCACTCTGCAGATATCTTTCTATGGGCGACAGGAAAGTGCCTTCAATTTAGGTCTGTTATTTTTGCCCTCTGTTTCATTTTTAATGAAATTACCAATGCACAGAAAACTCGGGAGAGGAATATGAAAACAACTCACATAATCAGCACCTCGAGCGAACTAATACCAATATTCAGAGCTACTACTGAGAGCTTTCCCCACCCCCTACCCCTGCCCTCCCGCTTCCTGGGTTCTGTTCTTAGAAGGGAAAAGGAATCTGGCCCCATCTTCATTGTCAGCTAGAATTCTTTAAACCAAATTTTGGGTGAAGTGAAAAAAAATCCATCCATTACTTTAGACAAATATTTGAAATTCCTCAAGCAAAGAGTGAAATGGTTCAGTTTCGGTGTCAGAAAATCCGATCAGCATGGAGTTGCTCATTTCACCACACCGTTCTCCAGACCTGGCTCTGCTTGGAATCTCTTAGCCCCTCTGGCGCCTCCTCCGTGGTCCACACTGGACCACCATGCAACCTGCCAAGTCCTCCTCCAACCAGAGGCTCTGGGTGAGCGGCCCAACCCCGTACCTCTCTTTGCAACACCTTCCTCTCCAGACAGTATTCTTTCCCACGGGACTTGTCTTTCTTTCTGAAACCTTACTGATATTTGTTTATGCACTCTATTCTGGGGCAATGGGCAGGAGTTACAGGGCCCATCTACTAAAGAGTATGTTCCTAGGGAGCGAGGAGACCTTGATTTTCCATCTCTTGTCTGTGGCAGCAGCTAGCACAGAGCCTGGCTCCCAAGAGCAAGCAGGGAACCGGGCACTGGAAGTAATGAGCATCAGGCAGCAAGCCCAGGAGAAACGAATGAGTCTTGGCTTCCTTTCTGAAAGCAATGTAATATAGGGACAGAGCTCAGCGAAGGAGTCAGGGGCCCTCGACTGCTGTTCAACTTTGCCATTTCTGAGCTGGGCCACACTTGGAGAGTGACCTTACGTCTCGGGGCCTCAGTTTCCTTACCAGTAAAACAAAGGGGGGGGATCTGTTTCTGCCTCGGGGACAGATGCTGGAGTTCAGCAATGTTATAAAGGCTGAAAAGATGGAGATGGCCAGAAGCTGGTGTGTGACATGGGTGAAAATGGCTGGGACTGTTGCAGCTTTCAGAGGTCAAGACAGTTAGCTATGGTATTCTCAGGCCTGCTAAGGTCATGACTATGCCTACAGAGCCCTGGTGAGGCGGGAGACTGTATCTGAAACACCCGAGCGAAGTGCACTGAAGGCCCTGGCTCAGGGACATATGTGTGTGTCCAGGAGGAGGGCGCTGTGTTGCTAAAGACAAAGAAAATCGTTGTAACAAAGAACCTCCTGAAAGCTAAAACTTGCCTTCTCCCTTTAAAAGATTCAATCGGTTTACAACCTTATTTTTTCCCACAATTTTTTTTTCTAAGGAGACTTCCGAATTCACAGCTGTTTTTCCACTCCTTTGCAACAGAGCTTCAGACCTAAGATGGAACATCTGTTACACACAGTCAGTGTTTATTATTATGCTCCACTGAATGCCAGCATCACTCTCCAAAATGTGTTCAAGTTGGGTCTGTGGCATTTCCCTTGAAGTGGGTGCTTTTATGTCTCTGCTAATGGTTGAGAAGAAGAAAAAGAGAGAGAGCGGAGTCTCTATTAAGAAGCCAGGGCTAGGGGCGCCTGGGTGGCTCAGTCGGTTAAATGTCCAGCTCTTGCTTTTGGCTCAGGTCATGATCTTGTGTTTCGTGGGTTCTAGCCCCAAGCCGGGCTCTGCGTTGACAGTGCAGAGCCTCCATGGCATTTTCTTCCCTTTTCTCTCTCTGCCCTCCCCTGTTGATGCTCGCTCTCTCTCTCTCAAAATAAATAAATAAGCTAAAAAAAAAAAAAAAAAAAGCAGCAGCAGCAGCCAGGGCTGTTCTTCTCATTTGCATGAACTTTATGTCTTAAACAAGTATCACCCAACAGGTGGCCAGATCTGGTCCCTAAAGACTGGGTTGAACACAGGTCTCAACCAGGATCACGGGACCCATGGTGTTCCCAATTCCATCTGGGAAGTGTTCTTTGGTGGCCACGGCCATACATCCTGTGGACAGCAGCAGCGCCTTCATGCCAGAGCCCTTGAAACAGGGCTGTCCAGGCCAGTGAGGGACACCTGCTGTTTAAACACTTGTAATTCTTGAGATGGTGCAAGAGTAATCAGCAGTTGGGCGTCTGGGAGATGAATCTCGAGCACTGAGCAAGCTGGATTTTCTGCACCAGCACCTGCTCCCCCGCCTCTTTGGGCAGAGGCTCCTTCCCCTGCCTTGAGGGGTGTCCAGATCTGTTTATCTTCTTGGCTCCTGAAGGAGGCGGCCTTGTTATTGCCCTTCATATCAGACACTGTTCTCTATGATGCATTGGCTTTAAAGCATCACTGCTGAGGAGGCTGCAAGCTGGCAAGTGGTTCCACTTAACACGATGTTGTCACAAGACAATCAATTTCTCCTAAAACAGTGGCCGAGAAGCATTTGCGTCTTTCTGTCACGTTAAGTGTGCAATCACAGGGCCGTAAAGTGGAATGAGCCTCTGCATGCCGACGTGTTTGGAAGCCACCTGTGTACTCCTCTTATAGAGTTTTATTACTGAAGCCATTAGGGACATTCAGCCACTCTGTCCACGTGAACAGAGATGCATCAACCTACATTCAACTATTACCTTAAGTGCAGTTTCTATTTATGTCAGCAGCTCTCTCTTTCCAGACTTCCTTCTGTTCCCCTTTCTCTGATGTACTGGAAGGACATAAACGTTGGCATCACACAGACCTGGGTTTGTGTCTGCAATTCCCGTTCTTACTGCTGGTATTGTAAATAGTGCGGTGTGCCACCTGGCCGTGTTGCTTCAACTTCCAGAGCCTCAGTTTCCTTGTGTGCCTGAGACCATAAGGTCTGTCTCCCTGGGTGGCTGCGATGTTTAACTAAAATAACATGCATAGGTACCTTGCACGAAGAGGGTGCTCAATAGATCTCCACTCCCACCCCATCCCTTTCCCATTGTCCACATTGTTATCTTCCTTTGCACTTGAGTGAGTGCTGGGATCCACATTTCACAAATCACACAATGTCAGTTAATGCCATTCTAAAGCAAGCTCTCCACCTGTCCCAGATGCCCACCAGACACAGGAAGCTTAGTGACCAGGAAGGAGAAAGAGGGGAGCGAAGGGCAGGGGAAAAGCGAGAAGGATTCCTTTCCCACCAAAGGACACCCCTGTTGCTAATCTGGGGCCCACCTGAGAATCTAAGGAGTTCCAAGAAAAGCTATTAAGAGGAAATCTTTTGGTATCTCAACATAAGAATGAACATTTATTTATTGAGGGCTACAGCTTTTTATGTGCATTATTTCATCACTACACTTAAGAGAGTTTTTACCCACCCCAAAGATGAGGAAACTGAGGCTTAGAGACAGACTTTTGGCATGTTACCAGAGGTCCCAGCTAGTAAGTGGGAATCAAAAGCCCATGTTTTTACTCTGCTCTTTCTATCCTCCTACGTTATGAGCAATAGCCTGCTTTCACATATTTCAATTCAGATTTTTAAAGGCAGTCACACTACAAAGACCAAGACGATGAGGTCAGGAAGCTGGAGCACAACAGTCAAGATGCAGAAGCAACCCAGGTGTCCATCAGTTGCTATAAGGAAGTGGCCTGTATGTGTGTACACACGCGCAGCAGAATATCACTCAGCCACAATAATTATGAATCTTGCCATTTGCAAGCTGGATGGATGTAGAGGGTATTCTGCTAAGTGAAGGAAGTCAGACTGAGAAAGATAAACATGTTTCACTTATATGTGGAATCTAAAAAACACAAATAAATGAACAAACAAAATAGAAACAGACTCACAGATACAGGAAACAAATGGTGGGTACCAGGGGAGGGGTGGGGAAGGGGTGGGTGCAAGAGACAAAGGGGATTAAGAGGTTCAAACTTCCAGTTATAAAACAAACACATCCTGGATATAATGTACAGCACAGGGAATACAGTCAGTAGTACTGCAATAACTTTGTACAGTGACAGATGGTAACTACTCTGAATGTGGGGATCATTCCACATTGATATAAAAATATCAAGTCAGGGGCACCTGGGTGGCTCAGTCAGTTAAGCATCTGACTCCTGATCTCATCTCAGGTCTTGATCTCACAGTCGTGAGTTCAAACCTCGCACTGGGCTCCATGCTGGATGTGAAGCCAACTTAAAAAATACACACACACACACACACACACACACACACACACACACACACACACACACAAAATCACTATGATGCAGACCTAAAACTAATAAGGCATTATGTCAGTTACATTTCATTTAAAAAGGACTTTTTAAAGCTAGAACAATAAAAATAGAAGTGTTACCCTTAGTGTAAAACCCAACTATCCAAAAGTGATTAAATGGAAATAAGTATAGACTCTATGACCAGGTTAGAACGATGTATGGGACTTGAACCTTGCCTGTCCTGATGTTAAAACTGGGTGGTGTCACATGCTGGGACTTCCCTGCTTTAGCTCAAGGATCTTTTCACAACAGAAGTGACCTGGCTCAAAGTCACTCCATACTGTCAGCCCTGATCACCACCACATACCCATTCCCTTCTTCATTGGGGTAGAATCACCTACTCTCTCAGAGCCTGGAGGAGTTCCAGAGGCCATTACATTTTATATCCTTTCCTTTTACAGGTGAGCAAACAGAGCCAGTAAGACTACGTGACTTGCCCAGGGTCACCCTGTTAGTGCGCCCTTCCTTCTATTAATGACAGCGTGAATTATTGAAACCTCCTATGATGTCCAGCAGAAAATGTGCTCTTGAAAAGAATTCCTGAAACATTGGTACTAAATGATTTGCATAATAGTGGGGAAAAAAACTGCGACTACCATCACTTCCTCTTTATTTCTAGGACACTTAAACGCTCTTATCAAGAACATTTTGCAAGTCTCCAGGTAAATTATTTTTCTCATCATTGCCATGTATTATCGAAACGTTCACTGGATGCCAACATTCTGGAAGACTGTTACACAAGGTGTCTCCATACAGCCAAGTCCAGGTGCAAGGGCAAGCACACCATGCTGCAGGTGCATGGGTCAGCAGCGTGTGGAGCAGCCCATTTGAGTCTTTAAAATGAGCAGCATCCATCCATCCACTCGAGTGTACAGACACTGGGTCCCACTGGGTTCATTTGCGAAGACTGACACACAGCTGCCTGTGGATGCAGTAAAAACAAGCAGAATAGCTTGTGCAGCAGAGGGGCTGTGACTTTCCTGGGCATGGAGGTGGCCCGCAGAGGTGAGACCTCGGGGGTCAGACAGGTGAGGTAAGGTCAGCAGGTAGAGAGGCTTCCTAAGACCAAGGAACATTGGGGGGAGGTGGGGTGGGGGGATGTTTCCAAGTGCAGAGGGCTAGCTGCTGTAATCTAGGTAGCCACTGCTGGGCTCCAGAGCAAAGCCAGATCTCAGATTTGTCTTTTTTTAAGAAGCCAGAAATCCAGAGTTGTACATTAAATCTGTTTTTTTCCCCTGAATGTTGGCAACTAATTTAGGGGGTTTTTTTTGTTTGTTTGTTTGCTCCCTGCTCTGTGAGCCAACCTTTGGCCAAGTCCTACATACCAGTTTGTGTGCCTGAGCAGAATTTTCTAGGGCAGGAACTGAGGGAATGGTTGGGCAGAGGACTGGAACCAGTATCCACGGTTAAGCATGAGTGGTACTCTGGCTGCATAGGCTTGTCATGGCTCCCCAGTGCTCATGGTGCTTATTCATCAGGTTTATTTACCTGATGAATCAGAAGTAAGATGTGGCAATTCTTCATTCTCGGACTTAATAATCATTCCCAATTCTAGTGACATCCCCTTTGTTTCATGCTTTGCTGCCACAGGGACCTGCTGTATGACAAGAGTATAGGGGACGGAGGTGGATGGAAGCACCAATTCCTGAAAATATTTATTCATTTTAAAAACTAAGTATCAACACAAATGCAGTCATGAGACTTTCAGACAGGCTTCCTTTCAGCCCCTTTTGTTTGGCCCTCGATCTGGAATACTGAAGGCTGCTTTCCTGGCCAGTCGGCATTCTGCACCGACCATTCAGCTCACGGGAGCCAACAGCCACACCAGTCACATGCCATGGCTCTGTTACTCAATTTGGTCTTAAAAACTGTAAGGGAAAAATTACAGTAAAAGAGAATTTGTGGGGCACCTGGATGGCTCAGTTGGTTAAGCGTCCAACTTCAGCTCAGGTCATACATGATCTCATGGTTCCTGGGTTCGAGCCCCGAGTCGGGCTCTGTGCTAACAGCTCAGAGCCTGGAGCCTATTTCAGATTCTGTGTCTCCCTCCCTCTCTGACCCTCCCCTGCTCATGCTGTCTCTCTCTCTCAGAAATGACTAAAACATTTAAAAAGTTTAAAAAAAAAAAGAAGAGAATTTGTATCTGGGCTGATCCTGTGTAGTAAGTTAACACAATTCCTGCCCATGTGACTCAGAGTAAAGTCAGGTCATCAACGTTAGATGAATCTAAATAGATCTAATAAATTCACCAAGCAGATGCCTACTGAAATTAAGAATACTCTTAAGGTTTTCCACAAATACTATAGGTTGGAGAGACGAGGATTATAACTTCATAGTAATGGTGCATTTTATAAAGGCCATTTCTCTTCAGGCTAAGAATTGTGGAAAGTTGAGACAATTAGATGGAAAATTCAGACAGGATAAGCTTACTTTCAAAGTAGATGTTTTTGCTTGGAATCCTCACATTGAACAGCCTTACCATTATCTAAATGTCTGGATATTTGCTGAAACCGAAAGCATATTTGTATTCTGTATGCAGAGTCACAGAGAGGGAAATGGGCAAATGTGTGCAGAGACCTATAAACATGCTCTACATGGGTAGCACTTTTCAACGTTTCCAAAACTACTTAAACCTGTCTAACCTCAGTGTCCCGACGAGGTTCAGAGTTTTAAACCCCGCGCCGAGCTCCTGCCTGGGTTTTGGTTCCGCACTGCCGTGGTCTTAGCAGGGAGACAGACACAGCCCACGCTCTGCAGAACGGGAAATGACGATGCAACTGACTTGGGGTCTCTCCACAAAGTAATGGTTTCAACAAGAAGATATATCCTCCGCATATTTGCAAGTTGGGTTGGAAGGGGATAGCACATCAACACCGCGACTGAAGACAACTGCAAGGTGTGCGTGCGGGCTGCCCACGGTATTGCCAGAACGCTTTCTCCCATATGATGTACATGTTAACAACCTGATGATATGACGACAGAAAGACATATAAAACAGCTATTTTTCCTGGCACACAGCCCTACTGTAAACCTGGAGATATTTAAATAACCCGTCTCAGCCACGATCCTGGCTATGTGTTAAGGATTCAAAGCAGCCACTGAAGTGCATAATGGGTTTCTTCTGCGAGCACTGCTCTGCCCGCCAGCTTCGGGTGCTGTGCATGTTGCGTCTACCCCTGGCCTCTTAGGATGGGAAACATGAAAATTGGGAGGTATAATAAAAGAGCAGGACCTGGTCTCGTTAGCTTGTAGGACATTTGTACGAAGATGAATGCCAATTGTGGAAGGCTAGGGACTCATTTGTCATGTCAAGACAAATTAGTCTGTAAAAGTATACATATATTCCCCAAGATTTCTAAAGGAATGACAATCAGTGTTCTGAGTCTCCATCATTCTTCCATGATGTGCTGCAAACTCTCCGAGGTAATATGCTTCTGTATTATACAATAATACTGCTCTTGAGCCCTGGGTAAATGTTGCCACTTCCTTTTCCCTGTGTACTTCCTCATCTAAGAGTGTAACAGCTGACTGGTATCTGGTTTATGTCTTACTCTTGGTATTGATTTCTCCTCTTTAGTGTTAAACTGAACAGACCCATGAGAGACAAATAAGGGGACCTCAGAGCTTCTTCCCTTTGGGTTCAGTTTCTCCAGAATAGGAAGAACTAGAACTGGCAAATGAATGCATGAACAGACAATTGCTTTTAACCTGTCTATAAATACATGTTTATGTCTCTCAGTAATGGACTGCCCTTGTGAGCAAGTCATCATTTAAGGGTTTAATTTTAATCTACACATCAGAGATGGGAGATATGAAATTGCTCGGGCTTTGCTCACAAGCTCTCTCCCTCTTTTTCAAGATAAAGTAAATTAATTAATGTGTACTTTTCAACTGAAGAAATGATTAAGACCCAGCTGTGTCTGTGAAATCGTAAGTTGCAATGCAACACTCTGGGACTTGTTACTGCTTTTTTTGGCATGAAGAAGAGAGACACAGGTATCTAATATTAAGTGGTGTTCTAAAAAGCGTTACGTTAGCAGTTTGTTTGCCAAATTAACTTTCAAAGACGTCTAAGTTACTAAGTTTGACTTTTCTGCACACAAATCTTAAATGATTGATGGACTACAGTAAAATAGCTTTGTTCAAATCTTTGGCAGGCTACTTCAAAGGCTTTACCACTTTGGAAAGATGAAAAGATATCCCCATTTTACATTATTTTCCTGATAGATCAACACTTACTTGAAATATGCCTGAGAATTATGCGATATTTACTGTATTATGAGTCTTCTTTCACTGTATCCAGCAGCCCCACATGGGATAGCTTTTATTTCTAAGATTTAGGAGAATTTTCTACACATAAAGAGCATCTTTAAGAAAATACAGCTGGGCAGAACAGTATATCTGGCATTTTTAGTCACTACTGTTTCACTGTAAGGCAGTATTTGAGACTAAAATATACAGGGATATGATTTTTTTAAATCAACAATACGACCATAGGATGTGGTTTCAGACCCTCCCTACAGTATTCTTCAGAGTCTAAAGGATCCATTTCTTTCTTTTAAACAGAGACTGTGTGACTTTATGTCTAAGGTCACTCTAGAATTACTGTGGAATTGTATTAATCAAGGGTGAATATCTCAACTAAGGGGTCAAGCAGATAACAGAAATTAGCAAACAGGGCACCAGTACAGGGTGTGTGTGTGTGTGTGTGTGTGTGTGTGTGTCTTTTGAGGTGTGGTGCCTGAAGGGAACTGTCACTTGAGGTCAGTATGTCAGATATTCCGATTTTTATTAGAAACCTAATTTGGGGGGGTGTCTGGGTGGCTCAGTTGGTTAAGCATCCAACTTTTGGTTTCAACTCAGGTCATGATCTCACAGTTCATGAGTTTGAGCCCCATGTCCAGCTCTGTACTACCAGGTGCGAAAGAAACCTGATTGAGATTCTCTCCCTCCCTCTCTCACTGCTTCTCCCCCACTCATGCTCATGCCTGTGTGCTCTCTAAATAAATAGATAAAACTAAAACAACAAAACGAAAAACCACCTCCTAGTTTTTCCAATACTGACAACTACTCTAAATTCTTGAAAGATCCTGATCTGGCCAAACAGAAGATGTCTGGCAGGTGGCATGCTGCTGTAAACCTGCTCAGAAGAAAAAGCATTTACATTGAAAACAAAATGCTTTCTCAGTTGTCCACATTTTTTAGAATGCAATAATTGTGAAATAGCCACTTTTAATGGCCTAAAATTGGCTCAGGACAAAGGAACTCAGACTCTGGGTCATGTGTTTGGAAGCAGCTTTGCCTTGGGCTCAGGTGCATGGAGAAGGAGCATGCGCAGTGCATAATGATTACATGTGTCCTACGTAAAACACAATAATCCGTGAACTCACAATGGAAAAGATACCAAGCTGAGACCCTTGTTCTCTTAAATTTAACTTCAAGGCCATTTCATTTTCTGGAGGTGAATAAAGCTGACTTGCAAAAAAAGAGATAAAAAAAAAAAAAGAAATTCTTTCTTTGCTCTCTGGCAGGGTGAAGTAGAGAAATAAAGTCTCCCCGCTGAACTACTATGAGGCCAGAAGCCTTGCTGCTATATTTCACACTGCTACACTTTGCTGGGGCTGGTTTCCCAGAAGATTCTGAGCCAATCAGTATTTCGCATGGCAACTGTAAGTATCCACAATCTCACTATCCTTGTCTCCCTCGGTGGGCACTGTAGGCTGCAACAACCAGCAAAACATCAAAATTTTCTAAAACTTAATACAACAGGACACTTGTTAGTCACTTTGACATGTAGGTGACAGGTGTCTCGTCAAATCGGTGAGATGGCTGTTCTGTAACTCTGTTGAACATTGCTGCAGCGACACACATGTGAACACGTGTGTGCGGACTGGAAATGCTCCTGCGTACCTCTGACGAAGCCTCCGGTCACTGCAAGGAAGCCATGATCATGCCCGAAAACCTGCCGTGGGAAAGTGTCACACCTTCTGGGGATTGCCAGTGGGGCACGTTTTCATATGTAGCTAATGCATGGGCATTGTTACAAGATAAGAACAGGAAATAATACTGTTTTTGGAGTACTTAGGGACAAAAATTAACTTTTTGTCTACACTTAGAACTTCTATCATTGGTAGACTTAAGAGTGATTCTAAATTCACAGAGGACCTATTTTAACTACTTACAACTTTTCTTTTGGTCTCTGCTTCATTGTCAAGAGGAGAATACCACACGATTAAGAATTCAGTTGACTACTCGAGGAAAGTCCTACCTGTGTGTGGGATGGGACAGCCAAGTAACTACATCTTTTTTCTTTCCCTCCAAAAGACAAAATATTTTATCACAGTAAAGGTGAAAGAGAGTCGTTTACCCAAATATCTATTTTCCCAGTAATCATCCCCAAACAAACACTAAAGAAACCATAAGGAAGGTGTTTAGCATTTAAATGGGATACCAAGGAGATCCATCAATGCCTGGCTTTCTGCTGGACAGTCTAGGTTGAAAAGGGAAATAATTTTACATGAAAGGGAAGTGGCAAGACTTGACACAGGAAATAACAAGCATACAAAAGTCTGGGCATGATTTGAGGACCAAACTGTGTCGTTCGAAATCACTGTTCTTAAAGTGGCAGTCAACCTGACTCAAGGTACCACACCTTAATACACATATCTTAACCTCTTAATTAAGATGGGTATTCTATCTTGAGTGCCCTCATAACGAAGTACCCCAGTGCAAATATGCTGCTGAAAATCCAGTGTTAGCAGACACTCACATTCCTGATAGGAGGGAGACGTGAACTGTTGTAGCGAGCTCCTTGATGAACAGATAAAAGACGTTTCAGAGCAGTGCAGGGGGAAGCACAAGATAATCCCACAGGAAACTTGATATACCAAGGTACATTTTACTCTCTGAAACCCACTGTGAGTAGTGCTCAGATACTGCAGGGGTTTAACGTGGCGGGGTGGGTTCTCTGTGGCCCCGGGATGGCTCATTCGGTTGAGCATCCGACTCTTGATTTTGGCTCAGGTCATGATCTCACAGTCTGTGGGATCAAGCCCTGTGTCAGGATCCACACTGACAGCATGAAGCATGCTTAGGATTCTCTCTCTGTGTCTCTCTCTGCCTTTCCCCTGCTCGCATAACATGTGCACTCTCTCAAAATTAAACTTTTTTTTTTTAAGTGTAGGGATCTGAGCATAAATCTGAATGGTTTTCAAATTAGTATTTACACCCCACTCCACCCCAAAAAGCATTTTTAAACGTGACTCATCTTTCTTTCCTCTTGAGTTTCTCTGGAGGATTGCCAGTGCTCTGGAGATTATAGGTTTAAGGCAGAGAGATTTTTGAGATGTAGGTATTTCTAAAGGTCAGGTATCATTACAAATTGCCGGCTCTCAGCTAAAGAGAGCTGTAGGAAAGCAGAAATATGTTCATTGACTCTCCAAGTCAGGGAAAATTCCAGATCAGCCGTGGCTACACTCAGTGTGACCCTGTCCTGTCCAAACCCCCACTTCTGTGAGATTAAGCCAATTGCTTAACTCAAGAGTGAACTTCCCACAGTTCCTAGAATGCCAACCAACCTAGCGGGGCTGCCTTCAATAGTAGATTATTCCAACTGGACGCCTGTGGAGACTGTATTTTTCTTCTGGCTCCTGGATGAGGGCTCTCGCCTCCAGACCACATTGCCTTTGTGGTGATTGATGGGAAAGCTGCTTTGAAATAGTTTTGTCCGGAGACAAGATCTTTGGCAGGCTGCCCCTCGGGCTTAGCACTCTAAAGAAGATGAAAAGGAAACGGGAAGAAAAGAGCACCTTCATGTAAAGGGTTCACTTGCAAGTTTAACCCCCAGAAAGAGGGACAAGTCAGAAATTGTGACACTCAGAAACAGAAGTCCAGGCTTATTATCATCTGGAAATGAAACTGTAACTTGATCGTCCCTTACAGAGCACTTGTCTATCACAGGCTTTCCTAAAATAACAGACTCATTGGAAATGGAAAGTGGTGGCATGGACTGACTCAAATATGGTTTTGTTTTGTGGCCGGGCCCCCCTCCTCTCCCGGCCCTGTCAATTCTTGGCTTGATTTCCTTTCCTTCTCTTGCCCCATCTCTTCTTTTCACAGATACAAAACAGTATCCGGTGTTTGTGGGCCACAAGCCAGGACGGAACACCACACAGAGGCACAGGCTGGACATCCAGATGATTATGATCATGAATAGAACCCTCTACATTGCTGCTAGGTGAGTGGCCTTGTCCTCACATATGCCCTCAGAGCTTCTGATGACAGTCCTGAGATCCGAGTGTTCCCGGGATACCTCGTTTTAAAGATCATGATATTCCCAAACAAACGTTATTTAATTTAAAGGCTACCTTACTTTGTCAAGCCATCATTCTTTCAAGATTTTCTGTATCTATTTAACTGTAGGTGGATTTAGGTTGAAGTAATTGCATATTTTGGAGCTTAGACTCAAATAAGCCACTGTCCTGAACATATATGCAAATATCTGAAGCAACCAGTATGATACTTAAATTAACTTGAATATGTAAACATTTATTATATAGGATGTGTGTATATGTGTTAGTATTTTTGTAGTGAATGTATGGTGTATCTCATTACTGTCATAGAATGGCAGTAGAAAGGTTTTGATTTGGATCTAGTAAGAAAATACTCTTCCATTGGGTAATGTCATCTAAACAAACCATGTCTTAAGGCTGAATGGCAGGGTAAGAATACAGCCTAAACAATGCTCACATGGACTTTAGGCTTTTGTTGTAATTCTATTCTTAACTTAACTGGACCATAACTTCTCTAGACATACGTGTCCTATGTCAAATGAGATCTTAGGTTAAGAAGTCCCTTGGGATTGGGGTGCCTGGGTGGCTCAGTTGGTTAAGCATCTGACTTCAGCTCAGGTCATGCTCTCACAGTTCATGGGTTCAAGCCCCATATCAGGCTCTGTGCTGACAGCTCAGAGACTGGAATCTGCTTCAGATTCTGTGTCTCCCACTCTCTCTCTGACCCTTAAATAAACATTGAGAAAAAGGATTTTACTTTATTAAATTTTTTTAAATGTTTTATTTATTTCCGAGAGAGAAAGAGAGAGAGCATGAGCAGGGGACCGTCAGAGAGAGAGGGAGACACAGAATCCGAAACAGGCTCCAGGCTCTGAGCTAGCTGTCAGCAGAGCCTGACGCGGGTCTTGAACCCAAGAACTGTGAGATCATGACCTGAGCCGAAGTTGGACGCTTAACCGACTGAGCCACCCAGGCACCTCAAGAAAAAGAATTTAAAAAAAAGAAGCCCCTTGTTTTTCTAACAATATATGGTCCCCAGTTTTGGAGATACATGGCTCATTCAAAATAATTCTAAATGAAGAGTGACAAAGAGCACTATTTTGTGGGGTTCCACTGTGATCTTGGGTCTAGACTGATTAATCACTTCACACTGGGTAAGAAGACATAGACACTATGTTTGTGATACTTGTAGGACTGTGAACATAGATAAGCAACAGCTAAATAACAGTGCATGACTCTTCCAAAGCACTTAGGTGTTGTAAAATGACAAGCTAGGCAACATAAAGCAAAAACCACTGGCCACATTAAAATACCCTACGAGTATCCCAGGGAGCAATGCCAAAACACTTTAACAATTTTACTTCACAAATACTTACAGGGTATATACTACTTGTACGAGCTATATAAGTCATACTATGTAAATTTTTTATAAATGTTAATTCATTCAATCCCGGAGGGGAGGGGAATAAAAACAACCTTAGGTGAAAGAGCTATTATTATCTTCATGTCTTACAGGAAGAAAGCAAGGTACAGAAAGGTGAAATGTCTGGGCCAAGACGGCAAAGGCAGGATTTGAAATGGGGTGGCCTTGCTCTAGAATCTGGGGATTTACTTCCTGTACTAGGCAGCCTACTAAGTAGGAAAGCCGGTCTTATTTGTCTGGCAGTACCCTTCTAATAGCTGATGCCTAAGAACCTAGCCAGTGTGGGTATTCATTAGAAAGCATTCTCATTAGGTTCTCAGCAGGTGCCTCTCTGGTAGAATATCAGGTCCTTCTGGGGCACCTGGGTGACTCAGACGGTTGAACATCCGACTCTTGATTTCGGTTCAGGTCATGATACAATCCCAGGGTCATGGGATCAAGCCCCATGTTGGGGGGGCACTTTAGATTCTCTCTGTCTCCACCTCGGCCCCCTCTTCCCCAATCATGCTCTATTTCTCCCTAAAATAAAAATAAAATAAAAATTATTAAACGTTTAGAAAAAGAATATCAGGTCCTTCTTAAGGATCATTTTTAGTTTCCTAAATGTAGCAGGGCTGGAAGGTTACATTTGTACCCAATTATCTATGGGCAGGTCAAAACAAATGATTACACACTGGATCTGTGATATTCTGGAGTCAAGAATCTGTGAATGATTCACTTTGTAACTGAGTCTCTAGCAGACTGCCCCTACACCAGATGAATTAATGTGGGTGTGGACTGCAGGTCCGGGGCGGCACCAGAGTTAGGAGCAAAGTGCCACGCAAACTTAAAAAGTGACCATTAGCCCAGCCTGTTAAAACCAAGACCGTTGTTATCTTAACCCTCATTCCCCGGAAAGGAGAGGGCAGAAACATAAGGGAAGAAAGGAGAGACACACTTTCATGGCTTTTTTGAGACTATAAAACAGACTTGGGGCACCTGGGTGGCTCAGCTGGTTAAGTGTCCGACTCACGATCTCACAGTGTGCGGGTTCGAGCCCCAGGTCAGGCTCATTGACAGTGAGTGTGGAGCCTGCTTGGGATTCTCTCTCTCTCCCCCTGTGCACCTCTCCCACTGGCGTGTTCCCTCTCAAAATAATTAAACTTAAAAAATTGAATTAAAGGGGCGCCTGGGTGGCTTAGTCGGTTAAGCGTCTGACTTTCGCTTAGGTCATGATCTCACGGTTCGTGGGTTTGGGCCCCGCGTCGGGCTCTGTGCTGATTGCCAGCTTGGAGCCTGGAGCCTGTTTAAGTCTGTGACTCCCTCTCTCTCTGACCCTCCCCTGCTCATGCTGTCTCTCTCTCCTAGAAATAAATAAAACATTTAAAAAAAATTGAATTAAAAAAAAGACTATAAAACAGACTTGCCTTTTGTGAAAGGTCAGATTTGTAAAACACCCTCACACTGACATGTTGGCTTCCACTCTACACACGCAGCCCCTTCCCTTCAATCCACACCCCCGGGAAAACTCAAAGGGCTCCCTGGCCACCATCTTGAGGGTCCCTCCTCACCCTTCGATTTCCCAGCACTGCCCAGAGCGACCCCTGTTCCTAGGCAGCAAGGGACACAATGTAAAGTTTTAATCCTTCCTCCAGGCTCAAACCAGGGCAAGACAATTCAGTTTTGCTCAGTGGAGGGGGGAAGAGGGAAGTCTTTAGATTAAGTCAGTTTGTGTTCAAATAACTTAATTCAATAAGAGTGGCCTGTGAACCCTGAGACGAACATACAGGTAGCTGGGACTAGCCCTCCACCCTGGTCTTAGGTTTAGCACAAAAGCGCGGTTTCTGTTTGCTGGGCAGTGGGTCTCTTGGATATTGAAAAAGACTGCTACTGTCCAAAAGATTTCATTCACAGAATTCCACCTTTTAAAGGCTTCCCGGTTCTTCCAGGCAATCGGTATCAGCAATCAGAAGCCAAGGCCTACCAAGAACCCAGAGATTGAGTGAGCCTTGATGGCAGGGACCCCTTTCAATTCTGCTTTATTACTATCCATTTCGAAGATTTTTTTTTGTTGGTTTGTTTGTGTAATCTCTAAAACTGCTAATTAACATAAACAGGCTATGCCAGAAGGGGGCAATCCGAGAGCTTTCTGAGGAATTGCCAATACATATTAATCAGTTGTTATTTTACAATTCATATATTCCACTCCTACTTAAAAGTTTTGGAGGAGAGGCGGCAAGGAAGAAACTAGAGCCATTGCAAACCTGATACTGAAGTAATAAGCAATTCCATCCCAATAATGAGCCTGACCCACAGCACCACCAATAAAGTCAAACAAGTAATAAAAGAATGCAATAAAACTGCCTTGAAATTAAAGGTCAGAGTGATTCTGGCACCCTACTGAGGTTCCAAGAACTTCCCAATTCAGCAATTTAAAAAAAAAAAAAGCAAAAAAAAAAAAAAACAGGCTCACCACTCTCTTCGACCACCCTCTCTCTCACACACGCATGCGCGCGCGCACACACACACACACACAGAGGCTCACACGCTCACAGTTGCAAGGAAATTTTGTAAGCCAACCGCCTTGTCCCCAACTTTTATTTTCACATGAGAGAGGCAGTTTTGATTTCTCTTTCTCTCTGTTGTAATTTTCCTAAAAGCAGTAGCAGACAGATTTCCAAGGAACCGTAGAGGAAAAAATTAAAGTGAATCCTGACAGCAGATCATTCCTTTCTTTTTTTTCTTTTTTTCCTTTATTCTTCCCCCCTCCCTCCACTTTCTCTTAAGTAATGAGGGGTCTTGAAAGTCTACATGTGGGAGCCTTGAGGTCCTGGTTGAAAGCTGTGGGTAATTTTCCAGCCCCAGGACTTCCTGCATTTTAGAAAAAGTCAATGTTATTTCAAGGGAAAACGAGCTGTTTTGCTTTCCCTCACTAGTCCCCCATCTCCCTAGCTGAACGTAGTTCTTTTCTTTTCTTTCTTCTGAATTTCAGACAAAAACGCCCTTGTACTCTGCTCACACAGAAGGGGGTGTTTAAATATAGCCCCACACCTGAGCTGCCGATTCTGTCTCTTCCCTTCCAGGGGGAGATTGGCAGCAAATCATAAAGACGACCAAATTTCTCAACAAAAACAAGAAGGTGAACAGAAGCAAGAGATATAAACTTAAGTTCAAGTACATTTTAGACCTTAATTGACCATCACTGTGTGAAGAAAATAGTGCTTTCTGGAAATAATTTCACCTTCATCATCTCCCATCTTGTCAATCAAATCATCAAAGCTAAGGCTGAAAAAACATTTTGTAATGGGAGAAAGAGCCAAAGATTAGCTTTTTGTTAGCCCCTGTGATGAACAAATGTGGTATGCTGACTATCAAGTGTTCCGTATGTGGATTTGAAGATGTTGTAAACGCATGTGAACCCATCCGTGTTCTGGCTTTGGGGTCCATTAAACTTTCAGAGTCCTCTCTCCTGAACTACTCACATACAGATACTGTAGTTCTGGTTTGAGGGACACCATGGCGAAGTTTTTTTTTAAGATGTGCCCCCTCCAGAGAGATCCCATGATTCGTCAGAAGTAGCAGTGTTATCCGTCAGCACCTCTTGTAGGCTGAGCGGTTCCCTTTTTCTTGCATGTGGATGTCTCGTTTTTTAATAACATGGATATGGATTTATCTTCCTTGAATGAGATATATACTCATACTCATTCAAGAGAAAACTAACTACCTTGACTCTTGTGTTTGACACTGTTAATTTTTCCACTGTTTACAGGGACCATATTTATACTGTTGATATGGACACCTCACACACAGAAGAAATTTATTGTAACAAAGTAAGTAGTTTTGCAACCATCTTTCTAGAATGATGAGCTTTAGGATAGTTCTTGAAGGAAATATGCATTTTAAATGCATTGATTGAGATGACGTGGCTAATAATTTGGAACTTTTTGTGAAATCCTACTAATTTGAGGCTAATACATGGCCAAAAACAGTTACATACTTCAGAGTTTATTCATCAAATATGTGTACATATATAACTTTGGAGTTTTGGATCATTTCTAAATTCCTTTAATAAAATACTGCCATGTTTGTCCAGGAAAATATCAGTTTTCTTATGTAAAATTTTTGCCCCACAAATGTTTCAATGTTACATTTCCATGTCTTAAGGTATTAAGTTTGATTTGACTGTTGTGGCTCAGGAATTTGATCATTATCCATTTCAGACAGACATAAAATATAACCTAAGCTTCCCCTATAACTCCACATGGAGGTATTTTACTTAATAAAATCTGCCACAGAAGCAGACGATTCCTTCAGTCCATGAATTTACGTGGAGTGTAACCTGAATTAAATCTTTGTCCACCTAAAGTGAATGTCCCCTTTATGTTTAAGTAAATGACTTCCATATTTTAAGGAAAAAGCGTGCTTTTTGAAAACTGATTTATCAACTGAAAGGAGAGGGCCAGGACATGTATTTTATCAAAATGAGTGTAATTTAGCATGTTGATTTGTATATTTTATGTGAAATTTCCACACTGTTGTTTGTTCCTCCTTCTCTCCTTCATCTTTATCTCAAAAGAGAAGACCATGCCATAGTTTAATGAATAGATAGAGGAGTTCAAAATTAAATGAACGGTTCCCATCTCTGATCTTTTGTTGTTATGGTGAATTAATCATGGAGAAAGGGTGCAGAAAGCTTTCAATAAATATACGTTCAGCCTCCATCTCCCCAAGGGAACGCTTACTTCTGAAATCAAATGCAACCACCTCTGGACTCTAATTGATTTCTTTCTTGGTCCCTGCAGAAACTGACATGGAAATCTAGACAGGCTGATGTAGACACATGCAGAATGAAGGGAAAACATAAGGTAGGCAATTTTCATTTCTCCTGCAGCTGCCACTTTGGGTTAAGTTTCTGACTGTTATCTCCAGCCATAGATCACGATGCGGAATGGATCGTCAGAGTCCCTTTTCCCTCAGTAATTGCTTTTTCCATCAACTTATTGAAGGCTTTAATTTGCAGAAATAGTTTGCTTTTAACGTGATGAAATATTACGACAGCTGCTGGGGCTGCATCATGAACTACTTAGGGGCACCCGGGATTACGGCCACAAGGCTGGTTGCCCCGACCCTTCTGAATGCACTGTCCGCCAGCCCCCCACACAGGCCCAGAGCCCTCGGGGAGGTCACGGCAGCGCTCAGAAAAAGGCTGCCGCAGACATGCAGGGGGTTGTGCCTTTAGTCCTAGACCAACATAAAAACATACTTCAGCTGGGAGCCTTGCAACATCAAGGGACCCGGGGACATCTGGCGTTAAAATTAATATAATGGAAGGCTCGCACTTCCAGGCTTGCCTTCCTTTCATGGCATAAACACACTGGCTCCTGTCTACACCATGTTTCAACTGTTACAAAAGCAATTGCGGTCAGCGTCATCTTCTGGTAGACAGTCAGGAGGGGCTCAGCAGGTTTTTAACAAGGGAGCCCCACGGCCACCTTCGCTCTAACCTGATGGCCCACAGATCACGGTACACAGGAAAGAATGCATTTTCTATACTGAACCGACTGGCTACAAACGAGTCTGAATTATTTTTCAGGATGAGTGTCACAACTTCATCAAAGTTCTCCTAAAGAGAAATGAAGATACTTTGTTTGTCTGTGGAACTAATGCCTTCAACCCTTCCTGCAGAAACTATAAGGTAAATGCGGTTTTGTCTGTCGCGACCACACAGGGCCGGATGTATTTCATAATTTACTGTGATTATACCTGCAGTGACCTAAGACGGTAATTCAACACCATCTGGGTGCGTCTTGCTCGCTGGGACTTAACGTATCGCTCCACGCGAGTGATCCTGAGCAGGCCTCTAAGCTTCCTGTTTGTGCAGGACTGACTGACACACCTTTTGGGGGCCTGCCCAGCAAAGTTCGTTTCTGTTAAGACCCTATTCTCTATTGTTAGGAACACCAGCAGACTTTCCCATGGATACCATGTGGGTTTCCCCTCTTCTCCCTTCCCTTCCCCCCTCCCTCCCACCATCTCCTCTCTGAGCACAAAAACACACTTCTGTTGGGAGTGATTGCTATTTTAAAAGGTATCTCAAAAGTGCGCCACTGGAAACTGTAGACTTTCTTCTAGGTAAGATTTCTAAGAACACAGAAATTTAATTCCACTAAGCACTCCGCTTACTTGACTGTGGCTTTACCTACTCTGGCCTTTATGCAAGGCGGGGAAGCGAACTGTCGAAGCATTCATACACGCAGCCGGTTCTAGCAGCTGACAGGGGGTACTGCCAAAGAAGCAGGAGCCGCCGGCTGAAGGCAGGGCAGTGATCTGAGGTCTGGGCTCCACACTTGTTAGCTCTCCTTGCCCCTTCTTTCTGCCTCAGACTTCCTTTCAGCAAACACGTATGGAGCTGCTCAAATGGCCAGGCACTGACTGGGGGTATAAGGACAAACAGGAGGCCTCCGTCCTTAAGGAAGATGAGAACCCCCAATTCCAAGGGGTTGTGCCCTGACATAACGCAGAGCATTACAGGGTCACGTCAGAAAGGTACTAACCTTAGCCTGAGATGAGGAATCTGAGGAAGCTTCTAGAAGAAGGGAGATGACCCCTCTCTTCAAATGCTCCCCCTGCTGCTCTCACATATGGAACATGAGCACCTCCAGCCCAGAAGACACCCTAAAGTTCAGTGAGTACAGAGACCAGGTCTGTGGGTGTCCAGAATCTGACCCAAATACCTCCGAACAGGCGCTCTGCTAATTCTAGTGGGGTAAAGAGTGAATGAGATGCCGAATTCTTTATTTAAGGAAGTCTAAGTTAGCCAAATGAAGGGAGCAGGGCATTCCAGATAGAGGGAACAGCATGAACAAAAAGGCATTGAGTAAGAAACGGTCTGTTGAGCTTGAGAAACTTTACCTGGTTTTGAAGTGCTGGACTGGGAAGTGACAAGTTATAACAAAAAGGAGGCTGGAGAGGGAGGTGGTCCGGGGATAAATGGGAGAGAAGAGACTCAGGAAATACTTAAGCAACAAAAACCAGCAGGATGTAGGCACTGATGAGAAGCACATGACAAGGAGAGAGAGGAGTAAGGAATGACTGCTAGGCTGTCTCTTGGGTGAGTGGATGGATGGAGCCGCCACGGGCTCAGACACGGAACGGAAGCAGAAAGGCGGCCTGGCTGGCTGAGGCAGGTAGTGAGAAGGCACCCGAGGCTTCAGTGTGGAGCATTGGGAGGGCACCCAGCTCTGGATGGGTGGCACTGCCTGCTGATAGAACGGGAACAGAGCTAACGAGAAAATGAGTGGCTTTGCCTTGATTTAAGGAGAGACATGGGGAGAAGAATACATATTTGGGTTTCACCAGGCATGAAGTGAACCCTGAGGGATGAGAAATGATTGGGGCATCTGGGTGGCTCAGTCAGTTGGGCATCCAACTTTGGCTCAGTTTGTGGGTTCGAGACCTGCATTTGGCTCCGCCCTGGCAATGTGGAGCCTGCTTGGGATTCTCTCCCTCTCTCTCTACCCCTCCCCTGCTTTCACTTTCTCTGTCTCAAAAAAAAAAAAAAGAAGAAGAAGAAGAAGAAGAAAGAAAGAAAGAAAGAGAAATGATGGGCTCATATCAAAACCGGAAGGCTCACCACCTGGTGTGACAGTGTTAAAAGACCCTCAGCCTTAGCACAGACATCAAAGGGAGGGTCTGTTTGACCCCCACAAAAAGCTCATCTTCCCTCTTAAATTTGAAAATGGGCACGAGCAAGGCCAGGATTAGGGTGAGGAAAGGGAGGCACCTGCCTCAGGCACGGGAAGTAAGGGAATTCCATACCAAGGTTAAGTGATTTTTTTAACGCAGTATTTTTCAAAATCTAAATTGCTGTAGAACACACTACCCTCTAATAGCAAACTTTTTAATAATGACAGGACCCATTCGGTCTGTAATGGAGGCAGTCTGTCCACACTCTTACTCAGGCCAGTGACAGCGTGTAGCTGACGTTGTGACTTTAATTCTCCCACTTAATATTCCATCCCCGTATGTCATTGTTTAGGACTCATTAAGATTAATGCTTTTCACAATTCCCAACCAATTCCCTAGCTGGAAAGCTATCTTTCATGACAAATTACAGGCTTCCTCGGCACAGGGATACCCGGGCCAGAGTGGTCTAGCTCATTCTTCCCGCACACGTTCCATTCCAGGGGTGCCTCACCCAGGGCGACACCTCCCACTTCGCACTTGTTCCAGCCACCTCTGCTGAGGCACATTCAGGGGCCTGGGCCTCACAGGAAACCACACACGGGACGGTCTTCCCACACAGGCCTGTCTGTCTGCCTGCCTAGCACTGCAAGTGGTAGCAAGCACCCTTGACATCGGTCAGAGAAGTGCCGTTTTCAGACTCAGGGCACTGCAGAGACATGCTGTCCCTTAAGCACTTTGTATGAACGGATCAACATGAAAGGTTCAAAGCAAAAACGATGACCAGTCTTCCCCGCCCCCCACAAAAGAAAACCCCAGGTCTCACAGTGCCGAAGCATCAAGCTGATTATAATAACTTGAAGAAGAAGGGTAATGAATTTTCGGTCTCTACCTCTGCACCATGCCATGATTCATAAAGCTTTTACTACAGTAAGTATTAGGAAGATTACAGCCCCCAAAGAAGATGACCTGGGAAGGAATTCTGAAGGCTGCCCACTATAAATCTAAAAGTTCACTCTGTACCTTTGGCCTTCCTGTTCTCCAAACCTCTTGAACTTCTGCAAAAGTAATTATCTATACCCTCTGGTGATTTAATTTCCCAGGGGCTGCTGTTAAGTCTGAGATTTGGAGGCTACCACAAGGATTAGTTCTAACTTCATGGAAAGAGGATTTCACCGTGGCATTGTTTTGTCTCTGGACCCTTCCAGACTCACACACCGAAACATTAATACTTCCCTGCTCCTTGCCTTTGACTGGCTATAGCTAAGGCCACTTTTTTTTCTTTTTTTTTTTGAAGTAGATTCATTTAAAAACCTAAATCCTCCCTTGTATACTGTCTCCCCATTGCCAGGATTACAGCGTGCACTGCTTGGGATAAAGGCATTTCTGCTGCATCGCTGTGTACTAAGCATTACCTCTGAGGACATGCCAGACTCACAGATGACAAAGTCTGTCACAGTCCAGCAGGATGCTCTTCTTGGGATAAAATATATTTAAAAAAAAGAAAGATTTTCATAAAAATGTGCTGAGGGGAGAAGAGTACATCTACAGGATGTCTCAACTAAACAAATAAGATGCAGGAGATAACAGAGAGAGGAGACAGGGGCTTTCTCAAAGTGGTTACAGAAGACAGGTCCTGCCATATCCGTGAAACTGTTTTCTGGGGGGGGTTCAGGGCAAAAAGCATCAATGATGGGACAACACTAACAGCTGTTCAGAAAGCACCTCACTCTCCTCCTGGGCAACGACTCCAAATACTGTGATCTAAGGCACCGTGATGGAGTGCTAAAGGCCTTTCAGAGGGTTCCCCCCTCAGCACCACTGCTGTCTTAGATTCTCCCAGTTTCATATCTGTCGTCAAACACTGCAAACTGCCAGATGAAAACAAAATACTCTCACACTATACAGAGAAGACTGGACCACGCAAGGTTTAAAAACATTAATGAGGTGGCGGAGACCACTTTACGGACCCTGTGGTACTGAGACTTACATGCAGGGGAGAGCCCATAATGCAAGGAAGAAGAGCATGGGGTAGGCGGCGGGAGCCACCCAAGTGCTGGCCAAGGTAGGGCCACCCTCTGAGGAAAGTTAGTGGCTGGGCAGGGGAGGCCAATTTCCTGCTCGCATCACAGCTGAGTGCAGGTGAGTGACAGAGGGTCTGTCCCACTAGGCTATTCAGAATGCTAAGTTTCTCCCTGCCCCTACCTCTGCCTGCTCCTAGGACCCTGGAATGCTGTACTGGATGCTCTGTATCTAGTGGGTGGTGTGTGGAAAGAAAGCAAAAGTGGAGGACCTCAGAAGGTTTTTAGAGGCAAGACCCAGAGGTGGCAGGCAGCCTTCTACTCACATTCCCTTGGCCAGAGCTCATCATGTGATCACACCTGACTTCAAGGGGGATGGTGGGGGTGGAAATGTGGTTCAGTGTGACACGGGGGCAAGGGAAGCAGAACCTGGTGAGTGACTGAACAACTAGCAAGGCTTTGCCACACTCACAAATGCCTATGAAGCTAGGCAGGTACCTGCAGGAGTAAGACAAGCAGGTGTACATGTATCGTACGGGTAAAGAGGCCTTGATGCTGAAAGCCATATGCTTGTTTGGGAAAAATGGCAGAGTGGCCATTACTTAGGTTGTGGCTGGTTGCCACCACTTGGGAAAAAAGGTCCTGAATTAACTTTCCCACTTGCTCGAAAGAAAAGTAAGAAATCAGGTGTCATCTGCAGTCTCCTTATTTTAAACTAGAGCTCTTGCTTGCTTATCTTTCTTCTTTTCCTTTGATTTCCTTTCTTCCTTTCTTCCTTCGTGCCTTCCCTCCTTCCTTCCTGACATACCTAACAAAACTCACGGACAGCCCAGTTACAAGCTCCAGCACGTAGGAACGAGGCCGAGGGTGGGCACACAGATGGATGTCCAATGGCCGCCCCACACCTCACTGCGTTTCACTTGTGTGACCCCCCTCACCTTCTAGGCTTCTCCTTCTGATCTACATGATTGGAGGCTGGGACATGTTTCTGAAGTTGGTGCAAAAGGCCACCTGAGCTCTTACTGCGTTGATGTTTTTGCTCCTTTACTGATGCCATACTATTCTGCAGGCTAACCAGATGGGGATTCCAGTGTCTTCTACTGGGATTTAACCAAAAAGGCAGGACTCCTCACACAAAACAAAACCAAAGATGGAGATCATTCCTTACAGAGTTCATGAGTCAACGGATCATTTAGAGGCAGCGAGGGAGGGAAGGAAGTTTTCCCAGTGATTGCCTTAAACATTCCTTTTCCAAGGAAAAGATGCATGTTTCTAGGTCATTTCAAAAGGATATTGGAAATCTATTTACTACAATGGTTAAGAGGCAAGCAAATACAACTGAATCTCAGGCTCTCCAAGCCAGAGAACCTTGGTCAAGTGACTTAATCTCACTAAACCTCAGTTTCCTCATCTGAAACCAACAGACTTATCTCAGAGGGTATTTGAGGATCATGTGCACTTACGCATATGAATTACTTAGCACATTACGTGCTTCATAAATAATAGCTGCCATGACTACTGTTGGTTGTCGTTGTTCCTAATTAAGTCCTATTATTTCATTTAGATGGATACTCTGGAACCTTTTGGGGATGAATTCAGCGGAATGGCCAGATGCCCTTATGATGCCAAGCATGCCAACGTTGCACTGTTTGCAGGTAAACCACCTAGTTTCTTCTCACTGCATGTGCTCTCCTGGGCCTGTCGCCACGCACCTGCTCTGGAGGTTTCGTAGAGCCACAGTCATGCTGCACTTCTCTGGTGAAAACTGCAATTAAGAACACCTTCTTCCACTTGAAATTCATATGGAAATTTTAATTTTGCTTCGTAAAAGGAGTCTCTGCCACCTTACCCATGCTTGCGTGCCTTCAGAGAAGGATAGCTCTGCTTCAGCTTTGCACGGACTGTGCAACATTGGCCACTAGGGCATGTTCGGGTTCAAATAATAAAAGATCCCACCTCAAACCAGCAACGTGGATTGATCATTCAAGCTAGGATTGACTTTGGGGGTGGTGTGATTCAACAGCTCAGTGACATCATACAGGACCCAGGGCCTTTTCACCTCTCTGCTCTCGAGACTTCAATTCTTTATCTGAGAGACACCGACCGCCCTCACAGTCAGTGGGAGTGGGGGCTGCCAACCCCAGTTGGGAGTTGCATGCACTCCTGTCCACATACAGAAGGGGAAAGGAAGGAGACAAGCAGCGAGGCCACAAGCCCACAAGTTTCCAGCAGACACCTCAAATATCATTGACCTGTTTAGGGTATGTGCTTACTGGTGATGGAAAGATAATACGGCAGCGGTGATGCTGATTAGTCTAGGGTGACACACACTCCTCATCCTCTCTCCCCTTCCTTCCTGGGAGCTGCCAAGGATACAAAGCAGCGAAAACTAAGCCATCATCTTGAGACTGGGATTCTCGTGTATAAGTGCGTGCGTGTGCGTGTGCATGTGTGTGTGTGTTAATTAGGAATTTATTTAGGAATTCATTGCCAGCTGTGTGGAGGTGGGTGTAGCTCCAAGAAGTGTTGGTATAATAGTGATTGTTATAGCATATAATAAAGCAGTTAGCTATAATTTCCATCACAACAGCTAAAAACGGATACGTCCGCGCCATGAGGAACCTAAGGGCTCTGATTATGAAACAAGATTAGCTCCTCGAACCTCGCCCTCCGTGTCCTACAGTTGGGGGCTGATCTGAAGGCGTGGACTGGAGAAACGGCCTGCGCCAGGAAGGAAGGGACCCTCGGGTTTGCCCCCAGAAGTTAGGGCACAGCACTGGCAGGATGTGGCCTGGTACAAAACACAAAGCCCTGTAAACCTACCAGTCGACACGGACGGGAGCAAGACCAGTGCACAGAGTACTTGAGTGGATTCTCAAGTGCGTAACTTCAGCTGCAGCACCTTACTGACCCACGAGCCTGCTGGCCCCATGGAGGATGTGGCCTACGGTGGGAAATGTAACTGTCAACCAAAGAGAGGACTTGTTATAGCCTGAGGCAGAAAGGGGACAGTGTCAGAGTATCAGCTAAGGCCACCAACTTTGCAGCCACTATACAGAGCGAGCCCCATGAGACGGTACTGTGAGAGCCCCTCCTTCTCCCCCTACAGGTACACATGGACAGCTTTTCAGTAGACCGTTTGAGATCCCTTAAAAGCTCATCCCTTATTAATAGAAGATCCTTGTTGGCAACTGAATGGTTGTCATGTTAACACGAGGGACGGAACAGTGCTCTGATTTAGAAGTAAAAGTCCTGGTGAGATACCCAGTGTTGAATGTAGAACAAAACGCATAACGGAAGGGGCTCCCCTGGTGGCTTAGTCTGGTGAGCGTCCAACTCTTGATTTCAGCTCAGGTCATGATCCCAGGGTCGAGGGATCGAGCACCACAATGGAATCCACACTGGGTGTGGAGCCTGCTTAAGATTCATTCTCTCTCTCTCTCTGTCTCTCTCTCTCTCATTCTCTCTCTCTCTCTCTTCATCCTCCCCTCCCTCTGCTGCTCTCCCCAACTCACACGTGCTCTCTCTAAAATTAAAAGGAGAGAAAGGGCATAAGGGAAAGTGGGTGGGAGGAAAATTAAACACATGCCGCCCTCCTGCTGCCCACCACCACCCAGCATATCTGCATGACCTGGGGCTCTGGCTGTCTAAGAGAAGCTGTGATTTTTGTAGGTCTATTTATCAACAGATAGGTTTCTGTGGTTCAAATCTAACTAGTCAACCTTTTATTGATAAATGGCTGTTGATAACGCAGATGTCAAGACAGCTCCAAGTTGAACCTGAGCAAATTTCAGTTATTTTTAGATCAAAAGCAGACATCAAGACCTCTGCTTAGAGAGATCTGGACAAACTTTTCTAAAAAAGCCATTACACCTAATGGGACTAGAGTGCATATAAGCCACTCCGACATACAACTCAACATAAGTAACCACTAAACGTGAACCAAGGAACTAAGTTCTACTTTTGAACATAATTACTATTTCTGTTTCACATACTGCATAGATTTTACTATTCTAGAAGGTCCCATTTGATTATTTGTGTGCAGGATGTTTCTTAATCCAGGAAAAGAGGCCGAAGTGGTAGGGATTAATCTTCAACTTTCTTCATCCTCTTTTGCCTTAAATATACCCTAACCTAAAGGACATCCCCCAAAAAGCATGAATTCCCAAAGGCCAGATTCAACTCGGTGTCACCCCTTCCCCTTTCTTCCTTGCTTTAGCAGCTTAAGTGTCAGAATGTTTTCAGTTCCTGACTCTCAAATACTGAAGCAAATATCTCTTATTTCAGCTAGACTGTCAGGGCTCAGTGGCTCTCATGACTGAAGTGACCCTCATCATGAATATAAGGAGCCATTCAGTCAGCTTTTTTCTTTTTCTTTTTTTCTTTTTTTTTTGGCTCGTAAGCCCCCTTTCTCTGACTCCCCTCACCTGCCCAAGCTTAGGACTCTGTCCCTTCTGCACATACTTAAAATTTCTGGTGATACAATCAGCTTCTGTCTTTCCCTAGGCTCCCATCTAATCCGGTTTGCCATGGTGTGGTGGCAGTAGCAGTGTCCAGGGGGCCTTGGCCTTGAGATTTCAGTCAAGGTCCATCTAATCAAGAGAAGCAAACAACATTTTTCATTTACTCTGTTCCCTGAGCTGCTGCTGCTGCTTAGAAATTGCCATGCAATTTAAAAATGAAAAATGCTTCATCTCTCAAGATCCTAATTTAAAATGGTTAGGAATGTGGGCCAAGTATTTTCACAGCGACTCTTGGATGTTCCCCAGTCATCCTATCTCATTTGCCTGATGTAGGAAAGCAATCTGGGGGATGTCTCTATTACTCTCCCACGCCCACTGTTGTGCCCCCACCCGTTCACGTCTTTTCTTTCTCTTCTAAGATGGAAAACTATACTCAGCCACAGTGACTGACTTCCTTGCCATTGATGCGGTCATTTACCGGAGTCTGGGAGACAGCCCAACCCTACGGACCGTCAAGCATGATTCCAAATGGCTGAAAGGTGAACCAACAATTAAGAGAGAGAGGGGTGGGTGGTGGGGGGAGGGGGGGGGTCATATCCTGAGGGGAATTTAGAGTCTGGAGAGTCCAGACTGGAGTTTCATTTTGGTAATAGCTGCTGACAGACAAGAAGGTGGAAATGGCATCTTTTGCCCCAACTGGTTTATTTAACTCCCCCTTTCCATTTCATGAGTTTTGGAGTATTAACACACCTACCAATGCCACTACAATAGAACACACCACATTCATCTTTCCTGTCTCAAGCGCTCATTCCGTAGTCTAACATGAAAAGAACTGTACATTCCATTCACGGAAAGGAACAGGAGATCAGAGGTGGTGGGGAGCAGGGAAAATGCTGTTCACAGCCCTGCATGAGTCAGGGTTCACGCGGAGACGCGCACCGAAAATCCTTTCTGTAATAGGGGCATTCCGTTGTGGAAAATAAAATTACAGACATATGAAAATTCATTTATTCTTCATTGTTAATTGCAATCACTTCTGAAAGACAGAATTTTGTAGGCTCGAATGCCTTCTGAAATTACCAGTGCTTGCTGGTATGGTCATTAGAAATGGTTCATGTTAACCCAATGTCTAATGGCCCTACACTTTTAATTAATATCATGTCTTTGGTTGCAGCTGATTGAAGTTCTTTTAACTCTGTGTGACATGTCCCCAATTAAAGTGCCATTTGTCCACAGAACCGTACTTTGTCCAAGCAGTGGATTATGGCGACTACATCTACTTCTTCTTCAGGGAAATAGCAGTGGAGTACAACACCATGGGAAAGGTAAGAGAGGTGGATGACTTACCCAGTGTTGTTCTGAATGACCTTGTTGTAAGAACCATAAATCTAATCACAAGGTCATCATTTTGAGAAGACACGGCCAAAGTTTGGTGGAAGTGAAACACTGTTCTGCCTCAGAGCCCTTTAAGGTTTTCCAGAACAGTCCCAGATTGCAGGGAACATCTTAAATATTTCTACTGAAAATGTAATCGACAGATGTTTGTTTGGTTGATTTCACACTGAGTTTCAAGTATCTTGAGATGTGGTTTCCTTCCAGGTATGCTGATCATTTTTTTGTTTTTGTTTTCTTTTTAATTCAGTTGTTCCACACAGAGTAAATATCCAGTATCTTTAAGTAAAATGAGAACCTTGAACGTCTTTTACTGCAAAAAGCAATAGAACACTCACGGGATGTCCATGCTAGTTATTTTTACCAGAGAGTAGATCAAGGTCACTAAGTTGGAGGGCACAAATTCAGTGCCAGGGCGGCTTGCAGGGTTACAAGAATTTGGAGTATGAGATTGAGGGCCCAGAGGCAGCTAGTGCTGATGGCAGAGATGGTGCATACAAAGTGTGCTTTTGTTTGAGGAAATAAAAAGCTGAGCAGTCTGTATGGAAATGAGTTTATCTGGCTGGGAGCTGATCCCCTGAAGGATTTATGGCTCTGTATTAAATGCCACAGCCTTGTCTTTCAAAACACGCTGTTCCAATGAGTCCCTCACCCCCTTTTTTTCCTGCTACTAATTTTAGAAACACATGATAAAATTAAGCACCTTGTTGTGTTTCTGTTTTCTAAGAAAGGCAAATTCTACTAAGATCTCGAAAAGTGAGTGCATTTCATTTTCCCTGTGTTTTTCCTCTGCAGGTAGTTTTTCCAAGAGTGGCTCAGGTTTGTAAGAATGACATGGGAGGGTCTCAAAGAGTCCTGGAAAAACAGTGGACATCTTTCCTTAAGGCTCGCCTGAACTGCTCAGTTCCCGGAGACTCTCATTTTTATTTTAACATACTCCAGGCGGTCACAGATGTGATTCATATCAATGGCCGTGATGTTGTCCTGGCAACCTTTTCCACACCTTATAACAGGTAACCGTGCCCTAGCTCTGCTGACCTAATCCGTCCTTCCCGGCTTCCTTTCCCCCTAGGGGGTTCTCCCCTAATGCACAAGATTCACAACTGACGCAAAAATTGCTGCTTAAGTGCTGTTTTCATCAACAAATTAATAGTTAGAAGCATTATTAGCTTAGGATTTTAGGGGAAGTAATTAAATAAATTATAACAATATCTTCTATTTATTTGCCTGGCGTACAAACACTTCTTGTGTGTTATTTCTAAATCTCTCCAGTAATAATGGAAACTGAATACTGTTGCCCTCTTTTTACACTTGAGGAAACTAAATTATATTACCTCTTCCAAGTCAGGAGATGAAAGAGGCAGCTTTAGAACTCAAGAATATTTCTCCTCCCTCTTCAAGGTCACCTAACGTTCTGTTTGACTTTTACTGTTTCTATGACTAGATCGGCAACTTTTAAAGTAAAAACACTGAAAATTTAAGTGCTACAGAGAGAAATTTAGGGTTCCAGCGAGTCCATCTCACATCCCCACCCCTTGGTTATTATCCTGTCAGAGGTACCTGGACCCAAACACCATGGACTCTAGGGGCACTTGAGTTTGGACTTGGAGGTCATCAAACACTGTACCTAGAAATACTATCAGCTTATTCATTCCTATTTTTGTGTTTATTTAAGCTAAGACTCTGAGTAATCGAATGACGCAGTAAAAACTGTTCTTGGAGCAGCAGAAATGTGTAGAGATTAAAAACCAGGAGGAAGACAGGCATGAGATTCTCTGGTACTAGCACTCCTAAACCTTAGAGTCCTTGCACACTGTATAAAAATGATTGTGATGGTGGGCATGGTCATGAAATCTAAAAACACATACTTTATTCTCATTTCTGTATAGAACTTTAGAAGTTCTGCATTATCTTCCTCTGGGAATACAGGGTTTTGTTCTGGATTACACGTATTATACTTGCTATTCTGGATTACACTTCTAAAAATCTGATTAAGAGTCTAGATGACAGGCAAATGCATGATGAGACTGGAGGGCAGCATATAGGAAGAAATGCGTAAGAACTAGAGAGTCTGAAAAAGAGCGCGCCGTAAGATGCACTGATGTTCCCTTTGGTTATATGGAAGATGAGAGTCAAGAACTCTCCACTGAAGATACGTGAAAATATGAATCCATATTGCAACAAGTATTCAGTTCAATTTAAGTGAGCCTTGACCATCCACAGCTATTTTAGACTTGAGAAACAGAAAAGACACAAAAACTCAGGCCATGACTATTCACACTTTGAAATCCAAGAATCTAGGATCGTTTAAAAAGAATACTGTCTTGGTACACGGGAATGCAGGGGCTGGTAGAATTTCAGAGCGTATTTCTAGTTTGTTTGGCCAGGGGCAGGGGGAGGGGTGTTGAGGGTGAATTGTGTAATTATAATACAGTAGTAGATTCTTAATGTGTTATAGAGACTCCACGTAAAGGATTTTCTGAAAAGACCCTTAGGAAACCCCCAGTCAGTACATGCCTATTTGGCCTTAGAAACCATATTTGTTCAGAAAAACCCAAAGTTGATAAAAAGGCACATACCCATTTTCATCTGCAAATTAAGAGTTTCAGTGATTCTGGTTTCATTCCTTTCCACTTCATCCTCCACACATGCAAAGTTGGTCATGAAGACCTCTTCCTAGTCCTTTAGGTGCTTCTCTTTGCCATGGAGATAAAGCCCAAGTTCCCCAGCAGAGCACACAGGCCCTCCCCCTGCCCCCCCTACCCCCCCCCATGGTCAAGCCCATCTCCTCCTCCAGCTCCATGGGCTCACTGGCTGGAGCTAAGAGGTATTTCTTGGATGTGCCATGCCTGTTGGTACCCTTCTCCCAGCCAGGTCTGCCAGTCCATCCGATGTGTATCAGCTGAGACCCTATGTTATCCACTGAACATTTACCTATGTTATTTTCTGAGCATTTAATGTTGAAGATTAGGGATTCTGTTAATATATATGCTGAAGAAACAGAAGGAAGGAAGAAAGGAATGAAGGAAAGATGAACAGAAGGAGAGAGGGAGAAAAGGTAGAAAGGGAAAAGAAAGGATTTCACATGCAATTCTAACCGTGGGCAGATTATCAAACTCTAGGGTTATCTTTAGTTATTACGAGGATGAGGTGCCTCATAAGATACTTCAGTATTTATCCTGTTTGTCATAATATTTATTTTTTAAGTTTATTTATTTTGAGAGCGACAGAGAGCATGAGCAAGAGAGGGCCGGAAAGATAGGTAAAAAGAAAGTCCCAAGCAGGTTCTGCACTCACAGTGCAGAGCCCCATGCCGGGCTCGATATCACAAAATGTGAGATCATGACCTGAGCCAAAACCAAGAGCCAGACGCTTAACCCATTGAGCCACCCAGGTGCCCCTATATGTCATAATATTTACAGTAAATATATATACTTTTAGGAAATGGAGATGTGAAGAGTGTTTTACCAAATTAAATACATAAGGCTAGAGCTGTGAGATTCCAAAACCAATGGAGATCACCGTCTTATCTATTCAATTCTGTGCACGATGTATACATATTCTACACACTTTAAAATCCATCCTGCCACTTTGATTTAAATAAGCTTTCTAATCCTCTCCCTAATTCTTGCTTTATTAGTAATACTTCAGTAATTATGTTATGAAATTAAAGATGGCATAAAACTCTCCTAATCGTGTAAGAAGTGATTTCCAAAACCTTCAACATTTGCAAAATCAAGACTAAATCGTTCTCTCTGCCCTAGATGATGTTCTCACACTACAAAGCATCTGTGTCTTTCCCAGGATGCTCCTGCCTGTGCAGTGGCCTACCACCTCAAACCCTGACTAAAACTGTGGGCCAGCCGGTGCCCGAAATTTATTTGATCAAATTCAAGGAACAACCATACTTCAAAACACACATGGGCTGGGGGAGCCTGAGTGGCTGAGTCTGTGAGGTACCCAACTCTTGGTTTCAGCTCAGATCATGATGTCTTGGTTCATGAGATGGAGCCTGCTTGGGATTCTCTCTGTCTCTCTGTCTCTCTGTCTCTCTCTAATACATAAACTTGGAAAAAAAAAAAAAAAACAACACGAGTTCAAAGAGTTGTGCCCAGATGAATGAATAATTCATGCCTTCTTTTCATTAATTAAAAAATAATCCCAATTCTTTTCAGGAGTAGCAAGGAAAGATACAATTATAGGTAGAGATTACTGCCATTATTATTATTTAGCACTTAACAGAGCACTTTATTTGCAAAATGTTCATGCTTTAGAGACTTAAATTGTTTAATCTTAATGCAAATAAATATGAAGTAAAAACTGAAATGGATAGTGACTAACATAAAATAAGCATGTTTTCCTCACACATACCTTCTCACTGTCCTTGGCTGGAAAAACCAAATTCACAGAAGCAATATGTGGACAGTGCACCAATATTAGAGATACAGAATGTTTTCCAAAGATTTTTCTCTTTGGGTTAGTGACTTGAAAATTCAGGGAATTCATGAACCTTCTAAACTACCAGTTCTAAACAAATGCAGTTCCCAAAGCAATAAAAACATGTAGGGTTTTTTTCTTTTTTTTTCCTCTCTGAGTTTGCCGCCACTAGTCCTTTAAGGCCACGGATGCAAATGTGATTCAGAGAAACATCTGTCATATATACTGGGACCCTTTACATTCACAGTGATCAGGGTGTGAACTTGAAATTCCACTGCCCGTAATAGGGAAGTTCTTTGTAATACGTTTTCCAAGCTGCACACATAACTGTCGTGAGAGGAACACTGTGTGAAATGTTGTTACAGCATCCCCGGGTCTGCAGTTTGTGCCTATGACATGCTTGACATCGCCAATGTGTTCACTGGGAGGTTCAAAGAACAGAAGTCTCCAGATTCCACTTGGACACCAGTGCCTGATGAACGAGTGCCCAAACCCAGGTACGTGTAAATATTTATACGGCTATTCTGAACTACAAGAAATGGGCATCTTGGTCCCAGGCAGTGAATATCTTAAGAACTGCATACTAGCGCCTTCTGTGCTGGCCACAGTGATACAACTAACCAAGCAACAGAAAGATCTATGAGGCCATTTGCCTTAATCCCCTTAACCAAGTTGCATTCAAAACAATGACACGCTAGTCTTTTGCTTAACCTCTACCTCTGGGGCTTATCCAAGGTAATCCTAGGATGATGGGAAGCATCCAGTCCAGCCAGCCCCACTGGTGTATGGTTCAGGAAATTGAGGCCCAGAGAGTTAGAAAGTGTATTGTACAAGTTCACAGACCTGTGTGGATTATTTCCACCGCTCCACCCTTCCTCCCTTCCCTTCTGTCTCTGAACTCTAATAAAATGTGGAATATAAATGGTGATCCCTGGAGTTTGGTGACCAGGCTAGATCAGAGCTGAGTCCAGGACTCCAGGGTAACTGCAGGTAGAGACAAGTGAGTGCACCGGGCCATCAGGTTTTCTCTGGTCTACCAGGTTCTAGTATGTTTTGGATGCAGACTCAGTGCATATCCCTCCACCAAAACATCCCCCGGAATCGCTTGCATGGGGAACCTATTGTCCTGAGCCCAGACAGAGACCTCCTGGTCCTTTGTAACCTCCAACAAATCTTCACACTAAATCAGCGAATTCATTCTCTCCCACCCAGACAGGATGAAACCCTCTCCCAAACAGGCGCCTGCCCTTGTCATGCCACACACGCTTCAAACTTCCATTACAGCATTTGGCATCTAAGTTCCATAAAAACATCCCAGTGCGTCCAGCTTCCTCCACGGAATTGGTGTGCTTCTGCAAAGAAGCCCAGCATCTAAACTTTTTGGTTTCCAACTCTCTCCTTCAACCTCCAATCTCCAACCACCCCTGTTGCCCCCCACCCCCCCACCGCAAGACACACACAAAGCAGCCCACTTCATTTAATTGAGCAGACTCAGACAACATGAACCACTACACCCGGGGGAGAAACCTCTGTGGCTCATCCATCTTCATCACCTGAATTATCTGGGGTGTGTATATACTCTGTTGCCCCTGTAGAGCAGACTAGTGTGCAGAAAGCACACTCTGGCAACCTCAGAGAGATTCTCTAAGTCCCTGCCTGGCAATGTTTAGCTACTTTCTAGATAAGCAGGAGAGGGTGTTAAGCTTGAGGAATGAGGTTTCAGGGAGTACTTAAATAACATGGTCTCCTCGGCGCAGAGAGACAGTGTCAGCCAGCCACTGACAGGGCACTTCAATTTTCTACTGGTGGCAATGTGTTTCTCCCACCCTTCACGTGCATTATCCCTCTTTTTGCCAACATCAGATGCTCTCATGGGGCTGGCTTGATTAGTGCCACGAAAGAGTGTGTTTGTGAGGCCAGATCATGCCAGTGTTATCAGGGTCCTATTTACTCTCCGCGACCAGCAGGCAGAGCAGGGCTGTGGACAAGGACTATTGTTGGTGTCTCCTGGACATGACTTTACCAAGCTGTCCCGTGACTTCCTGAGACCACAGAACTTCTTATAGAAATTAATTTCCACTGTCATTGTTCAAAAATAAAAGAAATGACCTTTCAGGAGACAGTCTTCAGTGTAATTGGCTTTTCATACGTGCCCAACTCAAACAGAAAGTGAAAACAATAAAAAAAACAAAAAAACCCACCCGCTCTCTGACCCCCAGGTAATGAGGGAGGGTGAGGTGCAGCCTTGCTGGTATACATTGCTGCCTGGTGGCTTTACGAATGCCTTTGTTTTTGACATTTGTGGAGAAGTCAGCCGATTCTCTCCTTGTGTGGAGCAAATGCCTCCAGAACTTCCAGCGGGGTTGCAGGACAAGGTAGAGCAGTCTCTGGCACAGGTTTGCAAACCACACACTTCCTCTCTTGTCTAAAGCTCCATCACTGTTTATGAGGTTAGTGCTTCTGGGGGGAAGCCAAGCTGCCCCCAGCTGACGCTGAACTGCCCTGGCTGGAGCTTCTCTATGGAATGAGAAGGCGGCAGAGAGACAATCCAAGCATATTTTATTTAGTGGCACTCTGCATTGTTCAACTTCCTCTCCTCAGCCTACGGTACGTTGTCCCACGTGCCAGATGCTTAGGGAAGCAGTTTGTTCAAAGAATTTGCCATAAGGCACGAAATAAGCTCCCTCCCCCTGTTTCTTTTTAGGCCAGGTTGCTGCGCTGGCTCATCGTCCTTAGAAAAATATGCAACCTCCAATGAGTTTCCTGATGATACTCTGAACTTCATCAAAACACACCCACTCATGGATGAGGCTGTGCCTTCAGTCATCAACAGGCCATGGTTCCTGAGGACAATGGTCAGGTGGGTGTCAAGCAAATCATGTCCTAACTGGATTCTTCCCTACTCCATCACATGCTCATAAAACCTATCAGTGGATCATGATTTGAAATGCCACAAACATCTTCTGTTACCCTGGGCATTGATTCAGCTGTGAAAGGCTGGCCAGTTGAGTGCATGCCACAAAACCCCCATAACCACATTTCCAGTGAGAGGAGTTCTGATATTTTCAGAACTGGACGCATGCCCGTGATTACGCATAATGAAGATATCTCCTTCCGGGTCAGCCTATTCTAGGCAAAAGCAAAGAAGGAGTGAAGGAGACTAGTCAATGGCTGTGGATACCTATTTGGTTGGATATGGCTGCATATATGCTCCAGATTCCACCCGATTATTGCCCTGGGTTGTTAGCCATCCGACAGGCCAGCGATGAAGGGAACACTTGCACAAGCATGGTCATGTAAAGGATTCATACTGTACCATTTGTAACCTGAAGTGGTGTCCAGAAGAGAGGGGATAGTTGATTAGAAATCTGTGATAGCATTAAATACTCCCTTTTGTATTTATTTGGAGCTTATTTCCAGATGAGCACGATGTCCCAAGTACCATCCTGCAGTGGTAGTCAGTGAACAAAACGTCATTCAACCTTACCACCATTCTTATTTTAAGTAGGCCCCGTGCCCAGTGTGGGGCTCAAACTCACGACCCTGAGATCAAGAGTCACATGCCCAACTGGCTGAGCCAGCCAAGGGTACTACCACCATTTTTAAGCAGTGATTTTATTGAAAGATATTACAGTACTATAATGGCTCTTGCCCATAAAATGAAAACTGTGGTATCTAACTTGCAAGAGGGTTCATGTTTTCTGGTTTATGCCATGGTGCTTGGCACAAATCAGTATCCGTGGCATGGTGAATGGCTGAGAGATACCAGAGAAGGATGATGTCCTTCACCCTTAGCTTTAAGTGGACCTTGTTTGGAATGCACATCCTCATATTAATTAATGGTGTCATCAGCACCCTACCTGTCCATCCTTCAGAACTGTCAGCCCCTCTACACACACTTGGAAAGCTTTCCAATCTGACCTCTTGTTGACAAGGCTTTCCAGAGTATGGAAAACTGGTAGCCATGCTCTTCTTTTCAATGTTAACTGAAATGTTATATGCGTTCCATGGTTATCTCCTCCCCTCCTCATGGGACACATCCGCCTCTCCCTGGTGCTCATGGAAGAGATCGCTGCTGAGTGGTTTCATATGGCTCGGGCTGTTTCTTTGTTATGTAACTTGGCCTCCATAAATACATACCTCCTTTCTCCCCGTGGAGCCACACTGATGTGCCGCATATGGAAATGAAGGCCCAGAACAGCTTGAGAACATTATCTGTATGCATACATTTTTCTTGAGGTCATTACTAGAAAGCGATGTCACAACTCTTTGAAGTGGAAAAGGGGACCCTTGAATGACAGACCAGCAGAGAGATAAAAGCTGTGATCCTGTCATCTTAGATACCGCCTGACCAGAATTGCGGTGGACACTGCTGCTGGACCCTATCAGAACCACACTGTGGTTTTCCTGGGATCAGAGAAGGGGATCATCTTGAAGTTCTTGGCCAGGATGGGAAACAGTGGTTTCCTAAATGACAGCCTTTTCCTGGAGGAGATGAGCGTTTACAACCCTGAAAAGTAAGTAGACTGTTGGGTTCTTTCTCAGTAATTATTTGTCATTACGATCCTTTTCATTCAGAGAAAAATCTGAGGAGAGGAGACTTCAGTTGAGTGCGTTTTTAGGGGGCTTTTAGTATTGTCTGCAAAAAAAAAAAAAAGGCATTATTTTTCTCCTTGCCAATAAATGTGTGTTTATATAGAGACACGCACAGGGCCAGGGAGACGGGCACCTTTTAGGATCTGTTTCACCTTCAGTGAGATCAAATTAAGGGATCACCTTGTGGGCCAAGAGGCAAGGTGGCAGGAAGAAGAGACCTGAGTCGAGAAAGAGTGTTAACGGTATGATCATGCCTTATAAAATCAGGTGCAGCTACGACGGGGTAGAGGACAAGAGGATTATGGGCATGCAGCTGGACAAAGCCAGCAGCTCTCTGTACGTTGCATTCTCCACCTGTGTGATAAAGCTTCCCCTGGGCCGCTGCGAACGACACGGGAAGTGTAAAAAGTACGTACTTTGCCTCACAGACCATGAGAGTCCACGGTGGTGCTTAGAGGGGAGTCCAGGGTAGCTCATGGTCATCTTTCTCCTGCAGAACCTGTATCGCCTCCAGAGACCCATACTGCGGGTGGGTAAAGGAAGGAGGTTCCTGTGCCCATCTGTCACCCAGTAGCAGGTAAGGAACCAAAGGCGTGGAAGAGCATAAAGTGGCCCCCAGCCGCCGGGCTTTCTAGATGTACGATTACCTGTGCTCTCACACACTGCTGTCATTCAGCCTTCTGTGCACAGATCTCATCAGTGGGACTGCCGGCCAGTCCTCCTTCCTCTTCCCATTTCATGGAACACCCCACCATCACATGTGGCAGATCTCCAATTGATTAATCACCCATCCTGAGATTGATTAAAAACACAGAGTAAAGAAACACTGCGGGCTTCTGAGTATTCCCTGGAGAGTGGGACAAGAAGGCACATGCCTTGATCACTGCAGTGTAAGAACAGCAGCGGAGAAAAGAGGCAATAGGGTACCAATTAGATTAGTGCTGCGGTCTGCCCAGCCACAGCAAACCTGGCTCCTCTAATTGACCATGCAGGGCCAAGAAGAGCTCACAGAGCATTTGTTAACCGATGCATTTGTACTGCAAGTATGGTGTATGCATCCAATAAACCATTCTCCTGCACTGAAGAACAGTTGACCCTATTACTCGTTAAGGAGTCAATCAATTCTTGGCAGTTCTCCAACAGATCAGCTAGATTGGGCCAGTCTATCATGCCTGTGATTTGGGTGCTTAAAATTGTCACCCTGGTTTTAAGTGCTTAGATGGCATTAGTTAAAGGTTTCTTTCCGTTATTTTAGTGGATGTGAAATCCGGTGCACATCTTTGACAAGTTATGGCAACTCGAGGAAGGTGCCATATGGTAGGACAGTTCCGTCTTCGCCACTCCGTCAAGTCCCCCAGGCCTTCGTGGCACTCTGGGCCTCCTCTCCTAGCTCAGAATAGCTAGACAGACAGGAGGGCACATCTGATGACCACCACATGCGAAATCTGAGGCAAAGCATTCCAACAAGCGGAGCTAGTGATAATTGTGAAGCCTGGCCTGGAAATCTAACGCAAACGGTTGACTATGTATCACTAGATCAGCTCCACAAGTAGCAATACTGACATACTAGAACTTTCTATCTTTTCATGGGGACCCTCAAAGTGAAGGAGAAGAGATCTCAAAGCACAAGGAAGGAAGCTAAGAAATGACCTATCTCCTTTCTAGGTTCAAGGTGTGACCAAAGGTAGTAAGACTGACTAAAAAATCATTTTTAAGTCATGGGCACCTGGGTGGCTTAGTCAGTTTAGCCTCTGACTCTTGATTCAGCTCAAGTCATGGTCTCACGGTTCATGAGATTGAGCCCCCATGTCAGGCTCCAGGATGGGCATGGAGCCTACTCATTCTCTCCTCTCTCTCCCCCCCTCCCCCCGCCCCTCTGCTCACGTGTGCTCTCTCTGTCTCCAAACAAACTTTAAAAAATATCATTTTTGTCAACATGTGAATTCCAAATTGTTCCCTTAAGGATATATATAAATATATATAAATATCTTTATATTTAAGCATACACACACACACACACACCTGCTTAAAACATGGTAGGACTCTCCTTGAAAAGTGGCCTTCAGGGACTGATGAATGCTGGCTTTCACTACCACTGAAAATCTTTATCCTTTGAATATGAATTTGATTTTTAACATAGAAAAAAAGACTGGAAAACAAACATGGTGAATTATTAGATCAAGGTGTGACTTTCAAGACAGTTTCCGTATATGGTCCATAAAATAAACTCTAAAGACAGCTGCAGAACAGAGTTTCAGTCATGTTGTGAGAAGCGGTACAGAGTTCTCCCCAAACAGACACTTCTCCCCTGGACAATTCCAGTGTGCTTATTTTAAAAATCAGATTATATATATTAAGTTTGGTCTAGTTATATAACTCGTACAGCCCAATGGTGACCAAGCAGACTTGAAACAAAAGTGAGCATGAAGGTAATACTCCAGAATCACAGGGCCACAGGGTCTCAGGTGGTCTCAGTGAAATGCACCACCATGTCCCATCCCCTCAAGGGAGCTCTGTACCCACCAGCCATTTGTTCCTTTGAACACTTTCTTATATAGGCTATTTCTGGGCAAGGAAATAAAGGTCCAGGAAGGTGGTGCTGGGGTCAAAGAAAAAGTAGAGAGGAAAGGATTTTCTTTTTCTTTTTTTCTCTCTATAGACTTCTATATCACTTAAAAAGAGTTATGTTGACATTTAAACTTCTTAAACATTTAAGAAATGCTCAATCTGTAAAAGAAGGATATAAATAATCCGCAAACTAAATAACTCCCTGAATAATAATGGAATTAACTGCTTAAACCGTGGAGAGTCACAGAAGACTCATTTCTGTAAACTTCAAAGACAAATTTTCAAGCTGTTATCTACTTCTGGTTTTTGCACCTGCCATTCAAGTTATCAAACTGTGTTGGTTTCTTTAGTGAAACTTCAGACAACGTTCTGGTGTAACAACTCACGATATTGAATTTGTTTCTCCCCCCCCCTTTTTTTTTTATTAAAGACTGACTTTTGAACAGGACATAGAACGTGGCAACACAGATGGCCTCGGAGACTGTCACAGTAAGTAAAGCTTTTTATCCATCCTCGTCTTTGTGCAAAGACCCTTTTATCGGACGGCCTAGAAATGTCGCCCCACATGTGGACCTAGTGAGGCTGGCACTAAACCATGCATAAGTAACAGAAATCATCTTCTAAGTATCAAATCAAGGAAACAGCATGTTTTGAAGCCAGTGTTGTCGATGCTGTTGCTATAAATGCTGGCACCTATTCCATTGTCACAAGGCTGTGGAACAAGTTCACTCCAGAGAATAGTAATTATAGCAGAGCAGTATGTTAGATCAACATTTCCATTAAAAAACTAGTTTAAAAAATCATTAAAAAAAACATGTTTTTACCCAGTAATTTTTTAGCCAAATAATAAAAAGATTGATTGCTATGCTTTCGCTTTTTAATTGAATGGGAGTGTTTTGAATGTATCGACTAATAAAAGTAATTATTTTTCTAATTAGATTTATGTGTGTTACCATTCACAGTAGAGAAAATTTTCAGAAAGAACCCACTCAAGTACAGGGGGACTCAAAATAACCTTTTTATCAGAATTCACCTTTTATGTTTACCTCAGAGTTCATTTCCAAAGTTATTAAATGGTAACATTTTAGTTGGAACTTCGTATAAAAGGTCCTGGTCAATCGTCTGCCCAGTTGTCCTAATGATCTGATTAAATATGAATATTCTCCTGAATATGTTTATTCATGCTAATTTACAGAAGAATGCCATTCTCTTGGAAAATGTTTAGTTCGCAGTGTTTTAAATATGCTGTATGATGAATTCTGGGAAGCCTGCATTCAAAATGGCACCCAAAAATGGCTCCTAAGGGAATGAACCAGGATTACTCTGATATAGTGAACATCAGAGATGAAACGCTAATCTTTGAGCCATGAGTACTGAAATTCTGACTCTAAGGTACCATTCAACTCTCTCCCTTATCTCGTTTTGGAGATCAAACATAATCAAATAAAGAGGGCTATGGGCAGCCTCATCTCCAAATCTTTTGTATTTATTTTGTTTGCAAATATTCTATGCTGGCAAAAGCGTCTTCCTATGTCTTCAAACACAAAATATTTATGAGTTCAGAAATCAACATGGGGGACAGTGGCATCACCAAAACACCTCTGTTTCTTGTGTGAAGTGAGACAGTTGGAGGTTTGATCAGTGGGTCTTAATCACGTTGGTGCCTTATGGCTCCATTTTCAGGGAAATAAGTTTTGGGTTGTGCATGTGTCTATGCGAGCAAACTTAAATTAGCTGACTTCAGTGAATAATTTGCTTCATATTTTTAGGATTTGGTGGTATGGGCATCTGTAGAAAATAGGGGTGTGAACTGAGACTGAATAACTAAACACGTGAAAAATGTGAAAATGGATGTTACTGTCTCCATCACGTGTCCACAACACCAGTAGGGCTCACACCACATGTGTTTTAAGGCCCAGGAACCTACCGAAGCCTCTCTATCTAACATGGGGGAGACCTTCAGGCCAAAACCAGGGATTTGCTCTTCAATCTCAGTGGTCAAGCCTCCGTGTTTTCATGTGCTTCCTGACCTAGAACTCTACTCACACTGTGACACTTAGGGTGCTAGCTTAGGTCAGAAGGTGCACCTGACCTTCTGCTGCGTTTTCTAGTGGCTTCTCTGCTCTCTATGCTCCTGCTGGAGCAGGACCTATTTCTGTGAGACATATCTATTCACACAGAGGCATGCAGAGGGTTCAGATGATTGGTGCACAGTGACTCTTGAACAGGATTTTAAGGGGAAATGAGGAAATCATGAAGAGTCGGTGTCAGAGGCTGAGTAGCAAGCAAGCTAACTGAACTGGTGATCTGACCCAGACACACAGCACCCACATGTGTGTGCGTAGCCTATACGTGTGTGTGAGTATTTTTATGTTTTTAATTTCCCAATGAAAACCTCTGCTGAGTTCAGAACATTGTGATATTGGACAGTTCCTCACAGCATGGTCGAGAGGATGAAATGAGAGAGAATGTACAGAAAACAGTATTTTGCAAGCATGGTCCAGATGTCACTTATTTTGCCCACATACACACCCCTCTGTACAGAGTAAGGGGCATAGAATGTCAATTCCCAGTGCTTCTTCTAACTCATGCTTTTTCTTTGAGTCTTGGCAACAAAGGCAGTGACTTTGAGGAAACTCGCTTGGGAAAGAGATAGGAGAGGATAAAATCGGACCCAGTACAAAGTGTCTTGTATTACAAGCAGAAATGAAAATGAAAAAGCGCTTACTTAGTATCGGGGATCATATGTTAGCATAATTCTGTATTAGCTCATTCCTACTTACGATGTAAGTGACGCTAAGCGGAGTGTTAAACGTTAAGTAACCTTCTCCTTCCTTTTGTCTTCCAGATTCCTTCGTGGCCCTGAATGGTAAGGAAGATATTACTCATAATTTAATATCGATGGAAATCTATGTGGGGAAACCCTGTTTCACTAATCCTCTTGAGTATTTTCAAACCTTAGGTTTCTTTTTTAATTAATTTTTTTCCTCATTATTTTTTTATAGACATTTCAACTCCTCTTCCAGATCATGAAATGTCTTACAACACAGTATATGGTCAGTTTATGGATTTTTTTTTTTTTTAATTTTAAGCCACTCATCCTGTGATAGTTTATAGTTTCCATCCCTAAACATCACGGACCAGATTCTTTGTTACTTCAGGGCCCCAATTCACTAAAATTATTTATTAATTTCACGATGCTTCCAAAATCACTCTATGAGAGACAATTGACATATGAGATCAGTTCCTACCTTTTTAATCCACATAACATGAAATCTGCCAACCTTAAGGAATTTGGTGAACATGTTTAATGAGTTCTTGAGGGAGAAGCAATTGCTTTCTGACACAAATTTATCCAAGATAAAACAACAGTGCTTGTAACTAACGGGCAGTAGCTCTTGGCTGGAATACCATTCCCTAAAATGCCGACTTTCAGGGCAGTACTGTCTGCAGGGGGAAAAAATCTAGAAGGCATGCAAATACCAGTAGGCAAACCTTTCCAGTATCATGTGGAAAATAGCCATCGAAATTTAAATTCACAAAGAGTATGACTATTTAGACATATTTTCAGTGAGCATTCTTCAGAATGTATACAGAGAGGAGTGATGTAGGGGAAATGATGTGCAAGCAGGATTCCTCCCATTGTGTCTGCTGTGAAATACACAGACACTGTATTAAACAAAGCCATGAGGTTCATAAACAAAATATTCTGAGCCTTTTGGTAGAAGAATTGAAACGTAGCCGAGGTGCACCACTGCCATTTCTCAGAGTTTCCCCAAATGTTTATGAGGATAAACCATTTGTGTGCTGTTTAAATGTTTATTTATTTTGAGAGAAAGAGAGCGAGTGTGAGTGGAGGAGAGATAGAGAGAGGAGAGTCCCCAGCAGGCTCTGTTTTGTCAGCACAGGGCCCTATGTGGGGCTCGATCTCACAAACTGAGATCATGGCCTGAGCTGAAATCAAAAGTCGGAGGCCTAACCGACTAAGCCACCCGGGTGCCTCCATGTGCTTTGTAAATATAATACGAAAAACACATGTGATGGAACATTTAAGCTTTGCATTCTAATGGGGACTAAGAATTACATAGATGTGCATTTTATAGCTTCTGTGTTAAAAGTATGTCATAGTAACAGTTCTAGAATGGTCTTTGTAGAGGTAGGTAACAAAGGAAGGGGAAAAAAGGAAAGAAGAGAGAGCAAGGCAGGTTTAGGATTCGAAGAAATAGTTCAAGATGACGACAAACGTGTTTAATAGTGCTACGTCAACTCTTCCTCCCTGTGTCTAATTGGCGTAAATAAAAAGCCCCTTGGAAAGTACTAAAGACTTTGCAGTCCTAAATGAGCTGTGCAGGTATGGAAAACGATGCCTGGTTTCTCCTGCCCGTCCCCCTGGTGGAGGGAGGCAGTGTGGAGCACAAGTCCTTTAGCGTTTTCTCATCTGTGACCCACACCAGAATACTGAACACCAGCGATAAAGAAAATTCCTCTGGAGGCCGATGTCGTCTAGCATAGCTCGCCCGTCAGAAAGAGAATCCACTTAGCATCTACTCTCCTCCAATATCATACTCTGCAATCATTTTCTATAATTGAATAATCCTTATCAGATATTGAGAAATTCAGGTCTGAAGTCTAATTGAACCAGCAACCTCCCTAGCATTCATCAATTGGACTAAGACCAATTATAACTCCCAGGTAATTTCTCATACAGAAAGAATAATTAAACCACGGGATGCGTTTTTATGAACAAAAATCACTCTCCAATCTATGGATCTCTCTTATTTCCCTTACAAAGGGAAAGGAACTTATTAATTCCTCCATATTAACATTTTAAGGGATGTCTGTTCACCCTCAGCTCTTGATCAGTGGCTTCTGTTATGAAACTAAAGAAGACTTGGACTTTTCCTTTCAACTAATAATTCTGTCCGTTTTAGGCTAATCCTGCCCAATGTTAAATGGTTAGATGATTGACCGCCAAGATGAGAACTCATCCAGACAGTACTTATAAAAATACAGAGACTTTCTTTTCACAAACTATTGCAAGAAATGCTTATTTTGCAGTTAGAAAACCTAGAACAGATTTAATTAATTCACTCAGCAAATATGTGTTGAGTGCCTACTAGGGTGTCAGGCACTACTAGACTAGGCACTACTTTGATTTCTACCATCAAAGGAAGGACCAAATTGTTTTTTTATATACATGGATATAGATTAGGAAGGCAACCACCAAGTCCAAAATCACCCACTGTTTCAAGCTGTGTCCTCTGCATGTCCCCATAAAATGTTCAGTGGCTGAGTGTGGGTTCTAAAGAGAGCCACAAAACTCAAACTGCCTAACTCAGAAAAAGAAATCATTACAATAAACCACACAAACTCTCTGCTTGGCAAAAGCTCTGTGCAACACCAGTTACATATGCGAGAACCCCTTTTTTTAGTGAATTGGACCCTATTTTCCTTCTCTCTCCCTTTCTTGCATTGATTTAACGTCTCTTATTTTGTGTCTAATTGGCTACAATCATTGTTCATAGGTTATAGTGGTTTGAAGAGTCTCTAACTTCTGGAATCACAAAGACTTGTAGATATAGAGAAACAATATGATGCACATTAAAGTTAACTTCTAAAATTTATCTATTTCTTTATATATTATAAGAATAATACATCAGGGGCACCTGGCCCACTCAGTCAGTACAGCATGCAACTCTTGATCCTCAGGGTCATGAGTTTGAGCCCAACATTGAATGGTGGAGATTATTATTAAAAAAAAAAGAAAGAAAGAAAAAGAATAATACATTATAAGCTCCACTGTTTAAAATATGACCTTTAATAATGGATTAACAGGACAAAATAATACGTTCCAAATCTACTGACCTGTAATACCATGTCTATAAATGATTGCCTATTTTTGTAACACGATTTTGATCACAGAGCCTCTTAGTGACTGAATGCACAAAAATTATGTAGACTGTGGAATCAGATTTTAAGAAGGAATATAAGGGATTTCCTTTTAACATATTTACGTTTAGAGAAGCAGCAATAATAATACCCCTCTCTGATTTCAAACTAAGGACTGCTGTTTAATGGTGTTTTCATAAGGCGGTTCTACAATTTTTGAGAATTTCTTTGACTGTGATTCACCAGTGACACGTGTTGCCTCTCCTCACACATAAGTTCAAAAGAATACAAACCTCATGCTGCTCAGTTTTTTTAATTTTGTGTACATCGGATGCATGGTTTCTCTAGATTTACATATAGAAAATGGGGATGTGGTGGGTATTAGACTAACACTTCAGCAATAGGAAGGAGGTGATTTCTCACATTTGTGTAAAGCATTTTCCTACCTAACTGCCATCTGGTCCACATTAATTTCCTCTCATAGCCATAGCTTTCCATTACCAATGAGTTTTCCATGTATTTGCAGCATATGGTCCAGGAAATCTTTTGATGGAGAATGTGTCCCTTAGGCATATATTTCCCCTAGATTACCGTATTAAGAAATGTTCTCCCTAAACCATACTTAGGGCATTACCATAAAATTGCCCCTTGAACACAGTTAAATTGAAAGTACTCAAAATGCATATCAATTCAGGTAAAAGAAATTCCTGCTACTTGGAGAAAAGGGTTGTTGTTCCACCCCCCACACCCCCCAACCTTCCAGCCTTTCTAACTCCCTACAAAGCAATGTCTAATTGTTTGCTTATGCTGGGTGCTGAGTTCTCTCTTAGGTTGGCCATATATTTTGTTAGAGCAGAGTAGAATTCAAGAGTAGAAAACGGAGGTTACATTTTAGACCTCAGTATAAGTGAAAAAGAAATTCTGTATTTCGAAGTCCAGCTTAATTTCCCTACCTCTGTTCTCTTATCAGTACTGAGATATGAAACCCAGAAATGTAAAAAATAAATAAATAAGTCTAGAAGCAGGCATTCTTGAGTTTTAAATGAATATGTTCTTAACTGCTGCATATAAACCAGACTCTGTGCAACATAGCTGATGTCTGAAGCTGTGCAGAAGCCAAACAAACTATAGAGAAAGGGTTTTTTTTTTTTTTTTTTTTTTTAATTTCTAGGAGAGAGAGAGAGACAGCGTGAGCAGGGGAGGGTCAGAGAGAGGGAGTCACAGACTGAAACAGGCTCCAGGCTCTGAGCTGGCAGTCAGCACAGAGCCCGACGCGGGGCTCGAACCCGCGAACCGCGAGATCATGACCTAAGTGAAAGTCGGACGCTTAACCAACTAAGCCACCCAGGCGCCCCAGAGAAAGGGGTTTCTTAAATGTTACTCAAGTTCTGTGGTGGCATTTAAGAGTGGTGCTTCCAGAGAGATCATTGTAGCCTAGGTGAGCTACCTGGCTTCCCTGCTCCATTCCTGCCATCTTTTGTACAAAACGTTGCCTGTCACGTGCAGTATTAAAGCCATCTGGGAATCCAACTTCTGATGCTAACTGTAAAAACAGAAGAATGCAGTGTACTGCTCATTCTCATCTTTCTGGTCAACAGTATTTTATTTAACACATATGCGGCGATCACAGCCCAAGGCTAGAGCCACCTGCGAATCCGCCCTACCTTGTACCAGAGGCAGTGGTTACAAACTCGCAGTAGTTGCCTTGATAATCTTTTTTAAACCTTGTTCAAGAGGCTGCGATAGGGAAGACGGTTTCATAGACTCTATTCAGAAATCACAGAGAAGTTAAGTTTTCTTTCTCACAGAGGACAGGTAGTGGGAGTTCTTTAAGGCCTCGTGAAGGTGCCACCTGTATTTAGCCTCGGGGCATCATAGAAGGAAAGCGTAGGAATGTGTTCACCGGAAATATCCAGAGTGTCTGCCCTAACTCCCAACCTGGCCACTCTTCTTCCACTGTTATCCTGCAATAGGCTACTCTGGATCCCAAAAAGCTCTCCCTTTCTAATCTGAATCATGCCAGTTGCTGTGGCCTCAAGAACAACCTTTACGGGGCAGGAGTCATGACACCATGGCTTTGCTGGAACAACAGAGAAAAGGCACAGCCATGGGAACATAGGGCGGCTGAAGCTGCCATCCCAGGGAGCCTTCAGAGAGGCAGGCGGTCACTTCTCTCAGAAACAGGAAGTCTGTGAGGTTGAGTTGAAGCTGGAAACCAGACACACACTGTGAGAAAGAAAGGCTCAGGACAGCATGCTGTTTGTAACACTGCCATACACCTGCCCTGTGAGTCACGAACGGTGTTCCCCAGAGCGGACCCATGCCGCCTTTCCCAGTGCTGAGGGAAGACCAGAGCCGGACACTAGGATTTCCTGAGCGTGTACTGTGTGCCAGACACTGCCAGGTGCTTCACTACTGTGTCACTTCCACCCTCTCAATGCAGGGAGGGAAGCGACATCATGCCCGTTTCACGCACACGGAAATGAAGACCCAGAGAGACTGAGGGAGTCTCCCGGGCTCACCCAGCAAGAATCCCAGATAGGATCTAGCAGCCAGGGCAGGGGGTCTCCTGCTGAACCCCCACCCCTCAAGCCTGTTCCTTCTCGGGCCGCCTCCCCTCAGTCTTACGGCCGGCCGGCACCCAGAGAATGCGGGGGTCTCTGGTGACGCGCTCCCTAACTGTATTTGTGATGAAAACAGGGCACTCCAGTTCCCTCTTGCCCAGCACCACCACGTCGGATGCAGCGGCTCAGGAGGGGTATGAGTCTAGGGCGGGAATGCTGGACTGGAAGGACCTGCTGCACTCACCCGACAGCACAGACCCTTTGGGGGCGGTGTCTTCCCGTAATCACCAAGACCAGAAGGGTAAGGCCTTGGAAATGCCTCTTCCTCTGGGGGGAGAGGGAGGGAAAAGCGAGGAGGACTGTGTGACTGCTTCCAGCTGAATCACAGCAGCGTCTCAGGAACCTCCAGCACACGATGCTCATGCTCGATGCTCGAGAGCTTTCTCAAAAAAGACCTCTCTGCGCTGGGCTTGATTCTAAATTACTCCCCCCATCGAGGAGGAACCACACAAAACAAATAGCACATCCTTCTGAGCTTGCTCCATCCCCAAGGGGTGCTGTTTGGCCCAATGCCGCCCTCTCCCCGCTCCTCTGAGCTCAGGCCCAGTGCTGGGTCCTCTTCTCCCATTCCCCAACGGGACAGAACGCGGGCCGGCCCTGGCCTGTGGAACCCAAGTAAAGGCCCCGTTTAATGAGTGAGTGGAGAAATCGCAGGACAGAGCCTTTTCTGGCTGGTGGCATCTCTCGCTCGCGCATGGTGCTGAATTTGAATAGAGCCGTGGTCCTGCGATGTACTGTAACTGCCCTGTGAGGACAACGGCTAAGACAAAAATATGTTATTTAATCAAGCAGAATTGCTATGCATTTAAAACGGAAAGGAAGCTGCACTCAATGAAAGGGACTCTACTGTGAACTGTCCTAAATTCTCCCCCGCTTTCTTTGCTCAACTAGAGACAGGAAATGTCCTCTTCTTTTCTCGCCAGTGGCTGCTTCTGGTAACACATCCTACTTTAGCTGCAGCTGCAAACCAAAGAGGCCTTTACTTGTCCAAAAAACAGTCTTGTAAATCAGAGGCTGAAAAGCCCAGTTATGTTGTGAGCTGTTTCCCCTCATTCAGAATTGTTCGCTTCTATATGTTTTCAAGGGTTTCATCCAAGCGGGGGGTTTACCAGCCACGGTGACCCTTTGGAGGACCGTCTGTCATGTCCTCCCTCAGGATTTTCTCTCTATATATTTCCGTCTTGACTTTTAGAGGATGTTTTCCAGGCAGACTCACGCACTCAACTGTCACCCTCTTTTTTGTAACTCACGTGGTGAGAGTGCCATATACTCTGCTGCTCTTCGTGCCAAAACGTGAAGACTTTAGCCCTTCTAGCTTATTCTCGAGGACGCCACCCTTAATCAGTTTGGTTACTCTTCTACAACTTTTCATATCCCCTGCCCCAAATCTTAAAAAGAGCAGCTTTTGTCTCAGCAGCCTCTTGAAGTTGGAGGCATCCCTGCTCTTACCATTCCCGAGAAAGCACCAGGCTCCTCCGTGATGGCACAGAACTATCACATCAGGCCACAAGCCCTAGCATGCGCCATTATTTGTTCTGTGTGGCTCCAGACCGCAGATGTGGGAGTCTTGGCCGAGTGCTCGAGAAGAGACTGCTCTGTAAAATCGCTTTGTGTTTGCCCACTGCCGACTTTCTGAAAAACCAAATGGTCTTTCCAGGAAAGCATTAACTATGTCAACCAAATATCTAGCTGTTGGTTACAATCATTTCCTCTTCACTTCACTGAGACGGGTGGCATGAATCTTCTCCAATCATTAACTCCCCCAAGGGATGGAGGTTATCAAAGAGTCCAATTAACACTTTGACAGATCATTTTAAAATTCGGCATTGTTCACTCTCCTGGGTCTTATTATGAATATTGACAAAGCTGGAAGCAGTCTACAAACTGTCAGACAATGGTGGCAGAGGTGATTGCATGGGTGTTTAACATGATCACTGTTCTTGTGCTATTAACTCCTTGCCTTGCCCTGTCAAATTTGAGTTTGGTTTTTGACAATTGATTATGTATTTGATGGGGCAATGACAATGGGTTGTTATGCAGAAAAAAAAATTTTTTTTAATGTAGCTTAATGTTCCTTTTACCATGATTCTTATGATTTTAATTTCCATTTTGCTCTAAACTGTTTTTCTGTTTTAATGTTCACGATTTATTTCAAACTTCTGTTCTGTTTTGCCAAGCACTGTGTGGTTGGACTTGGTGATGGCGTTACTCTGTTGGAAAAGTCTTATTTCTTTTCTGACTCATTATGACGTCTCTTAACTTGGCCCAATCTGTGATCTCTTCGCTTCTTCTCATTCCCTGATGTGGGTGCCTTAATGATGTCACATCCGTGTGTGGGGCATCTCCTGGGATGCGAGGGTTTCATGAGCTTTGCAAGGGCCTCTAGTGGGTGCTCTTTTCACTGGGACGATTGTCTCATGGGAATGTGACATTTGTGTGCCCCAGCTTTAGGAGCTAAATATACTCTGGAATTGTTTCTAAAATATCACACATTTCCCCACGAAGCAGAAAATGTGTCCCGCTCACCAGCTAGCTAAGGAGGAATCAGGTGCCCCGTGCCTTTTCTACTGTGACTGCACAATAAAGCCAGTGAGCAGAAGAGCACATAGCTCTGCTCTGCAGACACGATGAACACCACCGGGCTGGGCCCACTCTTTGCCCCAACTCATCCTCCAAACAATCCTGCATTTCCAGAGTATGTTTGCTTGCCGTTTTCTTTCTTTTCCTTGCTGTGTCTTTCGTCCTGATTTAATCTGTGCGTCCCTCACGTTCTGTCCAAGCACCAATCCTCACCTTGCAATCTAACCCCCTTCTGCTACCATTGTTCTCAGCCTCCCCCTTTCAAAATAATAGACCCAAGCCCTCTGCCCTTCTGTGGAATGTTCCAAGGCTCTTTCCTTCTGCACTGTGAGTAGCATTCTGAGGCTGTATGTACACATATGGTCATACTAACAAAGCGTGAGAAGAGGCCTGTGAGGCTCGGAGAAGCATTATCACAGAAAATGAAGTAATTTTCTCTTTCAGTAACTGGCCTTGCCCTTCATTACCCTGCTGGCCTTGTCTAATGTCTCTTGTCCTTGCTGCTTTTCTTTAAAATTGCCTGATATCTTTCAAGCCCTAGATTCATTAGTAAAAACACAGCCAACTGCTCTGTTTTATCTCTGGGTCCCTAGATGTCTGGAGCCGCTAGAGCCAGCCCTTTAATCACCAAGTTGATAAATTGGATGCAGCCCTGGCTACTTCTTTCTTGGTTTGCCACATTTAAAAATATATATTATTTATTCACCCTATAACCATTGAGGTGGTAATGAGTAGTTACAAAGGGGCTCTAATTACACATGAATAAGAAAGAAAATCCACCTTATTTTTAGATCTGGCTTGTCTCCCCCCACCTCCCTTCCCACAGCAAAAGAAATAATGGCTTTCTTTTTTAGGTTCAGCAATACTGAAAATTAATAGCCACTCTTGTGCCTCTTGTTTCTGACCAATAGTAATAATACTATAAAACCTGATTTCCAAGAAGACTGCAAGATATGTGAGGGAATTAGCCATGTACTGATCTGCCAAGAGAGCTGTGTAGCATCAGTATAAAAAGTAAATGCTGACCGCTGCTGTTAGGTCCCAGGAATAAATCAGAACAGAAGGAAATCCCCTACTTCAGACTTGACAGAGTTCTTGTGAGCTGTCAGAAAACAGATAAAATGGTCAATATATACAAAGATGTTCCCATTCGGGTGGAAATACCAGCACTGTCATATGCTTATATATTTTGGGAAATCTTTAAAGTGCGATGTCACCAATTACATTTTGTCAAGAGAATATACTCACTGCAGACAAGAAAAAGAGGTAAAAGTAGAATTTAAATTAGAGATCAAATGAATAATTTAAACAAAAACATACAGTAGATGTTGAGTACCTTTTAATCAATGTACAAGCTATTTGTGTAAGCAATTTTTACTCGGGAAAAAAATACTGCAGTAAGATACATAAAGGATGATGAGGAGTATATTGCTCATCCTTCCTAACAATCCTAAATAGAATTTTCCAAATCACAGAGTCTACCAACAATTCCTCCAACACAGGGTCGCCTACAGCAGTAGAGCCTCCCAGGCAGGGCGTGGGGCACCTTACAAGAGATGATTTAGGAGGCTCTGTTGACCCTGGCATTCAAGACTACTGAAACCTGTGGGAGAAGGTCACATCACACCTTTTGCGTTTCCCTTTCAGTCTTCTTGGTTAGATTGAGGAAGATGTCTCAGTTTGGGGCTTTGTCATTAACAACTCCCTTAACTTGCTACTATCCCGCTTTGACAAGAAAAAAAAAACAGGCTTTAGGCTGGGGGCTGGAATTAATAGAGTTTTGCTTTTAATTACTGTTTTATGGCTACCTCCTACCTATGAAAAGTAATGTACTTTTTTTTTCCCACTTGTGATCATGATATCAAGTTTCTACCTGAAATACATTTTAAAGGTAATTTAAGTAAAATACTAAGTAAATACGAATGCAGAAAGTATAGGGATATGAAAATACTAACTAAATACCATGGTCAGTAAGGCTCACTGGTGTCACTCAAATTGTGGTACTGTAGTTGAATGACTAAAGTTTGGGTAACTCCGGCCCAGAGCAATCATATGAGTCCAGTGAGGATTAAACTCGCCTCTGCCGTTGGAAGGACAAGATTTAGAACCGCAAGGCTTGCGTCCGGGCTGGGCTCTGAGTGCTGCAATGATATGATCCAGTGCCCTTCCAACTACTGAGCTCTGTGAGTGGGGATGAGAGGTTTGGTCAAGCAGTTGTTTAGAGCAAAATGGATCTAGACTAAAAGGAAATCATCCAGTCTAGCATTGTTAAGCATCTGGTGAGATTTTTCTCTCCACCAGCAGTAAGAGCCTGAGTGACACTTGCAGTGAGTTATTCCTCAAGCTGTGGCCTAGGGAGAGCTTACCCTCGGCATTTCTGCTGCCTGTCTCTTTCTTCCAGTCAGAACAGACTTGTGATAGTGTGTTCCCCTAATCTGGCAATTACCTACAGTTGACCCTTTTTTCCCTGTACTCTCCTTCAAACTCTACCTATTCTGACTCTCTAACCCTCAGAGCCAGGCCTTTCTCATTAATAAGTTGAGAAATCCAGTTTTTGGTGAGTACTAGTGAGTACTATAGATACTGGAGCCCGGCCCTGAGTGCCCTTGCATTTTAACAATCTCCAATGCTTCAAATCGAATGGACTGGGGATTTTAAAATGCCCCAGTTCTCTTGATGGGGAAAATTATTTCTTGGCTCCGATCAAGTCTTATGTAGGTAGGTGATCTTACATACGGAGAAAAATATCATTGATGACAATTGTAAAGGAAGAAAAACAAGCTTCTCTTCTTTTCCTGACTCCTCAACCTGGGCCAGATTTTCTCTGCCATTTCCTCAGTAACATTACCATAACAAAAATGTTTTCTGAGGCATCTCAAGCAAAATTTATTACTGGCTCCGTAGCACAGTGCTGGATGCCAATAAGGAGTGAGAGGCTACGCGAGAGATAGACATGGTTCCCATCCAAGAACCAGCAGACCGCCAGACAGAGCGCGCGCACATACACACATACACCAAAGTACACCCAGAAAGTCTTCCCGACCACCACTGCCTGCGTGAACCAGGCAGAAGTGTGCACGGCAGGCTTTAGAAGAAGGTATCAGACAACTGAAGACAGCCTGGCTGATGTCAAGGACGTAGCCCTTTGGGAGAGATTTCTCAGTCCTTTCTCCTTAGTCCTTGCCTTCAACATGCCACTTGACGGGGGTAGAGGTGGGGTGGGGGGAGTGAGGTATGTTTGCTGCAGGATTCACAGTCTAAGGTTTTGTGGAAATGCTGCCAAACTTAGGCTTTCTTTGAACAGCCTGAGCTTTATTTCAAAAAGACCGAGCCCATGGTAATTTGCATACCTTTTATTAGTAACACCTATAATACCATGGCCATTTTAAATGTGAAGGTAGGGCAGTCTCCTCCGAGAATCCAAAGAAAAGGGATCCATCTGATAGGGAAGACTACTAGCAGGCAGGGGCAAGAGTGTCCGGCTCCCATGCCACACCCCAGGCCTGACTGCACCCGGTAGGAGTGGGCATGCTCAGAGCGCAGGAACATGACACAGACCGCAAATTCACCGCTGTTGTTCCAACAACCATTCTGAATTCAAGTTCACTTATTTCTCTTTTTGAGGGTTACAGGAAAGCCTAGCCTTCAATGCTCACAAGTGTCTAAGATGCTATTGCTACTGCTAATGAAAAAACAAGATACAATTCTTGAAATTTAGTCAATTAGCATTTTAATTTGTGGCATTATATCCACCCCATAAGGTTTAGTATCATTTTTATTACTCCCTGTTAAACTATGTTACTCTCCAAAGTGGAGATAGGTCTAAAGAATGTTTGTGGGGCATTATTTAGGGGTGGCTGAGTAGGGTTCTTAGGTAAAATGCAGAATTCCTAGTTAAATTTCAGATAGGCCATGACTAATTTTTACTGTAATTATGTCCCATGAATTGCAGGAGACATTCTTATACTAAAACATTATTGTTTAGCTGAAGCTGAAATTTAACTAGGTGTTCTGTATACTACCTGGCAATCCTATTCAAAGAGACTGCTGATAATTTATTCAATGAGTATATATCCAATCCCTAGATTACATCTACCCTCTAACTCTTAGAAATCCTAGAATAACCTTTATAAGAGAAATTAAAAATTTCCTTCCGTGAAAAACATTATCATTATATTTAATTTCAGAGAATTATCACTGGAAGTCACATATGTGTTTGAGATGTGACAGAGTAATTTAAAAGACTATCACTGGAAAACAGGCTTTCAAATGCCACTTTTAAGTGAAAAAGGCTCAGAAATCAATCTGTTCCTAAACTGGGGCATAGTTAAAACTATTGATTCTTTTTTTAAAATTTATATTCTTTTCTGTATTTAAAATTTTTTCTAATGTTTATTTTTGAGAGACAGAGGGTAAATGGGGGAAGGGCAGGGAAAGAGGGGGAAACAGAATCTGAAGGAGGCTTGGGCTCCAAGCTGTCAGCACAGAGCCCCCATGCAGGGCTCAAACTCATGTACTGTGAGATCATGACCTGAGCCGAAGTCGGACGCTTAAAAGACTGAGCCATCTAGGTGCCCAAAAACTACTGACTCTTTCTAATTCTACTGAATCTCAGGTTTTTATCAACTGTTATGTTAACCATGTGTATTTTTTTTAATTATATGGCTGCCTTTTTTTTTCTATTTCCATGGTTTTGAAGGATATTAACTGGAATCCAGAAAGCACTAGAAAATATGTTTAATAATGGTGACAATAGCTCCAATCTCAAAGAAAGGCAAACCAACACCCTTAATTTCTTTCTTCATGCATTCAACAAATATTCAGCTAACAGGTACTATCTATAAACTGGGTGTTACAGTGGATACTAATCTGAATTTAACATATGTCCTTAACTCAAGGAGATTTAAGTTTTGCAGGGGGTATATGCAGGTGACCTCTTGGCTAGCCACCAGGGTAAGAGTGAAATCTGAGAGTAAGAAAAGTAAAGAGAAGGGGCACAGTAGAGCTCTGAGAGTGGATGAAGAGAGACATAACTCGGATACAAGTTGGGGACTAGGGAAAGGCCTTGCAAAGTATGAAAGGATAAAAGGGAGAAGAAGGACATTTCATGCTAAGTAAGTGACATGACCAGGACATGAAGCTAGGCAAGTAGAGCGTGAATGTGCTGTGACCAACGCGATAGTGTCTGCAGAGTCCGGAATGAGACCTGAGATTGAAATGGTGGTCTGGAGCCTTAAAAGCCTTGCTAAAGGGTTTGGGCTCTAGCTATAGGCAATATTGGGGGAGGAAGGTGGATGGGTGGGAAAGAGGGATGCAAGGAGGGTGGGAGGGAGGTCAAGGCAGAGATAAAGAGGACAACAAATAACACACAGATCACTCAATAACATTAGGTTGTTAGTTACATATACACAGTCAGTTTGGGAACTGGAATTTTGCATTCATTTTGGATCTAACATCTAGTTCTACACATCACTGGCATTTCCCTGGTAGATGTGCCTTGTCAAGCAAAGAGCTCTACCCTAGGTAAAGCCCCAAGCAAGCTGAACTCCAAATCTGGGCTTCTCTGTCTCTTTTGCTAAAAATCACTGGTTTCATCCAGATCAGACTTTGAAACTGGGGGGGAGAGGGGAGGGGAGAAAGAAATGATAATCTAATTCAGGTGCCACCATTTATTTTCACTATATTAATACTTCTCCATCACCTACCAGAAAAAGAATCCATTTGTAGTCTCTGACTCTCCTTTGACTAACTGAGGAAAACTGTACAGTAAAGCGGGTCAGGTGCTGGGCTTTCAGACAGATGATGTGGAAGTTTCCATGCATCGTGTGCTGAAGAGGAGGGCAAGGACTGAGAAGCCCATGTGGAAGGCTGTAATTGTTCTTTCAGCAGTGCAGGCAGGGATGTAGATTTGATCTAATTAATTTTGTATCCTCCTGACAACTTGCTGAATTTATCTAGGGTCTTGATGCGATTATTGTGGAAAGGGTAGAAGTAAAAAAAAAAAAAAAAAAAGCTAAATGTCAGCCATGTAGAAAGCTGTTTCATCTCCCTGCCTGCCTGCCCGAAACTGCACACCAGCATCTAAATTCCCCTTTTCTAGAGATACTAACCAAAACTTTTCTCTTAACCTAATATCCATTTTCTCAAAACATGAAGTGCTTAAATTATGATGCTCAAATTTTTTTCTTCTAAAATCAACAACTTAAACCTTAGGGCATTTAAAAAATCAATTCACGTTCTAGAGGTGCTTCTTATGTTTAATCTATAGCCACTTTTCAGGCCACATCACCCTTGACATGAATTCATTTTACCCCGCCCTTTCCCCATTCTCTTTCCATTCTTTATCTTTTGCACAAAAACACACACAATGACAAAGTTTTCTGACAGCTTAATGGAAATTTCAAGGACTATAGGGACTAGGTTAGGCATGATCTTATTAAACGAAACATCTGGAGTCGTTAAAAATTTGCTCTTTAACTGGTTAAACTGCACGGTGTTCATCTAAAATTTGTTTTGTCCTAACAATAAAATGGTAAAGAGTCCATCTGTATATTGGATCACGTGTAGGAATGGAAACATAATATTAGCTTTATGTCAAAACTTTCTAAAAGCCTTATGTCCTGGAGTTTAAAAGCAAACAGACCAAAAAAAAGCCTGTTCTAAGTTTCACTCTGCAAACCTCACTGCTGCATAGACAAAGTAGTCCAGTAAGGGCAAGAGAGTGGAAAATGGGTAATTTCCTGAAGACAGCTTCTTTCTCCTTGACATTGTGCATGAGAACAGCCTCGAAAGCTGCAAGCACTGCTCAGAGTACATGATTCACGTCCTTACCGGACGGAGGAGAAGGAGGCCGGAAAAGCTGTCTTTGCACCCGGGTCCCAGGGAGACAGGCAGTGCGAGTGACAGGTGTGGGCTGCGCCACTGGCCTCAACGGACCCACACAAACTGCACCACCACATAAAGCTCCCAGCACCTTAAATGACAGAGAGGCCCTCAAGGAGACTCATGAAAAGTAGATGCATGGTAGACGGGATCTTAATCGGGTCAGAAAGCTAATTACGGGCAGTATGAAGGTTTGTCATCTTTAATTAATATTTCTTAAGCTCTTGTAAGCCTACAGCCTGGGAACCGTCTTTGTGAAGAGATTCATTTTTAATAGGATAAGAGGAATCTCCCACCCCGCTTATTTTTTAAATTTCATAATTTTTAAAAGGATGGATTCTTTTTAAATATGTTTCTGCAATTGCATTTCTTCACCGAAGGCAGAAGCAGTCATGAACTGTACGGCAATAATGGAAGTCACCGCTGACAATGCTTTATTAGGAGGGAAAATAGTGTTGAGAAATTTATAGGGCAGCAATCTGCATTATGCCTAACCTTTTGGACATATTAAAGCTTGTCGTTTCCAGTCCTGCAGGCTCTTGTTATTCATAAATAATAGATAACACTGGACACAGTCATCTGACATTTGTTAAGGCAATAAATATACTGTAAGTGCTGATGGCTCTTACACTGCATGATTTAGAAAGCACACAGCAGAAATTTAATGTAACTTAAAATGTCTTATATAATTCTATGGATTTGCAGATTCAGTTCAACTCAGCAGATCTGTAAGCACTAAGCTCTACTGACTCAGTACACTGTTGTGCTAGGCATTTTTATTATCATAAAGCAGGACCTTGATTTGGGAATGAGCTCCAGTCCTTCCCTCAACCCAGAAATCTAAGAGAATCTTCCTGAGTTCCTTACTCTCGCCTGATCATGAAGAAGTAGGAGGAAAGATATCCTGAACCACCACTATCTAATGTTGGTTGGTGGCTATGCCTTGTTTGAGTGGAGTCAATTTCGAGATGACATGACGTATGACGCAGACCTCTAACAGAGGCTGCTCTGTCTATAGTGAGCCCCCCAAGAGAATCTGCCTCTTCTGGCCCTGGGACCCAGTTCTGACTGCGCTGACCCAATCTAGGACACATCTGGGCTCTGTAGTACCAACTGCTACCTGATGGCCCCTGTGACAGAGACGAGGAGCCTCAGAAGGTCCCCTCTGTGTCTTCATGCTGCGGCAGATAAAGAGACCATAGGCATTTTTCCAGCAGCTCTTGGCCCTAGCAAATTGGGCTGGTTCTCTTACAGCACTGCCGCTGTGTTTTCGGCCATATGTCAAGCTTCTGTCAGGTACCAAGGGGAAGTGTGAGGGATTTGTTTGTCTTTCTAATAAAATTGCATCAACTTTGTATTCTTTCTCAGAATATGGTAACTGCGGTAAAGAACAGCCGTCCCTGAGACCCACGAAAGCCTCATACTTTGACCACAGAAGACTGCATTTATTTATTTTAGAAATCATTTTGAAAGTCTGCCTATACATTGCCTCAGTGGTATATGAGGCTGGGCTTTAAACGTTCGTTTTCTGACATATCATTCATGTCACATAGGGCAGTGTTGCTCAAATTTTAGTAAAAATAAGAATCATTTGGAGGTCTAAAACACAAGTTTCTGAGCCTCAACTCTGATTCACAAAGTCTGGGTAGGACCTGGAGATTTGTATATTTAACAAGTTCCAGGTGAGGCTTGTATCGAGCAGCACGGATTTGGGACACTTTGCAAGCTGCTATGGACTATCTTACTTAAGGTCATTCTCTAATATTTTGCTTTATTTTTAAATCTTGACTTTTCTACTCTTGGCTGACACAATCAAACCCTACCAAAGTGTCACATTAAAATAGTCTATCTTGGGCCCTGAACAAGGCAGGTAACTTGTCTGAAATTCTAGAAACACTTCCATTACATCACAATGAGCATTAACAAATGCCTTGCACAATGCCAAGTGCTTTACATGCATTTGTTCATTTATTAAATCCCTCCAACAACACCCATCTCCTAGCAAACACTACTAATGCTTAGAGAGATTGAGTGACTTGCCCAAGATCACAAAGCTAGTTAGTCATAAAACCAAGATTTAAGCCCAGGTCTTTATGACCTCCAAGTTCATGTTCTTGACCAGGAACACACAGCCTCATTTATAATCCAGATCCCAAGAATAATATCTCCAGCAAGTTAAAGTTGGCAGCTTTAGTATTCAAACAGAGCTGTTTCCTCCTATTTGTGTTATTTTGCTTTGTAGAGAAAAAAAATCAAAGCGCTGAAAATAATCCAAAGAATCACCTGAATTTCACAATATTAGTGAAATTTTAGTGGGAGATCCACTTGACCGTTTTGTGGTTTTGAAGCCTTGTGAGAGAGCAAAGGAAAATGGGACTAGGAAGTCAGATAATAGAATTGCTTTGTCTGGTTTCAGAAACTCCTTAGACATTGGGTTTCCAGTCTAATTAGAAAGAAAAGCTCAAAAAGAAGAAAGATAAACCATGCAAATTCTGCAAAAACTTTGCCCATTTGAAATGATCATTACTTTACAAAGACAGGGACAGTTCTAACACGTGAAACCACAGACCCACACTGTCAGGGTATGGCTTTTAAAAATGATCTCCTCATGACTCCCAGTCTAGACTTCAATCCATGCTACAGATGTAACATTCCCATTGGCAGTGCCATGTCTAAAATGGTTACAGCAGAGAAAGATCAGAGATCCGAGGATTCCCACTGCCACAAGGAAAAATTAAGCTGTTTTTCCTCTTAAAAATATGAAATAGAATAAACTTCATGCTTGTTCTCCCTCTGCTACCTGTGATGGCATCCCAACAATAAAAAAAATGCATCAATTTCAAAGATGACAAAACTGAAGTGGATTCATCCACAGAAAACCACAGTAAGCACTATTTCTATATGTGAGTCTAAACTGACTAAAACAGCTTTGAAACTGAGGGTACTAAGCATCCAGGAAGCTGCCTCTACTTTGTCATGGTCAGTCATTAATCTGATACATCTTGAAGACCAGGGCTCCTCCCAGGACCCAATCTTCAGCCTGCCAGGGGGAGGGAGGGGGTGAATGAAAATAAGAGGAAAAGGAAAGTCTGAGTTATAAACTCTGAGCCCATTTCCAAGGCTGCTGGTGTTTCAGTTTATTCTTAAGCCATCTGGTTCACGTTATGCCCCAAGACCAGAAGAAGGCTCCTTCCTGCCGAGACAACCACAAAGAGTTCCCACTGTGCTTTGAGTATGGTCATCTCCACCGGGTGGGGCATGGCTTTGAGGATAAACTGTCTCCAGTGAGGGGTTTTCCCCTATTTGTTTTCTTCTTTCCTTAACAGGGATTACAGCCTGTCCTCTGTGGTGAGCATCCATGATGCCTGGCCCGTGATTAGTTCATTCATTCATAGTGCCTTGTAGGACTGCACGTCTGGCATTCTGTTGCAATAAGATTTTCAAACAAGAAAAATTGGGTTGTTAGATTCCATTCACCCAAGCTGTTACGAGGATTTCAAGGAAATTGCAGGCTTGTCTTACTATAAAGGAAAATCAAGAGTTTATTTTTAGGGGATCCTAATCTGGGGCTTTTCTTGGTGTCTTGCCATCTTTGTTAGCTCTCAGACCCGAGACGAAACCCACTCCAACGCGGCAGCGAAGGAAATGTCCATTCTCCTGCTTGCCTTTGCATATGTCTCTCAAGGACACAGAGAGGCTTTGTTGTCTTTGTGGCCGTCGGGTCTGCTTTACACAGATGCCTAGTAATCACTTCACTATGGAGACAGACATATCCATCATATCACAGCAGCTCTGAAATAGGCTGTCCAGTGAACAGGGGTGAGAGGGGAAAGTGTGCACTTAACCATTTCAAGGTCCTAGCTGCCAGGGGCTCCTATACTTAGCCAAGTAATTGGTGGGCATGGGTAGGGCTCCTCCCTGGTATTTAGTTTAACAGGTACAGTTGATTTTATGTATTTTTGTGTGTCTTGTTTCATGCTTTCATAGGACAGCTATCTCCCAGCTATTTCTGTAGGAGGCAGGGATAAGTATAGTGGCGGAAAAGTTTTAATTTTAAAAAGTTATAATAAATTTAGATGAACTTAGCTGTACTTCTGATACAAAGCTATGGCCTCTAAAGCCTGTTCTTTTTCTAATAATGGATTCAACGTCAAGCAGAGTAAGCTGAAAGTCAGCTTTGTCAGGCAAGAAGACGCTTAAAATTGCAGGTAAATTAACCAAGACTTTCCTTCCAAAATTGGCTTGTCTACCATATCTTTTTCAGTCATTCAAGGCTTCTCACAGCCTGCTTCTAAGTGGTGGCTAGCTCATAACTCTTTCTTTTTCTTCTACAAGTACTCATGCATTCATTCACTATTTATTTAACAGATATTTACTCAGCACCTTATACCTGGGAGTTTAGGGGTAAATCTCCCTCCTGGAACAACCTAGGTGAAAGAAACAAACACAGGGTAACAATGTAAAAGTGATGATTTTGGGACACCTGGGTGGCTCAGTCGGTTAAGCGTCCGACTTCGGCTCAGGTCATGATCTCGTGGTTTGTGGGTTTGAGCCCCACGTCAGGCTCGGTGCTGACAGCTAGCTCAGAGCCTGGAGCCTGTTTCAGATTCTGTGTCTCCCTCTCTCTATGACCCTCCCCTGCTCATGCTGTCTCTCTCAGAAGAAAAGAAAAAAATTTTTAAGTGATGATTTTAGGATAGAGAAGTGCAGGTCTCTGTGGCACTTACGGAAGAGCTAACCCAGTTGGAGGAAGTTAGAGAAGGCTTCCTCTTTTAAGCCAAGGCCTAAAGGAGAGGTCAGAGGAATGGGAGGTGAGCAGGGGTATTCCAGGCAGAGGGAACAGCCCATGTGAAAGCCCAGATGCAAGTGAAGAGTAGAGGCAAGTGGCTGGTGTCTAGAGCATGAGCGACTAGACAGGAGTTAGCTTGCACTTTCCTTCCCACTGTGCACTGGTTCTTACTGCTGTCTGCTTCTGCTGCCATCCTACACACCCTTAAGGCTTGGTTCAAATGCCACCTCCTAGGCTGTAGCAGAAGCAGTGCAGCTCCTGATGCTTCCACACCTTGGATGTAGTTCATGTGTGAGCACCTGCCTTCTCCCCAAGGGGATCACAGGGTTTGTGCCTCCTTCACCTTTGTCTATCCAGCACCTGGCACAGTGCTTTGGTCTGTGCTCAGGAAATGTCTGAAGGCACCCACCAAATGCTTGGAGCTGACACCCTGTCACACCATGACAATGAGGGTAAAGGCACAGAGGACATCACAGTCCAAGAGAGCATCTTTTCTGAGGTATGCTGTCCCAGAGCTTGGCACTGGGCTTCCAGTGCAGACGAGGCAATTGTAGAGGATCCAAGAGAAGGGCTACCGGAAACCGTATTATATATAACAATCTGAGGTTTGAAATTTCAAAATGCCTTCGCGTGGTCAGTATGGGAAGAGTCAGGACTGTGCTGGACTTCCTTTAGGTTTGTAACCGTTCTTATTTTAATTACACTTTGCAGGGCCTGGAGGGTGGGGTTGTTCATACTCTTTTCCTTGCTTCAGCCTCTCAAGAGCTTAAAATTGTCGCTCTGAGACCTCCCTCTAGCAACCCTCCAGCATCTAAAAACTCTCTCACCTCAGGGGGAAAAAAAAAGTGAAGATTCTATTCTTTCTCAGTTCTGCCAATTTAAGGCATGATTTCAGAGAAATCTCTAAGCCATTGTGTGCCTTGCTTCCTGCAATAGGAAGGTGGAAAGAATAACCATTTAGCACTTCATAACTGGTGAGAAATAGTTGGTGGTTAATGAATCAATGCAAAGGCTGTTTCAGATACTGTTTTCATTATATGTCCCATTTTCAACTGGTGACAGCAGAAGCCCCAGGGGTTGGTGGAGGAAGGCATTTCAATGACCCAGAATAGAGAAGCCAACTCTTATGGGTCCTCGTAAGTGGGGGTGGGGGATGAGACCTGGAGAGGGAGTATGCCACCCTATAAAGGCCCCTCCACTTCCCCGGGGGGTGGGGGGGTTCCATACAACATCAGAAGCAATGATGTTCTACCAGCTCCCTTTGTGGAGTTGTGTTTGTTTTGAATTATTCAATTATTTAATTACACCAGAGCACCCAATTGTTACAAATAACCTATTTACCCTCATCATCTCTTTTGGAATTATCCCAGAATGAATTTCTTTGACTTTTAAAATAGTTCCTCATTATTATTTTAAACATATACAGAGCACTTTTATAAATTTCTTCTGTCTAACGGATGTTAGTATTATTATATTCTGTTCTATGGGTGGAGACCTCATTTGGTTCTGCGACTTCAGAAGGTTATGGTAACTCCAAAAATGACCCAAGTTTAGGGGCCCTCTTAAAAATGTGTCTACAATGTATTGCAAACCCATTTACTTAATAATCATTTGTTAAGTGACCAACTAAGATCCCTGGTGATGGTAAAGGTTATAAATGCACATAAACTACAGTCCCTTCCCTCCGGGAGCTGAATGCAGGATTATTAGTCCACCAGGAGTCTACAATCACTGGGTTTTACTCAACATTTCCTGCATTTGTTGTTTACTGACTTCACTCAGGACCTATGGGCAGTCCTCAAACAGAGGTATGTGCTCCCTTATGGTGCCTCAACAAATTATCCCTTTGGCAACATCTGGACAGCACAGGGTTTGGAGCTGAGAAGGACAGGTCTGTCTTCCTCCCCCCCAGGGAGCCCCACAGCAAATGGAGTCAAATGGAGCAGTTGTGACCCTTAAGCCCTTGGTGGGTGAGTGACTAACCAACCACTTCTCTTTTGTGGCTTCTTTTGCCCTTCAGATCTGTCCAGGAAACTACAGCATTTAAGTTCTTTCTTGTTACATCATTTGATACTTCCAAAAACCCCATAAAGGCTTTAAGTGTGTGAACCCCATATCGCAAATGAAAAAAGTGAGGCCCGGAGATGACAAGTCACCTGCCAAAAGGTCACACGACACTGTAAGTGGGAGCTTAAGACCCCACGCCTTTGGAGACCCTAGTGCTAGTTGCACCCCCACCCCTCTGACAAATCTGGTGTGTTCAGTTCTTCACAGCAACCAACGTCACAAAGTTGATTTAATCATTTCCGTGAATGCCCCTTTGCCCTTTTCATGCTATAAGCAGAAAGCCTTAAGTTTAGAAGGCATTTTCCAAAAATAACTTAAAACTTCTTATCTTCTTGACTGCGCTTTCAACTTAATCTCTGATCTATTTCTAACTTTGGACATGGGATTTCTGAATTTACACAAGCAGATGAGGGAAGCCACCTGCTTCATGGTAGTTATCTCAAAACTGAAGGGATGCAGGTTTTTAAGGGCACTATTTACATAACAAAATGAAACGGGGGATGGGCGGGGGTGCTGTTTGAGACATGATTTTTCTTGAAGGTCAGACCCTACTTGATTTGTTAACAACCAAAAACCTCAACTCAAATGTCATCCCCTAAAAAATGTATTTCCCAGTGAAAGAGCAAGTGGTTTCCATGAGGTTAAGATAGTCAAAGATCTTCAGACATCAACGAGTAATATTTGCGAACTATCAATAAAGCAGCCCTGGATAAACTTGAAACTTTTGCCTTTTTCCCAATTAAATAAGGAATAAAATACATGGGGCCACTTTAGCCTTATTCTTTTTGCCCTGTTCCTCTACAGTTGAGAGGCAAATTTAAATTGCCTTTTACATTGTAAATTTTTTTTTACAATGTAAAAATTACATTTTACAATTTAAATGTAAAATACCAAAGTCAACTGTAGATAACTACCTATTGTAGGCATGCATTTACTGGGAAGACACAGTCCCCATAGTGTTGCCATGAAGGGATCCATGAAATACCCACTGCTTAAAAAAAAAAAAATTTACCTAGTACCCCACCCCCACCGGTGAGGTCTACCCTGTGGTTAAAATCCACCGAGATCTCCAAGTCAGTGATGGAAATCAAACCCATTTTATTCACAGATGTACATTTTTGTGCCATTGTATGTGGGTGGTTAAAAATGATGTTCAATAGAACCCCCAATCAAAATTGAAAGAAATCAGTTGCTATTTCAGCATTACAACAAGGAAATGCAAAATTTAAGGAAGAAATTTTCATTAACACAGCTCCTTGGTGACCAGGTATTAAAACATATTTGAATGTAAGGCACCTCACCGTTAGGGGAGCTCCAGCATATAAAGGTGTGAGTTATAGCTGAATCCCCTGCTGGGTTTTTTTGGGGGGGGTTGTTTGTTTGTTTTGCTTCTCAATTTCTACCCCTTAAAAGTTCATGAAGATAAGTCTGGAGATATGTGAGAAGTGTCACGTTTAGAAATTATTCAGAGTCTTGCCATCTTACAGACTCTTTCCCTGGGGTGAAGCGCCTGCCCTGTCCTTCATTACCAAGGGCATTTGTTTAATCACAGAATCTTAGTTTCTCAAGAGATATCTACTGTTTCTATTTATTCCCCCTGAAGTCACAATCCTTTGTCACAGGACAATCATTTCCACAGCAACCAACAATGATGTCACAATTAAGGGGAGGAGGAATGTTTAGAAGGAAAAATGTTCTCTTCCACATGCAAAGGTTTCTGAGCTATAAAACCACTGTTTCACTAATCAAAATATTTTAGCAGAAAGTTCCCATGACAAAGCTTCCTTTCTTCAAGGGCTCAGCTGTGATGGATACAAAGTATTTCAGCAGAAGTTGAAGGGTTGCATGGTGTGGGTTTAGGATGGGGTAAGAGAGTTTCATTTCGCTTCATTCTAATTCTGTGCCAGCTGATATCTGCCAGTAAAATACATTAAACATATTCCAGAAAGAGTTGATTTAGTAGATGAAAAATGTTTCTCCTGAGACCAGAGAAGGTACATTTTCTGTCTTACTATCATTTCCATAATAAGAACAATGTTTATATTTCCTCAGCCCATGCAGTGCCTCTAATGTATTCATGTTCTTGCACTCTCCAGAGGCAGGAATTGAGGTATCTGAGATTGTGTTTTTTAGCTACCACATCAAGCACTTAAGATCTGACAATTGTGATGTGTATTCTCACTTGGTATTAAGAAATAAAAGCTTCAGTGTTTCCATTTGATTAGAGTCTCTCAGCTTGGTGGCTGATGAAGCAGGAAGAGGGAAAGCAACTTTCTTGAGAAATACGGCATCTCTGTTAATGTAGTGTAAGATTATTGACGGCTGTAGTCACATAATTTTTATTAAATTGAAGAGATTAGCTCTGCTGAAGAATCTCATCGTGACAGCAAACTCTAGCTGTAATAATGAGACCTGACACTTCTCAAACCCACTACAGGGCCCCAAATGGTCTTTTTTTTTTTTTTCTAAATACTCTTTCAGTTCAAGGAAGGGAAGAGCTTCATTCAAATATTCAGCATATTTACCTGAAATTGAGTGCACATGGGTTTTTTGTGTTTTGGGCTGGTTTTTTGTTTTTTGTTTGTTTTTTTTGAGAAGGATGATACAGAATCAGCATAAACGTTTGTAATGTGAGCTATAACTATTTTCTTTCACTGTAAGTGACACACGCGATCTTTCCTCCAGTTGCGCGAAATGCAAACACAGCTTTTCTCCAGACAGAGGCCATGGTGCCCACAAAGAAGTCATCAGAAAAGACTCCCGAAGCCTGGAGTGTTGTGCCATTTGCTCATTTAACAGGCATAAAATTCTTGCCTCTTCCTCCCCCCAGACTCAAAATCTCTCTGTTATCCCAATTTTATAAGGGTAATAAGATGGAGGAAAGAGGAAGGGGGAAACGAGGGATGAAGTCTGGAAATGGAAAATTGTCTTATTCCGGCAACCGAACTAGAGTAGAAAGAGCATATCCTTGTGAGAGAGAAAAGCACTTTTTCTGAACACAGAGAAGCAACAAAGGAAGTCTATTTACATACTTCACGGGGTGGGGGGGTGGGGGGGTTGAAGAGGGTTAATTAGTTAACGTTTGGCAAGCTGCGCCCCAAGACAAGTTATGCAGAGGTGCTATTGTCACTTATTACTGTTATTAATTAACGGGGTGAACGCCAAACAAAGATAAGCCTTCTCGGTCTGCTTTCATGTCTTAACACCGTCTGCGATGTCTATTGCAGGAGTGATTCGGGAAAGTTACCTCAAAGGCCATGACCAGCTCGTCCCTGTGACCCTCCTGGCCATTGCGGTCATTCTGGCTTTTGTCATGGGGGCCGTGTTCTCCGGCATCATCGTCTACTGCGTCTGCGACCACAGGCGCAAAGACGTGTCCGCCGTGCAGCGCAAAGAGAAGGAGCTCACGCATTCGCGCCGGGGCTCCATGAGCAGCGTCACCAAGCTCAGCGGCCTCTTTGGGGACAGCCAATCCAAAGACCCGAAGCCGGAGGCCATCCTCACACCACTCATGCACAACGGCAAGCTCGCCACCCCCGGCAACACGGCCAAGATGCTCATCAAGGCGGACCAGCACCACTTGGACCTGGCGGCCCTGCCCACCCCGGAGTCCACGCCAACCCTGCAGCAGAAGCGGAAGCCCAGCCGCGGCAGCCGCGAGTGGGAGAGGAACCAGAACCTCATCAACGCCTGCACCAAGGACATGCCCCCCATGGGCTCCCCCGTGATCCCCACGGACCTGCCCCTCCGGGCCTCCCCCAGCCACATCCCCAGCGTGGTGGTCCTGCCCATCACGCAGCAGGGCTACCAGCACGAGTACGTGGACCAGCCCAAAATGAGCGAGGTGGCCCAGATGGCGCTGGAGGACCAGGCGGCCACCCTGGAGTATAAGACCATCAAGGAGCATCTCAGCAGCAAGAGTCCCAACCACGGGGTGAACCTGGTGGAGAACCTGGACGGCCTGCCCCCCAAAGTCCCCCAGCGGGAGGCCTCCCTGGGCCCCCCGGGGGCCTCGCTGTCTCAGAACGGCCTGAGCAAGCGGCTGGAAATGCACCACTCCTCCTCCTACGGCCTTGACTATAAGAGGAGCTACCCCACGAACTCGCTCACGCGAAGCCACCAGGCCACCACTCTCAAAAGAAACAATACTAACTGCTCCAATTCCTCCCACCTGTCCAGAAACCAGAGCTTTGGCCGGGGAGACAACCCGCCCCCCGCCCCGCAGCGGGTGGACTCGATCCAGGTGCACGGCGCGCAGCCCTCCGGCCAGGCCGTGACTCTTTCGCGGCAGCCCAGCCTCAACGCCTACAACTCACTGACGAGGTCGGGGCTGAAGCGCACACCCTCGCTAAAGCCGGACGTACCCCCCAAACCCTCCTTTGCCCCCCTTTCCACATCCATGAAGCCCAATGACGCGTGTACATAATCCCAGGGGGAGGGGTCGGGTGTCGAACCAGCAGGAAAGGCCAGGCGCGCGCTCAGCTCGGCGAGGCCCTCCACTGCCTGAGTACCCACCAGACCAACATGGCCGCGGCGGAGCAGAGGACACTGGGGCCCCCTCGGGGCGCAGGGGGACTCGGGGAATTTGGGCCACGCGGTTTGGCGAAGGTTTGCGACGCGGGACTCACCTCCATTCCCGGACTTCACTCTCCCCGAACACCGTGCGACAGGTCGGACTCACGAAAGACTTCAATTATCATCACCAACACGAGCCAAAAGCACATTAGCCACCCTCCCAACCCCACCCCCACACGCATGCGCTCGCGCGCAGCCGGGCACGCGCGCGCGCGCACACACACACACACACACACACACACACACACACACACACACACGTGAACGACGGCAACGTTTTTGTCCATGACCGCACGGGGCACTGCCAGACAGGGCTGGCGTTCCACCTGCGAAATACAAATACATTTTTTAAAAATCGTGAAAATTCAAAAGACAAAAAATAAAGGATTCATTGATAATTCTAACTCAGACTTTAACAATGGCAGAAGTTTACTATGCTCAGATACTGTGAAATGCCCACCAGTGTTACAGCTTTCTGTTATTAGCAGATTAATGCCATGTTGGGCAACTATGTCATAGATTTCTGCTCCTCTCTTTTAATGAAATAACGTGACCGTTAACGCAAGTAACTCTTTATTTATTGTTCACCCTTTTTTTTTTCCTTAAGGAAATGACACTTCCATATACCATCCTATGAACAGCTCTTCAGAAAGCCCCTTGAAAGTTAAACTATTTAACGTGAAATCCATTAACTGGAATAATTGAGTTTATTTTTACAATAAATTCACTGAGTAAATAAGTCGGAGCTGGAATTTTGAGCTTTGTGTTTGGACTGTCTGATCTCTAGCTAAAGGAAAAAGTTGACAGGGGAATATTTATTCAGATCAACCAATTACTTTGCTGGTCAGGTCTCTGGCCTATAACATGCAAAAAATTAATTTAGCCTAAAAGTCCTTCCAGATCCTAGCTTCTAAAGCAACCGGGAGAGGAACTTTTAGAATGACACATCCACGTCCCATTTCTGCCAACATGGCTTTGTCAGTGGTTCCTACTTTCTGTGAAGGCACCAGCTTGTGATTCCCATCTCATTTCACCTTGCATGTGAGACAGCAAACTAAATCCACTAAAGGTGTGAACTAATTAATACGCTGGCTGCTACCTTGCATAAATTAATGGTTTGCTCACACGGGTTTTTCGTGGGGTTACATCTGTGAATAGCCTCTTTTCCACATGTAAATTTGTGCCTTACACCCTGAGTTGTGTACACGTGTAAACTGTCGTTATGATAAACTTGCCCACACTTTTGAAATAAATGCAGATATTTATTTGACCCTCCCTCCCCCCACCCCCGCTCCAGCCCTCTGGAAGATTAGCATCTAGCAGATGGAAGAGGAATGTAGTGGTGATGGTAATAACACTGCAGCCTGGGAGAGCCGGCCAGCATCGTGCCCTCCAATTCACACTTCCTTCTAGTCGTGCCAATTCCACCCACCCCTTGGCCCTGCTACCAAGCATGGCCCTCAGTGTTGTGGGTGGCAATACCCTTTCTCCCTGCAGCGTTCCCCGCTTCCCTTATATTCTCAGATCATTTCAACATGGTGATATCCTCACCGGCCAGCAGAGAAGGGACTAATGTCCCAGCTCCTCATTTCTGCTGTGTCCTCTGGCTGGAGAAAGCACCGTGTTCAGTTGCCAGGTACCTGGGAGGTGTCTCCAAGCCCTGGGCTCAGCATGCACATGCATTGCACACAAAGAAATGACGTGGAAATAGATGAGACGCAGGGAGGCTGGTCCCTGCTATGATGGATGAGTAACTCCAGATACAAAGCCAACCACAACGGATGCTGCAAAAACACTGACTGGGGCGGAAGATTTTTAATTTTTTAAAAACTTTCTTCATCCCTGTGTTGTTATTGTTTGTATGGGGGCGGGGTGGGAGGGTGTGTGCTCCCCCTCTGGTTTTCATTAGCCAGAGCACACAGAGGGGACTTCCGTTTACTCTATCACGAACAAAAGAATTGTCAACATACTGTGAGCATTGTTTTGGGTTGTTGTGTTTTGAAACAGTTAAGCAGTATATTTGGTGGCCTCTTCATCTCTTTTTATTTCCAGTTTGATCTTCTGGGTTTAATCTTGTCTTTTAAAAAAAACTCTCAAAAAAAGATGATTTTGGACAATTTTGAGGTGGCTGGTGAAACCGTGGTACCTGCATAATCGGAGTGAGACCTAGGTGTGTAATGAGGACGCGTGCATATGGCCTTCCTTTCCGGTAAACATCCCTGGAGGCTTTGCTGCCATGTGAGATAGGCTTTTGTAGTTTTGTGTTGTTCTGTTTTTATTTCGTTTTGTTAGCGGAATCAGTGTTCACATCCTGTGAACTCCGTGCCCTCTTTTCTAGAAATTGGGATGATTGTTTTTTTTCCCCTGGACTTTTCTTTGGAAATGCAGGACTTACTTAGGAAAGTGATGAGCATACATCACCCTGCTACCTTCTCCCCCACACTTGACTCCCAAGAGTATTGGCCATGCAGCACCCACTGTCTTGTCCCCCATGCGTGGGCATCATTGCCTCATCCGTGGTACGGGGACCTGTGTCAAAACTTCCATCCCCCATCCCCACAACTCCTCACTTGCGGTGTTCTCCCTAAAATGACCACATGTATTGAGCTGGTCTTTTGCATTTAAGTATTTTCTTCCCTTTTTTTTTCCCCACTGCGTGTGGGGGGAGGGTCCATAAGCCTGAGTGTGCCTTTGCTTTCCACCCTTGCTAGACACTGGTAGATGCAACAAACTCAGATTTATATTTGTTGTAAAGTTGTAAAAATATTGTGATGTCACCAACTTTCCTTCCATCTCCACATCCCCTAACATCTGATTCATGACTTAATGTATGTTGTAAAATGGAAAAAAAAAAAGAAAAGAAAAGAAAAAAAGGGGGGGGAGACAAAAAAAAGCAAGGAAAAGGCTCTTTATTACTTAAAAGTAATAAAACAAGACTGTTCTACATTATCGTTTGTGTCCCGAATGCTTTTATTTATCTCTTAATTTTCCCCTTTGGAACCCCACCCTTCTGGGGTTGGATTCTCTTTCTCCCATCTCTATCTGGTTTCCAGAACATACGTAACAATATGGTTAGATCCATTTGTTGACAATACTCACACCCTTACCCCCACCCCACCACCCAAATTATTGATATGTTTTCTTTGCCTGCACCCAGCCTGGAGCAGAGTTGTAGCAGAAACCACCAGTAATTAAAAGGCGGAGCACGCATCGACTCCGTGTATTCATTTTACGCCTTTTCTTTTTATGGGCTTGTTCATCATCAAACATTTATGGTAAGCTTGGTAGTTTAAGAGATCAAGGCTAGGATTTTAGTATGTAGGGTCCACTAAAAATAGATCCTTGCACAGATGTGACTTCCAGCGTTTTTACATATTAATAAGATGGAGGGTGCCGGGATTTTACTCCTTGTTAGCATTTCTCTCCTGGAACCCGGAAGACGTGGTTGGAGGCATATCGAGACGCAGCCCTGACTTTTATTTTGCAGAAGAGCATTGCAAAACGCCTAAATAAGTTTTTCCCCTGTGGAGTGTTTTTAAAAGTTATTTACATAAGTTCTGAGCTATAGTATTTTACTGTTGACCTTCTGAAACAGTTTTAGGTCAGTTTGCATGTGGGAAGTTGCAGGTTGGGCCTTGGTTCACACCTATAGTGATCCAGTCACTTTGGGGTATTTCCAGTTACATTTCCTTTTTTTTTTTTTTTTTTTGTTCATTATTTTGAAAGAGAGAGAGTGCGCACGCATGTGATCGAGCAGGGGAGGGGTAGAGAGAAAGGAACAGAGAGAATCCCAAGCAGGCTCCCCACCGTCAGCCCTGAGTCTGACACAGGGCTTGAACCCACAAACCATGAGATCATGATCTGAGCCAAAAACAAGAGTCAGTCGCCTAGCCGACTGAGCCACCCAGGTGGCCCACCAGTTACATTTCTTGAATCCCATCAGAGATGCCAGGCATGTCAGGCACAAAGTTGACTAGAACGTAGTTCTTGCCTCCTCATTTATACGGAGAGATGGGCAGGCTCTTTGTAATCGCCCAGGAGGAAGTAACCCCAAGGTTTGGGGCGCAAGGCTACATTTAGCTGGTTCTTTAGAGAATGAGTTCTTTGGACAGCTAGACTGGGCACAAGAGAGGACTTGTACAAAGTACCCAAGTGTGCTGTGATTGGGAGACAAAAGGTTTTGGGGCCTTGAGCAGGGTCTGTGGGAGAACCTGCTGGAAGCAAGGCTGAGAAAGAGAAGAGGGGCCTGGTGACCATATGCTAGGGTTTGAGCCAATGGGCCACAGGGCACCTTTGGAGTAGATGAAGCAGCAAACACGTGTTTGTGCTTTAGAAAGCTACCTGGCAGCAATGTGGAAAATGGATAGGTCCACAGAGAGGCTGTGGGCCACCGGGCAATGTGTCAAATGGCATACCAAGTAGGTAGGAGCACCAAGCAAATTCTCCATGTCTGACTTCAGATTTTTTTTTTCTTTTTTTTGAGAGACAGAGAGAAACAGAGCACAAGCAAGGGAGGGGCAGAGAGAGAGGGACACAGAATCTGAAGCAGGCTTCTGTCAGCACAGAGCCCAGTGCAGGGCTTGAACTCACAAACTGTGAGATCATGACCTGAGCCAAAGTTGGATGCTCAACCAGCTGAGCCACCCAGGTGCCCCTGACTTCAGATTCTTTAGGAAACAGAATTGAATCAGCGCTGTCACCATCCCTTCTTTTGTTAAACTGAAGATCTTCCTTCTTCTTATATGACTGCCAGGTTTGCCTGCCCGGCTGTCCCAAATGTAGAGCTGACAGCTAGACTGAGTTTCTTTCTTTTCTTTTTATTTTTTTTAAGCTTATTTATTTGCTTTGAGACCTTAAAAGAGGGAGAGCACAAGCAGGGGAGGGGCAGAGAGAGAGAGAGAGGGAGAATCCCAAATATGGGGTACCCTCTCACAAACCTGTGAGATCATGACCTGAGCTGAAATCAAGATTCAGACACTTAACCGACTGAGCCACCCAGGTGCCCCTGATTTTCATTTTTTTAAAAAATGGGAAGCTGATATCCATCAGATGAAACAATTTGCCCATGACCCCAAAGCTGATGATAGAGCAGCTCTTCCAAGAAAAAATTCATTGTCTCTTTCCTCCCTTCATTTACATGAATGGCAATATCAGCCAGGAAGACATGACACCCCTCACTCAAACGCCCTTTGCCCTTCGTCTCAGGAAGCCCTTTGTACATGCCTCCCCCCTTCCCTGGTAGGGGAGCCCAAATGCCTTCATCAGGGCTGAGTGGAGGGGGCGGGCTGGGGTCCCAATCACACTGGTTTGAAGCTGACGATCTCCCCAGTGCAACCTGAGACCTGGTACAGTGGGGGCTTCTGCTGCAGTCAGCTTTGTTCTGCTCTGGCAGGGAGGAGACCCAGGCTGAAAAGGTGCAGCCTGCATTTTAGCTGCGGCCCCAGGGGTGTCCTCGCTCAGACTCAAGAAGTGCCTCCCCTGATAACCCAGCTTTCTAATCGTTGTGTTTGCTCGCTCGCTGGCTTGCTGCAGGGTTAGCGGTTTCTGCAGGGTGCTTTCAGACTGTTGGCCCAAAGGAATGGCTCTCCCCATACAGCCAACAAGCTAGGCGTTCTACGGGGCCAGAGCTGGCCTCTGAGACCTGCCTGCCTTCTTCGAGCGCCATGTAAAGTAGACATACACAGGTCTTGTTGCTTAGCCTTATCTTTTGGCAGAAGCCACAAGAAGTACCCCAGAACCACAGTGCCTAGGTTTGAATAGCACGAACAAAAGCTCTTTCAAAAAATTCATTCAGCACGTCAAAAAAAAAAGTGATCTAAAAGGCACCCACACTTTCAGGCACTGGTATATTTTTTGCTGCAGGGAAGGAGGGTGAGGGGAATTTAAAAGAACGCCTTCGTAACAAAATAACATGATTAAGAGCATAATCCTGGTCTTGGTGGAGCACTGTGACAGCTGGGTACGTGCACTCAGTAACCCTTAGAAACCCCACATCTCATGCTTGTCTTAAAATCAGGTGGTGACATGTCTCTTGCACAGAATTGGGAAGGAAGGGCTCACATGTATTGATCGGGACTGCCAGACAGATGGGGATCTTCAATATTCCATTTAGAGTATTGTGTATCCTTCGCTGTAACCCCCCCGGGATGGCTGGGGGTGGGGGGGGGCGGTTGACCTTAACAGAGGGTTGGGCTGAACTGATGTGCATTAAATGTGGCTGGGCAGAAAAATGTGCAGATGTCCCTCTAGCAAATGGAAATGAAATTTGAGCAAATCAAGAGAGGCAGCTGAGGGGTGGGGAGTTCCCCATCCCCCCTCTGCCAACGCATCCACACACCCGCACGCACACAAATGCTATTATGAGGCTTTTTCCTCCAGAGTCTCATACAAAAGTGCCACGGAGGGCAGAACCCGGGTTGGCTGAAGGTGGACCCTTGGAAGTTCTTTCGTCCCATTTCCTGGTAAAACATGGGTTCCACCTGAGCACTTTCTGGTCAAAAATGAAACGTCATAGACTGTAGTGTCAGGAATGGAAGCCAAGACTTCGCAGAGGAGCGTGGACACAGGTCCCTTTCAGCCCTGTTGACAATGACTGAGACGGCAGCAACTTTTTGATTCTTCTAATCCCTTTCACACAGAGGTCTCTTTTGGGAATCATTAACATCATCTCAGAACAAGTCATTGGTCCTGCTAATGGGTTGCAATAATGGTCCAAATAAGGGGATGCTAACGAAGGGGGAAAATAGGTAACCATGAAATCAGAAGCATTTTTCATTGATGATTTTCTGCCAAAAAAAAAAAAACAACCCAGATGAAGGTGACATTGGACACAATACCAACGCCAGGAGACCAGCAATAAAGCAGTTCAGACGGGATTCCCAGGGGTTTCCTAGGACGAGCTGGATGATGTCAAATCTGTGTGAGTGTCCAAAGCTCTGTTTGCTTCCGTTCATCATGACAACTGCCCTCAACCATGCTATAGAGTTGGTAAGGAAGTGAGCCAATCTCAGCAAACTTAGTATCCATTCTCTGGTGTGGATATTGAACATCTTGCACACATAATGCCCAAGCATTAATCTCAACAATAGAGCTAAGATTTATTGAAAAAAAAAAAAAAAGAAAGAAATTCAAAGTGGAATATAGTACCTCCCAAGAGAGGCAGCACTTCCCAGTGGTCAGTAACAATGACAGTTTGCACTGGTGACATTTTATAGTTTGGAGATTTAACCTTGTCCATGATCTTGCTTGATCCTCCGAACAGTATCATGGGGTGGGCAGCCATGTATGATCATCCTCACTTTATAGGGACTGGAATCTGGAGAGAAGGAATCTATTGGATCACTGATCAACATGAAAACGGAGTCATGTTTCATAAACCAGTGTGTTGACACCACCCTCTCGGCCCCTTTGGGGACACCTCAGGTTACACAATTACTCTGCCTCACCAAAGGGGAAAAGCCTCCCACAGCATTTCCCAGGAGAGATGGCTGCCACAATAAAGGCTCTGAATTAAAGGCTGGGCATACACGTTCTATTTTAAGGGCATTGTGCTCTAAGATTTTTCCATCATTAAAGAACACATCTCTTCCTTCCTGCGTCTGAAAAGTTCTGATGCCAGCAGTGTTATTAGGAACTGTCAACAAAGCAGGAAAAGAGAGAGCTGAAGCCAAAGTCAGTGACCTCCCTTCTGGAGACGCACCCTGCCCCTTCCGGGGCAGTGACACAGACCCTCAGTGGAAAAACAGGGGATGAAAGGCCAGCATTTGCAGCTTCTTCATCCTTCTCAAGCCATACAGATCACAAGAGAAGTTTGAGAAGCTTAAGAGAACACAGGGTTAACTGGGAACAGAGAAGAAATGCCCTACACCTAGAAGGGTATAGAATTTGCTCACCCTTCCCTTCATAGGAAGGAATTGATGAGTAAGAAATATCATTGTTACTCTTCAGGTTGGCATCATTGGCCACCTTGGCACTATGGGTACCAGGTCAAAGTGACTTCCTCTCTGATGTCAATGATGGGATGATTTGGTTGAGAGCTAGAGGTGCCTGGGTGGCTCAGTCAGTTAAGCATCTGACTTCGGCTCAGGTCATGATCTCACAGTTCATGAGTACCAGCCCTGGTCAGGCTCTGTACTGACAGCTCTGAGCCCAGAGCCTGTTTCAGATTCTGTGTCTCCCTCTCTCTCCGTCCCTCCCTTGTTCGCTTGCTCGCTCTCTCTCTCAAAAAGAAATAAACATTAAAAAAAATTTTAATGCTTTTTAGTAAAGACCAAGGCTGTTGCCAACAACTTTGTTAACACTGGTACAAAATATGTATGTAATTCCAACTGTTATATAGTGATATTCATCTAATTATGTACTCGGTAAAGGTAGCAACCTTTGAAACAATTGATTTTCCCTGACCGTCAATAACCAATTGACTTTGAAAAGGAAATTTTCTATTCCAAAGAATGCATTCCAGCACACCCCCAAATGCTAAAGTCATTCTGAAGACCTCCCTTCTCCATTCCTGGGGAAAAGGATACATTTTGTTGTGTGTGTATGAAACAGAATTGTCTATTGAAGTTTGACATAGGTGTTGGCTGATTTAAATTCTTCCTGGTGTTTTATTTAAGAACCAAAGATTCATCCCCCTCTGTTTCCAGGGTGAAGATCTGTGATCACATTTCCTGCTTGGGGAGAAGAGAGAATGTGTTAGACGTATATGTATGAATAGAAATAGGTAAACAGTCATAGTTCCTTCTGACTTTGTAATTTAAACAGTGTAAGTCAGTAGGGAAGGGCTGTATTTGGATCCAAAGTAAGTGAGGTGAAAATTACTAGGTGTTGGACCATCTGCATTTCGTTTTAATTAGGTGACTGTAATAGGGAGATCAAAAACTTTTCCTCGTCATTCAATCTAGGGAGCTTTCTAATCCAGAAACCAAAGGGCTCATTCTGTCCTCCAGAGAGAGTGACCCCAAAAGGTCCTCTCTAATTGCTTGGCCAAAACAGCAGACAGGCCTGGGCCCAGGGACAGACCAGGGCTCGGTGGGGGTGGCGTCGTGAGGGTGAGGTACTGCAAGACCGGCCCCCACAGAGGCCAGTCCCCAGAGGCTCTTAGGAACAGTCCTCCTTAATCTGGCCATTTGGGAGTTTCAGCTGCTCCCCAGGCAGAATCGCTTAGAAAGCACACCCCCGGCGAGGCTGTGGGCCCGGCTTCTAGTCCGAGCTGGCCTCTGTGACTGCAGGCCGGTCTTTCAAACTCTCCACAGTTCATTTTCTCCAGCTGCAAAATAGATTTAAATCATGGCTGCCCAGCCTCCCTCCCACGAGTGTGTCAAAGTCAACTGAGGTGAAAATTTCAGCGGCGCTTGCAAAACTCAAAATCCCACCATGTCCTTCTTCACCAACTTGGCATTCAAACACAAGATCCCAGTCCTCAAAATCTTCAAATTAAATAAATGACTTTGAGTCCCCATCCTGCTGATAATGAAAATGTCTCTTTTTTTCTCTCCCCTAAATACTCCTTATCTGCCAACAAAAGCAGCCAGCCAGACCTGGTTAAACAAAAGCCCTACTTGGCCTGATAGAGTTCTGGCTCTTTGTCACACGTATAGCCGTCTATGCCACAGGATGCCCACATGGAAGCCTGGGGGGCTCTGGACACCTCAGTGCCATCCTTCTCTGTTCCCACACGGCTGGTCTGGGGAGAACGGGATGTGCCATCACTGAGTTGGGCCTCCTCTGTCATCTGGAAGAGTCCCATCTGCTTAGCCTGAATTGGCACCTCCGGGCAGGATTCTCTGGCCTCCAGAATGGGCCCCAGAATGCACTGCAATGAACAAAACTATAAGGTCCCTCGCCCTCTTTGTCCATGAGGCTTATGCTCCTGGGCGCCTGTATAGGGTGCCTGGAGGCCTTGGATTATGCAGATCCAAGGATCTGACGTTTGAGCGGATACACTCACAGCCCTTCTCCCTGCACACAGCTACATTGTTGCCCTGCCTGGGCCCAGAGCCATGCCAATCTCAGAATCTCAGCTAAGGTTGGCCTGGATGGAGGTACTGCTCGCTTAGCCCAAGCCTATCCCCATCTCCTGGCCAGAGACTTTGAGACATTTAAGAGAAAAACTACTCTGTGACATGGGTATCTGGGTGGGTCAGTTGGTTAAGTGTTTGACGCTTGATTTCAGCTCATGATCTCATGGTTTGTGAGTTCAAGCCCCGTGTCAAACTCTGCCCTGACCACGTGGAGTCCATTTGGGATTCACTCTATACCTCTCTCTCTCTGCCATTCCCCTGCTTGTGCTCACTCTTTCTCAAAAATAAATACACTTTAAAAAAAGAGAGAGAGAAAATTACTTTGTTACAACAATAAAAAAGGGACACCTGGGTGGCTCAGTCAGTTAAGTGTCTGACCGCTCAGGTCATGGTCTCATGGTTAGGGAGTTTGAGCCCTGTGTTGGGCTTTGCACTGACAGCTCAGAGCCTGGAGCCTGCTTTGGATTCTGTGTCTCCCTCTTTCCCTGGCTCACACTCTGTCTCTGTCTCAAGAATAAACATTAAAAAAAAAATTTTTTTTTAAAGAGTAAAGCATCGTACCAAAAATGCAAGTGATAACCATTATCTCATGGTGCTGAAAGCCCCTCTTTCTGGAGATGAATATATCATTTTGAACACTGCTCAAAACACACTGTGTTTGCAGCAGATGTGGTGGCAAGAAGCTGGTAACCCAGTTCCTAGTTCCTTGCCTGATACCATACTCTACCAAGTACAGACTTAACTTCAGAAACAAAGTAACACCAGAACAAGGCAGTTAAACAAAAGATAGAAATTTGTTTCACTCTTAACTAACAGCCCCAAAGCACGTGATCCATCACTGGTGGGGCAGCTCTGTAATCTTCCACATGTGGCTTTCATCTTGAGATCCGTGACATTTCTCATTGTGGCAATTTCTCCATCAATAGGAAAGGCAAAAGAGAGAGTAGGCATACCATATCCAGCCATTTTTAAGGGCTATTCCAATAGTGGCACAGAATACCTTAGTTAACATCCTAGGGAGAGGAGTATCATCACAGCCATGGCTACATCAGGCAGCAAGGGAGGCTGGGAAGTGTAGGCTTTAGTGACTTGGGTTCTGCTAACACTTGGGACCACGTAGTACTTTAAAAATAGGAAGAAGGGGAAACTGGATGGCTCAGTCAGTTGAGTGTCCGACTCTCGATTTTAGCCCAAGTCATGATCTCACATTTGGTGAGATCGAACCCTGTGTCGGATTCTCTGCTGACAGCTCAGAGCCTGGAAACTGCTTCAGATTCTGTGTCTCCTTCTCTCTTTGCCCCTCCCTAGCTTGCGCTCTGTCTGTCTCTCTCAAAAATAAACAAACATTTAATAAATTTTTAAAAAAAGATTCTCTTTCTCTCTCCCTCTGCCCTTCTCCCTGACTTGCATGCTCTCTCTCTCTAAAATAAATTTTAAAAAAATAAAAATTGAAAATAGGAGAGGGACTAGGAGAGAAAATCAGCAATCTGCCGCATTCCATACACAGAACACATAAATCTTATTGCATCGTACATACATGTAATATATATGCACATGTGTACCTAGATGCATAGGCACTCTTTTACAGAAATAAATTTCAATCAGCCACTGCACATACTACATCAACACCTGGCTTAGGTGCCCTGCCTCTGCCAAGCTCCCCCTGAGCTGCCAGGCAATACTGAGGTCTCCTCCTCTCCTCCCGGCCACAGCATAAAGATGTTGGATGTGTACCACCATGCATTGGAAAGATTTGCTTCTCCATTCACCTGTTAGCATATCAAGGGCAGGAACTGTATTTTGTTTATTTATTTATTTTTACCTTTATAAGTCCATAGTCTAGACGGAGCTGAGTAAGTTGTAGGTGCACAACAAATCATTTGCTAAAACTATGTTATCATCAGACATAAGCCAGTAAGGGTTGGGTCTCCACACACATCCATAGAGACAGACTGGGGCTAAGGAATTGCCATGGACGTCCTAACAGTGGTAGCATGGATCCTATGCTCCCCACTGGATGCCAAGCACTGGGTTATGTGTTTCCCCAGCATCAGCCTCCTCAGTCCTTATGAGAATCCTCCCCTTTGTTCTTTCCTTTGGAAAGTAAGGCATCTGAGGCAGAGAGAAGTTAAAGAACCTTCCCACATTAACTGAGCTAGTGATTGCAGACCTAGGGGGTACATTAGGGTAGACCCCATAGCCAGTGCTTTTAATCATTCTGTGCCTTATTAGTGGAGGTGAGCTAGGGAATGCTTTCTATTTATTCAACATGACAAAGAATGCCTACTGGAAACCAAGAGATAGCCAACACTGTAGGTGATTAATGACACCGGGGAAGGGAATCAGACTAATCCCTTAGGGACACTTCCAGTGACCCAGACAACAACATGCATCCCACCCCGCAGATACTCCGTACGTGCATGTCCACATCAGTGCACATCAGTACTGTGGAGGCGTTCGTTCTGTTTTCCAAGGGCTTTACACATAGGACATAAAGTTAGCAGCCAAAATCTCACGTATTCAAAACAATCAAACTTCAAATCCCTAAATCCTTGACCCTCACAAGATTCCCTACTCTGCAGCACATTCAAGAATCTCCATCGTTTGCAAAACCATCTTAACAACTGACTATGTAACGATAGTAATGGATGCATGTAATGTAATATATGTAATATGATATAAATCATGAGAGCAGAGTGGGCTTTAGGGGATTCTGAGCTGATGGTGACATTGGGGACACACAAGCACATCAGCTCTGGAGACCAAGCACACGCGTACTGAATATCAGAGAGAGAGGGAGAGAGGTATATTTCTCCCTTCGCTGATGCTCTGCTGTGTAAGTGCTGATAAGAACCTCCTAAAACTATTTTAGGAGATATTTAGAGCAACTTTGGTGTGGGGGGAAGACTCCTGATTTGGAGGGGGAAAAGACAACAAGATTTGATTTCACAGACGCTTCAGAAATAATGGCATAATCTTATCCGTTTTCAGCAAATACAATCAAGCACTGAAAGCCCCGGATAAAGGTGTAGCTCCTTCATTGGTGCAGCAAACTGCAGATTAAGCTTTTTTTTTTTTTAACGCTGTTCAAATTGCCTGTGAAACAACCTTTTATGAGATATGATGGTTCAAACAATTTTGCAAAGAGCAGAAGACAAAGAATACGTTTTTACACTGAACTGGTTTCCTAGGAAACCCTGAAAAAATGTAATACGATATCTCTTAGAGGTAGTTCAAGGACCAGGACTCCTCTTTACTTATTTTTTTTTTTGAATGGTATTTAATATCTGCCTCTCCCCCTCTCTGCAGTGGGAGCTAGAAGGAGAGAACAATCTCTCTTCTACCCAGCAGCCGGAGTGTCCTCTCATTAATTAAGGGCCCTATCTGCACAAAGGAAAAATATTTGAGCCAAGTTGAGCCTTCATTACTCTCTGCAGCAATTTAGAGTAAGAAATTAAAGGGATAGAGTTTGAACTTCTTGCTCTATCATTAGAAAAAGAATCCCCAAATCCCAGCTAAGGCATTAAAGAAAAAAAAAGCCAACCCACTCTTTTTCAAACCATGTCTAAATTAATCTGTTTCAAGGTCTTCAAATACCATTTATTTTAGGTTTATTTTTATTCTGGCTCTTCATCCGTCTCTGTGATGTGCCGGCATATGCAGGCTGCCAGAGGATGCCTGAATTAGCAGGCTTACACATTTCCCAAGTTCAGGGGCAAGCTCACCAGGGTTGAGAGGTGGCAGGGAAGCTCTGGATGAAGAGATGGGGGAAATCTGCGGGTCAGGAATCCCTCAAGGAGCATGAGGCTTTTTGCAAGGACACCTCCACTGGCCCTAATTTCCATCGTTCATCACTGCCATCAAGAGGAAATCAAAATAGGCAAAGTGGAGGAACATCTGGGCTGTGTGGGAAGGAGTTAAATTTGATTTTGAAATAAATAAGGCATCAAAGCTTCAAGTTTCACTTCTTCAACAATTGGAGATGAAAATCATAAGCCCAGGTTAAAGAAGTTTAAAGTTTGGGATGTGTCTATGGGTGCAAGGGTAGGAGGAGGCTGTGACCTCCTGCAAAGGACCTCATTTGTGGGCTCTCTCTCCCCACCTGAGGAGAGCTTGGAGGAGGCGACACAGCCAGGGAGGCAGCTGGTGATGGACTCTCTCAGCACCAGCACACCACATACACCTGCCTTTCCTCACCATTACTGGGTCTGGGTGAACATGACATTCTGGGAGCAAACCTCTCCAAGCTGAAACGAATCCCACTATTTCTAATTTGGGATTCTTGAGGAGAATTGGCCTACGAGCCTTTACAGTCACCAAAACACATTTAATAACTGCCTTTTGGGATGCAACTGCTGGCTAGGAAGAAAGGGAACCCCAGAACTTAAAGACTTCTCACTAAGATTTTTAAAAACCATGAAGGACATCTGGGTAGCTCAGTCATTTAAGCCTCTGGCTATTGATATCGGTTCTGGTCATGATCTCATGGTTCGTGGCTTTCAGTCCCATGGTGGGCTCCACAGTGTGGAGCCTGCTTGGGATTCTCTCCCTCCCTGTCTCTCTGCCCCTCCCTCACTCTCTCTTGCTCAAAAATGAATAAGTAGATTTTAAAAACATTCTAGTCAAGATATTTCTTTAAAAAAACAAACAAACCATGAGATGCCAAATCAACATAAGAAGATTGACATGCACAACGGTTATCCTTAGGGCTTCATGGGATCCAGCTTCTGCTAAAGGATATGGCAGGCCCTGGAGGGACCCTACAATGTCAACCTACATGATTTTTTTTTTAATGCAGGTTGAGTTGGATTTAAATGAATGCAGGGAATCTCATTTGAAGGCGGGAAATCCAACTTTAAAAGCAGCCTACAGGATGGGTGGGGAAAGAAGAAAGCAACCCTTTCCATTTGCCTTGGTATAATAAGGAAACAGGTGAACATGAGCCAGAGGCACACATAAAAGTCTCAGGAACCAGTGGACATTTGGACGTCATGTTTCCTTGTCTTTTCTTTTCTTTTTTTTTTTTTTTTATAACAGCACCCTATTTCCCTTTTGGAGAGTTGGTGTCCCCTTCGTTATGATCTTGATGGGAACCATAAATGAAGGTTGCTTACTCTCCCCTAAACAAGGGGTGGACAGGTGACCCAGCCTAGATCAAAGACTTTCCCCCAGAGTCTTAAAAAGAAAGATGTCCTCTGTAGTTAGTACTCATACCTACACAGTCACCATATGTACCCTTGAAAGCCCAGGCTCAGGCTTCAGAGCCAAAAGCTATGCTAAATATGGAGACGGTAAAATATCCATATCCCCTAAGGGCTGGGATAATTGTAGTTTGAGGTGAGAAGCAATATTAGCACATGAGGAAGTAAAACAGGAAGTAGAAGCCATTGTAGGAGCCAGTGTACTGAATCTATAAGTGGGACTACAGGCTGCATCATTCAGTTAAATAACCCTTGGCAATCTTCTGGAAGGCATGGTGATTAATGGCAGTTTCCACCCAGCATTGGTCAATCAGGGGGCACTGAAACTTCTGCACATGGAGTACAACTTGGGGACCAAACTGACATGATGTATGGTCAGGATGCAATTAAGTAAAATCAGAGTTCGTTATCAGGATGTGGGGTTATTTCAAATACTGGATGTAAGGTTCTTTGGGTCTCATGAGGGCCTAGAACCCAAAATTTAGAAAGTCAAGAAGCAGGGTGCTTTCTGTCTCTCTCTGGGGTCCCTTGGCCTTTAGTGTCCTAGAGACCGCTGCTCTCTGACCAACTACACATGAGTCTAAAGCAGCCACTCTAGAAAAACAGCCTGGGCTTCCAAAGCACATAAATTCCCTATTTAAACACTTGGCAGAGGGGCGCCTGGGTGGCTCAGTGGGTTGAGTGTCTGACTTCAGCTCAGGCTATGATCTCACCATTGGTGAGTTCTGGGTGTGTGTCAGGCTCTGTGCTCTGTGTCTAGATCCTGTGTCTCCCTCTCTCTCTGCGCCTTCCTTCCTAGCACTCTGTGTCTCTCTCCCAAAAATAAACATTAATTTTTTAATAATAAATACATAAACACATAAATAAATAAATCCTTGGCAGAGATTGACCAGCCACTCTGATGCTCAGCCTTGGGACTTGGGATTGGCACTCAGAGGTCAGAGTCTATAGCTGGGGTGGCTGATGTCAGGGGAAGCCGGGAAGCCATCCTGATTGGCCAGATCAAAGCATACCTGTGCTCCAATAAGACTCCATGCAGATTAGGTGTCTCCCTGTCCTCTGGAGAATTTCTCAAATGCCATCTAAGGATAGAAGGAGAGAGCATAGTCTGATTTAGGGGTTTAAGAATTACCACTTTTCAGCTGGGGGGTTTGTGGAAAAACCCAATTCTTTCTTAATCTTTCTGAGCCCCAAATTCCTCATTTAAAAAAAAAAAAGATAAGTTTCAGGGCACCTGGGTGTCTCAGTCAGTTAACCATCCAACTCTTGATTTGGGCTTAGGTCATGATCTCACAGTTCATGGGTTTGATCCCCATGGTGGGCTCTGTGCTGACAGCGTGGAGCCTGCTTGGGATTCTCTCTCTCCATCCTCCCCTGCTCGCTCTTTCTCAAAATAAGTAAATAAACATGGGGAAAAAAGGTACTTTTTTTGAGATCATTAAATTAGATCTTTGAAGAAAAGTGCTGGTACACACTGGCTCTCAAGAGAAGGCGGCCATCTCCCCATCCTGCCTGGCCACATAGAAAGCCACAGGGCAGCAGAGGTCAGTGGCCCTTTCCTGTGGTGCTCACATGGCCCTGAGCAGTCACATACATAGGCAGTGGAGTTTTCTCAGCTTTTCTGAGGGTCCATCCTGGCTATAAATACAAATTCATTGAGCTTGCTCTGACATCTCCACTCCACGTGTGAACGCATTAGGCTGAGTGACAGCTCTGTAAGCAGTCTCGGCCCTGAATGTGTTGAAACAAACATGACATTCCATGTGGCTGATGGGACTCAATTGGTGCTCCATGTATTTTTACTCTTTAATGTTAAAATTAGGGGGTGCCTGGGTGGCTCAGTCGGTTGAGCATCCGACTTCGGCTCAGGTCATGATATCACAGTTCGTGGGTTTGAGCCCTGCATCGGGCTCTGTGCTAACAGCTCAAAGCCTGGAGCCTGTTTCAGATTCTGTGTCTCCCTCTCTCTCACCCTCCCCTGCTCATGCTATCTCTCTCAGAAATAAATAAAACATTAAAAAACAATTTTAAATAATAAAATAAAATAAAGTTAAATTAAATTAAATTAAAATATATCTTCCCCAGAATATCAGAATACCACATGTCAGGTGAGGAAGAAAAATCTCAATCCATGCATTGTAATCAGACACAGTGAGGAGTGGGGCGCTTGAAGGCAGTGGGTAGGAACAGAGTCGTAATAATACAGACTTCCTCACTCTGGTTGTTGTAGTGTTAGACTTGTAGGACTTGTGGCGTTATTCTCATGGCCACACACACACATACACAGAACGTATTATCCCACAACATCTGTGAGGAAATCTGAGGTGAATTTAGCCAGCACACATTAATTTCATATCAGGTTGCCTGTTGCTATTTGAGGGACAGGAAAAGTGAGAAATCAAGAGATGAATGTGGGGAACACGTGCTATGTAGCACGTGCTACGGCTGGACACGTGTGGCCTATTGAGAAGCCAGAGGAGGAACACCCTCCACAGACTGTGAGAATGGAGGGGTCTCTGAGAAGACCTTGAAGGAGGTGGCCCCGAAACTATGTCTTGAATGATGAACAGGAATTAGCTGTAAGAGTGGGGTTGGTGCCAGAGTGCCTGGGTGGCTCAGTCGGTTAAGCTCAGGTCATGATCTAACGGTTTGTTGGGGTCAAGTCCCACGTCAGGCTCTGTGCTTCTCCAGCAAGTCACCTGCAGCATCAAGTTGGTGGGAGGCCAAGTTTCCAGTTGTTTCTCATAGATTCCAGTTTATCCTCACTGGTTTACCCAGGTTTGTCCTTTTTCTGACCAGCTCCACATCTGCTTTTCTTCCTGGCTGTGCTCTGGTGACTCAGGCCCTAACAGCAGAGGAAATAGCCTTACATAGACATCTCAGTGAGCTGCCATTGTTGCTTGAGGTCCTATAATCAATCCTTTATATCAGGGTTTCTCAGTCTCATTACTGTTAACACCTGGGGTGGATAATTCTGTTATGTGAGGCTGTCCTGTGCATTGTCAAGCTTAGCAGCACTGTCGAGGCCTTGATCTGTTATATACTAGCAACAACTGCCCCTTAGTTATGCTTGTAAAATATGTGTCCACATGTTGCCAAATGTCCCTTCGGGCCAGGTTACCCCTACTGAGAACTGCCATTCCACATACTTGATGGTACTTCTGCTCCTGTGATGTGACCCTGAGTGATATCCTCACCTTTATCAAACACTCTGAATTAACTCGGATCTCTCTCCTTATTCTCCTCCATTGATCAGTGTGGGTATTTGTGTCAGTACCATGCTTTTTTAAGTTATGACAGTTTTAAAGCAGGAAAAGAAAACCCATTGTACAGCTCTGTTTTTAACATTAACTTGGCATTTTTCACATATTGATTCACTCATATATGAGGTAACCCTGATTAATCTGTAGTCATCTCCAACCTGGAACATCCTGTTTATGTATTCGTATAGAGAATGGGTTTTTATTCTTATTGATTTGAGAGGGGGTAAGGGGTAGAAGGAGAGAGAAACTTAAGCAGGCTCCTCGCTTAGCACGGAGCCCAGTTCAGGGCTTGATATCATGGATAGTGAGATCATGACCTGAGCTGAAATCAAGAGTTAGATGCGCATGTATATAATTATTATATATTATTATATATATAATTATGTGCATATATATATATATATAATTTACTTCTTGAGAGAGAGAGAGGAGAGGGAATGAGAGAGGAGGGGGCAGAGACAGAGGGAATCCGGAGCAGGCTCTGCACCATCAGTGCAGAGCCCGACACGGGGCTCAAACTCATGAACTGTGAAATCATGACCTGAGCCAAAATCAGGAGTCCTGAGAATGGGTTTTTAAACTGGAGTTCCTGACTCCCTGGAAGCTATATATAAAACTGTGTGTGTGCTTCTGTGTGTGTGTGTGCGTGTGTGTGTGTGTGTGTGGCCAGAGATGCTATAAAGAGTGATCACTCTAAGCCATAACAATTCTAAATCACCCCACCTTTTCAGAATCTCCCACAAAGCACCTGGCAGGCAAGTCAAGGTGGACAGTTCACAGGAAAGATGAACTCATGGCACGCATAGAACCCCTTCTCTGAAATCTGTGAGAGAAGCTCTCAAGAGTAACATAATCAGGGACTCTCTCCCCAGGTCTGGCTGGCCAGGATATGAACAGCGACAGAGACCTCTTTTCCCGCGTGACCAAGGGTGACCAAGAATCCAGAGTGTGCACCTCAGGGGGCCAGGAGCACACACCCACAAACAGGGCACCAGACCTCCTGCTCTAACAGGCAAGGCCATCATGAAGCATCGTATCATATGTTCCTCGCTTATTTATTATTTATACTCCACCTGCTTCCAAAGGGATGTGACTTTTCAATGAAAAGCTCAGCTATGCAAGAACTCTACAACCTATACATCGAATGTCAAAGGGCAAGAGCCAAGAAGGACAAGAGGCAATAGGAGGAAGGGATGGAACAATTATAGAGTAACTATACCAGAAAGCAGTGGCTTAGCATCCCACATCCTGTCCTCCAATAGGGACAAAAGAAAGAAAGACTACACAGTGGCATGCAGTTCCCTTAGGTAGTAAAAGGAAACAGATCACCAGGAGATGCATTGGCGACCACCCTGGAATTATGGCCTCTTTGGCCAGAAGAGAGCTAGGCAAGAGGAAGACAATGGGGGAGTTCCTTCCCAAACATCCAGCTCCTGCAGAGATGTGTCCATTTAAAAAGCACTAATTTTCTAGTATCTAACAGTAAGTCACTTTACCTTGTAGAATTTTACTCATCAAATAAGCACTGGGCACCTAATCTGGCCAGATTCTGTACTGAGGGTTTAAAATTAAGAGTAAAGGGGCACCTGGGTGGCTCAGTTGTTTCATCATCCGACTCTTGATTTCAACTCAAGTTGCAATATCACAGTTCATGAAATCGAGACCTGCCTCAGGTTCTACAGTGGCAGGGCAGAGGCTGCCTGGGATTCTTTCTCTCCCTCTGCCCCTCCCTCATGCTTTCTCTCTCAAAATACATAAATAAACTTAAAAAAAATTAAATTAAGAATGATGGGGCGCCTGGGTGGCTCAGTTGATTAAGTGTCCGACTTTGGATCAGGTCATGATCTCACGGTTCGTGGGTTTGAGCCCCACATCAGGCTCTATGCTGACAGTTCAGAGCCTGGAGCCTGCTTCAGATTCTGTGTCTCTCCTTCTCTCTGCTAACCCCATGCTCAAGCTCTGTTTCTCTCTGTTTCTCAATAATAAATAAACATTAAAAAAATGAAAAAAACAAAGAATGAGAACTTGGCCCCTTCCTTTAGGAAGCTCACACTCAAGGAAGGTAGATGTGAGCAAACAGTTGGAATGAGCCTTGGTGGGTGTCCCAGCGAAGGGATTACATCAAGCATGGAAGCACAGAAGGGAGCCACAAACTTCACTTGGGAGGAATGTGAGTGCCTGGGAGCCCAGGATGGGACAGAGGCGAGCTCCCAGCTGAGGGCCTCGTATGGGGAAAGAGAGTGTGGAGCCGGGTAGCCAGTGTGGGCAGGAGGGTACAAGGTGGTATGTAGTTACATCGTGAAGGGCCTTTTAGGTGAGGCCAAAGCATCTGGGCTATCGTGTGAGAAGCATCCGAGATGTCCAAGCAGGGAGTGATGAGTTCACGTTGTGGGTTTTGTGTGTTTGCTGAACATCCTTAAATCCATATTCAGAAAACTTGGGGAGAGTCCAAACTTGGTCAACTAAGGGGTGCCTCGGTGGCTCAGTCGGTTGAATGTCCAACTCCTGATTTCAGCTCAGATCATGATCTCACAGTTCATGAGTTCGAGCCCTGCGATGGGCTCTGTGCTGATAGCATGGAATCTGCTTGGGATTCTCTCTCTTGTTTGTCTCTCTCTCCCCCATCCACGTGTGCATATGCTCCCTCTGTCAAAATAAATAAACTTTTAACAATAAATGAATAAAAATAAAACTTTAAATTTGGTCAACAAAGCCTCACTTATAACAACAAAGCGCTGAAACAAGAGCATCTCATACAAGTTCAATGTTCTTTTGTAAACCAGAACTGTGTGTCCTTCCTCAACACAAAACAGATAGCAAGGGATTCGGGCTCAGCAATCCTCTTAGGTACCACTGAGAAGAGAAGTAAAGTCTGCAGTGGGGGGCTGTTTCCAAGAATAAATCGAGGAGTTTGGGAAGGAAAAAAAAAAAGATGCATTTGGAAGCCACCTAAAAATATATTCCGCGCTGAAGGACACATAGATACTTTCTGCTTCTCTGTAGTTAAAAGAACAGCAACCAAAAATATGCCCTGTTCCCATTAGTGCTGCAGGTTTCTAATGGGATAAAAAGCTAAAGGCAGCACAACTGAGTGAGCCCAGAATGGATAGGGACTAAGAAAAGCAGTTCCAGGCAGAGTCCAGTGTTTTGTGGGAATTTTGGACAGGAAATGTACCTGTTATTGTTTTTTTTTTTTTTTTTTTAAGAGCAAGGGGGTTAGAGAGAATCTAAAGCAGGCTCCATGCTCAGTGAAGAGCTCCACACAGGGCTCGATCCCACGACCCTGGGATCATGACCTGAGCAGACCGTGACTGGAGTAGAAACCAAGAGTTGGACATTTAACTGACTGAGCCATCCTGGTGCCCCAGAAATACACCTATTCTAAGAGTGGGGGAGAAGCAAAGCCTAGGAGGCTAGGAAGAAGTAAGAAGTCACAGAGCACAGCTCTTCCTGCTCTCTGTGGGGAGAAAGAGGGGATCACTCAATTTTGCTCTGCCCCTGACAATCACCAGATACCTTCTTCCAGGACAAGTCTCAGCAGTCTCCCGTTCAGAGCCCATGGTCCTTTACCTACTTCACCAGCCTAGACTGTGCTCATTTCATGTGTTCTGGGCCTGAAGCATCTGGTCGGAAATAGGACATATTTCTATAGTTTGAACATACAGGCAATTTATGATACCAGAAAGCAGGAGTGGGCTGCAAAGCACCAGCACATTCTATGGCTATCAAGACCCTGGAGTGTCAATCCCGAGCATTCATCGTGATATGATACAGGAAGTCCTCCCTAACAGAGCTGAGTGATGTCATGCATTTGTTTGCCTTTTCAAAATTTAGAAGTGATTTATTCTCTCTCTGCTCTTTTATTATTATTTTTAAATTCATGTTCTCTCGGCTCTGAGAACCAATCGTTGGTGGTCTCCCATGGCTTTTATGACTCTCCCACAACTATGTGTCTGGCTACTTTGCCTGTGACCATTCAACACTTCAGATCTCCCAGAATCCCTTGCAGAGATACATGTTCCTCAGAGCTTCTGACTCCACTGGCAGAAACAAAATCGCTCTCTCCTTGGAGCTTGCCTCCTATACTCTCTGACCCCATTTGGACTGGGATGCCAAGACCAAGTTTTGAAAATGGCTATGAAGAAAGGAAAAGTACTTAGAGAAGAAACTCCAGTCTGAAAGTCATTGTGCCCCTAGACAAGCTGGTGGATGAGACACATTCTGCCACGGTCCATTCTCTTCCTGACCCTCCTGTCTCATTTGGGACAAATGTCCCATGTTCTCTATGCCTCTCTAAGGCTCAGTTCTTCTTTCTCCTGGATTCTACACCCAGGTTTATCTGTTACCACTTTCCATGTTCCAAACCGTCGCTGAAGCCCCACCTTCCATCACACCAGCTGCTGCTTCATTGTCTCACACCCTGATTTCCATTATTGAATCTAGTGGTGAAGTGGCCCAGCTGTGAAAAACCCTTCTGATGGCAGATATTTGCAGGGGGGTGGGGGTGGGGGATCATGAAAATTAGAGACATTTACTGATAACTGACCCATAGTGGTCCTGACAATTATGGAACCAACAGCCACCACCAGATGGTGTTTGCATTCAGTATGGCTCAACTGAATGCTTTATTTTAGGCAATGATGATCCTTCCTAAGTTTTCCTAACGTCCTAATGTTTCATATAGGATTGTGTATTTGAGTAAAAGAGAAGTAATAAACATACAGGGTATGTTAAATAATACATTAAATTTTTTTAATGTTTATTTATTTTTGAGATACAGAGAGAGACAGAGCATGAGTGGAGGAGGGGTAGAGAGAGAGGGAGACACAGGATCCAAAGCAGGCTCCAGGCTCTGAGCTGTCAGTGCAGAGCCCGACACGGGACTCCAACCCACAAACCTGTGAGATCATGACCTGAGCTGAAGCTGGACACTCTACCGACTGAGCCCCCAAGGCAGGCACCCCTAAATAGTACACCTTAAATCTATGACAAATCTAAGATCGATTTGTGCTAATTTGCATTTTTTCCAGTTTTATTCTTTATTAAATCAAGTTGACCTAGACCTTTTTTCCCCCCTACAATCTTTAAATTAATTCAAATTCCTTTATGGTAACACAAGTTATACACAAGTGCCAGATTAAACTAAAGGCCCCTCTAAGTCCCAACACTAATAACAAATGGCTTTTTCCCAAGCACGGATACACACCCTTATGACTCTGGTCTGTTACATAGTTTTACAATAATGCATAAATAGGTACCCTTAGTAAGTGTGCAATGCTGCATTCTTTTCTTTTTTAAAATTTAAATTCAAGTTAGTTAACATATAGTGTAATAATGGTTTCAGGAGAATTTAGCGATTCAACACTTATATATGATACCCAGTGCTCATCCCAACAAGCGCCCTCCTTAATGCCCATCCCTCATCTAGCCCATACCCCCACCCAACACCCCACCAGCAACCCTCAGTTTGTTCTCTGTATTTAAGAGTCTCTTATGGTTTCCCTTCCTCTCTGTTTTTATCTTCTTTTTCCTTCCCTTCCCCTGTGTTCATCTGTTTTGTTTCTTAATTTCCACATAGGAGTGTAATCCCGTGATGGACAAAGAAGGCTGCTTCTGCTGCTAAAGCAAACATCCGGTGTGTGCCTCCTGCACTCTTTCCCCATTCCTTCCTGGTCACAGAGCCCCAATTCCCTTTGCAGAACCTCACTTCATGCCTCCCTGACAGGACTCCTGCTCAGGATGACTGACCTGATCTGCCATAAACAAAGGGCGGTAACAGTACCTTAAATGGGCCAAGTGGGCTTTCCTTCAGCAAAGTAAAGGAAAACAACAGTAGGAAACAACTGACCCAAAATTAACTAATAATTAATAAATAAATGAATGCCAACAAGCTGTGCATTAATTCTGGCGATCTAGACCTTCATGCTTGGCCTGGTTCCTCTCTTGTCTTTTCTTTTTTTAAAAATGTTTTATTTATGTTTGAGCAAGACAGAGACAGAGTGGAAGCAGGGGAGGGGCAGAGAGAGAGGGAGACACAGAATCCGAAGCAGGCTCTGGGCTCTGAGCTGTCAGCACAGAGCCCAATGCAGGGCTCAAACCCACAAACTGTGAGATCATGACCTGGGCCGAAGTTGGACACTTGACCAACTGAGCCACCCAGGCGCCCCTCTCTTGTCCTTTCTAAGGCCTAGAAAACTACCCAGTAAAGTACCTATTCAATCCCCTCCACCTCCTTTTTTATTCTCCTTTAGTCTGCAGGACAAAAAGCCTGAATTACCATTTCTTACCTCAGAAAATGGTAAACTGGGGACACCTGGGTGGCTCAGTCGGTTAAGTGTCTGACTCTGGGTTTCAGCTCTGGCCATGATCTCATGGTGTGTGGGTTCGAGCACGGCATGGGGCTCCATGCTGACAGTGCAGAGCCTGCTTGGGATCCTCTCTCTCCCTCTCTCTGATCTTCCCCGGCTCCATGCTGACAGTGCAGAGCCTGCTTGGGATCCTCTCTCTCCCTCTCTCTGATCTTCCCCGGCTCTTGCTCTCACTCTTTCTCCCTTTCTCTCAAAATACATAAATAAACTCTTCAAAAATGGTGAGCTGTCGACATTTCAAGAAAAGGAAGCCTTGGAAGACATCATTTTAGACCAAGAGGTCTTTGGGGAGGGTTGGGTGTGCTCCTTGAGAAAACAGGAAGCGGTGATAGATGCTTCCAGCACATCACAGAATCTCCCTGTTGTTCTTCCAGAAGGCTTCCCCTGAAGGGACGATCAAAGGACTGAGGGTAACACTTGACATGTGCCTGTGGAGATCTTCAGCACGAGTACCCCACTCATTTTGTGGTCAGGAGGGTTGAATCCGCCCAAGGCCCTCCATCATGCCCTTGCAGGTGCCTTGTGAGGGTAACCCCGCAGAACGTGGCCGGTGGCCATGTTGGCGGGGTGCCCCAGGCCTGGCTGTGCACAGTTGAGGGCCACTGAGGGCCTTCCCCACAGGAAACCCAGGGAAGAGCTTTCTCCTTGTCCCCTCTGAGGAGGCTCTGGCTCCCTGCACCTCTCACCCTTCTAGACAAAAGGGGGATGAAATTGAATCAACTGTGGCCAGAGGCAAAAGTATCCTTAAGCTAGAAGCATCTGGGTTGTTGAGGGTCCGACTTCCAGCTCTGGTCTGAATCTCATGGTTTGTGAGTTCGAGCCCTGCATTGGGCTCTGTGCTGTTAGCTCAGAGCCTGCTTCTGACCTTCCGTTCCCACTCTCTCTGCCCCTCTCCCTCTAGTACCCTCTCTCTTAAAAATGAATAAATGTTAAAAAAAAAAAAAGAAAGAAAGAAAGAAAAAAGAAGTCCCCTGGAGCTGGGAAAGTTCAAGCTTCAGGACCTGGTATGAAACCAGCCCCTTCTATTCTCATAGTAAACAACGATTCGCGTTTAGACCTAAATCGATAATGTTCTTTTACATTTTGTTTTTCATAAAACAGTCCCTCCAAATCCCATAGACATTGGGCTCTACAAAACTTGGATCTAACCTGAGTGCCTTACAAACAGGAAAGAGAAAATGAGGAAGTGCTCAGTTCTCGGCACAAAATTAAAAGCAGAGAATGATTTTTGCTTTTGAAATGAAAGAGAATTGTAACCAGGGTGTGTCAGGGCACTCCCTGCTTTCTGTCCCATGGGGGATGTCCCTCATTACCTATTGGGGCGGGGGAGTGTGACCCCCGTGAGCAGAGAAACAGCCTCAGGGTCCCTGGGGCTGGAGGAATTGTCTGAGGTCAGAAATCGGCTCCTTCTAGCGCTAAGGACCCCTTGCTGCCAGGTGACCAGGAAACAGGTGCTTCCTCTTTGGAAGGACCTCCCCGCCCATCCTCCTCAGGAGGAGCCTCTCTGAACTCCGCAGGGCACTTTACTGAAGGTTCAGGAAGGTGTCCTACGGCAGACAGCAGAGGCCTATAGATTAGCCGGAAGAAATGGCTTTATTTAACTAACATTGTTCCTTGCCTTCTGCATGATTAGGTGGTGAAAAACAGTATCCCAGAGATCGGGCCTGCAGGGATGTCCAACACGGGCATGTTTTGTTCTTGCCTAGGGCAGCGGCCAGTTTATGCTGTGCTCCTGGGGGAATTAGAAAAATTAAGCTCTCCCCTCTCTCTAGATGGTGCTGCAGGTACTTACTACCTGAGTTGGGAGGTGCAGCATGGCTGGAATTTTCCTTGAACTGATGAGGGAGCATAAAGCACTCCCCCCCCCCATATGTGTGACATTCCTCAGGCGCTCCCAGCTACCCAAGGACAATGGAAGGGAAAGAAAACCAATGGTTAACTGATAGAGAACACAGTCACACAAGACCTGAGTCTTCACCAGTTCACAAATACCTTAGTAAATTCTAAGAAAAAGGCAATCGCAGCAATAGCCTAATCTCCAGAAACCGACAGGCTCAGTTTCCTGGAGCCCCTCACATCAGCCTCCCCTCTATAGCTGATGTGGGAACAAAAGCAAGAAGGAAAGGGTCGGTAAAATGAAACTTCTTTATAACCTACAGCCCATTGACAAACACTTGAGGCAAATACACAGTGGAACCTTTCTCCAGGAACCCCTACCGTCCTAATGTTAATGCCTTACTAGAGAAAAAACAACCTGAACTTGACACTAGCAAGGCCACTTGTATCTTCGAAGTCGTCTTTAGCATATGAAAGTTCCCCTGGAGGCCTCCCTTTTGATTTTACCGCCCCAGCTCCACACCAAATAACCAGTCAGTCTCCACACCCCTGTGCAGCTCTTTGTGCCCATGAATCCTGTCCCTGTGTTTTAGTAAAATCACCTTTTGCATCAAAGACGTCTTCAAGAATCCTTTCTTGGCCATCGGCTCTGAGCCCCCACCGCTCCAAAATCCCACGAAAATCATGCCATCAACTCACTGATACTCAGAGTGTAAATGACCCCACCTGTTCTGGGGCCTGAGGTCTCCTAGCCTCACAAGGCTTCTGTAGCTCCTTACCTGTCCTCCCTTGGATACAACCCCACCCCAGGGGGGATGAGTCTGCAGGGGCACTGCGAACGCAGTCTCCTGGACCCCTGTGAGAGGTGCCTCTCTGTTCCATTCTGTTCCATGCACGAAAGAGAATCACTTGGCTTCCCCACCACTGATGGCTCAAACTACCTTATGATCACCTGGGAGCAAACAACTCACCCAAGAATTCTTGCATTCTTCTGAAATCAATACGGTCCTGTTTCAGACAAAGATTACTATTAGCAATCATTTGACCCTGCTCAGAGCAAAGATAATTCTGGCGTTATTACCTGGCAGGAAACAGCACCACCTGCAAAGAGTTTTGCTTTGATAGCAAATCTCCAGCTGCAAATAAACACAGAGCAGAAGTTTTAGCACATGACACCACAAAATGTTTTTAGGGTTTAGCAGGAGAAAAAAGCTCCGGTCCCTTCTACGTCCCAACGATTCACATCATCCTGCCCCGAAACAGCTACTTTCCATGCTCTTAAATATATGTCGCATTTGCTATGGAGTGTGGAAACTGTAAGGTAGCTGTCCATTAGCTATTGCTATGGTAATACAACGTCAACTCAAAGGCACACGAGCATCAGGGTTTATTTCTCCCTGGTGTGTCTGCAGATCCGCCAGGGTTGAACTGATCTAGGCAGGGCTCAGCTGGACCAGACTCCAAGCTCCTTCGCCACCGGACACTTATCTTCCTGGTCCAGCAGCTCTGTGAGGCATGTTGTCCTCATGGTGAAAAGTGGGAGTGTAAGTGAATGAGCTCACCCATAAAAACACATTTCAAGCCTCCATTCGTGTTGTATCTGTGAATATCCCAGTGGCCGAAGCAACTCACCTGGCCAAGCCCAAATCAAGTAACCAAGCCCATGATCAGTGAGACAGAAAAATATATTCTTGCCTCTCGTGGAAGGAACACCAAGTTCTGTGGCAAATGGTACACAGAAAACGGTGAAGAATTGAAGTAATAAGCCATCCACCATAGGGAGGCAGGAGAAAGGGAAAGGTGGCAAAAGAAATATGATTTTTAGGGATTGGCTTTGAGCCAGGTACTAGGCTGTGTGTTTCAGGCTCAAAATTCTACTTAACAAGGCTCTGTCGGTTAAGCGACCGGCTTCAGCTCAGCTTACCATCTCACAGTTTCTGAGTTTGAGCCCCGCGTTCAGGCTCTGTGCTGACAGTTCAGAGCCTGGAGCCTGTTTCAGATTCTGTGTCTCCCTCTCTTTCTCTCTGCCCCTCCCCTGCTTGTGCTATGTCTCTCAGAAATGAATAAACCTTAGAAAAAATTTTTAATGGTCACAAGAACCCTTTATTAAAAATGGGGGCACTTGGGTGGCTCAGTCAGTTGAATGTCTGGCTCCTGATTTCGGCTCAGGTCATGATTCCAGAGTCATGGGATAGAGCCATGCATCTGGCTCCATGCTAAGTGTGGAGCTTGCTTTGATTCTGTCTCTCTCTCTCCACCATTCCTCCCTCTCTCTCTTAAAAAAAAAAAAAAAAAAAGGAAAGCTGATTGTAGATAACTAGGTGGGAAAGCTGGTGAACAACCAAACCTGAATTTACACATGGGTCCAACAGACTTCAGACTCTGCCTAGAGGCAGAGATGGCAGCCTCTTTAGCTGTCTCTTGCTCTTTCAGAACTACAGATGGATATTGAGCCAGAAAGAGATAAATAAACTGTGATCTTTTCAAACCCAGGCTTCTCCCCAAGGGCTTGAAGCAGGGACATTATGCCTGAAGCAATAATTGGAGTCCAATGACCCGAGTCCTCCATCATTAGACTGTAGCCTGGCTGCTTGCTTATTCCCAGGATTCTTTCAGGCATTCGAGCTCATCTGAGGCAGACAATCTTGCCTTCAAATCTATGTTATAATGGGATCAAGAACCATTTTCAAGTCCTCTAGAACAAGTTCAGATTTGCACACTTTTTAAATTGCCGTCTTGCATTTGGCTCACTGCAGACGGTCAAGTCGGAGAGAAAGCAGAGAATGTTATCTGTGCCCCCGGTGTAGACGTCAAAAACCTGTAGCATCAGGTTTTGGGGGGACTTGGAGGCTCTCAGGAAGAACGCGATGGGACACAGAAGTGTGTGGCTCCTGTGTTTACTTAGTTGGTGTTGAATACATGCTTTGCAAAAGAACAAATTCATCGTCAAGGATTTCCCACCTGTGTCGAGCCGCCGAGCTGCATGCATTTCAAGCCATGAGTTCATGGGCCCTGTGATTCTTCTCTACCACTAATATGCTTCCACTCAGAGAAAACCCCTCCCTCTGAGGTTTGTCCCAACTTGCCCACTCTCCCTCCCCCCTTCAGCCATCCAGTGACGCCCCAATGACTCCCCGTACTCACTGATGACTTGGGCTCCTTCCTGCATTATCCCCTTTCCGTGTTCCGCTAGGATAGGTATCTGCACGGATACCACCATGAAGGATCATGTGGTACCTGAGCCTTACAGATGTGACCTCTGTCAACTCCGGCAGCCCTTACTCAACCTTTGTCACCCACAACCACCTCCTGTGGGAGGGTCTTCCACTCTAGGGCTTCCTCCTCACTGGTTTCAAACTGCAGGGCAGAGCCGTTGGTGAGTCACAAAGTTATTCAGTGGACTTGCAGCATTTTCGCAAAATAAAATAGAAAATACCTGACAGCACTGCATGTAATAAGGAGGTAATTTTTTCATTAAACTTTTGTTTGAATTATATGTATTGATAGGTATATGGGGCTATGATATCAGATTTTTTTCCAGAAGGTCGTGGTCAAAAAAAGTTTGAAAAATACTTTCCTCGGCACTTTTTTTTTTTGCAGAATATTCCATCGTTTTTAAGTTTATTTATTTATTTTGAGAGACAGAGAGAGAGAGAGAGCATGCCAAATGAGCAGGGGAGAGGCAGAGAGAGAGAATCCTGCACTGACAGTGCAGAGCCCGATGTGGGGCTCAAAGTCACAAACTGCAAGATCATGACCTGAGCTAACACCAAGAATCAGACCCATAACCGAGCCACCCAGGCACCCCAGAACATTCTATTTTTTAAATATCATTCTTTCATAGTTACCTCTAATGAATGACATCTGCTCACTCTCTACTTTCCAGACACTCGTTATTGCAATTCTTACAGTTACATGTGGCCCTTTAGCACGGCAGGTGAAAAACTAAGAACTGGGATATTGTTACATTATAGATTTCTTATTCCATCCCAATCCCCTCTGACACACACACACACACACACACACACACACTACTATACTGTACACACACACAAATTGTCTAGTGGGCATGCACCCTCATACTGGAGTGGATATTGAAACAGAGGGTGAGTTTTCCATACGAGCTTACATGGGGACAGAATGGACACACCACATGCAGTCAAACGAGATGACCAGAAGTCACACGTGGTAGTGTGTGCATATCCTGGGCAAGGAGGATTCATGACAGTAACACAAGAGGCAGGGAGATTTCGGCTTTCTTCAAGATGACAGAGTCATGACCCAGAAGAAAAAGCCCAGTCTTACAAACTCGAGCCATAATGTAAACTCTGAGTCAATGTAAATGGTAAATTCGAACGTTCTCTTGGGTGGTAGGCTACAGGAGGATTTCTCAACCTGGAAACTACTGATGTTTTGGACTGGATAATTCTTTACTGGGTGGGTGGGGGGGGCTGTTCTGTGCATTGTAAGATATTTAGCAGCATGCCTGGCCTCTGCCCACTACACGCCAGTAGCATCTCCCCTCGCTGCTTGTGACAGCCTCCGGACACTACAAATTGTGCCCTGGGGGAAAATCATCCCAGTTGAGAAGCACTAGGATATAGCAATGAGAGCAAAATCTGTGTCATGAAGTGTCCCATGGTTGGTGAGTTCCTCTGTGGCCACGATTTCCTTTGGCCCTCACAGCACCCCTACAAAGTAAGACTAGCCCTGTTAGAACTTTCCATGGTCCCATTCACCCGTTGCCCGGGTATCCCATGCTCTCGAGAGCTCAGCCTCAGCCATCCTCCTCTGAAGCAGACGATCAGGAGCTTCAGACTGTGCATCAATCACAAAATGAGCCACCTTTTACCCATTCCCAGTCTTTTGGCAACGCAAAGGCCGGAATCAAAATACCAGAAGACAAGACACCGAAAGTACTTTAGGAAGCCACATTTGGACATTCCAGCTCTGCTGTGAACTGTAAGAACACAGATTATTAACATCATTCACCTTCCTTATTTATGGGTGTCTGACACCCGGAGAAAAAGAAATAACCACCCCCACGTCAAACACGTATCAGTGGTGCCCCCTGCTCTCACCCGTAGATCCCCTGAACCCAGGATAGTGCTCAAAGAACACAAACTCAGCCTCTTTCAGTCCCAGTCTGCCTGCATCCCAGTTCCAAATTCCTGGGAACAGTCACAATGGGGCTCTTACAGGGGTCATCACACGACACCAGGGGCACCCTTCACACAGACCATGGAAATCCTATGGTACCTAGTTTCAGAGTATGAACAGGGCTTTGGGGACCAGCCCACAGATAAAAAGCAAATCTCTGAGAAGGTGGTAACAAATTAGACAGGTGCCTCCACACTTGATCTGAGCCAAAAGGCCAAGAAAGGATAGACGGGTGCTTCTAAAGATGTCGACTGAAACGATCTCACGCAAGTCAGGAAACTTCTTGCACCCTGAGTGTTGTCATGTCCGTTTGGCGATTGTAAAACATGTTCCTGGGATCCTTGCCACTCCCCCCAGTGAAAGGCGGAAGTCTTTGTGCCTGCCTCTTCAATCTGGGCTTTGTGATGATCTGACCAGTAGAACTTGATACAAATTCTGCTAGGGCAGTGTCCAGACTGAGGTCTTAAAAAAAATGGCACATTTTCTCTCCGTGCTTCTTGGATGCTCACTCTTGGAGCCCAGCCACCAGGCCCTCAGGAAATCCAAGTAGGTCCTGGAGAAGCCTACCTGTTGAATTGTCTCTGCTTGTCTTTCATGGAGCTATGACAAGCCTTCCCCAATGGAGCACATCCACAGTTGCAAACCTGTGTGGTTAAAAACATGATCGTTGGTGTTTTCAACCACTGTGTTTGAGGGTGGAGGTGGCTGGGTTGAGTATACGGCGATAACTGAGAATGCTCATAATCTAAGCCTTCCTACTGGAAGGTATTAGGTAATCCATTGAGACAGAGAATGAAAAGTGAAAGCTCTTGGTACATCTGAGAGTGTCAGATCAGCTCTAATTTTATGATTCCAAGGTGAATGGCAGCAAAGCGATGGTTCTCCCGGCCAAGTCAGCAGCTGGCTCATGTTCAGGGGAGAGGAGGTGGCTGCAAACAGTAGCCAGCAGAAGAGCCAGGCTGGTGAGGACTTGGGCAAGGACAAGTGCAGCCTAGGACAGACTGCTGTGGTTTAGCAAGCCTCAGGGCAAAAGGTGACCCCGGGAGCTTGTCTGAGACCCTTCCTCCAGACAGATACGTGAAGAATATTGATTTTATTTTAAAGGTTCTGGGAGGAAACAAATGTCCGCACCTAGCAGTAAGTTTGAGTTATTCTGGATTCTTGGTCAGGAAATTCGAAACCAAGTCCCTCTGGCTTCCTATGTGGCCTGTATCCTTGGGTTGCGGTGTCAGATAAATTAGGGAACACAAGTAGAAAGGCTGAAGAGGAAACTCTGGAAGGCAGATCGCTGGAGAGAGGGAGCCAGTTGAAGAGACGACGTGGGGAGGAGGCAGCATCACCAGGCCCCTGTGCTACCAGAACCTACCAGAACAGCAAGTCTGGCTGTTTCTAAAAGTCTCAATCACTGCAAAAATTTCCCCCCATTTTTCTAATATAGAAGTCTGGTAGGCCAGGTCCCAATTTGGTGATAGAAATCCATGCATTATTTTTCACAACAGGTGCAAATATCCCCCCAAGAGAGATCTTTCTGAACCAAGTCTAATGCCTGGTCATTGCCCTTCGTTTTTTCCTCCGTTGCAGTTCAGAGCCAGGCCTGCACTTGGTGGAAATGGCCTCTGACCTTCCCGCTACACTAGATCTCCCAAAAAGCGGGAGTCCAGTGAGTGGCAGCTGACTTGTGTCCTGGAAACCAGAGGCACAGGAGGCGGCAGTGCTACTGTGACCTTGTTAGTGCCATAAAAAGTGAAGACGGAAGCCCAATCCGTCAAAGAAAAAAAGAAACAGAACTGAATCATGAAGAGGAGGTGAGTCCTGAACTCGCTGAAGTTCATGTCCAGCCATGCGTGAAACCGGCCCTACTTTGCACAATGCAGGAGTCCACACATTTTATTCGTGCTGAAGATGACCCAAGATGGCTCTTCCGACGCTTGCAATCAAGAGTCCTGACCACTGTGTACAAAGAAAGTTCCCTGAGGTGACCGAGGCAGGAAACTAACATGGCAAATCCTTTACTCTGTAAATATCATAAAGACTCCCACCCAAGTGGGATCGCTTTTATTTTCTCTTCTATCCCCCTTTCTCTGCCTGGTGGGGGACTCCTGGGCTTCCAAATTATTTTCCTTCTCAGTCGTGAGCCCCTTAGTCCCTACCTCAACTCAACTGCTCGCTCTCTCTCTCTCTCTGGCTCTCTCACTCTCCTGTCTTTCTCTCCAGTAAGTTTTGACCACACCATTGCATGTTCATCAAAGAACCTCAGTGCATTAAGTAATCAGATACAAGGAAGTAAAGTCTGTGAAAATGTCTGTCTACTTTCAAACCAGCTCATAAAACCCCAGCGAGGCAGCAAAGGGCACACACTGTCCCCAGGCCCGTGTTGGGGAAGGAGACAAGCTCCCCACCTTAGAAGTTCTTTGACAACAGCAAGCTCCCTGCCTGTATTTTCTGGAAATGTCTCAGTTTTAAATATCCTATCCTGTGGACAAACAGGCTATCTCACCTTGGGGTTCTGAAAATATGGTGATTATTCATAAAGCATCACCCTAGCTAGTCTGTGTTAGGAATTGCAGCTCTCATCACAGAGGGCAGGGGCTGTCTGGGGGGGTACGACGGGGCCTGTCTGCACTGTCACTGTCCTGACCAACACCAGGGAGGCTCGGAGCTGGCAGGCTGCAGCTCTCAAAGCTCTGAGTACAGAGGGTGCCATGCAGAAGAAGACAGTTCTTGGTCCCTCTGGCCTTAATTACCAAAGTACAGCTCTTCAGATGATTTATAGTGCTACACAAATGCTCCTCTTTTTTTTTTTTTTTAAAGATTTTATGTCTAGGGGCGCCTGGGTGGCTCAGCTGTTTAAGCATCCGACTCTAGCTTGGGTCATGATCTCACAGTTTGTAGGTTTGAGCCCTGCATTGGTCTCTGTGCTGACAGCTTAGAGTCTGGAGCCTGCTTCAGATTCTGTCTCCCTCTCTCTCTGCCCCTCCCCCCCCTCAAAAAATGAATAAACATAAAAAAAGTAAATTGTCATGTCTCATAGAGGGAGGTGGGTGGGGACTGGGCTAGATGGGCAATGGGAATTAAGGAGGCACTTGTTGAGATGAACACATATAACTGGGTGTTATATGTAAGTGATGGATCACTAAATTCTACTCCTGAAACCAATATTACACTGTGTGTTAACTAACTAGAAATTTTTAGAAATTGTTCTTAAATTGTCATAGTGTTTCAGAAAAAGACACAAGCAGTAAGCCATTTCACAGATATTATTGCCTGAGATGATGTCAAAATTCTTAAGAAGTTAGCCAAGTAAAATTAAAATATTAAATACATTATTGCTCAGCATTCCATTGTAGTGACCCGAACCATGCAAAATGGGAGAGAAAGGAAGGGAATTTGGTAAACTCTGCCCTCAGCTATCGTTCTAACATCTTCAAAGGGGTCTGCTTCTCTGGATCACATTTCCTCAGAGTATATTCAGTGTTGCTCTCCGAGCACACCCACCCCCACCCGCAGCAGAACCGAGAAACATCACAGGTGGCTCTGTGAAAACAGTGTCCGGGCTGTTGGACTTATAAGAACTTTCTACACTATGCTGAAAGAACAGTGAGTCACATTATTAAATGTGCCACGGCGGTGATCTAAGTTTTATGTGATTCTAACAAGCATGTCCTGTGTAGGCTTCATGGTAAGGCATAGAATAGAAGGTTTATTTTATTGCAGCATTGTTTACAATGCCTTAGATATGGAAGCAGCCCAAGTGTCCATCGACTGATGAACGGATAAAGAAGATGTGGTTTAGATACAATGGAATAGTATTCAGCCATCAAAAAGAATGAGATTGTGCCATTGCAGTAACACAGACAGACTTAGAAAGTATTATGCTAAGTGATGTAAGTCAAACAGACAAAGACAAATACCATATGATTTCACTCATATGTAGAATCTAAAAACAAATAACAGGAGCACCTGGCTGGCTCAGTCAGTTAAACATCTGACCTCAGCTCAAGTTGTGATCTTGCAGTTCATGAGTTTGAGCCCCACGTCAGGCTCTGTGCTGACAGCTCAGAGCCTGGAGCCTGTTTTGGATTCTGTGTCTCCCTCTCTCTCTGCCTCTCCCCTGCTTTCATTCTGTTTCTCTCTCTCTCATTCTCTCAAAAATAAGCAAACAGTAAAAAAAAAAAATTTAATAAATAAATTAAAAAAACAAAAAACACAAAGGAACAAACAAAAAAGCAGAAACAGACTCATTAAGACAGAGAACACAATGATGGTTGCTGGTGGGGGTGCTGTCGATGGGCAAAATGGGTGAAGGAGAGTGGAAAGTCCAGGCTTCCAGCTATGGAATGAAAAAGTCAAGGTGCCTAGGTGGCTCAGTTGGTGAAGCATCTGACTCGATTTTGGCCTAGGTCATGACCTCACGGTTCATGGTATCAAGCCCTGAGTTGGGCTGTTTGCTTTGAGTGCAGAGCCTGCTTGGGAATCTCTCTCTTCCTCTGTCTTTGCCCCTCCCCCCAGCAAAATAAATAAACATTTAAAAAGAAAAGTCATCAGGATAAAGGTACAGCATAGGGAATATGGTCCATAAAAAAGAAAAGAAAAGAAAGGCTCACCTGTTCACTACTTTGTTTTGACTCTGGTTCAACACTTTTTAACTTCTGCTTAAGGGGAGAGTAATGCTGGACATCAGAGTGGGAGAGACCTGGAGGGTCAGTGCAGGGGGGTTGCCACTTTCCACACTCGGGGAGGTCCCTGTCTGGTCATAAGAAGGATGGCAAAGCCACACGACCTGCTTTAGCCACAATTCTCCAGCCCAGGTGTCCCTGTGGTCACTCTTATGGCATAATGCTCAGTAGACCGTATATATCTCTGTCCCTATAGCTACATCTGTTGCAAAGCTGGGCAAAAGAGCCTCTCAGATCACAGAAGAGAATCTTAGGGAAAAAAATCACAGATGTTGAGTCTTAGAACTAGTTGCCACCCTGAGAGATGCACCGGAAGTAAAGCCTCAGCCTCAGCCTGAATGTCAAAGTCAGAACACCTGGATTCAGACCTTGACTGTCTTGTTTCCTGGCTACATGATGTTACTTGACTTACTTCTATCTTTGGCTCTGGTTTCTTCATTTTTCAAAGTCCACTAGCACACACTTCTCTCCGAGTTCTTGTGACACTTCAGCTAGATTCGTTTATGTAGAGCTTGGCTCACGGTTGGCAAAAGCTGACTGTTCATTCCTTTGTTCCCTCCTCCTTCCCTCCCTCAAATGCATAAGTCTGTGGGAGGAAGGAGAGGTGGTGGCTGCCAGGAGGGGGTGGGGGAACGGAGATGGCGGGATGCTTGGCTGTAGTTTTGTAGGCAGAAAGCTCCATCCATACTACCCGTAGAGACAGGAACGAATGCTTTGCTGTGCTCTCAAGGAAACCAGCTCCTTGACACCATCTGGCCTCGAGGAACAGACCTCATGGAGGATATAGGTCAGGCAAGGGCAGAGAAAACTGGGCTGAGGCCAGCGGCCAAGGCTGCGCTTCCCAGCCTGCTCTGCCCAGGGGCCTCTCCCTTGCCAGAGGATGCATTTTGGATTACCCCTCCCATCGACGTTCTCTCCAGCCCACAGGCCTGTTTGGCATCCAGACTCCAAGTGATGAACTTGACCATTGGCTGGTCACATGGCTCGGACGCCGTCCAGACTCTCTGCGGTTTGGATGGATGTGTCAGCTACAGCCCTGGTGCAGGGCATCTGATTCAAGGGTAGAAAGGAGATGTTTGTAGGCTTCTTCTCTTTTATTATTATTAGAAAAATGAGGGGCATCTGGGTAGCTCAGTTGGTTAACTGGTTAACCATCCAACTCTTGGATTCGGTTCAGGTCATGATCTCATGGTTGGCGCGTTCCAGCCCCGTGTCACGCTCTGCGATGATGGTGCAGAGCCTGCTTGGGATTCTCTCTCTCTCCTTCTTTCTCTGCCCAACCCCCTTCAAGATAAATAAACTTAAAAAAGAAGAAAAATGAATATATGCTGGTACCAACAGATAGAGCAGCCAACTGAAAAGTCAACAGTGCCCTCCGCCTTGGAGCCAAGCACTGTAAGTAAATCTGATCTGGACGCATCTCAACCCTCCTTCAGTTAAACACCAAATTACTCTGTAACTCTTGTTTCTTTTGAGATGGTTTCCTTCAATATAACAAGATTCTTGGCACATTTCAAGGACAATTCAAGGCTCTTGGTTCTGGGTCCCATGCCCAGGCATGCCCTTCAGAGGCCAGTGTTGGTGAGGGGTGTCTGTCACATGCTGCCAGGAGAGAAAGAGCTGTCCCTTCCTTGGACTCAAGAACCCAGCAGAGAGGAGGGATGAGGGTTACTACAATCCAGATTTCTGTAACCCGAGGCAGATGGGCAAAGACAGAGACAGAAATGCACCCCTCATCTCTGTCTGGCGTCCCATTAATATACTCTGGGCATTTTCCCCCAACTGCAAGTCCTCTCAAGGGCAGTCCGTGCTGCTGGCCTCTGCATTTTGAAGAAGGATGGGGTGGGGTTCATAATTACTCCATATTGCTATGAATTTAAGTAATATTCAAATAGCACATGGTGCATTTAAATGACTTATTTATGATGCATAATTGATAAAGTTGTGTGTACACAGCCTGGCTGAATCACATGAAAAGTTTCAAAGTCTCAGATGATGACTGACCTTCCTCTTGGCGCTTGGGGCCCTTGCCCCCTGCTCTTGTCGGGCCTGTGACTGTTGCAGGGCCTGGATGTGTGACTTTCAAAGCAAAAAATGGCTGCCTCTCAGCTGCTGAGAAGCCAGGGCAAGGCCTTGTGTTCTTGCTGCTGCCAGCTCAAGAGGGAAGGACAGTGTAGACAGCAGGTGAGGAAACCGGACCTCATCCTCCAGGAGCTACCAGAGCAGAAAGGAGCAGCTGGCTGATGGCACCAGAGCAAGTGTGAGGGGTGAGCTCCCCGCGTGGGGCGGGCTGTGTTTCTGGCCACAGCTTTGGGGAGGAGTGAACACCTGCATGATCTGGCTTTCGGTCATGAAATTTCACTGGTTGCCTTCATCAGTCACAAGACGGCCACCCAGGCAGGCTTAGCAGGCGGAAAGCTTGGGCCTGGGGCAAGTTCATCTTTGGGGGTCGTGTTAGTTTGCTGCCACAGAAAAGTAGAGCAGACTGGGTGTCTTGAACAACAGAAATGTATGTCTTCACCATTCTGGAAACTACCAGGCTAAGATCAAAATGTCAGCAAGGTGGGGCGTCTGGGTGGCTCAGTCAGCTAAGCATCCAACTCGTGGTTTCATCTCTGGTCATGATCTCATGGTTGGTGGGATCAAGCCTCATATGGGGCTCCATGCTGACGAACCTCTTTGGGATTCTCAGTCTTTCTCTCCCTCTCTCTGTTCTTCCCCATTTGTGCGCTCTCTCGCTCTCTCTCGCCCTCTCAAAGTAAATCAATAAATGTTAAAAAAAACAAAATGTCAGCAGGGTTGGCTTCTTCTGAGACTACTCTCCTTGGCTTGTAAGTGGCTGTCTTCTCCCTGTTCATCTCACATTCTTCCCTCTCTGTGTCTATCTTATAACCTCTACTTTTTATAAGGTCGCTGATCATTCTGGATTAGAGCCCAGCTCATGACCTCATTTTAATTTAATTACCCTTTAAAAGCCCTGGGGCGCCTGGGTGGCTTAGTCGGTTAAGCGTCCGACTTTCGCTTAGGTCATGATCTCACGGTTCGTGGGTTCAAGCCCCGCGTCGGGCTCTGTGCTGCCAGCTCGGAGCCTGGAGCCTGTTTCAGTCTGTGACTCCCTCTCTCTCTGACCCTCCCTGTTCACGCTGTCTCTCTCTCTCCTAGAAATAAATAAAACATTAAAAAATAAAATAAAATAAAATAAAAGCCCTGGCTCAATTAGTTGAGTGTCCAGCTTGGCTCAGTTCATGATCTCGCGGCTTATGGGTTTGAGCCCTCCGTCAGGCTCTGTGCTGACAGCTCAGAGGCCAGAGCCTGCTTCAAATTCTGTGTCTCCCTCTCTCTCTGTGCCCCTCCCCCACTCATACTCTGTTTCCCTGTACCTCTGTCTCTCTCACTCTCTCTCAGAGATATACATTAAAAAAAAAAAGCCCTGTCTCCACATTCTGAGGTTCTGGTGTTTAGAACATCAACATACAAACTTCAGCGGAACAAAACTCAGCCCATAACAAGAGCTCTCTCGCTGCTTGAACGCCTCACCTGCACCTCCTGTGTGCTCTGTCCAGACCACAAACAACAGTTGGGTGCTACTGGCATCCACAAAGAGGGTTGAGGGAGAAGAATCACAGTAGCAAGGCCAGTTTGATCCCCTTTCTCTCATGAATTTAACAAGAAATCTGAAGAGGCTTCCCACTGGCCATAGAAGGAGAGAAAAGGCCCAGAACAGGGAGTGTGGAACTGCAGTGTAGGTTGAAGGTCGCTTTTGACCTCATTGCTGGAGGTCTTGGAGCCACTGAGGACCCGGAAAAGTTTTCTAGATCCAGGCATTCTGATCTGTAGCCGCCCTGGGGTTTGGGTTCTGAGGCTTCTGAGCAATGACGTGTGGATTGAGATAATCAAACTCCTTATTTGAGCCAATCTTGCTGTAAAACTACCACTTACTTGCAAGATACGAAAGACGCCTCAAAGGCAGAATAGATGTAATGCAAGCAACATATGTGCTTTTTAATTTTATAGTAGCTGTGCTAAGAGAAAGCTAAAAGAAGCCAATAAAATAAATTTTAACAGATATATTAATTCAGTATGTCCAAAATACTATTTCAAAATGTAATCAGTATTGAAATATATAATGAAACTTTTATGGATTTAAAATTAAATGTAATATTATTATACATAATGTTATAATGTTACAAATGTAAGTATATATTATAAAGTAAATTATGGTCATATATTACTATTAATTATTATATACGTAACATGATAACATATCTTTTTGCACATCTCTAGAGGCTCCTGGAGTGGGGGCCTCCAGTCCCAAGTACATGATTAAAGCCATTATCTTGATCATTCAGGTCCTAAGGTCATCTTTTTCTCTGTTATCTAAATCAAGTGACCAGAGCACCTGACTGTCTTGGTTGGTAGAGCACGTGACTCTTGATCTTCGAGTTGTGACTTCAAGCCCCAAACTAAGTGTAGAGATTACTTAAAAATAAAAATCTTGGGTCACCTGGGTGGCTCAGTTGGTTAAGTGTCCATTTTGGCTCAGGTCATGATCTCACAGTCTGTGGGTTCGAGCCCTGTGTTGGGCTCCGTGCTGACAGCTCAGAGCCTGGAGCCTGCTTTGGATTCTGTGTCTCCCTTTCTCTCTGCTCCTCCCCCTCTCACACTCTGTCTCTCTCTCAAAAATAAGTAAACATTTAAAAAATTATTAAAAAATAAAAATCTTTAGGGGCGCCTGACTGGCTCAGTCCATCAAGTATCCCACTCTTAATTTTGGCTCAGGTCATGATCTTACAGTCTGTGGGATTGAGCGCCATGGCAGGCTTTGCTCTGACAGCCTGGAAGCTGTTTGGGATTCTCTGTCTCCTCACTCTCTGCCCCTCTTCCATGCATATGCATGTGCACGCTCTCTCTCTCTCTCTCTCTCTCAAAATAAACTTTAAAAAATCAATTAATAAAAATAGAAATCTTTTTTAAAAATATATTGATTTGTCTCTCTAGAATCCCAACTCTAATGATCTTGGAGCACACGGACATACCTATCTGGGACCTATGGGTGCACCCTTGCTTCCAGATTTGGGAAGAAGGTGAAGGTTGGGATGATCTGGCAGCCTGAGAAAATGTGCCAAGGCCACAGCATCTTGGGGACTTACCCAGCCTGCACCATGGTGGTAAGCCAACCCTGGCAACCTCAACCAGCGTCTAGCTCTATTGAACTGTCAAGACAGCTTTTGCAAAATGAATACTGTGATCCCTCTGCTCCTTAAGGATGAGGAAGCTGATGCTGAAAGGTCATGTGACTTGTGCAGGCCACTCACCAGGGAGAAGGAGTGCCAAGCCTCGAACCTGGGTCCCTCTAATTCCAAAATTGGTGCTCTGCACGGTCCTCAAGGTTTCTAGGGCCCCAGGGGTAAAACACAACTATCCTAGAAAACAAAAATCCAAGGTTAGGTGGGAAGTACTGTTGTCGTCATTGTTTTAGTGGACTTTTCAGGTCCCAACCTCAAGCACTCTACTTGTGCAAGCCTCCCCTGGTTGAGAAAGCCTGACCCCGAGGACTGGGAGAAAGTCTGGTGCCTTCCTGTTCTGCTGAGAATCCTATGGTCAGACCAGCCCTGACCTTGCTGGTCAGTGTGTTGAATGCACAGCCAAAGCCATCCTCCTTGATGGGTGGAGTAAGATAAATAAGATGATATCTGTTAAGCACGCAGGACATCTTGGCATAATGGCACTCTCCCAAGCTTTAACGATAAACCCCGTGATCTGCTGTAAGCACGTCCATGCTGCCTTCAGGATGAACATTCTCTCTCTCTGATCCGTGGGATTACTCCTGCTTGAGACCCAGCCCAGGCCTCCTGATCCCTCAGATGTCTTAAAAGACTCACCTGTGTGGGTCTGAGTTTAATTATACTCGTCAGCCAAGGGATTTGGGGAGCTTTAATTTAAAGATGGTGTTGAATGCTTTTAAATTATTTTAAATTTTCTGAGGCACCCAGCTGCAACACACACCTTTAATAAATTACAGAGCAAATGTGGTGGAGGCTGTGTGCACAGAAGGGCCAAGGATCAGAACAGATCCCCAAAGGATGAAATATATTTCTGGCAATGAGGAAGAGCTTAGCGCACACCTATCATTATTGTTAATGGCACCGCGGTGTTCGGCTTCCTCTCAGGACGCAGCACAATGCAAATGTCGCTCTTGGAATTCAGTTCCTCACTGCTCCCTGGCCGCTCGGTAGCACTGAGCCCTGGTGAAATGTGTGTCAAGTTCTTCAAAACAATTATTGCTGCTGGAGGAAAAATGATCAGCCAAGTGCTCTGGAGTTAACACCTCCTCAGCACTGGAAATGGAAATGGAAATGAATTTTGGAAATGTTTGCATTCTGTTAAATATGAATCTGCAGACATCTAGGCTGCCATATGCAAAATGGGAGAAGGGACTGTAGGGGAGGATAATGAGCTAAGGAAGGAGCGCACCAGGTCTAGGGGCCAGAGTCATGGACTGGCAGTCACACTCCCAAGTTCTTGCTACAGTTCTGCTACAGGACCTTGGGTGAGCCACTTAACCTCTCCGAGCCTCGTTTTCAGAGGCCAACTCACAAAGATGTCCAGACCAACAATTTATGCTAGAATCTAAATAATGATCCAAGTTACCTGAAAGAGTGACTGCAAGTCCCCCATAGGTGATTGGAATCCTCCCAAGGGAGCTCAGCAGCAAGGTGTCTGAGGGAAGGCTCCCTGGAAAGGTAAGCACCTGTCACTCCTGGGGCTGCTGTGTGTGGCTCAGACGTATTGGCTCCTGGACAGAGAGATGATGCGGGGACAATTCCAAAGGTGAGATTGGAGACCCCTCAATAGAGAAGATTCCACCGGAGGTGAGCAGTAGAGCCAGAAACTGCTGACATGGACCCCAAGGCACAGAGTAGGGTGGTAAAATGGGACTTGGTATGACTCAGTCCTGGTTGAAGCTCAAGAAGTTGAGAAGTGTCAGTGAGCTCTAGGAGCCAAGGAAGCCCCCATCCAAAGTCGGATGCTAGACCATTTGTTTGTTTGTTTGTTTGTTTGTTTAATATTTTTTTATTTATTTCTAGGGGAGAGAGAGAGAGAGACAGCGTGAGCAGGGGAGGGTCAGAGAGAGAGGGAGTCACAGACTGAAACAGGCCCCAGGCTCTGAGCTGGCAATCAGTAACAGAGCCCGTGTCGTGGGGCTCGAACCCACGAACCGCGAGATCATGGCCTAAGCGAAAGTCAGACGCTTAACCGACTAAGCCACCCAGGGGCCCCTGATGCTAGACCATTTGTGCAGGCAGGCCACTGTGAAGATTTCTCCTCTTGCCATGATATGTCTGGTGGATCCAAAAGGGTTGAGGTTAGGAAGGTTCCAGACTTTCTTTAAAGACAGGTGAGGGCATGCAGAGTCCCCTAAAGATCCTCCCTCCTACTCAGGGGTCGAGAAGGAGAGGCAAGATTTCCCTCTTTTCAACCCTGCTGAGATAGGCTTCCAAAGAATCACTTGGCAAGATCATGCTGTGTCCCCTGGGGTATGTTGGGGACAGAAGCTGGGTCAGACTCACCCCTCCAGAAGCCCCCAGGCAGCGGCTCGCCAAAGCAGCCGGTGGCAGAGCCAAGTATGCCGCGGGCCAGCTGCACATCTACAATGACTGTCTCCCAAGGATTTGATGTGGGACCCCCCAAGAAGGGAGACGGCTTGGCAGAACCTTAGACCCAACTCCTTTTGGACACCAGGAAGGAAAGGGGACCCAAGAGGGCCAGCCGACTGCTGTGTCTTGGGGGTGGGAGGCAATGCCCATTGCGGCTGAAGGTTCCTGAGAAGAGAATGCCACTCACAAAAAAACAATGAAGAGGTCCCGGGTGGGAACCCATCAAAGCAGGAGGCAACAAGGTGGATTACAGGATGCAACCAATGTCAAATATTACCTTTCCTTCTCTCACTCTTCTCGTCCCACCATCTCCAAGCCCTGGAGGAGCCACAAGGAGTCCGGGAGGGTGAGGAAGAGGAGGAGGAGCCAGGCAGGCACGACTGGGGAAGACTCCAGCTGTCCTCCCTCCCCTGCCCGTCCGACCCAAGCTGGGACGAGACAGAAGACTTCCCTTCTGAGTTAGTTTGAGCTTCACTGTTAGGGTGGACTGGATATTTTCACGATGAAAACAAGACGGGACTGGGAGACTTTTCATTATCTAAAAAAGACAGGAAAATCCATGGAATTTGAATTTGCCCAAGCGTCCATCCCAGAGGTGGGGAAAAAGCAGTCCCTAAAATGGATTCTGAGGGTCAATAGTGAGAAAGAGTAAAATTGTTCTTTCCAGATTTCAGCTCATTCAGCACCTGCACAGTCTTTGGGGACTGTGGTACGCCAGCAAGGATTCGGTTAGCACCCTCTGGAACAGGTCAGGCTTGGTGAGAGTAGTCGTCTGTCCGTTCACCAATCCTGCTGGACTTCTGAGATGGTCCATGATGACAGCAAAGCCACTGCTCCCTGGATGCAGAACTTAGAAGGGTTTGTTGCAGACAAAGGGAGATGCTTTGTCTCTTTTGTGGTCCCTAAATATTTAGTGGGTGTCCCAGAATAAATGTACTTTTTAAAAATGTTTATTACTTTTTAGAGAGAGAGAGAGAATGAAAGCAGGAGAGGGATAGAGAGGGAGACCCAGAATCCCAAGCAGGCTCCAGCCTCTGAGCTGTCAGCACAGAACCCAATGTGAGGCTCTAACCCACAAACCGTGAGACCATGACCTGAGACGAAGTCTGACTTTCAAAAGACTGAGCTGCCCAGGCACCCCAGAATAAATGTGCTTCTAAAAGTGCTCTCTTGCCTCTAAGATACACATTTGAGTCATAAATACTGTTAGATAAAACGGATCTCACATTTTATCAATTATATAGTAAAGCCCAGAGAGGTTTCTGTTCTTTTTTGGTGCAAATGACAAAACTCAAGCCCAAATGGAAGGAAGGAAAGGAAGGAAGGAAGGAAGGAAGGGAGAGAGAGAGGGGGAGGGAAGAAAGGAAGGTAGGGAGGGAGAGAGGAAGGAAGGAGGAAGGAAGGAAGAGAAGAAAGGAGGGAAGAGGGGCAGGAGAGAAGGAAAATAAAAAGGCAAACGGAGAAACATTTCCTAGCTCATGTATCTGAAAAGCCCAGGCATTATTTGTACAGGTATGGCTGTATCCAGGCGCTCAATTAAGATTGTACCAAATGTATCTTTCTCTATTTCTTGGCAAGGCATTTGCTTTCCTATAAGTGGCAAATAACCGCCAGAAGCTCTAGCCTTGTAGTCTATCAACTGAGTAACCCCAGTAAAAATGAAAAGAGACTCGTGTTAGTTTCAGTAAAAGTCACAGCTTGAATTTCATTGCCCTGGCTTACACTGCAGGTCCAGTCCTGAACTAATCATCACAAGTCTGACGGTCCTGACCTGGCACATATACCGTCTAGGGCACGGGCGTGGCATCAGCCCCAGGGAAAATGTGGTGTGTGCTGGGGGGGCGGGGGGGGGGGCGCGGGGGAAGGGCTACTGTTGCTTGAAGACAAGGGCACGTGTGACAAGCAGGCAAAATCAACAGGTGTCCACTGTGGACCAGAGCCACTTAAGTCAATGGCAAAGCCAGGATTCAAACTCACAACTATGGATTCCTAAACCAAAGACTTTTGCTTATTGCTGTCCCTCTTTTTATATTTTATCAGCCAGTATTTAGAGGTGAGCGTGCAGTCTAGAAACTCAGCGTATCCTGCACGCCTAGATAAAGGACCTGCTGAAAATAAACCCATGTAAACAAAATCATTTCACATACGAGACAGCGAATGGAATCATTGGCCTCATTTTATTAGTATTGCTCGAGATAATAATTGGTGCTCTAATTGAGTCTGACACTAGAGAAAGCTCCAATTTGATAAGCTCCTGATTCAGGATTACAGAGCGCCGTTGCTTTCATATGAGCGAGACATAAGAATAAGCAGGCGATAGAGTCCAATGTCTTCTCCAACATTCTCTGGAGTGCTGTCAACCTGTCACAATTAATTCCAAGAGGAGAGAGCAGAATATAGTGTGTGGAGGTGACCAAGTTGTTCATCGGGCAAGAGCATAAACAGGGTGACAAAGGTGAAGTTTGGGGGTTTTTGTTCATTCACTAGGACATTTTTAAAAAGCTATTTTTTCCTCCAGAGAAATGACAATTTAAATTAAAAATTTTTTCTTCAGTTTTATTTATTTATTGTGAGAGAGGAAGAGAGCATGAGCAGGGGAGGGGCAGAGAAAGAGGGAGAGGGAGAGAATTCCAAGCAGGCTCCACACCATGCATGCAGAGCCTGATGCTGGACTTGAACTCACAAACAGTGAGATCATGACCTGAGCCAAAACCAGAGGTTGGACACTTAACTGACTGAGCCACCCAGGTGCCTCCAATTTGATTTTAAAAAAAATTGTTTTTAACATTGATTTATTTTTGAGAGACAGAGACACCGTGATCAGGGGAGGGGCAGAGAGAGAGAGGGAGACACAGAATCCAAAGCAGGCTCCAGGCTCTGAGCATCAGCACAGAGCCTGATGTGGGGCTTGAACCCATGAACCGTGAGATCATGACCTGAGCCAAAGTCGGGTGCTTGACTGACTGAGGCACTCAGGCGTCCCTGATTTTTTTTTTTTTTATTTGAGAGAGGGAGAGAGAAAGAGAGATTACAAGTGGGAGAGAGGGGCAGAGGGAGGAAGAGAGAATCATAAGCAGCCTTCACGCTCAGCACAGAGCCCAGCTTGGGGCTCAAACACATGACTCTGGGATCATGATCTGAGCCAAAATCAAGAGTCAGATGCTCTACTGCATGAGCCACCCAGGTGACTCAAAAATTTGATGTTTAAAAATCTGTATCCCTGCTTCACAAAATTTCAGAAGTTTCAATGAAACTTGGGTGGATTCATGCTGGTAGTTGACCAGCCACTAGTTCTGCTGATGCGGTGTTGTTCCTGGAGGCAGAGGTGCAGAAAGGGGAGGCAGGTGGGCCTTGATACAAGTAGATCAGCATTTCTATAATCTCCTCATGACCTCCTGCTTTGTGGCTGCTAAATTCAGGACTGGAAGGGCAGACCTTGCTCAGTCACCACCTGGGACTCAATGAGACATAGTTGGGAGCTAGAGGGCCGCATGCCCTGAGTGGCAGAATGTGAGTTATAGTGCCTGATGCAGCCAAATTGTGGGCGATCGATGCAGTTTTAAATAAGTGACTGTGTGCACAAAACATTCCTGAGAAAGGTGGGCTTCCCTGGGCTTCCCTGCAAGGGGATGATTACACCTTACAGTGGTAAGTCACTTACCCTATCAGTTGGTCTATCAATTGATGTCTGATGTAGAGCCAAGCACTCTAGGATGGTCTCTTTAAAGCTTGATAAACTGCTTTCAGCTCATCCATCTGTCTGTCCATCCATGTGACACATATTCATTCCCAGGAGCTCACGCGTGCCACGCCGTGCCGACGAGACCCAATTTTCAAACTCTGGGAGCATAAAGCATGAGGGAAACACACACTGAACAAAGGTATCAGAGGAGCACAGAGCCCAGGGCCCTGACCACGCCTGGGGTCCTCCGCTTTCAGGGAACCCTGCTTCCCCAGGTGTGGGTCTTTAAAGAGTGTCACAGCCACTGTGAGACCACAGCTGGAAGGGATGAGACTGCCCAGGGCGCCCTGCACAGAAGGACCTCTTTGTGCGAGCTCAGTGTGGAAACTCAGACTTGGGGCAGTGCGGGCTTTCAGATAGATTTCCTATCATTTATCTTCTTATCAAAAGGTTTAATCACTTCCCACTCTCCTGACTGTATGGGAATAATGACCTTATTCTATCCTTACCAATACAATGCACAATAGAAACGGTTCAGAGACGCTTTGGCCTCCTAAAATGAATGTCTTATTGTATAAACATCATTCAAACCACAGTCAAAGGAATGTTTAAAGAAGAGAAAGAAATCTCAGTGATCTCACGCATAGCGATTGCATATTGCCCGCTGGTCTTTGCACGTGGGCACACCGAGATGAATTGCACGTTGAAATTTAGTTGTCCTGCTATTTCTCCAAGAGGCTGAATGTATTCTGGCATGTCGTGAACCTGGAGCTTCTGGAGAAGTAGGATCCAACCCCCCGCCCCCCGGCCAATGATTTTCAGCTTTCTCAATCGAGAAGGAAAAAAGTCCTTAAGAAGCTTGAAAACGAATTAAGGTGGTTTCTACACAGCGTTGGACTCCTGACATCTTGTTCTGGAAACAGTTAAAATTTGTATTACATTCCTGGAGGGCAGGGTCTATATCATATACCACGATGCCTCCATTAGCTCCCCACCTCCACGGAACAAAGCTCCTTTCTGTGAGGTCAGATGGATTAAATAACAACAGAAGCATGAAACCTGAGTCATCCTCACAGGCAGTGGCTGATGCACCAGATCCTATGCAGAGCGAGCAAGTCCTCAAAGTGATTCTGGCTTCCCCCAAGGCTCCCCAGGTCAGAGTCAGGATGCCCCTCCTCTCTCCAACACCAGAAGGGAGAGTTTTTTTTTACAACTCACCGGTCATTCTATCCTGTGGAAGAATTCATCACTGATACTGTCGCCTGGGCTGTGTTTAATCTTTGCTCTGGTTGTGGAAGAAAGGGAAATTTTACACGTGTGTAAAAGTGGGTAAAGAGTTATGAAAGCAAATGCGCTGTAAAAGCACCCTACAGCCTTACCACTCAAAGTGCAGACCTAGGGCCACCAGAATTGGCATCCCATGGGAGCGTACTGTGGGATTCAGCAACTCGGGCCCTTCCCCAAGGCTATTGATTGGATCAGAATCTACACTGCAACGAGACTCCAGGTAGCTGGACGTGGTTGATGAGGGACCACATTTTGAAAACCACTGCTCGAAGGGCGTCTGGGTGGCTCAGTCAGTTAAGTGTCTGACTCTCAGTTTGGGCTCAGGTCATGATCTCCTAACTCGTGAGTTCGAGCCCCTCATGGGGATCTGCACTGACAGTGTGGGAGCCTGCTTGGGATTCTCTCCTCCCCCTTTCCCTGCTCCCTCTCTCTCTGTCTCAGAAATAAGTAAATAAACATAGGAAGGAAGGAAGGAAGGAAGGAAGGAAGGAAGGAAGGAAGGAAGGAAGGAAGGAAGGAAGGGAGGGAGGGAGGGAGGGAGGAAGGAAGGAAGGAAGGAAGGAAGGAAAAAGAAGAGGAGAGGAGGTGAGAGGAGGGGAGGGAAGGGAAGAGAGAAAACCACTGCTGTAGAACCAGTCAGGGAATTCACATATCTGAGTATTCCCCCTGGGGCATTTTCCTGTGGGCGTGGAAGAGGCAAGTAATGAGTTCCATGTCGATGACCTTAGAGGAGACCACCAGGCAGAGAAGCACACTTACCCACTTACTGCTACAAGCGGTCTCCTGGGTCCAGACTAGCCTGCAGCACCCACCCCCCTCCCCCTCCCTCCAGTCTCTGCCCAAATCTCCAGCTTTAAGTCATCAGGCACATGGGATCCCATTTCGTTACCAGGATACACACAAAGCCGATCTGAACCATATATTGACTTGACAGTCTCATGCAATACACAAAATTAGAATTAACATGAATCCTCCAAAAATTAAAAAAAAAAAGCCATCAAGAATTGCATAATTTCAGGCACCTGGGGGGCTCAGTCGGTTAAGTGTCCGACTTTGGCGCAGGTCATGATCTCACACGTTGTGAGTTTGAGCCCCATGTCAGGCTCTGTGCTGACAGCTCGGAACCTGAAGCCTGTTTCGAATTATGTGTCTCCTTCTCTTCTGCCCCTCCCTGACTGGCACTCTGTCTCTCTGTCTCTCAAAAATGAAAAAATGTTAAAAAAAATTTTTTTTCAAGAACTGCATAATTTCCAGACCAGGGGAGGTCCCAGGAAGTATTTCTACTCTTCCCACATGCCAGGCCACAGACACGTTGGCCACCTTTTCTCGGGATCTCTAATCCGTGACTCTTCTCATTATTTATTAGGATCCCTGTGACGTTTTTGCTAATATTAATCTTCACTGATGTAATTTTTTGCCACCTGAAAGATCCCAGAATGGGGATGTTCGTGCTGAGGCCGATAAAAAGTTCCCCTAAGTAGAAATCTGTGCAAGGGAAGTTAGATGTGGTAAAATGCCACAGTGAATCCTGTCCACACGCTCTATTAATATAGGAAAGGGCTTTGCAAAATATTAAAGATAATGCTAGGGCGGAAACGCAGCTTTCAAGCCTAAAGACACATAGTAATTACAGATTTGTGCTCTCTTGGAACACAGCCTCCTGACTCTACATTTATTGCTATGGGAAAGTTTGTCTTGGATTATGCAAGGTCTTCAAAAAAGCACCCGTGGCATAACATGTGACCACGACATACACGAGAATGCTTGATTCCTCGGATCACCGAAGCCAAAAATGTATCCTGATGCATCCAATGTAATTTCTCCCTGTGGTTATGGAACTCGGGCCCTCCCCTGGGGTGGGCAGAGAGAGACAGAGCACGAGCTGGGGAGGGGCAGAAAGAGAGGGAGACACAGAATCTGAAGCAGCTCAGAGCCTGATATGAGGCTCGAACCCACAGACTGCAAGATCATGACCTGTGCCAAGTCGGACGCTTAACCGACTGAGCCACCCAGGCGCCCCAAAAGGTTGATATTTTTTTGAGTTTTGGCTTTGATCAAGGCCCTTGGCCGCTCTGTGGGATGGCTGTTTCACTTCTCAGTGCCTCGGTTCTCGGTCTTTGCAAAGAGATTTGCCCTCAGCCTGACAATCATTGCTCTGGGGTAGCTATACGAGGAGGAAGATGGTGCCCTTGAGGGTGGAGAGGGGCAGGGGCCACAGCCATGTGACCCAAAGTGGAAGAGGGCATACAAATCCATTCACACTCCAGGGTGAGGGGTGAGGGGCTATCACAGGTGGGACACAGCCCTCACGCAAGCTCTTCAGCAAGTGCTCTCCAGTAGTGACATACATAGGGTCGTATCTCAAGAGAGAGGGTGGGGTGTGCCCTGGGGTCTCTCTAGGAAGTAGCCAGTTGTAGCCAGGAGCCAATGAGCTTGACTATCAAGAGATAACCACAGGGCACCTGGGTGGCTTAGTCAGTTAAGCGTCCGGACTTCCACTCGGGTCATGATCTCACACTCTGTGAGTTTGAGCCCTGCCTTGGGCTCTGTACTGGCAGCTCAGAGCCTGGAGTCTGCTTCGGATTCTGTGTCTCCCTCTCTCTCTCTGCCCCTCCCCCACTCATGCTTGGTCTCTTAAAAGTAAATAAATGTTAAAAAAAAAAAAAAGAGGTAACCACAGGTGGAGATGAGAGCTGGGGGAAATACGCAAGGATTGAGACAGGTGGAGTGACGGGGCCCCCACGTGAGACAGTCCTTTTGCCTCCTCCTGGAAAATGCCTCTTTGGCCCTTTTACCCCAAAGGAAGGTCATAGAGCTGCCAAGGGAGAAAGAAGTGTGGAGATGAACCATATGAAATTGTCATTTTTCAGGCACCAACCGGTTGACTGTTGGCAATGTCATGTGATTGGACCTAAACTCACCCAGTGGAAAGGGTGGGGAGGGAGGGTGTGAATCCCTCTCAAGTTTGCCTGTGGCAGGAGCTGGGCATGGGGAAGCTGAGCTTCAGGGGAAAGCTCTGTGTCTGTCCCCCCACATGGGCGAGGTGGCATAGACTTGGGGCTTTGGAAGTGACCCTGCTCCTTCCGAGTGGTGGATGCCAATGACAGATGGGGTTATTTCCATGAGCTTCCTGCAAATGCACTGCCATCATCACTTTGCCTTGTTAGGATTTGTTTTCAGGTAATGTCTTGAGGTCAGGGTCACAGATAGTCTCCTAATCTCCTGTGTATTCCTAGCAAGTTGTCTGGGTTCCGGATACTCACTGGAGGCTCCAAGACATGGTTACTGGATGGGACGCCTGGGTGGCTCAGTCTGTTAAGCATCCAACCTTGGCTCAGGTCATGATCTCGTGGTCTGTGGGTTCAAGCCTCACGTCAGGCTCTACTGTGCTGAAAGCTCAGAGCCTGGATCCTGCTTCGGATTCCGTGTGTCCCTCTCTCTCCCCCTCCCCCACTCATGCTTTGTCTGTCTCTCTCTCAAAAATAAACATAAAAATTTAAAAAAAAAAAACAGCAGAATTGGCACAGCTGGATCATAGCGGGAGGGGTAATACATTTAAACAGGGTGGTCAGCTCAGCAGCTGGAAGGGTGGAAGGCAAACTTCTCAGGCTCTCCACTTCTGCCTGAGGCCATCTTCAGGCCCTAATTACAGGAGACTGGAATAAACTGCCCTTCTCGATGGCCCTCAAGCATTGAGTGTAATCCCAGAGGCCAGGGCTAGGTCTGCAGACGCCCTTCCCTGACTGTAGCTGCCACAGTGGCCTGGCCTGCATGGTGTCTGCCCTCACTGGCGGCCCCATGCCCACAGCCAGGTGCTTGCACTGATAGCTCGGTGCCAACACCACCACCTGCAACACTGGGAGATTTGGTCCGGATCCAGGTCGTTGTCCTGCCACAGCGAAAGAAATGTATCCAGATGATTGCCAGGAAGGCTTCTGTTTTCTGCTGGCAGAGGGGGTCTCTATCTCCCCATGGTCTGCACAATAAATCTGTTCAAAGACCCCAGCTTCGAGGGCCTAGGGCGCCCTTGGTTATCACAGGCCAAATGCAGAGTGGATACTGCCAGATTTGTTTTCAAATTCATAAATCCAAGTGTATCAGAGCATGTCCTCCCAGCTCTGCTGAATCCTCTCTGGCAGGAGCTGTGCACAAAGCCACGGCCCAGGACAAAAGTCTAGGGCCAGCAGACAAGGTGCCATGTACCTAGCAAATGACAAACTTTTGGTTTGAATTTCCAGAGTTAAGAAATGTTGATGGAGGGGATGCCTCGGTGGCTCAGTCGGTTAAACCTCCTACTTGAGCTCAGGTCATGATCTCACGGTTCGTGGGTTCGAGCCCCATGTCGGTCTCTATGCTGACAGCTCAGAGCCTGGAGCCTGGTTCAGATTCTGCGTCTCCCTCTCTCTCTGATCCTCCCATGTTCATGCTCTGTCTCTCCCTGTCTCGCAAAAATAAATAAACAGTAAAAAATATAAAATAAAAAAAGAGAAAAGAAATACTGATGGAAGGGAGGGAGGAGTTGTCTCCTACCTCATCCTGAAGATGGCCTCTACCTTCTTCCTCTTGGCTTGGGGGTGGATAATACCTCTTCAGGGCTTTGGACTGCCTTCCAATGAAGGTTCCAACCCTTCCAATGAAAGTTCCAATCAGAAATGTTTCCTGGGCTCCAGACTCTCAGCAGGCCTTTGGCTGAGTGTCAATGGGTCTGTGGACTTGAACTTGTCCCTGTCTAGTCTACACTGCACATGGCAGAGAGCGTCCCTATTCATTTCCTACCAGCTTCTATTGGGACACTGCAGGGCCCAGAGCTTTCTTATTTCTTGAGACATCCATGATCCGATAAGGACTGTTGCTCCAGAAAGATAAATCTCCTCTTTTCTGCCTCTCTGAGAATCTGGGGACCTTTGCTCCCAGACTTCCATGAGTGGTTTCATCTGCCTGGAGCATGAGTTGCAGACGGGCTCCAAGATGTGGCTCTGGAATTAGTACTTAGGTTCTCATAAATTTGGCCTCAGCCTCATCCTTCCCATCCCCTCTCCCTCAACAAAGCAAGTTTCTTTCTCTCTTAGGTTAATGTATTTATTTTGAGAGACAGCAGGAGAGAGAGAGTGAGAGAAAGTACAGAGAAGGAAAGACACAGAATCCGAAGCAGGCTCTAAGCTCTGAGCTGCCAGCCCAGTCGGGCTCGAACTCACGAACTGCGAGACCAGGACCTGAGCTGAAGTCAGACGCTTAACTGACTGAGCCCCCCGGGCGCCCCCAAGAAACCAGTTTCTAAAACCATGGAAACTGACACTCAGTTACCAAGTGGATGCCTGCAGGGGACATTGCGGGCGCCAAGTACAATCTGCAGACTCCAGAGCCCCTCTGTACTCTGCAAGCTGACCAGCCCCAGGAAAAGAATGTTAACAGTCTGCACTGAGCTGAGCGAGCTACATAATCCTGTCTTAAAAGAAAGAATACCACCTAGAGGTAAACAAGAACTAACAGAAGGGGCCGCAGCAGCAGCCCACCCCAGCCAGAAGAAACGAGGCAACAGGCGGAATCCAGAGTGGTAAAGAGCTGGCTGAAAACATCACGAGGGAGTGGAGGAAGTGTCTAGATGCTACGTATTTCCAGAGCAAGGACACAAATAAGCAACAGCGACCGCACGAACAGTTTCAGACGCCAGGAGGGAGGCAGGCAACAAATGCACAAAGGCACCCCTCCCCCGGAGGACCTCTTCTCTCTGCAGAAGTCCTGAGGTCCGGGAAAATCAGTGGGGCTCCTCGAGGGGTGAGGGGGGGCACCAGATGCGGGGCTCCAACGAAAGCCCAGGGTCCCCGCAGCATCCCGGTTGTGCAGCTCCTCCACTTGGGAATGCAAACCTGGAAGAGCTCGGCTGGTAAGAAAAGACTCAGGTCCACGCCGTTAGTACAGCACTCACGCGGCGCAAGAGGAAACCTGCATTTTCTTTTTTTTTTTTTTTTATTTCTAGGAGAGAGAGAGAGAGAGACAGCATGAGCAGGGGAGGGTCAGAGAGAGAGGGAGTCACAGACTGAAACAGGCTCCAGGCTCTGAGCTGGCAGTCAGCTCAGAGCCCGACGCGGGGCTGGAACCCACGAACCGTGAGATCATGACCTAGGCGAAAGTCGGACACCTAACCAACTAAGCCACACAGGCGCCCCGAAACCTGCATTTTCTACATCCTCCCTCCCCCGCAGTTCAACGCATCCTCACTGTGGCCGGTCAGTTGTCCGCTGCTTCTTTGGAGCAAAGAGGAAACGTAGGAAACAACTCTTTCCACCGGTCGCCCATCTCTTTTTAACAGTGCACCCAGCTCCCAGCTCCATCTCAAGAGGCATGTGGGGAGTGGGGAGCAGTGGCCCTCCTGATCTTGATCAGCCTGGGAATCTGACAGGCATGGTTAGTGCTGGACAGGCCAAGGAGAGACAGAAACAAAACAGGAGAGCAAAGTCTCTTGTTGCCATCAGACAATGGGAGTCCAATGCCACCACCACAGATCGACTGATCTTTCAAGAGCGGTAGGAAATCTGCATCTGTATATGAACTATTCTGTTTATAACTGTGGGTTGACATTTTTAGACAATAGTTTTTGGTGAGGCGAGCTCAGCCAGGCACCTACACTGCTCTGTCTTCCCCTGTAGGTAGGTAAGCGCTCCTGCAAGGGCACCCCGTGGTTAGCCCTGGGCAGCCCTGCTCTCTCCAAGCCCACCAGGCGGTGCCCTGGAGCCTGGCCGGGCACCGCTGCACTGCCATCCAGAGCAGCTGTCTCTAGAAAGAAGAAGAGGTTTCCTCTTTCTGGAAAGTGCAATCCTCCAATTTGAGCAATAATTCTGACCCTTGGTGGGCACCATTTCTTGTCTGGAATGAGGCACCCATCTTTGTCCCCTGTGGAATTGGAAACAAGGGATGGTGGAATGGCACCCACCATTGCCTCATGTGGCCACTTTGGAAGAATGGTAGACTCTGGGCGTTTGGAGCTCCTCTGAAAACAAAGAAGTGTTAAGAGTTTCACCAAAGAATTACTGTACTGAAATAATAGTTATTGACATCCTTGCAAAGCCTCAATACTGTTTTGGCAGCCTACTCTTGCCTTGTCTCTGTGAACTACTGTAGACATTAACTCTTGCCCATTGCATGGACTAAAGCTGAAGAATGACAAGGTTAAGGTTGCTCAGAGCCCTGGGTGCCTGGGTGGCTCAGTTGGCTGACTGACTCTGGCTCAGGCCATGATCTCAAGGTTCATGGGATGGAGCTTTGCATCCAGTTCTCTGCTATCAGTACAGAGATCACTTCAGATCCTTTGTCCCCCCTCCCACCCCCCACCCCTCGCCCACTTGTGCTCTCTCTCTCCCTCAAAGATGAATAAAATATTTTTTTAAAAAGAAGATTGCTTAAAGCCTCCATCTGCAGAATCAGGCTTAAGATTTGGATCTCGAGGTGGGGGGGGAGGTTCCTCCTAAAGTCCCTACTTGAGGCCACCTCTAGTCCTCCAAATTCTGTAGAAATTCTACTTCTTTAAAAAAAAATTAATGTTTATTTTTGAATGAGAGAGAGACAGACAGAGAAACAGAGACAGAGCATGAGCCTGGGAGAGGCAGAGAGAGACGGGGACACAGAATCTGAAACAGGCTCCTGGTTCCGAGCTGTCAGCACAGAGCCTGACATGGGGCTCAAACCCACAAACCGCAAGATCATGACCTGAGCCAAAGTCAGACACTTAAACGACTGAGCCAGCCAACTGCCCTAGAGATTCTTCTTTTATTCCAGGGTAGGGATCTTCTTTTCCTCTTTCCTCATTTTCCTTCCTCCCCTCAACCCTTCTCAGGAAGTTAGAGCCAAGGGTCAGAGTCTTCATTATCATAATAAGCCACCACAGTTTTGCACTCCAGAGGGGGTCAATATCAGCAAGAGAAAGAGTTATTTTGCTAGTGGATTATTTGTTTCCCTTCCAACCCCATGAGTACTCCTACCTGGTGAAAGGCAAACTTTCTGGCAACAGACCACACCTATAGCTCTTCCCAAGTATTACAGACAGTTACCCAGTTTCATAGGATTCCTTAGGAAGCACACACAATATAGAGCTAAACCAGATGGCAATTAGGACAGATCATTCAACCTCCTCTTTGAACGTATCACTCTCTGGTTCACTAGGATACCATATATTCCCCTTGTACAGAGAGGGAAAGTCCATCTTTTTTTTTTACAAATAGTTTATTGTCAAATTAGTTTCCACATAACACCCAGTGCTCATCCCCACAAGTGCCCTCCTCCATGCCCACCCCTCCTCCCCCCCACATCCACCAGTCCTCAGTTTTTGTCAGCATTCAAGAGTCTCTCATGGTTTGCCTCTCTCCCTTTCCCCCACCATTTCCGCCCTTCTTCTCCCCCTTGGTCCTCTGTTAAGTTCCTCCTAATCCTCCTATATGTGCACACATATGATATTTGTCTGGGAAAGTCCATCATTGATGGTGGCCTTCAATACTTTTATGCATTCTAGTGTTGTTTTTAAGTACAGAAATACTGCTCATGGCCTTTCTTTTTTTTTTTTTTTTTTTTTTAATTTCTAGGAGAGAGAGAGAGAGAGACAGCGTGAGCAGGGGAGGGTCAGAGAGAGGGAGTCACAGACGGAAACAGTCTCCAGGCTCTGAGCTGGCAGTCAGCACAGAGTCCGACGCAGGGCTCAAACCCATGAATTGCGAGTTCATGACCTAAGCGAAAGTCGGATGCTTAACCGACTAAGCCACCCAGGTGCCCCACATGGCCTGTCTTTCTTAATAATCAGTTAGCCTATCATTAACAACTCATCATCTCTGCCCTAGTTTGTAAAGAACATTTATAAGGAGAATTAGAAATACTGGGTCCTTCATCGATCAATGAAATATGTATACCCGTATGTATATATATATATATATATATACATTTATATTTTCTAGTATATATATATATATATATATATATATACTAATCATATAAAAGGATATATAATTAAACTGCTAAATGTGTGATACAGATACCAGTTCTCCAAGAGTTCAAAGAAAAGGTAGAGGGATTGCAATGAAAGACAGAGAAATCAGGGAAGCTTCCTGGAGGAGGTGGGGTCTGAGCTAGAAGTTGAGAAAAAGGAACAACTTTCCTGGAGCTTCAGGGGCAGGAATGACCTTGAGTTAGTTGACTGGAAAAAATGAAATCTCTGGTGGCAGTGGGGAAGTAGAACCCCATAAGTAACACGGATAACACTTTGGATAACGTGATGGGGAAATAACTGCCTTTTTGAATGGAGTTGAACCAAATCAATTTGTTAGTGGTGCTTAGCAGAACACACAGATGTCAGAAAGGTCAGCCAATGCTGGGGCGCCTGGGTGACTTAATTGGTTGAGCGGTTGAGCATATGACTCTTGATTTGAGCTTAGGTCATGATCTCCTGGTTCATGAGATCGAGCTCCATGTCAGGCTCTGTGCAGATAGTACGGAGCCTGCTTGTGATTCTCTCTCTCTCTCTCTCTCTGCCCCTCCCTTGTGCATTTCTTTCTCTTTCTCTCAAAATAAATAAACTTAAAAAATTAACAACAAAAAAAGACAGAGTAGTCAATGCTAAGTACTAGAGTGGTAACTAGTATCTATTAAGAATAACAAATATCTTCTTTGAAAAAGCAGGCAAAGGACAATATTAAGCATGATGCATACAAAAAACATACAACTTCATAAGAAAAACAGGAAGGTAAGAACTACACTTTGGCAAAGGTAAATAAAAAGACAAAACCCAATGCAGTCGGCAAAGGGCACTGTCATGCATGGCTGGTATGAACGCCTGCTTGTATTTGGCATCACGTGCAAACCTCCAATGCAGCAAGGAAGTCCGCCTTCTAAAACGTATCTTAAGAAAGAATTAAGGATTTGAACAAAGAGTCTGTGGAAGGATTCTCAGTACCTCGAGTTTATCATGGTCAAAAACCAAAATAACTCTGGGGCACTTGGGTGGCTCAGTTGGTTAAGTGTCCGACTTCGGCTCAGGTCATGATCCCACAGTTCATGGGTTCAGGCCCCATGTCGGGCTCTGTGCTGACAGCTAGCTCAGAGCCTGGAACCTGCTTCAGATTCTGTGTCTCCCTCTCTCTCTAACCCTCCCCTGCTCATGCTTCCTCTCTCTCTCTCTCTCTCTCTCTCTCTCTCTCTCTCTCAGAAATAAATAAAAACATTTAAAAAACAGTTAAAAAAAAACCAAAATACCTTTTTAAACGGGAGAGCCAGGAACCATGTATAAGAATTATGTTTACTCATTTCGAGGGTTGTTTGCAATATATTATCAAATTTTCCAAAAGGCATCAAACAGATCATACGACAGTATGCAGGATGTAGGCCATTTGTGCATAAAAGTAAAAACAAACACAACTATCAAACCTAAATACACACACACAAATATACACACGTGCATGGAAGATGTGCATCCATGTTTTTCTATCTGTACATATATAAAGGCATATCTGCCCATGCGTATGCATATATACAAATAAACACCTAGATGTCTGTATGCTTAGATGTTAATATTTCATATTTCTAAGTAGGATTATAAGTCACGTCTTTTGCCTTCTTCTGCATACATTTTATATTTGTTTCTCAGCTATTTTCCACAGGTGTATTTTTTCCTTTAATTTAAAAAGAAGGAAGGGGCACCTGGGTGGCTCAGTTGGTTAAGAGTCCGATTTTTGCTCAGGTCATGAGCTCATGGTTCGTGGGTTTGAGCCCCGCATCAGGCTCTGTGCTGACAGCTCAGAGCCTGGAGCCTGCTTCAGATTCTGTGTCTCCCTCTCTCTCTGCCCCCACCCCTCAAAAATAAACAAACATTAAAAAATTTTTAAAAATAATAAATAACTGTAAACATGTAAAGGTCAGATTCTTCTATAGGAGCTCCTGTTAGTAGGATGGACGGTGGGGCGGTAATTTATTACTGCAGAGGATGTTGCTGAGGAGCCAGAAAATTCTGGAAGAAGTATCCTAAGGTTGACAGCCCAGAGCCCAGCACTGGTGTGGCTCAGTAGAGAGAAATGTCGCTCGGCTGCCTGACGCACTTTGCACTTCCCAGCGTGTATTTCAAAAAGCAACAATTAGAGATGGAAAGAGGAGAGAGCACAAAACTTCAGCGACAGACTAGAGGCTCAAAAGGGAAACAGTGGTAACAGAGCAGCAAACCCAGCCTTAGAGGCTGCCATTTTGGAGACAACGCCCTGGAGAGCTAAATCATACGCTTACCAGTGGCTTCCACATTCCAGAAAAGTTGAGAAATGAGTCCACATTCAAGTAGGGAAATGCCTGTTCCAAGAAACACCCACAAATAAAGCGGAAACATTTCAGTTCAGTTCAACAGGTTTGTCGAGTGCCCTCTACTGAGTTCGGAAAAGACTCCCTGCCTCCCTTCCTCCCTCTCCTAGAAGTGACAATATCAACAATGAAAATAGTCTCCTCTTAAGAAGTATTTCTTGGGGTGCCTGGGTGGCTCAGTCGGTTAAGCGTCTGACTTTGGTTCAGGTCATGATCTCACGGTTTGTGGGTTTGAGCCCCGCTTCGGGCTCTGTGCTGACAGCTCAGAGCCTGGAGCCTCTTTCAGATTCTGTGTCTCCCTCTCTCTCTGACCGTCTCCTGCTCACTCTCTCTTTCTCTCAGAAATAAATAAAATATTAAAAAAAGAAGTATTTCTTATATTAAATCACTCACTCTTTACAACAGCATTATCATGTAGATGGGTATAATTATACCCATTCCACAGATGGGGAAACTTTGGGCCACAGATGAGGACTTTGGGCCACAACCAGGACTTGACCCCAGTGTACTAACCCCCTCCTCCCTAGGTACCTTTTATGGGGCATTTAACAAACAAAACTCATTCAAAGGCAGGTGTTTTTACCAAACAAGACACTGCAATGTTTGATATTTAAGTAAAGGAAAGGGCGCAATCATGCAGATCTCATTTATCATTGTGCCTCATTGCACAATCCAAATTAAAGTTGCTGATATGCTGAGATATGAGCCCAATGTTTTGTTTTGCTTTTGTTTTGTTTTGTTTTGTTTTGTTAATCCCACAATGGGATTTCTGGTCTACTAATCAACCTTCAGCCTGGCCTTTCCTCCTTCGGAGGGCTCCCCCTGCGGAAGGAGGAAACACACTCCTTTGGAGGAAGCTGACCCTTCCGGGCTCTGGGCGACCTAGAAGCTCCTGGGCCCAGGATCTCTGCCCTGTCACCTCTCCCCAACAGGGCTCTGTCGCCCCAACCTGCTTCCTTCCTGAGAGAAGGAGGAAGAGAGGGCAAGGCTGATTTCCTCCTTCATTTCACGCTCTCTCTCGGAAAGGCTCTTCCCTGGGCTTTGAAACAGACTGCTGCTTTTAAACTTAGAAGCTGCAGTCTTCAAAACTGCAGTCTTTTTGTGTGCTGAAAAAAAAGCGGACAAAGGACTCTTCTTGAGAAGCAGGGGTCCCCAGGAGGGGTGCCTCCAGCCTGGGCAGGGTCCCTGCTTGGTTTAGGGGACAGCGTAGAGAGGCCTGCAGGTTTTGCCTGCTTGCTCATTTGTGTTTGCTCCTCAGAGGTCCTTGTTTGTTTGTTTGTTTCATTTTAGGGAAAAATCAATATATAGGCCTTTCGATTTAATGGCTTCCAATAGACAATACGTTTGCATCATTCAGAAATAAGAATAATAGAAGAGTGATGACATGGGGAAATCTTTTTAACTTACACTTACTTTTTTTAAAGTTTATTTATTTTTGAGAGACAGAGAAAGCATGGGTGGGGGGGGGGGGTGGATGGTCAGAGAGAAATGGAGAGAGGGAAAATCCCAAGCAGTTCTGTGTTGTCAGCACAGAGCCCGATGTAGGGCTCGAACTCAAGAAACTGAGATCATGACCTGAGCTTAAACTGAGTTATATGCTTAACTGAATCACCCAGGCGCCTCTAACTTACATTTAATCTTTTTAAGTCATCTTTCAACCCTGGGGGGTGCTTAGACTCACCACCCCCAAGACCAAGGTCCCCATGCTCTACCCACTGGATCAGCCAGGCACCCCCATGTGGGGCGATCTTGATCACCTTTGCTCCCCTCTCGCCATTCTCTTCCTTCCTCATAGGCAACTATTTTTCTGAATTTCCTATGTAACCTTCCAATTTGTTACATAATATATTTTCTCACTTTCTTATTGAAGAGGCTTCCTCAGTTGGGGTGATACCACCCCAAGGGGGTGAAAATTGATTTGGGGAAGCGAAAAGTTCTTCCCCTTCTTATGTGTAAATCACAAATGTACATTAGACACACCGCATATAAACAGATATACATGATATGAACATTTCACAGAGAGGGGAATGTCTTTAAAGGTTTCTTTGGGGGGGTGATCATGAAGAGAAATTTCAGAAACAGTGTTCAAGAAAGCAGTATACTATATGATATGCACTCTTCTGTACCTTGCTTCTTTCCCTTTACAGTATGTCCTAGAGATCTTTCTGTATCAATTCATGCAGGTTTGCCTTTTTTAAAATAGTGGCATGCTATTCTGTTGTTTGATGGACCATTATTTGTTTTGCCTGTTCCCTATTCATAAATACTTGGGTTGATTTTACACTTTGGCTACTGTAACATCATAGTGAATAGTCTTCTGCATACATGGAATGGCCAACAGGTCTCTCTGTAAATCATCGATGCCTGGAAAGTGGCCTTGCTAGGTCCAAGACTAAAGGTCTTTAAAATGCAGGAAGATATTGCCAGATGCCCTCCCCTCCCCCACCACATACACACATTTTGCACTAACTGAGTCTGTCATCCAATAAGAAACAGTTCAGTTCCTCTTTCAATGGCTGGCTGACGTCCCCTGAGGATTATGTTAGTCATAGCCGGGCTAGGGGCATGGTGGTCCTGAAGGCTCTGAGGTCTCCTCTAGGCTGTGCTGTGTGCCTTGGCTAAGCAGAGGGAGGATCCTCTGTGATAGTACTCAGGGTACTCAGGCAAGGAAGGGGCCTCCACCCCCCTCTTACCCCCCTGGGGGATGACGAGCTTTAGAGCCTTCAGAGGGAATATTGCTTGGGATGACCTCAAGCCATAGCATGGGGTTTGGCACCCCTTCCTCATAATCTACAGCCTCCAGCTTGTGGGAGGGCAGCTCCTGGTACAAAGTGAGCACACCCTAACCTTGACTTTCTAGCCTGGGAGGCAAGGGCTTGCCAAGGAAAGTTCGCTCTGCATGTAACATTCACGCTGGCTCCTAACAAAATCCCGTCCCGCTGTCTCGCACAGGGAGGGAAAGGAATCATGTGGTAGCGGCCTCATCTTCCCCGGAAACCTCGGGAAGGAGCCTCCCCCACTGCACATGCGCATGGCAGGTGGGGCGCCTTCCCTGCAGGTCTGCTCCCACTGTGGTCTGGACTGAAATTAATTGCTCGCAAGGTGTTTGTGCTTAACACCTCAACCGCCTCCGCAAAGATTTTATTTGGCCTTTAAATGATTTAAACCACTGTAATCATGTGTGTTTTCAACAGAAATCTGCTGTATTTACTGGCGGGAAAGGGACTCAATGAAGCCCCTGGGGTGGCTCGCCACTGCTCTGGGCTCTACTTGGATCCGCCCCTCCCCCAGACAGTCATCCTTGCCAGGTGGGGGTGGGGTGGGGGGTGGGGCAGGCAGGGTTCCACTGGGTTTTCTGGTGTTTATAAACCAAGGTCAGCTACACCACAAGATACAGAAGTTTACACTGCCTTACGATCATGTCTAAGCTATCATTGGGCTGGATTTTGACTCTGTCATTTATTCAAGACATCCTCTCCTTCCTGTACTAGTCAGATCCCTGACCCTACTTGGTCTTCCCTGCCTAGTTTTGCAAGCAGCTGGGGACTCGCACTCCGCTCAGAGAAGGCTTTTTGGTCCAGTGGATGAATTTAAATAAAGGAAGAAACATCTGCTGGAAACACGACTTCATGGACAGAGTGGACAGAGTGGTTCCCCGTGCTTCTCTGTGTCTTCTCTCCATGAAGCTGAGCATAGGGAACCTCCGAGCAGGCAAGAAACATGAAAGAAGTGCCAAACTGTATAAATTGTGAATCATAAGTCACAGTTCCATTTGCTCTGCCACAGTGTAAAAATTACAAAGTTTTCATGAAGGAAGAGAAGAAGAGCTACTAATGCTTCCCTATCACTCGGTGGCTATGATACTTCCATGATCCGTGTCCACCTGGCTGGTGCACCTTCTCTCCCCCCACAGACTGGCCTTCCCCGGGGCCAGCACTTACATACCTTGTCTTCCCTGGGTGCACGTGTTCCTTGCTCTCCCTCGAGCGATGGATATTTTGGATGGGACCCACTGTTTCATTCATGTTAACAACCTTGGGAAAAGGTGTCAAAATTGAAATCTCTCCTTTTTCTCCTTGGTAATTCATTCATATTCTCTCCCTCACCCTCTCTCCCCCCACTCTCTTTCCCATCCCCACATTTTCTCTCACCTGCTCTAGAATTCCAGAGAGAGTTTGAACAGAAGCCAGCAGAACCCAGGCTTAGCAGAAACCACTAGGTCCTTTCACAAATGATCTTCAGGACTATGGACAGCAATACTTATGTGGAGATACCTCCCCAAATTTGAGGGCTCACACCCGGTCTATGACAACAATTCCATGGCTTCTCAAAAACCCTTCCTAGACCGGAGGGTGTGTCTGAATCGCTAACATCTACTTCTAGAACCCACATGTGGCCTTAGTGGGCCAGTCTCTACATGGTGGGTCAAACAGTATTGCCAGATGCCAGGCACTACGAGAGAGACCTAGGCCAGCAGTGATTTACTATTTATCTATTGCTAGAAGGCTTGAATTGAACTATGGACTCATAGAGGGCCAGTAGTGGCTTTATGCCACCTCCACACAATGCCACCAAGAGGGTCTCAATATTGCCTCTGGGCAATGACAGATGAGATGGCAAGCTGAGATAGAAAGAATGATCATCTGATGTATTATATTTAAGAAACATGTTAATAATATCATTTACAGTCCACATCAATTTTATCAAGTCCCCTGTAACTCAACTAATGGAGGAAAGTGGGACCAGCTTGTAAGAAATGCAAGTCTTATCTATTCATTGGCCATCTATTTATTTATAAATAAATGTGTATCAATATGCAAAGTAAATAGACAAGTATCAATATGCAAAACAATAATTGGTAGAGTAGAAAGTTAGACGAGATGGACCCCTACCACCAAGAAGCTTAAAGGAAAAGATAATAATAATAAATCATAGTATTAAACGCAACCAACTTTGCTGAGCATTACAGGTCACATTTCTACACACTCAGCAGAGATGTGCTCATTTAATTTGTACAACAGTCATATGTCATAGTTAGTTATTATCCCCATCTTACAAACTGGTACACAGACAGGTTAAATAATTTGCCCAAGGTCACACAGTAAATCCTAAGCCCAGCTGTGCACCCAGAAAATCTGCCTCAACAATCCACAGACTTAACCACTGTACTTTGTACTTAGACAACCATTAAGTGATGCAGAAATGAACAGGATCCCTAAAATTTAGGCTGTAATAAATAGGGGAATTCTAGGGGAATCTAGAAAAGAAGATCACCTCGGATGGGAGGAAGGTATTCTGGGATCTCAGTCAAGGGCTCATGGAGCATATAGCATTTGTTCTCAACCTTAAGAATGGATGAGTTTGGGGGCTCCTGGGTGGCTTAATTGGTTGAGCGTCCAACTTTGGCTCAGGTAACGATCTCACTCATGGCTCCTGAATTCTAACCCCTCATCAGGCTCTGTACTAACAGCTCAGAGCCTGGAGCCTGCTTCACATTCTGTGTCTCCCTCTCTCTCTGCCTTTCCCCTGCTCACTCTCTCTCTCTCTCAAAACAATAAACATTCCATTAAAAGTTATTTAAAATTTTTAAAAAAAGAATGGATGAGTTTGGAAAACTGGATGGATCAGAGATCTCCGGGTAGACACGATGTGCTCTTAGAAGTGACAGAGAAATGCACAGCTTGCACAGAAATGGTAAAACATCCAGGTAAAGAGTTAAAGGAGACTCACGTGGTTTACAGAGAGGAGGTGCATTTTATATTGCAAAATAAATCTTCCAAGCATTGTAGGGCTCCCTTCGGTCTGATTCTTTCACAGAACAGCATATGAACGGCAGGATACAAGGGCATCTGTCTGGGGGTGCAAGGAGAAATGGGGAGGTCTGGGGGTGCCTAGCAGTAGTCCTTTTGCTGTCACTGCAAACCCCTCTGAGGAAAAGGTAACTTTTTATTATCAGAGCTGGAACGGGCCCAAGGCAAGGTCCCAGACTGGCTCAGTGCCCTTTTTAGGCTGCAGTGTCATTGTGTTCCAAGGAGACATGACTTGATCTTAGCAGATGGCAGTTCGGGCTGGCTGGTGACCAGTCTACTGCCCTGTCCTGTGCCCCTGCTGGAGATGAATGGCAGCTTCTTTCTTAAGTTTCCTCGCTGGCTTTGCTGCTGAAAATACCATTCTGGAAACAACATAGCCTCTGGTGTGCTCTGTGCAAGGCTGTTCCAGCCTCAGGGCTCTGGACAGAGCCACTTCCACCAAGGAGAGCTCACCCGGACAACGGAGGTGGGGAGGGGACCCCACCCAGGACCTTTCTGGTGCCCCAGCCTGCAGCTCCAACATTTCGCAGAGCTGGAAGAGGGGCCCAGGTGATGAAGGCTGTAGCCATCCAGAAACCAAGGAGGCCTGGCTGGAAAGGACGAGAAGGGAGGCACAGCATGTACAAGAACGACCATCGGCGTCCTGTTTTATACAGGCTCTCGATTGTTCCTTGGATGCAATATCTAACTTGGGTGAACAGATGGTCATCAGGTGACATCAAATGCTTCCCCTTCCTCCGGCTTCTCCTTCCTTGTCCTCAAAAGAGTTCCAGGTTTCTTTCTTCCGTTTTGTTTGGTCTTATTGTGGGTTGTTTTTCTCCCCCCCCACACCCCCGTTTTATAAAGGAAATTAGACATAGCAGAATGTGGAAATCACTGGCGCAGTGTGTCTGGGGGAGGGGAGGCGCACATTGTTTTTGCAAAAGGGAGGCTGGCCATCTTTTCCGTTCGGCTTGGCTCCGCAGCTGAGGAAAAGGATCCCACCCATGAGGAGCAACAGGATTTCAGTTTCTGGGCGCAAGACCGCAGCGGGCCACTTAATTAGGCTTCTGCTCTTCTACAAAATCTTCTGTAGGGCAGAGCGTGATGACACAGAGGAGGCAGCTCGGAGACGGGCTTCCTGTACTGAATTCTCCATCCTGTGCTGGGGAAAGGAACCCATTTTCCTACACGTCCGTTTCTCAGACATTTTGGGCACACAGAGGTGAGGGGGGGGAACCCCCAGAACCCAAAATAGCACAGCATTGCGTGGGAAGGATGATAAAGGATAGCACTCTGGTGACAGACGGGGAGGTTTCATTTTCTCTCTCTGTGACAGCGAGGCTTGGGAGGTTCACTGTTTCCACTTCTCTCCTCTCTCCCCATCCCTATGTTTTCCTCCCGTGAATATATACATGGTTGCATATTTTACTTCTACCTTGGATGTTTTCCCTTTTCTCAGCCTGCCTCAGATCCACACAGCCTAACTGCTCCGGAGGGCTGTGATGGGCCCTGCTCTCCAGGGCTGCGGCCCCAAGGGGCCACTCCTATGTAAGCGCTTGCACCCCAGCTGGCCCCTGTGCAACACCATTCACGGACCAGGGTCAGCCGTTGCTTGGAAGGCAAATGCATCCCCCAGAATCTGGGGCATGGGGTTCCCTGGGATCTCTCCCCACTGCCAGGTCACAGATGCCAGGCAACGGTCTGCTGGCCCGAAACGAAAGCCCCGCCCCTCTCGCTGCCAGTCATGGCGAGCTTTTGCGTGGCAACGTTCAACCGTCCATTTCCCCATGAGCAGGCTGTTCCTCCAGGTCCTGTCACCTGCACAAGCCCCACCACCTCTGCGTCAACCCCAGCCCCAACCTCAATAGTCCGGGAGACAAAAGGCATGATGGGTGCCACAGCCCCTTGCCTCTGAGATGGGGATTCGCAGGGTCCACGCCACCTCATTGCCAGTAAACTCTCTTAGGTGAAAAGGTGTGCCTGCAATTATGAGGGTCTGCAAGTGTGACGGGCTGTACCCACTGGATCAGGTGGGGTCTGATCAGTCAAGGAGGACGGCTAGGTGTGATTCACCAAGGACGGGTTTTTAGAGGTCACAGGGGCTAGACCTTCTACAATGGACAGTGCAGGCTATGCAGGTCCCGCTGTCCATGCAGGCCGCTGCTTCTGCCTCTCACCTCCAGCGAGGTTACTCTAGGTCAGCCAGGCCATCCACTGAGAAGAAAGCTGGATGCAGGTGACAGCAAGAACCAACTGGAAACTGCAGAGGTGAGGGGAGACTCACATGATGTCTTGAACTTGGAAGGGAAATGGAATCTGCTTCTGTCTCTCATTACCTGGATGCGCGGGTGGCCTGTGGGAGAAGCGGGGTCCCTGGGTGGAGAGCTGCGTGCACACGTGGGCCAGGACCTGGCAGGACCTGGCTCCCTGCCCCACATTCAGAGCTTGCGAGCTAATGAGAGTGGTGACCTTTCACGCCCCTCACTCCCACCTGTGGAAGGAACAGCGCCTCCCAGTGTGGTGTTACTCATTTTCATCCTTATGTGTTTTATTCGCTAAGGAGGGAAACAAAGGCAAGAGAAATGCATTTGAAATTAAATCTCCTTACAGCGTGCAGCCCACTGACAGACGCCTGAACCATGCAGAGCGTCACCTTATTCAAGCAGCTCGTGGTCGCCTTACTTCTTTAATGTTTTATTAAAGACTAAAAGTAACATTATCTTAAGAGGAGCTGGCCCCTCAAGGTCCCAAAACCCTTGCTTCCAAATTCCATAGAGTCTTACGCTATCCCTGATCCCCACTAATTAGAAAGTACATAATCAGTCACTCCTCACAACCCCAAGGCAGCTCTTTCTTCCCACGGGTCCTGTCCCCATGCTTTAATAAAATCACCTTTTTGCACCAAACACGTCTCAAGAATTCTTTCTTAGCCGTTTGCTCAAGAATCCCGTTGTCCACTGCCACTAGGAGGTGCTTGGTCAAGTCCAGAGACCATCTAACAAACTCTGATCCTTTTGCAACTTTTTACCCCGCTCTGTATTTTTACGGCAGTCCATAAATTAGCAGGCATCTGCTGAGCGCCTGCGTTGAGCCAGATCTGGGGCTGGGTCCTGAGGACAATGCAAAGAAAGCCACTTGTGCTCTCTGGCTTAAGAGGTGGCGTGGATTCACCTGAAGCTGATGTCACAGTGTTACAGTGGGTAAGAGGCAAGGAGGAATCCTTACGGGGGACTTCAGGGAGGCTTCCCAGAGGCAGAGGACTTCCACCAGTGCGTGAAGACAGATGGAGAGGAGGAGAAGAGCAGAAGAGCACAAGTCACAGTTCAGAAGGCTCATCGGCGGCACGGAAGGTCCCCCCTTCCACCCCACAAGCTAGAGAACAGGAGGCAGAAATTCAAGGCTCACCTCGACAATGACGCGAGGATGTGATCGTCCTACTGCCTGAGCTCCCCCAGCGCTGTAAATGCAAAAGGTGACCTTGATGGTCTTCAGTGATGACGAAAAATAGCTGACACCCAGGGCAGTCACAGTGTGCTGGTGCCAGTACACTGCCACTTAATCCCAAACTGACTCTCAGGTTGTTTTTTATTATTTTATTTTTATTTTATTAATTTAATTTTTTTTGGGAAAGAGAGCATGCAAGTGAGCGAGGGGCAGACAGAGGGAGAGAGAAAGGAAGCACAAATGCAGAGCCTGAAGAGGGGCTCAGGCTCATCCGAGTGGAGCTCGAACCTACAAACTGTGAGATTATGACCTGAGCCAAAATCAAGAGTCTGACGCTTAACCAAACAAGCCACCCAGGCGCCCTCCTGCAGTTATTCTTATTCCCATTGAAGAATAAGGAACCTGAGTCTTAGAAGATGAGGTTCCTCAATGCCCCATTCCTCACCAACCTCTTCAGGGCTGCCCTGCCCACCCTTCAGCTCCAAGCTTAATGAGCAGGAGGAGCAGATGCTGGCAGCCTGTCTAGTGTAGTGTTACACTCACAAGCCCCTTCTTCTGTCATTTAATTTCTGTCCTGATTAGGGAAGCAAACACGCCACAATTCAAACTGGCTAAATTATGAGAGAAGTCAGCTGTCTAAGAAAGTAGTTTTCTCTACCCAGGAGGCTGGATGGGCGCGAGAGCCTCCTTTGTGATGATACATGCATTTACTGTGGAGTATGCACTGGATACTTGTTTCCTTTCCATTTTTTTTGAAGTTTACTCATTTTTGAGAAAGAGACAGCACAGCAGGGGAGGGACAGAGAGAGAAGGAGACACAGAATCCAAAGCAGATTTCAGGCTCTGAGCTGTCAGCACAGAGCCGGACCAGGAGCTCGAACTGGTGAACTATGAGATCATGACCTGAGCCGAAGTCTGACGCTTAACCGACTGAGCCACCCAGGTGCCCTGCCCCATCTTCATGTTTCATTTTATGGGGGGTTTCTTTTGTGGGGGGAAAAAGTGTTTTCAGTTTGTAAGTTGAAATTCATTCTTTAGTGTCAGTAATGAAAATGCGTCCACGCGCTCAGAGAAGTCACCACTGCGGCCCCCAAACAGAGCAGCGCCCACCCCGTTCCCAGGCCCAGAGCTGCTCCAGTGAGCGGCAGGCCGGCTGAGGCAGTGAAGCAGGAACGGGGAAGGAGCTCAAGCTAGTAAATGTGTCAATTTACTTGGACTCCCTGCAATTTAGAAGCTGATTTCAAAGAAAAATTGCTTCGGGCCTCAGATTCCTTCTGTTGTGGCCAAATGTGGCCCAGTTTTACAGCTGACCGAGCACAGGCTAAAACTGTGGGGCTCTGGTAGTCTCGGTGGGCCCTGATGGCCCCCGGCCACCCCCCAGCATAAGTCACAAGCATAATTACAGCTAATGGAGGCAGGTCGGGGCAGGCTGTCCCTCACATCACCGCCACCTGCTTCCCCGAGGACTGAGCCGCAGCTTGCCCATGCAGCTGTTGTGAATCCCCAGTTAACAGCTGCCACGACTCATTAGACCCTCACACTCCTGCCTGGCAATCCCCTCATGCTTCTCGAACCTTCTCTGCTAGCCCTCACGCCCGGCGCGCCATCCACGGCTCCATGCTCCCTGCCCTTCTGTCTCCCATCCCTGCCCTGGGCGAACCCTGCCGCCAAGGTTACTAATATTGTCTCCAGGGCCTCCGCCCAGAAGGAAAAGAAAGTCTGATTTCACTGAGTGGGGCAGAGGAGCAAGAAATCCTGTCCCCATGCACAGAAATCAAAGCACAGGCGTTTCTGGCAGCTTCGATCTGAGGGTATCTCACTTAAAATCCATCCCTCTCTGGTCGCCAGCCTGGGATGTGGGGTAAGGGGTTATGAGATTGCTGTGTGGTAACAGAGCACAGACTCATCTTAGCTTCCAGAGAGATGCTGGGTGTTTTGTTTTGGTTTTTGGTTCAAAAAGGAAGGTTATTCAAATAGTGTTGTTGGAGGAGTGAACCATTATTAAGTTGTCCCCTCAAGAAACACTTCAAGAACCTATCAAGCTGAGTGGCTCAGTCCGTTAAGCATCTGACTTCAGCTCAGGTCATGATCTCATAATTGGTGAGTTTGAGCCCCATAGGGCCCTGCGCTGACAGCTCAGAGCCTGGAGCCTGCTTCAGATTCTGCATCTCCCTCTCTCTCTCTCTCTTTCTCTGTCTCTCAAAAATAAACATTAAAAAAAAAGAAAAGAACCTATCAACACAGCCTCAGTTTATCAGAAGAGAGATTCCTCCTCCACAAGGCTTATCTCAAGGTAATTGGAGGATGCATAACGACTGTGCAAAGAGCACCTGTTTGGAGGAGACCGAAGATCTTGGGGAAGCTTTGCTACGGCGCCTAAGCCAGCAGGGTTATTCTAGGCCGTAGTGAACCGAGGGAGACCACTTGCAGGTGGGGCCCAGCAGTCTGAACAGGGTAGACCAGATGGCCTTTCTCCTCTGCTGCTCCCCAGCTCTGGGCTCCTTACCTGAACTTCTTATTTTGTGAAGACAGCCGTCTAGACAAAGGGAGATGACCTTTGCAGGCCAATCACGACCTTCCACCGGGACATTTGCATGTGATTCTTACCGAAAGGTCATCCAGAGAATTCCGTGGTTGAAGAGCATCCTTTCAAACAACAAATGTGACAATGAAAACAAAACACCCTTCTCATGTGGTGGCAGCGCGGAAGCAGCTGGGCTCCAGGACAGCTTGGCTGGCCCAGGCCCGTGGCATTTGTCACCTAAGGAAAACAATAGCGGCTCTGTGGGCATTTCTGTCTGAAAGGGCAGGAGCTGCTGCTGGCTGCTTGGCTCAGGCCAACAAGAGACAGGCAATGGGAGAACGCCCATCACGACTGCACGCGCATCCTCACACCTTCCGGAAAGCCCCCGGAGTACTGCCCCCTCATGCTGGTGTGCGCATGCGTGCGCCGGCGATGACAACACGTCTGGATTCCGGATCAGGAGGTGAAGCGCGCGGCACAGGGCAGGCCCAGTGGCTGTGGGCGTGTCTCGTCCGTGCCACTCTGAAATAGCCAGGTTGCCCACAGAAGTGATCGTTTATGGATAGATTATGGCTCCTCTAAAAAGACTCACAAATTCTGGTCACCTTGGAGGATACTCAGCTCAGAGGGAAATAGACTCAGGTAAAGCCCTTGCTGCTTCTCGATCCAGATCCCTCCCACACAGCTCACCAGGTCAGGGGCTGGGGGCCTAACCCACAAAAAGAACCAATGGATACCTTTCCAGTGACTAAGAGCCATATGGTTTCTAAGAAAATAACTATGTAAGAGGAGGAAACACCAAACCTCTTACATTCTCTCTGTCTTTTTCTGTCTCTCTCTTTCTCTCTCCCTTGAACCTGAGCATGAATAAGAGAAGAATTTCCCACTGGCAGGAGAAATAGCTTCTGAAGAGGCATCAAGTAAATTTAGAACTAAACAAGCCCAAGTTAAGGGCGAGCTGAGGCCATGGGCAAGCCTAAGGAGCCACTGATGGTTGGGAGTGAGCAAGAGGCACAGCAGATGGGTATTTCATCCTAATGACCGCAGTGCTTGAGGACCCCAGGGAAGCCCCATTGACTCCTTCTGTTCCGTTTCCAGAGGACCCTCCTGTACCTGGGTTTTCTCTCCTACATTTCTGGACTTCTTCATGGTTGCACATATACCTTAACATTAATTCCCATTCCCTTTGGCTAGTGTCAAGAAGTCTCTATCCCTTCCCTGAAAATAAGCCTGGAAAACAAAACAACAGACATCTTGGGGAGACTTGCTTTCCCAGGGCCCCCAAAAGGAAGGGTGATGATATTAACATATTTAAGGGGCACCTGGGTGGCTCAGTCGGTTAAGTGTCCAATTCTTGATTTTGGCTCCGGTCGTGATCGCATGGTTTCCCGAGTCGGAGCCCCGCGTCAGGCTCTGTGTGCTGACTGCACGGGGCCGGCTTGGGATTCTCGGTCTCCCTCTCTCTCTGCCCCTCCCCTGTTCATGCTCTCTCAGTCTCTCTCAAAATAAAAAAAATTTTTTTAATTAAAAAAAGAACACATTTAATTGTTGCTGTTCTATTTGATTAAAGGAAGGAGAACAAGAAATCTGATTTACGAGGTGATCACCAGATCCAGGGAGGGTAATCTAGGCAGCCAAAAACACTGCCATTTATACAGATTACTGAGTGACCTGACTGCCTCAGAGGAAGAGAGAGGGGAGTCTGATCTCTCCTGCCAGGAGGGCTGTCCCTTTGGACACACGAAAAACTGAAGTCACAGCAGGCAGCTCTCATGTCCCCTTCTGGGCAGTGCCAGCAACACTGGCACCCCAGCACAGGTGGCCTGAGAAGAGGTCAAAGCCCTGCTTCACCTGGTTCCTTGAGCCTTGTGTACACAGACACAAGATGAGAGATTCACATTCCAAACTGGGTGTCAATCACTCGGGCATTTTCTCTTTTTCCTGTTGGATCTATAATGAACATGCTCTAGGTGAGGAAGAATGCACAGTATTGTAACAGATATCGAGAAGTTTCTATGCCACTGCCTCTTCAATACAGCTTGTCTGAGGAGGCTGGGAGGACACAGGTAGAGCAGGTTATATAATGTTTAAAAACCTCCACTAACCAGAAGTCAGCTAACCATAACTTCTCAATTAACCAGACATTTAACTGTCTATTTTTATAAACATAAAAGGTCAATTGACCAAAGAAATAAAATAAAATAAAAAATGTCAGACCAGGGTACGTCTTAGCAGCTACACATTAGAGAGCTCTAGGATGATGACCTTGAGATGTTGCAGGATCTTGACTTGTGTGAAAATGTTTGGTTTGCTCATTAACCTCTACTGACAGAGGCATGGGTGTGATCACAAATATTTTGGGCAGATTTGCAACAAGTTTCTATTCTGTTCTCATGGAAGCAGGGAATTGGATGTTTAAATGTCCACCCATGAGATCCTAAACATAAGTCTTTAAGATTATAACAGCTTGAATATCACATTTTCTTCGAAGAAGAGGGATCCATGAGGGGAGATTTGTCCAGATACTTCCAGCTAGACAAAAGCCTCAAGCACTCAAAGGCAGAAGTGAGACACTGGACATAAACAGGTCTTGGGATTTGGACTTGTTTGGTCAAGAGACATGGGTTCAAGTCTCAGCCTTGTCAGTCAAGGAATGACCTTGAGAAAGCTTGGTCTCATTTTCCTTGGCTGTAAAATGGAGAGATTGTATCAATGTTAAAAATGACCTATCTTCAAAGATGACCTCACTTCCAAAGACTGCTCCATCATGGGGAGAGGAAATGTAGAGGCTCCCTGTCTTAATTTGCCTCAACTCAAGGCAAGTGGTGGAGGGAGATACCTTTGAATGAATCCCAAGCTCTGTATTACGATTTTGCCCTCTGAGGGAAGCTCCACCGGGATAATCACCTCCATATTTAGTCTTATCTGTAGTTCACAAACTCCTTTTCCTGATAGAAAGATCTTGAAGGTTCTAGCCCATCACTCAGGTGTGGTATTTAAAGATATATTCTTCCCTACTGTTGGCCCCCTGACCAGAACTGAGATTATGTAGCCCTGAAGACCCCTTATAGTGTCCCTTAGACCCCCTCATCCCAGGCCAAACCCAGAAGTTCTTCCAAATCCATTTGGAGGTGAGGTAATGGGAGGTTTTGTGTGGGAAAATGATGAGATGCTTCCTTCCTCCTAGAGTGGGGTGACCTTCCTCTTCAGGACTCCCACTGCTTCACAGTCCAAGGGGTCAGGGGCCTATAAAACAGGGCAGAACCAGGTTTCCTTTCAGACCACAAAAATCAACCCATTGCAACAGGTGCGTGTGATCTATCTAATGTAATCAGAGTGGGAGAGAGACTATTCTGAATAGTCACTGCCTTCGGCTCTGGGGCCACAAAACTGGGACAAGCAACTTCATCTGCTAAGGCTTTAATCTCCTCATCTGGAAAATGGGATTAAAAACAGTCCTCACTTCATAAGGTTGGTGCACCAACTCAATGAGAGAGTTTATGCCAAATACTTGGCATGTAGCAAGTGTTTTGTAGCATGTAGCTCCTATTTTGTTGTGTCCCAAGGATCCCCAAAGCCCTTCTCTGTTTCCCCAAAGTCTCCCGAAGACAGGGCATCACAGGAGTTACATTTGATATGACCTCCAAGTCTCATCTAGGAGAAGGAATGGGTGCTGAAGAACCATCTGGTTTGTGGTGAGCATGAAGCGGTTCACTGGCTATGAGCCAACAGTTCTGATTTTTGCACCTGTGACTTCACTCAGTCCGGAAGCACCACCTCTGTCTACTGAAGATAAAGGTGAGAGATTAGTCATTTTTGCCACCCTCCTCAAAGCCCCGATAATTTCAATCACACCTATGTTCATTAGAGTTCCATAACATTTAGTTGAGGTGTGGGCGTTCAAATGTACCCAAGCTTGATTAGAAAAGAAGAAAAAGTTGTATAATTCCATAAAAAGAGGACTAATAGCTAGGGTCAAGGGCATGGTCAGGGACTCATTCTGCCTCTTCCATTTGCCAGCTGTGGGCAAGTCGGACCTCTCTAAGACCGCACTTCCTTCTTTATGAGGAGGAGAAGGTAAAAGCCTGGTAATAATCCCTTCCTAGGGTCATGCTGAAGACAGTGTTCTACAGCTCAGTATTTGGTGGTGCCGAGTCTACTCAGCTTCTCTTCCAGACCCACTGATGGCTGGTAGACAACTGTGTTAACCATGTGGTATCTCACCATCAACGGGCAACCAAAAGCAGGCAGTTAGCTCATCCCCCCGCTGGACTGGTCTCCAGCTCGCACCAGGTCTACCCACTTGTACTGCACCAGTACAGCCCTGAGCCTGCAAACCTACCACCAGCAGAGGGAGCACTTCCTATCTCCCGCAGGTAGTCACCCCCACCCCAGGGCAGCAGGTTGGAGGCAACAGAGTGGGGACTCCTGGCCCCTGATTCCTACTAAAGGTAGCCTGCTCCTAGACAGAGTCCACATCCACCTGGAATGTGGTAGGGACATCATGACTCTGGGCTGTGGCTCTGATAAGATACACGGAAAATCCTCCTCCTCCTCCTCTCCTTGTCTTCAGGATCTCTGAGTCCTCCAGGGGCACTCCCCACTGCTCCCCCATCTCATGTCCGTCAAGTCTTGGTCGCAGCATTTCCTACCTGGACTGCACTGTTTCTTTCTTTCATTTTTACTATTCAGCGTTCAGTCATTCATAGCACGGACTCTGGACCACACTACCTGAACTTCAATGCTGCTTCCTACGTATGTGACGTTAGCCCAGTTACCCAATCTCTCTGGGTCTCCTTTTTTGCACCTGTAAAAGGAAGGTAATAATAGCTCCTCCTTTATTGAGCTGTCCTGAGGACTGAATGAATTTATGCTTGTAGAGCGCTTGGCGCAGTGTCTGGAACACAGCAAACACCGCATTACTGCTGACTACTTGTTGTTGCGTTCTTATGCCTCAGTGACATCTCGTAATTAGGGACATTGTGCAGAGGTGTCCTCTCGCAGGAGGGTGGGGGCAGAGACTGCCCAGTCAGCTCTCCACCAGGACGCTGAGCTAATCCACTGTGTTGCAAAACACAGCTGGACTCTTCTCTGTTTGTCCTGATCCCTGGGCAGCTCAGTCCTTCCTGTTCTTGGGATGGTTCCTCTTCTTCCAGAACTTTGTTTATTTCTGTGGATCCACCCTCGTCAGTTATACAGAGAGAAATATAAATCTGTATTTTACAAAAAGATATAGATAATTTTAAGAAAACCTCAAAATACCCAAACACGTCAACCTCCCCACCACCACACTCACCCCCACACCATGGCATGAGATGAGGGGTATAGAAGGGCGATTACGCCATGTCCCTCACTCTCTCTAAATGTGAGATGCTTCGGCTCTTCTTAACATTTCTCCCTGAGAGCCATCTTTTTAATATCTTCAACAACAAGGGGCACGGGGGTGGCTCAGTCAGTTAAGCGTCCGACTTTAGCTCAGGTCATGATCTCACGGTTTGTGGGTTCGAGCCCCGCGCTGGACTCTGCTGACAGCTCAGAGCCCGGAGCCTGCTTTGGATTCTGTGTCTCCCTCTCTCTGCCCCTCCCCCGCTCACACTCTGTCTCTCTCTTTCAAAAATAAATAAACCTTAAAAACATTTAGAAAAGAAAACCTTCAACAAGAAGAATAGGATTAATGAAGAATTCTCAGAGGTAAACCTATCTCTTTTGGCCATTGGGGTCAAAGTGGTGGAAATAAGGTTCCCAAATCTCTCCCAACCCAGGCACCAATCCTCACTGCCTGATAGCAGCTGAGGGACAAAGTCATCTTTCCAGAAAGTGCTGGTCGAAGACACAGGTGGACGAGGGTGGGGCTGGGGGTAGGGAGGAAGTTACCTCTGTTGGCGCACCAGACTCCGCACGCTGCTCACACCCTCCCCATCCGAGTGGCACAACATATATCCCAGGCGTTTCCAAATCACTGCCCATCAGCTTCCCAGTAAAACAAAAAGGCCATACTTGGCACCTTCTATTCTCTCCCCACCCAAGCTGTTCAGGCAAGAAAAAAAAATTTTTTTTAAGTCTACAAGTTGAAAGGCTCTTTTCAGGTGCCTACCCACATTAAAGGAAGACTATTTAATTCTAGCGCTACAGCTACTAGATCAAAAATAGGAATAATTAAAGCCTGAGATGTAACTGTTAAGATAGGCATTTTTTATTTTCTTTGCCAAGTCCTTAAACAGGTAAACCACATATTTAAAGAAAGCACTAAGATCTGAAAATCCCAATGGGAATTTTTTTTTTCTTGTTTAATACATAATGAATTCAGTCTTCAGAGATCATGGAGCAGGGTTTGTTAAGCTCCCTGAACTGTCAGCTGAATAATTATCTGGCAAAGCCTATGTGGAGGTGACACCCCACGATTTCACTTCTTTCCTGTTTTGAAACAGAAGGTTACCAACCTCTGGAACAAAATTTGGCAAACTCAGGGAGTGTCAGCGTGTGGCCTTCCTTTTCATCAGAGGCTCTTTGATTTTTAAGTCTTGCGAATATGTAAACTGAATTCCACTCAAGTACATGTCCTAGAGAATGTAGAATTTAAACAAAATAAACAAAATTAAAAAAAACACACAACCAAACACATACACAAAATCTCCCTTTTTCCGAGTGGCTGGAGCTAAATGAACATTATGTCAAAACTCATGAACAGTCTGACAATTTATATTCCAAGGAGAAGGTGAGGCAGGAACATTAGGGTCGGATGCAAAATAAGAATTCTGAAAAAAATAATCTCATTACTGCCAAATCTGTTGGTTTTTAAATATGATTATAATTTTAAATTGTGGCCTTAAAATACCTGTCTGAGTGCTTGGATGTTACTGCTTTAAAATCTCTGCTTGAGAGGCTGTGGCCGTGGGGGTTCCCGTTCACCTGAAAGGGGTCTGGACGGCTGAATAATGGGCGCATTCTTCTGTCTCATGAACCTCATCATCCTATTTTGAAACTGAAGTATTCAGTCTCCTTCCCCACAGGATGCAAGGTACCTTCAAGGAAAGACAACGCATGTCATTATGCTAACTTGACTGAAGGCAGAACTAAACAGTGAACTTGAGATCAGACGCAAATCCCGACGTGGAGCAGAACCCACCCCTAGCTTGCCTGTGTCCCGAGAGAACTCTGCTCGGGTGTGAGGCTGTACCTGACCGGGCAGGGGGAGGTGGGATTTGCAGAGGGAACACAAAAACTCAGTTCTTTGTAAAGGAGGAAAATGAATAGCCCACCTGTTCCAGAGCTGGTCGGCTTCTCTCAGGTTCCATCAAACAGGATGTTCTGTTGCTCTTATCCGAAAACTGGAAAACCACCTCCCACACTTTGGCCACTGCCTCTGTTATCTACCACATGTCAAAATGGGCCTGGAGGAGGCTGCCTGCTTTGCTCTCTGGGGGAGAAGCAGAGTTGAGAGAGGGGCAGTGATCAGCCAGTGCTGCCCTGGACCTGCGTAAGCAGCTGGAAATCATCTCGCCACATGGTCTCCATTATGCATGCAGACAAAGGTGGTTGGTAAAAGAGGCAGATCCCCGGTGCAGGGTTGGCTGTTCCTTATGGGACCCTATTTCTAGAATCAGCAGCCTTCACTGTGTTCCCGGGACTGGAACCTGGTAGCTACACCCTCAATGTTCACGGGACAAACCACAAGATGAAGAAACAAGCATGGAGGAGCAGAGGCGCGATCCTGTGACCATGTGTTGGGTTGTTTCTCTTTGGAATCAGGAGCTAAGTTGTTAAATTGTTTCAGTTTACTTTGATTTTCTTTTTCAGGGCACCCCATCCCTCCACATGCGTAGGTTTATATGACTACCCCTTGCCTCGAGACAAGCTCCTTGGGAAACTTTTCTTTCCTGACGCCTGTATTTCCCAAAGTTTGGGACGGGTATTTGTCTCCTGTCTTTACTTAGGCTGCTCGATTATCAGTGTTCCAAGAACCTTGAACATCTAAGGCCTTTTCACTGTGTCCCCCTCAAGCTTCAAAGCCCTTGTGAAAACTGACCCTCAAGGTGCGTCCTGATGTCATGGGGATCCCAGGCGGGACATAAGGATTGTGCCTTGATGAGTCTGCAAGCCAGTTTCAAATATGTGGTACATGCATGAAAACCCACAAAAGCTTGAAGGCTGCCATTGTTGATGCCAGCCTGCGTCTGTCAGGAGGAAAGTGGCACATGAACTCAGTCCTCGAATGACAGAAAGTATCCCAGCATACCCAGATATTCCTCTTACTGCCCCCCACTTCCTGTATTCTTTATAATATTAATTCTGTGGCCCCACGATCACCGTTGCTACCAAATCCCAGTCTTTCACCACTGCCCCTACACCAGCCAGGAGCTATCTTCATCCCTCCAACTCACTTTTATTTCTTTCTAGAAACCACAACAATGGTATGACTTGCTCCAACCGAGCAGTGAGTAAATGGCCAGAGGTCATTCTAAGCGTTGGGTTTTGGATCTGCAAAACCTAGACACCAAATTGAAAAACAGACAAATAAGCTTGGAGTCGTCAGGGTAAGGGGCTAAAATAATATCTGATTTTGACAGGTGCCTGGAATTGAGGATTTACATTTCGGGAAATCTGCATGAGAGAAAGCACACCCATGGTCATGGGAAGTCATTAGTCAAGTGTTACAATGTGAACCCATTTCACCCAGATCGGTCCTCATACAATTCCTAAAATTTCCAAAGTTTCTTTCAATCTATGGGAAATGCCTCTGTTTTTCCCCCCGTTTATATTTCCACATTTTTTAGAGTTCCCAACACTGCAATTGCTTATGAATGGGGTGTAGTATCTGGCCAACTTACTGAAATTCTCTTACTAGTTCAGATCGTTTTGCGGTTGATTCACAAGGACTTTCCAAAGAGACAATTATGTAGTCTGCAAGTAAAAATGGTTTAATCTCCTTTTTCAATCCTGATATGTTTTGTTATTTAATACCGTTTTATTCCATTAGCTTGGATGTTGAATAATAACAGTGTTTGTCTTTGTTTCGGATTTCAAACGGGTGATTCACGGCTGAAGATGAGGTTTGTAGAGGGGTTTCTTTCCTTTATGAAAAGGTGGCTGTTTTATTTTAATTTTATTTTGTTAAGTGGTTTTTTTTTTTACATCACAAATGGGTCTTTGTTGGGCTCATTAAAATATTTTTTTCTGAATCTATCGAGATGACGTTATGATTTTTCTCTCTAAATTCTTGATCAAATGAGTTACATTAGTAGATTTCCTCCTGTTGAAATATCCTGGCATTCCAGGGATAAGCCCTGCTTTGTTAAGATGTATGAATCTTTTAGGACACAGATGGATTTAATTTACTACTGTTTTATTTAGGATTTTGGTGTCTTTCTTCATAAATGTGACTGATCTATATTTTCTTTCCCTTCAAGATCTTTGTTTAGTCTTGTTATATGATTACACAAGCCTCGTAGATGGGATGAGAAGTTTCCAAGTTTACTCTAGGCTCGGAAAGAAGTGATATACCCCCAAAATTATCTGTTTCCTGGTCATCTGAGCTTTATGATGAACTTTGCCTAACTTCTAAGTGTTTCTATAATTATCCCTCTTTACTCAATTTTAGAAGTTATATTTACCAGGATATCACCCATTTTAAAATCCACACTTGCACTTTTATTTTAAAAAGGTGAGCATGGTATGTTTTTATTTTAAATCTCCTAACAGAATATACATCCTTTCTTATTTCTAGTGTTTCATTAATTTCTTCCTTATTCATAATTGGCCTTGGTCAAAGCCTTGATCATTTTTCTTTTTTTTTTTGTACTTACTCTATTAACCCCTGCATTTTCTCATGTTTATTATTTCTTTCCTTCTACTTTTGGGGGGATTACCTTACAATTTGTTTTCTAGCTTCTTGATGCATAAGTTTAGTTTTAAAAAATCTCATTATCTAATGAGACGATTTAAAGCTGTAAAACGTCCTGTGACTATCACTTTGCATGCATCCCACAAACTGTTTCTTTACTGCTGTGCTCACACTTTCGTTTATCCCTAACTTGTTTGTAATTTCAGTAAGATTTCCTCGTTAATCTAGGAGTTATTTAAAATTCTGTGTTAAAATGTCCTGGTAATTGTATCTAGACTATATAAGGAACTCCTACACATCAACACAGAAAAGACAGCTCATTACAAAATGAATCAACACTGGAACAGGCAGCTCATCAAGAAGATATATGAATGGCCAAAAGAGACATGCAAAGGTAGGCAACATTAGCCGTCTTCAGGGAAATGCAAATTCAAACTACAATGAGATACTGCTTGCCTTCCACTAAATGGTTGGCATTTAAAAGATGTGAAAATATCAGGGGTGCCTGGGTGGCTCAGTCAGGTGAGTCTCTGACTCAGTTCATGATCTCACAGGTTCATGGGATCGAGCCCCATGTCGGGCTCTGTGCTGACTGTGCGGAGCTTGCTTGGGATTCTCAGTCTCCCTCTGTCTTTACCTCTCCCCTGCTCATGCTCTCTCTCTCTCTCTCCCTCTCAAAAAATAAACACTGAATGAATAAACAAATAAGTAAAAGATGTTAAAATATCAAACATTGGTGAGAAAGAGAAGCAAAAACTCTCATAAGTGGCCGATGAAAATATAAAATGGCACAACCACTTTGGAAAAGAGTGGTAGCTTGGTGGCAGTTTCTAAAAAAATGAAACATACCTCTACCCAATAAACCCGAGATTCTGTTACTAGGTACATGCTCCAAAGAAACGAATGCACATGTTCAGAAAAATCATTGTACAAAATTGTTTCTCTTAGCTTTAGGCCGGTGCAATAACTCCAAACTGAAATCCGGATTACCAAACAGTAATACGTCTGTACAGAGACACACTCCGTAAAAAAATGAATAAATAAATAAGGGCTGAACTGTTCGTAGGTACCACAAACATCAGACGTGCATCTCCAAAACATGTGGAGTGGAAAAATCTGGATGCAAAAGAATATCTGCTCTGTGACACTTTTTACATAAAGTTCAAGAACGGTGATTGCCTCTGGGTAGGGGCATGACCAGAAAGGGGTAAGAGGAATCTTTCTGGGGTGATGGAAATGTTCTAGATCTTCAGCTTGATGATGATTACTTAGGTGTAGACATCAAAATTCTGTGAGCTGCACAAGTGAATACTTGTGCCTTTTAACTATGTAAATTGTACTTAGAAGAACCTTACCATCACTACCAAGGTTTTTTCTTTTTTGCCATCCTTCTGTAATCAATGTATATACTATTATTGCATTTGGCTAGTAAATTTATTTAAATACAATTCAACTACTTAATATTTAATGAGATTTCCTTTGAATCATAGTAGATAGCACAGTTTTGTTACTGCTGCATAAGTATTTGAAAGAATATATGTGATTCTGTTAAGAATAACTTATACAGCTTGTAGTGTCTTATTCAAATATACCACTTTTATTTTTTTTAAATGATATTTCTATTTCTGAGAGAACTATGCTAAAATTGTGGCTTTTTCCACTCATTCATCCAGTAAACATGTGCTGACTTCCTATCCTTTGAGGAATGTACGTTAACAGTTAAGAGCAAAGGGTGTGGGGCTAGAAACACTGGGTATGAGTCCTGACTCTGGAATCAACTAGCTGTGTGACAGTGAATATGCTACTTAGCCTCTCTGTGCCCCGGTTTCCATATCTGTAAAATGTGGACAATATAGTATCTATTTGTCTATCATACCTATTAAATGAGTACATGTGAAGTCCTAGAATAATGCTTGCATGTAATAATGACTTCATAAATGTTAGCTATTACATGGCAGGAACTATGTGAAGCCCTAGAGATATTATAATAAAAGAGAGAATATTAGACATGGCCTGAGACCTCTTGGGGCTTACCTTGCAATGGAGGAGTCCTACTTTTTGTCAACAGCACATATAAACGTACAATTACAACTGGGATGAGTACAATACAAAAAAAAAGCCAGTATCATAAGAGCATATAATGAGACATGATCTTTTTGAGGGACTGGAGAAGACTTTTATTTTTTTATTTTTTATTTTTTTTATTTCTAGGAGAGAGAGAGACAGCGTGAACAGGGGAGGGTCAGAGAGAGAGGGAGATACAGACTCCGAAACAGGCTCCAGGCTCTGAGCTGGCAGTCAGCACAGAGCCCGACGCGGGGCTCGAATCCACGAACCGCGAGATCATGACCTAAGCAAAAGTCGGACGCTTAACCGACTAAGCCACCCAGGTGCCCCTGGAGAAGACTTTTCTAAGGAAGTAGTATTTGGGCTGAGGAGAATGTGCTTACAACTTTAGAATACAAGAGAATTTCTTAAACAAGTTACAGTAAGTACAGTGCATACAATTTTATTCCATTAAAATTTAAACATGTATAGTTCAGAGGCACCTGGCTGGCTCAGTCAGAGAAGAATGAGACTCGATCCTGGGGTCATGAGTTTGAGCCCCACGTAGGGTACAGAGATTACCTAAATAAATAAACCTTTAAAAAAATTTAAACTTGAATAGTTCAAAAATACGACAAATAAAATGAAAAGACAAATCAAAGACAAGGACAAGATATTGCATTGCATATGGCTGATAACAGGTTACAAGTTAATAAAGAAATTCTACAAATCAATAAGAACAAGCCAAAATCTATAAGGGTGTGGATAGATGACATGCACAATCCATTTGCATAATAAATTGGAATAGCCAAAAAAAAAAAAAAAAAAAACCACATGTAAATATACCCAACCTCATTAGTAAGCAAGGTAACACAAAAAATACAGTAACAATAAGATAACATGTTGTACCTGATATACTGGCAAAAATCTTAAAGTCTAACAATATAAATATTTGGCAATGGGATCTCTAACACTATTCCAAAAATAAATTAATATAATTAATCTGAAGAGCAATGAGGCAATATCTAGTAAAATATACACTTTGACTCAGAAATTTTACTCCTGGGTATATACTCCAGAACTAAGCTTTCCAACTTTTTCACATCACAGCCCACAGTGGATTTTATTTTCCCCAGTCAGTGAGTCTCTGTCTTTTAATAGGAGAAATTTAGCCCATTTACATACATTGTGATAACTAATATAACTGGATATATTTCTACAGCCTCATTTAGTGTTAATTTTTTTTTAAATGCTTATTCATTTTTGAGAGAGACAAAGACTGAGTGTGAATGGGGGAGGGGCAGAGAGAGAGGAAGACACAGAATCTGAAGCAGGCTTCAGGCTCTGAACTGTCAGCATAGAGCCTAATGCAGGGCTGGAACCCACAAGCCACAAGATCATGACCTGAGCTGATGTCAGACGCTTAACCAACTGCACAACCCAGGTGCCCCCAGCCTTATTTAATGTTTACCATGTATCCTACTTTAAAAATATCATGGTTAGTTTTCCCTTTTTAAACCATCTATTTCAATGGATTTTAAATTCTTTGAATTTTTTTTCCTCCAGTAGTTTAGACATTATACACCCTATTTCTGTTTTTTCTGGTGATTTTGCTTACACTTTAAAACACATTTAAGCATATATCTTTCTATGTATCTCTGGTATTTGTCAATATCTCTGTACTTCCCCTGAAAAGTTACCTATTGATTTGATACAATTCCAATATTAGCCTGTTTTCACTCTCTTCTGTGTCCCAAACCCACCACATTGAAATTATTTGGGATTTTAATTCTTGTTTCGTTCCACTCATTTTTCACATCCATGCTACCAAAAATTTTAAAGATTTAACTATTAAGCTTATAGGTTTATTGGCTTACCACCTTCCTGTGACTTGGTCATTTTCTTAGGGTCACTTTTCCTCTTGCTAGAAACACTCAGGTGCATCTTCTGAGAGAGGATCTGTGGGGGGTTGAGTCCTTGCATGTCAGCGATTTTATCGTGTTCTTCAACCCCACAGCTACTTGGGCTTGGCACAGCCTGGTAGTCTCTGCAGCCACTCCTTCTCCTGCAGTTGAACACCAATGCATCCCCCTAAACTGCTATCCTTTTTAAAAAATATTTTTAATGTTTGTTTATTTTTGAAAGAGAGAGAGTACGAGTGGTGGAGGGGCAGAGAGAGAGGGAGACACAGAATCCAAAGCAGGCTCCAGGCTCTGAGCTGTCAGCACAGAGCCCAATGCAAGCCTTGAACCCACAAACCACGAGAAACCGACCTGAGCTGAAGTTAGACACTTAACCGACTGAGCCACCCAGGGGCCCCTAAATTGCTATCCTTTTGATCTATTGCTGCTTTCCCTTAGATTTCAGTTTAACAATATTCGTTGCATCCCTACTATGTGCTGAGTACATTTCTAGGTATTGGGGTCAAAAGGGGCTTGACATAGGCCTGTGTGTGGTGTGCTGGGTTCACTCCCACCACAGTGCGTGGACTTCCTACATTTGCCCCTGATGCCTGGCCGAGGGGCCGCCCTGCTCAAAGTTAGTCAACACTTACAGTGGCCTACAGCACAGTGTGCTCTGAGAGTTGACAAAAACCCCAAAACAATGGCAACAAAACTGAGCTGTGCTGATTCAGTTCTCACTCTTACGCATTTCAATGGGGAAATGCCCAAAGAATAAAGCTGTAAAAATAACGCCGCCTACTCTTTGGCCATCTGCCCACCAAGGGCAGAGCTCGGGGCATCTGGTGCCTTTGATAAATGCTCTGACCCAGCTCTGCCTGACAAACCATATCTTTCTCACCGTCACTTTCTGGGCAATGACATGTGAGAAAGGAGAGACCAGCTTCTTGGCACAGCAAGTCCCTAAAGAAAGAAAACAGGGCTGGGGATGAGGGGAGCATGTATTAAATCACCTGTAGGGCTTTTTAAAAATGCGTGTTTAGGGTCCTTAATCTCAGAGAGGATTTGACTTCTAGGGGTGGCGGGGTAGGGGTTAGAGGAACTTGGGGGGAAGCAAGTATACATTTTGAAAAAGTACTTCAGGAAATTATCATCTATATTTTATGTATGACTGCTCTGTAACCTCTGAGTTGACAGCCACTGATGTTACCCAACCCTGTCATTTTACAGATGAAGAATCCATGGCCCAGAGAGGAAAGGTGATTGATCTGTTTCAGGCCATATAGCTAGTAGAGAGCAGAGCCAGGATGAGACTTGATTCCTGGACTGTGCGTCTCCTGACTTCACCTATAATGTGTCTTCAGCTCTTGTTCTTCTTGAGATTGTTATCATCACCATCATCATCATCATCACCACCATCATCCCCACCATCACCATGACCACCACCATCATCATCCCCACCACCACCAACCTCACCACCATCACCACCATCATCATCACCGTCATCATCATCATCATCGTCATCATCTTCACCAGAAGGCTACTGGCCACTTATATAAACTTATGTCTCAAAGTGACAATAATCCTACAAGGAAAGTGTTATCTTTTTTTCTTACTCTTTGTCCATGTTCCCAACCTTTATAGACTATGTTTCCTGACCCATGGGATCTGTCACCAGCAGCAAATGCTTCTATCTGTGCCCTTTGTCTTTTGCTGCAAGGTCTCTTTCTCTCTTGTCCTAATGGAAAGTTGGCTGTGCCCTGCAAATCCCACCTCACCTGCAGCCTCTCAAGTGGAGGCTATTTGGGCTTCATCTTCATTCTCCTTATATCAGAGGGCTCCAGGGTCGGGTAGGTGTCCCATTGTATTTGTGATTCAATTTTCTTCCCTCCTCCTTCACAACTTTCATCCTTTGAAATTCATGGCACACTTAACTACCTGCCACTGTTATCTACCAACTTACTCTCCTTCAGTCATGAATGACTCTAGCATCTGCCTCTCCGTGCTTATTCCGGTCACCATTATTGGTGACTTAACGACCTTGTAGAATAGTGGTCCATTGCACACCTTGTCCCCTGTGTTTCATGACTTCCTCACCTCCAACCACCTTTCATTTCTACTCCCTCTCAGCCACACTCTCATGCTGTGTTCTAAACCCCAGTATCATCTCTCCCTGATATCAATCCATGGGCTTTACCACCTTTATAGCTTTCTTTATAAAGATACAAAATACAGTGAAACCTTGGTTCAGAAGCATAATTCATTCCAGAAACATGCTTGTAATCCAAAGCACTCATATATCAAAGCAAATTTTAACAACGATGAGCTCAGCTGTGATTATGTAACGTTTGGTGTTACATACTATTCGTATTACAAGATATTGCTCATTTACCAAGTTAAAATTTATTAGAAATGTTTCTTTGTCTTGTAAACACTAGCAGAAAAAGTTACTCACAATCCAAGGTTGTACTGTATATGCAAAGATAACATATATGTGCATATAAATGCACAGATTATATATAATGAGATTATATGTATATAAGGAGATACGTGATATATAGATCTCTTTATATACTCACTTGCCTCCTTGTTCTGCTTAATTCCACAGCATATTATTATAGTGATGGCTTTGTAAATTCTCTCATTTTTATGCCCTTTTCTTTTCATCAAATTCATCTGGCAAAAGCCCATTCAAGACTAAATCCATACTCATATATTTTGTGACCACAGCTGAGAGGCTTGAAGTTGTGACAGAAGAGTGGCTCAAGAGTTTACCTTCAATGCATTACCGCACACCCCAAACAGGAACCCAGCACGCTCGGTGGTTTTACGATCCCTCCACTCTGTGAAAAGATTGCTCTGTACCTTCTCCTCCCTCTTTAAACTTTATGCATTGCTGTCTTCATAGGAGTCCCCTAAAAGCTGTGCCTGAGACGCAGACTTCCCTGATGGTAGTTTATATGGGAAGTGATCCCAGGGATCCCAAGAGAGGACCTGAGCAGTGAATCAGGAAAGGTGGGAAAGGCAACTGATGACCTATGGTAGGTGGGCAGTTCAGCACCCATCACCTATGTGATAGGTGAGCTACGGGTGATGGGTGACCAATTCCAGGGACCTTTTGAAGAGCCTGAGGGGCTGTAGCTCATATTTTTCTGCTCAGGGAATGGAATGGGCGACCACGTACCTACAGCCTCCTGTCTCCCAGTGATCAACAGGGACCTCTTGCACGAACTCCCCTGTATCTCTAGGCCATCCCAGGATGAATGCCACATGGCAGCTTCAAGGACACCCCAGGCCGGGCACTGTCACACTGTTATTGGGCTGAGCCACTTTGAAGGCTGTCCAGCATTGGTCCCTGCAACAGTCTGTAAAGCAGGGAGTGCTTCCCTGAGAAGAGAACTGAACTCAGGCACAAGGGAAGCCCCTTGCGCCCTTCATATCTGTCATGGACCCTCCAAGTCCAACTGAGTCTTTACCCAAAGCTGCAACTTCTGCCAGGAAGTCTCTTCATGCAAGAGAGTGAGTGATATCAGCTCTGGCCTCCCTGCCCCAGAGGATCTAAAGGCCATTGCCAATATTCACCCTCTCTCCACCCTCTCTCCACTGCCCTCCATCTCAGCCAGCACTGAGCTGGTCTAAGTTGATTGCTTTTTGCAGGGACAATGACCTCTGTCCCCTAAGAGGTCTGCCTTCAATCCTTTGCATTTATATCTGGTCATGGCTGCTGAGCTGACCACATACAGTTATTGGACAGGAAAGCACTGAAAGTCACTCATGTAGGTCTCCTGGGCATAGATTTCTCTGGTCTTGTGAGCTACCTGGCAGCCAGCCGGCCCTCACCCCGCCCCAGTGCTGCATGAGGGGTGTGAGGGCACTGGCCCTGGGCAGAAGGTCGGAGGTAAAAAGGTAAGACTTGTGAAAAGCTGAGAAGGCCAGTCCCAAAAGTCTTCACATGAGTGGGACGGAATGCCGAAGAACTTCTCCGTTAACTTCGCAAAGAAGGACCCGTCTTCTCTTGAACACGGGTCGTGTGCCAGGCAGCCTACGTGACTTGTTTCCATGCGAGGAGTGGCATTGCTGTCCCCTGAGCAGCTCCAGCAAGTCTGAGGTAACAAGAGAAAGGGCTCCTGTCCAGAGTGTGTCTCCTCCTGCCAGTTGTGGCCCAGCCCAGGTGCACCTGCTCTGGACCACACTCCCTGCCTGGCCATGAGCCAGGCACCTGGCTGGTCTCTGCCTCAATTTCACCCTCCATAAAACAGGGATGGTGATGGTGATGAAGGCACTACCCTCCTTCTATGGCTGTGTGGACTGAGTGAAGTGATATGCGTCGTCACGAAAGAGGTACAGAGCTGACGTGTGTTTTGAACCATTTCATTTATTCTTCACTTACTGTCACTCTCCGTAGCAGCAATCTAATGGGTCCCATTTTCAGACAGAGAAATCGAGGCTCCAAAATGAATAGGCACTCACTGAATGACAAGCGTGGAGTAGGAACCAAACTTTGAAACCCGAACTTTTTTTAAAGTTTATTTATTTATATTTGAGAGATGGAGAGCACATGCGTGCATATGCAGGGGAGAGGCAGAGAGAGAAGAGTCCCAGGCAGGCTCGGCACTGTCAGTGCTGAGCCTGATGTGTGGATCTGAACCTACGAACCACGAGATCATGGCCTGATCTGAAATCAAGAGCCTGACGCTTAACCAACCAGTCACCCAGGCACCACAGAAGCCCAAATTTTGTGACTCTAAAGCCTGGGCTCTTTTTGGCCTCTCAAAGTCAGAGGCACAGAAAGGCAGGCAGGTGAGCAGGGAAAGGGTGCCCTGGGCCATGGCCAGGGTTCCCAACATGGGTCGCTTCACTTTTGCTTCCATGCGGTGTCCCCGCAGCAGATTGGAGTCCAGAGACAAGATTCTTGCTGTGGAACAAGAGGCGGGACTGTGAACTTGACAGAGGCAAGAATAGAGACTCAGGTATCTTTTCCAACCCCCCGCCCCGAGCCCCCAACTCCGCACGCAGGCAGGGACTCAGGGCACCCTGGCCACCTGCTGAGAACCCCATGGCTCCCTGCATGAGAGACAAGCATACAACCTAGCTGACAAAGCCAGAGTCGCAAGCTGGTGTCAAAATCGGCCCCCAAAGTCCTTCGGTCAGCCTTCTGGCCGCTCTGTTTCTGGACAGAAGCCAAGCGGAAGGACGGATGCTGTGGAGTGTGCGCCCCACACAGAGGCTCAGGCCAACCGCGTTCCCCAGCTCTCCCAGGACCTGCTTCTCCTCTCGGCTTGCTTCTCGCAGCCCTGTGCCAAGCATTCAATTACCCAGCCCGCTTCTGCCCCCTCCCCAGCCGCATGGGTACCAGATGCACCAGAGACCTCACACAAGGTGGGGAAGAAAAACTTGACTCCGGCAGATCAGCAGAGAAAACACAATTAGGCAGAGCAAACAGAGCCAGAGAGGCAGCGGTGAGGCCGAGCGTCCGGGAGCCCACCTGCAACACATTTCCAGGAGCCCCTCGAAACCCATGTTTTTCTAAAGGGGGGCATCCGGAAGCCGCCGTCCGGCCACGGGAGGCTCTGTGAGGAGCAGATCAAGACAGCCTCCATGCCCGGGGCAGGGGAAGCGGGGAGAGGGGGGTTTGCTTGTGTTCCACCCTGAGTCTCCAGGAAGGATGTAGGTAGGGCCTGTGGCTGCTGCAAAAACATGAGAGATCGGTGCCAAGAAGCCACCAGAAAATTGGCCTCGCTCCTTCCTTATCATGCAATCTAGACTTCCAGCGGGGCCCGGAGTGGCAGTCACTGGAAGAGGGAGGGGTTAAGGCCAGATTTGCAGCAACTCTTTTCTCTGGGAGGCCCTGCTCAGATCACTGGGCTGAGAATAAGAGCTGTTGACCCCAGGGAGCGGGGCGAGGGCTCGTTGACAGCCTGCTCAGAGCATCGGGCAGCCCTGGAGAAGCTTCTGCCCACAGCAAACACCCAGAGCCCTGGGTGGTGTGGTCCTGCCCGGGCCTGGGAGCAGCAGCTGAATGCCAGGCTCAGGCATCCGCCACCAACATCACAGATCCGGAAGTGCGATGTGCAGAGGGCCTCTTACGCCCTCCCCCCAGAGCGGTACACTCTTACCCCCACCCCCAGAGCAGTACAAGGCCGGGAGGCGGTGCTGGAGTGCAGTCTCTGGCATCAGACAGACGGAAGATCAAATCCCAGTTCCCACTGCTTATGAGAAGCTGTGCAACATCAGGCAAGTTACTTCACCTCTCTGGGAGTGTTTTCTCATTTGTAAACTGAAGAGGTACACCTAAGTATGCCCAGAAGATTGAGATCTGTGCACATGTGGTGCTGAACACATACCCGGCACACGGTGGGAGCTTAATAAATGGCAGGAGCTTTGTGCCGAGCTTATTCTGAGGAAGCTCAGGAAGTCAGGAGGTGGGAGAGAGAGAGGGGGGAACCGGCCGAATAAATATGGAGTGGAGAGGCTCAAGGCCACAACAGAGTAACCGTCGAAAACCATGCAGCTAAGCATTGGTGGATCAGCGTGGGAGCCCTGCTAGCTTATTAGCAGGGGAAGAGTTCTATTTTGAAAATCCAAACCAGCCCAAGGGAGGCATCAGCCAGAAGGCATCTATGGTGGAAATGAGCACTCAGCTCTGTTTCTTTTCCATCTCCAGAGCCTGGTATGGTCCCTGAGCCAGTCCTGAGCCCTCTACCCCTTCGAAAGGCTGCCTTTATTGCAAAAATAATGACCAAAAGGGGGCATCTGGGTGGCTCAGTCAGTTGAGCATCCGACTTCAGCTCAGGTCATGATCTCATGGTTCACGAGTTCAAGCCCTGAGTCCAGCTCTGTGCTGACAGCCTGAAGCCTGGAGTCTGTTTCAAATTCTGTGTCTCCCTCTCTCTCTGCCCCTCCCCTGCTTGCACTCAGTCTTTCTCTCTCAAAAATAAATAAACATTAAAAAAATAAAATAATTTAAAAAAGCCAGAAGGAAGTGGGAGATTCCACCTGGAAAGGAAGGTGTTCCAGGGTCCTGCTGTGTGGTGGCTCAGTCCCAGGGGCTGGCCTGGACAACCCAGAGGTGAGGCAGACCTCATGGTTGGGCCAGACATGACTACCTCTGTCCACAGGTCTGGTGCCCCACACCCCCTGAGTGGGACCAGCATCTTCTGTGTGAATCTTTCTGGCCAGACCTGTGGACCTCAAGCACTCACAGGGAGAGCTGTGGGGGGGTGGGGAGGGTGGGGGGGGGCGGGGCGGGGAGCCAAGAGGCTGGAATCTGGAATCTTCTATCTTGAGATTTAATTTCACAGTGTAACAATGACCTTCAGTCTAGAAACATAGCTTTTCCACCAGTCTCCCATGCATCTCTCTGGTCCTGTGGCGGCCCCGGGGCAAGGGAGCGAATGGGCTGGCTGCAGTCAGCTGCTCCCAGAACACCGGGAGAGGAGTGAATACAAATTGACAGCCAGAGACCAGCTCTGGAATGACAGAAAGGCAGCAGGGAGTCCCGCCTTTGTCCCTGCATCCTGTCCCCGAGTCCTAGGACACCACCACTGGCACTTGAGCAGGGGCCCTTCCCCGCTGGGTGCAGGGTGGCGGAGAGCCCAAGCTCTGGAATCAGCGGGCCTGTGGGAATCTGAGGCCGGCATCTTCTGTGCAGTCACACAGACTTGAGACCTATTCTACTTGGCTTCAGCTGCCTGCGGCGCTCTGCGACTAGGGTTTCTAGGAGGATTAAGCGGCATAGAGTATACACAGGGCCCGGGCCAAGAGGAGCGAATCCCTTTCTCTGTGGTTTGAGTTCACAGACCAAGTTTGCGGGTCTGGCCTGACCTACTGTGCTGTTCCTTCAGAGCCACGCCCCCTGTGCTGAAACACAGTCCCCAACGGCTCCCGTCCCCCAGATCCCACACCCCTTCCTCTTGCCTGCAGCTGCCTCTCTCCGGCTCCTCTGTACCCACAGCCATGAGCTGTTCAACCCACGCTCCAGGGGACAGCCTGACAGCATGTCCCCCTCTCCGACCCACCCTGAACCACCCAAAAGCAGCTACTCAGAAGTCAGGAACAAAGCACGTTCTGGACAATGGCAACAAGGTCAGGGCATAATCTTTTTCTGCGAAAAACTGGGCAGGAGAGTACGCAGAAGTGACACATCCAGTGTCCAGGAAGCCTACAGCAACAAAAGGTCTGAGACCCAATCTGGACTTCAGTTCTACCAGATGATGGGAAAGAAAACCCAGCAGGATAAATAATCTGCGGGGAAATGGAAGTTGGCTCTTCTGATGAGCAGTAACCCCGGGGCTCTGTCTTGACCTGTTCTCTCTTTTTGTAAACTTGAAAATATTTGTTTATTTTTGAAAGAGAGAAGACACAGGAGAGTGTGAGCGGAAGAGGGGCAGAGAGAGGGGGAGACAGAAGATCAGAAGCAGGCTCCACACCAGCAGTACAGAGCCTGATGTGGGGCTTGAACCCACAAGCCGTTAGATCATGACCTGAGCTGAAATCAGATGTTTAATGGACTGACCACCCCCCACCCCCCGGGCGCCCCTTGACTTCTTTTCTATATGTGCATGTCCATCCCTGATGCCAATGGGAAAGAGAAAAGGGCAGACCTTGGATGAGAGACTCAGGTCCTAAACCACCTCGGCCTCTCCCTCTGTGTCGCTCACCCCAAACTGGGTAAAGCACAGTCAGATTCGCATTTGGGCCGTGCGTATACCTTCTAAAACTGAAAGTTATTCTGGGGCTCAAAGCAGAATTTTTACGAAACCTCTTTCAAGCCTGCTACCTGTTTCAGAACAAAAGCTGCTGAAGGAGCCAGCCGATCTCGTCCGGGATCTTGTCTTTCTGTATCTGCCTTAAGGCCTGGCACCTAGCAGGTGCTCCGTAACGCTGGGGAGACTGAACTCCTCCGGTCCGCTGTGGGTCTGTGAGAAGAGAGATAAGGCAGGTAGAGATTTTAAACTCCGTTTCTTGGGGCTTCAAACCCACAGCGACGGAGCCGTGTACAGGAAGGTACATAGAGCGATAGGGATTTGATAAAAGGCAGGGTGGAGAGGAGATCTCGGCTACTAGACTTATTTGGATCTTTTATTCACTTGCTTAGATAAGGACACTCACCTGAAGGATTAAAAAAAAAAAAAAAAAGAGATAGTCATACCTCAGACAATGGGTTTTCGGTTCTTTCCAGGCACACACAAAAAATAAATAAATACAGAGAGAGAGACCTCAAATTTTGGAACCTCTAGTAGAATTACCTTTCAACCCAGCCTAAGCCAGCCCTTCCAATCCGGTAGCTAATAACAAAGAACACAGCCACCTGCCACGACGATACTACCCAGGACGCTGCCCACTGGGCACCCAGGATGGCGGTATTTTGGACATTCCCCGCCCACTGGGGAGTGGAGCTGTTCTGGGCCCTCCTCCCAGGGTTGGAAAAGGTGAGTCCCAAGGCATGAAGTACAGCCTCTCTTCCTGATGCCACCAGACAGCCAGTCTCCCATCTGGGCCTCAATGATGGTTTCGGACCTGGCCTTCCATTCTGTCTACATCTTATTGAGAATGACCTGCAGTAGGACATGCATCTGACAACGTGTAAGAGAGCAGCATGTGTTACAAGGAAATACTCCTCAACAGAAACCATGTGAGGCAGAATGTCTTTGTTCTTGAAAGCTGCAATATAATACCACCCTGAACTGGCGGGGTGGGGAATGGGGGGGTAGAGGGTCGTGTGTATGAGGGAAGAAACCATTAAGCGACAAAGCCAAGACATGAATACCACGTCTCAGCAGTTAACTCTACGAGCAATGTCCACATCAGATCCCCAACATGGGCAATATGCCTGGAGAGTGAGCGATGGCCACCAAGGGAACATGGGCCCAATGAGACATTTAGCTCCCCTTTACTCCCAACTAGTGCAACATTTTCTAGACAGACCAACTCTTCCCAACAATGGTGGCAGAAACGCATGCTACTTTTTAAAAAGTTATTTATGTATTCTGAGAGAGAGACAGAGAGAGGGTGTGTGTGTTCATGCCCAAGTGGGGGAGGGTCAGAAAGAGAGGCAGAGAGAGAATCCCAAGCAGGCTCCAAGCTGTCAGTGCAGAGACCAATGCAGGGCTTGACCCCACAAAACCATGAGATCATGACCTGAGCAGAAACCAAGAGTTGGACGCCTAACCAACTGAGCCACCCAGGCGCCCGCATACATGCTAAATTTTAACCTCTAAGAAGTGAGCGAACAGAGATACCTAACATGATTTTAGTAACTAATAATTCACAGTTCTTAACTTAGTTATGCTTTTCTAGCAGTCATCTCAGAAAACCTTATGTCTTAAAATCCAGATCTCTTGTTTTTCCCTAACTACCCACAGATCACTTGTGGCTTTGGCACTGAGAGTTCTATGTAACGTCCATAGGCTTCTTTGGCCTATTTCTTCTGCCCCCCCATCTCACCCATGAAATGTAGGTGGCACTGCCCCCCCCAATAAAAAAAACATAACAAGACAAAAACCCAATGACCCAGCAATGGGCCTCCAAACAACTCCAGTCAGTTGTTGAACAACTTTGTCCCCTTCGTGATTAAGAACATTGTTTGCCTCCACTCCATGTCTTCTGATGTATTACACAGCTTACTTAAAATTTTTTTTTTAATGTTTTATTTATTTTTGAGAGAGAGAGAGACAACGTGAGGAGGGGAGGGTCAGAGAGACAGGGAGATATAGCATCTGAAGACAGGCTCCAGGCTCTGAGCTCGCCATCAGCACAGAGCCTGATACAGAGTTCGAGTCCACGAACCATGAGATCATGACCTGTGCTGAAGTCAGATGCTTAACCAACTGAGCCACCCAGGCACCCCTTATGCAGCTTACTTAAAAAAAAAATTTTTTTTTAATGTTTATTCTTGAGAGAGAAAGAGAGAGAGAGAGACAGAATACACGTCAGAGAGAGTCAGAGGGAAAGGGACACACAGAATCTGAAGCAGGCTCCATCCAGTCTCTGACCTGTCAGCACAGAGCCTGTCATGGGCTTGATCTCACAAACTGTGAGATCATGACCTGAGCTGAAGCCAGACACTTAACTGACTGAGCCACCCAGGTGCCCCTCTGTAGCTTACTTTTAATAGCCCAACCGTGCCCTCAAACACAGTTCTCTTACTTGCCCCACTGCTCCCCTCCACGCTTACTGGAACAATTAGAAATTGAATCTTATCATCGTAGGCGATGATCCCATGCATGAGAGCTCCTCCTTCATGGCCTAATCACCTCCCAATATCGTCACCTACTAAGACCATCACTTGGGGGGTTAGACTTTCAACATATGAATTGGGAGAAGAGGACTCAAACATGCAGACCCTAGCACTAGGCCAGGTCGGTCAAAATGGCTACGACAAAAAGGTAAATCTTTTGAAGAGAAGGGAAAGGAAAGGAAGGAGCCAACCCTCAACACTAATGCAAAAAAGGACCTGAATACTTCCAGCTTCTTCCTTTTCCAATCTCCTCTCCAACCTTCCCTGGTGTCTAGTCCACTTTTCTAAGGTTAGCTTCCTTCACATGGTTGGAAATTGGCCATCAGCCACTCACACAATGTATAGCCTGTCATCGGAGAGGGATTAATCCTTTTGTACAACATATCCACATGCACACAAAATTCTGACCGACCTGGCCTAGTGCTAGGGTCTGCATGTTTGAGTCCTCTTCTCCCCAATTCACACGTTGAAAGCCTAATGCCCCAAGTGATAGTCTTAATAGGTAACGATATTGGGAGGTGATTAGGCCATGAAGGAGGAGTTCTCATGCATGGGATCATCGCCTTATCAAAGAGGTTCCGAAGAGATCCCTAGCTCCTCCCACCACGGGGGGACACAATGTGAAGTGTGTAGCCTGGGAGAGCTCCCTTACTTGCCCATGCCGGCACCCTGATCTCAGACTTTCAGCCCCTAGAACGTGAGAAATACATCTCTATTGTTTATAAGCCATCCAGTCTGTGGCATTTTGTTAGAGAGAGTACTCAGTAACCAAGACACTCGGGTTTGTGCCCATTTCCATGACTACTGAGTATTATGATTAAAAGTACCAATAAAAGAGTGTACAAGGAGTGGAAGACAAGTTCCTCCAAAGAAAAGGGGGGTGTTGTTTCAAGATGAAAGGGTGATTACAAGCCAATAAAATGATGTCCACTGTATCTTCCCTGACCAGAATCTGATACCTTTCTTAAAATATACTGCTTAAGATTGCTATGGCCCAAAGTATCCCTCAGACAACTTTCCTGTGACTATTCTTCTTACACTTACAGGTGACATTCATATCACATTGTTCCAGAGCCCAAGACAAGAATGTTTTAAAATCTCCAGTTGTTCGGGGCACCTGGGTGGCTTAGTCAGTTGTGTGTCCGACCTCGGTTCAGGTCATGATCTCATGGTTTGTGAGTTTGAGCCCCACATTGGGCTCTGTGCTGACAGCCTGGAGCCTGGAACCTGCTTCAGATTCTGTGTCTCCCTCTCTCTCTCTGCCCCTCCCCTGCTTATGCTCTGTCTCTCTCTCAAAAATAAACATTAAAAATAATTAAACCTCCAGTTGTTCATTATATGTGTGCACAAACACAGACACACAGACAGATACACACACAAAGTTGTATTTTAAAGTTATAAACCCCCCCACAGGGACACCTGGGTGGCTCAGTCGGTTAAGTATCTGACTCTTTTTTTTTTAAATATTTTTATTTATTTCTAGGAGAGAGAGAGAGAGAGACAGCGTGAGCAGGGGAGGGTTAGAGAGAGAGGGAGATACAGACTCTGAAATAGGCTCCAGGCTCTGAGCTGGAGTCAGCACAGAGCCCAATGTGGGGCTCGAACCCACGAACCGCAAGATCATGACCTAAGTGAAAGTCGGACGCTCAACCGACTAAGCCACCCAGGCGCCCCAAGTATCTGACTTTTAATTTTATGATCTCAGGTCATAATCTCAAGGTCATGGGATCAAGCCTGAAGTTGGGCTCCATGGAGCTGTTTGGGATTTTCTCTCTCCCTCTGTCTCTGCCCCACCCTTGCTCATGCATATGCTTGCTCTCTCTCTCAAAATAAATACACTTTAAATAAATAAATAAATCCATTCGTCCCACAAAACATTATCAATGTTTTTACAATCAAAGCTCATTTAGGTTCACCTCCATATTTTCCATTTTACTTGCTCTTTATTCCTTCTTTCATCTTACATTTTCCATCTGGAATCATATCTTCCTGCCTAAAGTATCTGTTTTAGAATTTTCTTTGGTGTGAGTCTGCCAATCAGAAAAATCTCTCCATCTTTTTGTTATGGTTCTAGATTTTATGTTTGTATATTTTATTTCTTATTACTCTTTAAAATTTTTTTTAAAAATATTTCTTTTTGAGAGAGAGACAGACAGAGCACAAACAGGGGAAGGGCACAGAGAGGGAGACACAGAATCTGAAGCAGTATCCAAGCTCCAAGTATCAGCATATCCAAGTATGACAAGCTCCAAGCTGTCAGCATAGAGCCTGATGTGGAGCCTGAACCCACAAGCCATGAGATCATGACCTGAGCTGCAGTCAGACACCCACCTGACTGGGCCACCCAGGTGCTCTTATTTCTTCTTACTCTTGAAGACAATTTGGGTGGGTATAGAATTCTATGTTGGTAGAATTTTATTCTTTCAACACATTGATCTCATCATTTTATTGGTCACTAGCTTTCATTAGATTATTGAGAAGTAAGCTGTCACTCTAGTAGCTATTCCTTTGATGATACCCTTCTTTTTCTCTACCTGTTTTGTGATTTTCTCTTTGTTTTGGTTTTCTGTGCTCCATTATGAAGGAGTGCATTTCTCTCTGTTTACAATGTTTGGCCTATGGTAGTTTCCTGAAGTCTGTAGTTTTAGTTCTAGAAAATTATCTGCAATCATCTCTTTTAATTTGCCTCAATTCCATTCTATCTCTCTTCTTTTGGAACTCTTTTTAAACTTATTTTAAGTCTTCTTACTCTATCACTTATATTTCTCATCCTCTTCTGTATTTTTCCTTTCTTTAATTAATTTGTTTTTTCATCTTTCTGTGCTGTAGTTAATTTCTTTTGATCTATTTTCCAATTTACTAATCCTCTGTTCAGTCTGATCTAATGTGCTAATAATCTGATTTATTGAATTCTTAATTTAAATTGTATCATTTTTAATTCTAGGCAGAGTATTTGGCTTTTAAACATCTGCTATGTCACTTTTCATACTTTCCCATCTTTTGCTGATCAAATTGACCTTAATAAGAGATGTATAGTCTGTGTATGACAATTCTAATCTCTTAAAATCTGTTTCTGTTATGTCTTTGATATGGTTCTTGGTCAAGGTGTCTTATTTCCTTGTATGTTTAGTTTTCCTTGAATGCATGATGGCCACTGGGCTTAAAAATAAGATGGTTTTAGAAATAATTCAGAGCTAATGAAGATGAAGTTACCTTCCTTCAGAAAGGACTTTTGTTTGCTTTGCTCATCACCAGTCTGGGATCACCTTAATCCAAGTTCAGGGATGGGAGTTGCTTTGGACCATCCAGGTGATGTTAACTCAGGATGCAAGGCCCAGAGAGAGAGAAAAAGAGACAGACAGAGAGAGACAGAGAGAGAGAGAGGAGAAGAGAAAGAAAAGGAAGAAAAGGAGGAGAAGGAGGAAGGGGAGGGGAGGATGAGAAGGAATGAAGAGAAACCGGATAAAGAAGGAATCACTTTTGGTTCATCCTTATTTTGAGGATAAAGCCAATCAGAATACCAGCTTAATAGGTATGTGGAAGAATGGGTATCAGACTTACATTTTTAGCTGCAAATCCTGGGCTTTAATTTCTGTTCCCCCTGTCACAAGAGGCCATCACAACTACAGCTCAGATAGCAGTTGTTTCTTACATATCAGCTAATGCCCTCAGAGTGAAATTTGCTTTGAGTGAGTAACTCTGAGTAACTCACCTTTTCCAAGATTTCACCTTGGTAATTCTTCCCTAACATTTAGGCTCTTTAGTGCTTTAAAATTGTAATTCTAGGGTGCTAGGTGGTTCAGTTGGTTAAGTATCTGACTCATGAGCTAAGGTCATGATCTCATAATTTGGTGGGTTCGTATCCTGCTTTGGGCTCTGTGCTGACAGTGCAGATCCTAGTTGGGATTCTCTCTCTCTTGCCCTCTCTCTGTGCCCCTCCCCCACTTGCTCTGTCTCTGTGTCTGTCTCTCAAAATAAATGAATAAATAAACTTAAAAAAATTTTAATTGTAATTTTTATATTTCACCTGGAGTTTTGATTCTTTCCAGAAGAAAAACTAATCTAAATTTCCTAACTCAGCATTTCAGCTATATTATTATTATTATGTCACATGTTAATAAAGAATGTCAAAGCAGAAAATAAGAAAAAAGAAAATAAGAATAATCTGAAATGCCATTATCAAAGACATATTATTAAAATTAAAGTTATAATAAACTTCTCAGAATTCTTTGTATGCATACATCCACATATACATTATTCTATATAGACCTACAGTACTTGCTAGTGACCTTTGCCCAATATGATCATTTTCCATGTTAATATAGATCTCACCATTTATAATGCTTGCATAATAACTGTATCCAACACTTACTGAGAACTTACTATGTGCATAGACTCTCAATGTAATTAATTCATTTGATCTTTGGAATACCCTTCTGAAATAAATTTTAATAGATTATGAAGCTATTGTAGAGATTTAAAAACATTTTCTAGATTAGGAAACATAGGCAAAAAGGTATTGACTAATGTGACCAGAATGACACAAGTAGTGAGTAGTAAGGCCGGATTTGAACTCTGACAGACTGACTCCAAACACTCTGCTTATTTTTTTTAACTTTATTTATTCATTTTGAGGGTTTATTTTATTTTGAGAGAGAGAGAGAGAGAGAATCCCAAGCGGGGCTCTGCACTGTTAGTGGGGCTTGAACCCATGAACTGTGAGATCATGACCTGAGCAGAAATCAAGAGCTTAACGGACTAACCCATCCAGACGTCCCTGAAGCCTATTCTTCTAAAACCTACACAGTGCAGAGTATTTCACTGTATTCCACTTAATGCATTAAATCAAGCCACATACTCATGGATTATTAAATTATCCAAAGTTTGGTTTGCTACTATATAAAATAAGTTTTAAACATTCTTTGCCATACATCTTTATGTACTTGTTTACCTATGTCCTCAGAATAAATTCCAACAAAGAGAACTGCCATGTCAAGAGTATACACATTTAGGGGCGCCTGGGTGGTTCAGTCAGTTGAGACTCCAACTCTTGATTTTGGCTCAGGTCATGATCCCAGGGTGGTGAGACTGAGCCTCATGTCTAGCTCCACATTGAGCCCCATGTCAAGCCCCATGTTGGACTCCATTTTGAGAGTGGAGCCTGCTTAAGACTCTCTCTCTCTCTCTCTCTCTCCCCCTCTCCCACCCTCTCTCTCTCTCTCTCAAAAAAAAGAGTATATACATTTAAATGTTTCATTTTGATACATATTGCCAAATTGCCCACCAGAAAGTTTTACCAATTCACAGCCCTCTATCACATGAGTTTTATAAAAGTTCCAATCCATTGGTATGCTTCTTAGCCCTGAGTTTTGTCAATATTTTCCTTCTTTGATGCTCTGAGCGTTATTATCTGCATTCCTTTCCACACTGTGCTTTTGAACTGTGGCTGGCTGGTGGGCTATCTGGATTCCTCTTCGCCGCATTTCCTCTGTTCAGCCCTGGCTTTGTTCTGCCTTCTCCTTCTTCATTAGTTTGTCCCATAGAAAGTTCACCTTGCTGGTTACATTTCCTTTCAGACCAGAATGCAGTCTTAGGATGCAAGATTATTCAGTCTCTCAAACCAAATCAAATCCTCTGATTAGGATGCAGTTACCAGAGTGACAAAGATATTAATTTCAAGGCTACAAGTGTTTTCTCTCTTTATGCTCCAGAATCAGCTCACTTCCTCTCACCTTTCTAATCAAAGAAATGGAGGGACTGGCAGTATCCCAGCAGTGTTTTCTAAGCCCATACAATCTTCTACTTAACTGTGGGTGGACTTTAGAAAACATAGACTGAAACCTGTTACATTACGGAAGGTGAATCCACAACCCATCTAAGAGCTGTGTTATGGGAAAAAAAAGTCTAGTGATTGAAACAGAATTTTCAGGGTAACTCTCCTTCCTCCCTTTCTTCCTCTCGTTTCCTTCCTCACACATTTTTTTTCTATGTCATTTTTTGGGTTTTTTTAAAAAAAGGTTTTATTTATTTATTTATGATAGAGAGACAGAGAGAGAGAGAGAGGGAATGAGTGGGGGAGCGGCAGAGGACAGAGGGAGATAGAGAATCCCAAAAGGCTTTGTGCTCCACAATAAACCTGACATGGGGCTTGATCTCATGACGATGAGATCATGACCTGAGCCAAAATCAAGAGTCAGATGCTTAACCGGGTAAGCCTCCCAGCCACCCCTCTTTATAATTTCTTAAAGACCACAGAGATAACACATATTCCAAAATAATAATTCTTTTTTTTTAATTTTTAAAATATTTATTTTTGAGAGAGAGAGACAGAACTCAAGTGGTGAGGGGCGGGGTGAAGGTGGTGCAGAGAGAGAGGGAGACACAGAATCTGAAGAAGGCTCCAGGCTATGAGCTGTAGGCAGAGCCCGACGCGGGGCTCAAAGCCACAAACCATGAGATCATGACCTGAACTGAAGTTGGATGCTCAATCGACTGAGCCACCCAAGTGCTCCAGTATTTCTTTATTTGACCACAGGACTCCTCTCATTCTGGAAGCCCTACTTTTACAACATATTTTGGGGAATAGTGGGTATATTTGTATTTTTGTCTTCATTTTTACGGATGAGATGCTTTCTAGCTCTGCATGCTTTACTTGGTAACAATGCAGAGTGACTTTGGAGGGAATTGTACAATAGGATACAAGGTATTTCTTCATGTTTCAGATGTTGTAAGGCATTAAAGATTTGAATTTTTCTAAACGCCCTTTAAGCTGACTTAAAAAGGACATGCCAATCATAGAAAGTTTATAAAATATATGTGATTAGGAAGATACTGAAAATCATTTCAAGAAGAGAGTGCAATTCCAGGATACTGAGTTATCCAGAAATAATCCCCTTAACATGTTGTGTGTTGGTTCCCATATTTGTATGTAATCCGATGTGAGCACGTGAATGTGTCCACAGAGCTTTTTAGCAAACTTAGGGTGATAATATGTATGACACTTTGCATCTTTAAAATTATTGTTTATAAGGGCTATTCCTGCATTTGTATGGTGGAACCAAATTTATTTAACTCTTTCCATGTCACCAAATATGTAGGCTTTCTCTAATCTTTCACTGTTCTAAGTAACACCATGATGATGATCGTATATGGCATATAAATCTTTGTTTTCATTTCTGCTTAATTTTCTCAGGATAAATACCCCAAACTGTAATTGCTATATTAAAAAGTTAAAAAATAATTCTTGTTCCATGCCACTACACTGCTTTAGAGAAAGATAGATGATATTTATTGCATAGGCCTCATTTCATGTTAGCACACGAAGGATGCCCTCATCTATTTTAATATCTGCTTGGCATTCCAGTGTATAAAATGAACTACATTTTTTAAAGTCTATTTATTTATTTTGAGATGTGGGAAAGGGCGGGGGGGGGGGTGTTTAGAGGGAATCCCAAGCATGTTCCACGTTGTCAGTGCAAGAGCCCACTTGGGGCTTGGTCCCACAAACTGTGATGTCATGACCTATGCTGAAATCGAGAGTCTGATGCTTAAGTGACTGAGCCCTACAGGCATCCTCATTACAAATTTTTAAAGCAATTGTCTATTGATGGACATTTGTGCTATTACCAAAGAAAAGAACAGAACAGAAAAGAAAGAAAAGCATACCAATTCACATGCGTACAGAAATGTGTAGGCCATGTTCTTAGAAGCAGAACTGTTGCTTTGAAAGATGAGTGCAGTCAACAACTTTGTTAGTACAGTAAAACCCTGGATTGCGAGTAACTTGTTCTGCGAGGGTTCCGCAAGACGAGCAAACATTTCTAATAGATTTTAACTTGATAAATGAATGATGTCTTGCAGTATTAGTCCAAATGTCACATGATCACAAGAGAGCCAATGGTTCTTCTCTCTCTCTCTCTCTCTCTCTCTCTCTCTCTCTCTCACTGTGGGATTGTGGGTGACTGTCTCCCACACTCAGATGCTCAGTCTAAGGCCACAGTGTTTGGCAGATCAGTGATTTTTCAGAATGCTGGCAGGTGCCCACTGGCACTAGGATATTTTTTGTCACTTCAAAGCACCTATGGACAGTCCTTTGATTTTCCAAACAAGAGCAAGCTGAGGAATGCTTTGTTCATTCTAGGTCACTGGATAGGTTCCTTGTTAAAGTTTTATAAAAAAAACTACAAGATTCCATTGAGCCGATAGATAGCAGTGATTCCATTAGTGATCATGAAAGTCGTCCTCCACAGTAACCCTCCTCTCTCCTGTCTCCCTCATACCAGCCACGAAGGTTTTCCAAGCTAAGTGCAGCTTCATTTGTTTATTTTTCTTTATATTTTGTATTTTCTTTATTATTTTTTAGTATATTACAGTATTGCAAAATTTTTGTATGAATATTTTTGGGTTGTGGAATGAATCATCTCAGTTTCCATTCTTTCTTGTAGGGAAATATGCTTTGATACACTAGTGCTTTGGATTACAAGCGTGTTTCCTGAACAAATGATGCTCACAAACCAAGGTTTTACTGGATTAACAAAATTCCACATGGAGACTATGCTGCTTTGTGTTCAAAACAGTAATAGTATGAAAGGGCTTGTTTTCCCTGTTTATCTTAAGTGCAGCCGTTGGTAAGAACAGAATGCTCTGGCATTTTGTGTTGGTAAATTATTAATAACTGGCCTTCCAGGAAGAAAAAAAACCTTAGGGTTAGCTCTCTCCCTCTTCTCCTCAGTTCACTCGTTTGTTTGTTTGTTCATTCATTCATCTTAAAGTAGGCTCCATTGGGGCTTCAATACAATACTGAGACCAAGAGTCACCAGCACTTCTCAAAGAGCTAGAAAAAACAAGCCTAAAATTTGTATGGAACCACAAAAGACCCCTAAGAGCCAAAGCAATCTGGAAGAAGAAAACCAAAGTTGGAGGTATCAAGGTTCTGGATTTCAAGCCATATTACAAAGCTATAGTCATGAAGACAACATGGTACTGGCACAAAAACAGACATATAGATCAATGCAACAGAATAGAAAACCCAGAAATGGACCTGAAACTATATGGTCAACTCATCTTCAACAAAGCAGGAAAGAATATCCAGTGGAATAAAGACAGACTCTTCAATAAATGGGGCTGGGAAAAGTGGAAAGGCCATATGCAGAAAAATGAAACTGGATCACATTCTAACATCATACACAAAAGTAAACTCAAAATGGATGAAAGACCTCAACGTGGGACTGGAAACCATCAGAATCCTAGAGGAAAACACAGGCATCAACCTCTTTGACCTTGGCTGGAGCAACTTCTTATTAGACACCTTGCAGAAGGCAAGGGAAACAAAAGCAAACATGAACTACTGGTACTTCATCAAGCTTCTGTACAGCAAAGGAAACAATCAACGAAACTAAAAGCCTATGGAGGCTTTTATAGTGTAATACCACGTGTATTTGCGTATCTGATAAAGGGTTAGCATCCAAAACCTATAAAAAACGAATAAAACTCAACACCTAAAAAACAAATAATCCAGTCAAGAAATGGGCAGAAGGCATGAACAGACATTTCTCCAAAGAAGACCTACAGATAGCTTCTGCACAGCAAAGGAAACAACCCAGAAAATTAATAGGCAATCAACGGAATGGTAAAAGATAGTTGCAAATGACATATCAGATAAAGGGTTGATATCCAGAATCTACAAGGAACTCACCAAACTACACGCCCGAAAAACAAACAACCCAGTGAAGAAATGGGCAGAAGATATGAACAGACACTTCTCCAAAGAGGACATCCAGATGGCCAACAGACACATGAAACGATGCTCAGCATCGCTCCTCATCAGGGAAATACAAATCAAAACCACACTGAGATACCACCTCACGCCAGTCAGAGTGGCTAAAATGAGCCAATCAGAGAACTCTAGATGCTGGCGAGGATGTGGAGAAACGGGCACCCTCCTACACTGTTGGTGGGAATGTAAACGGGTACAGCCCCTCTGGAAAACAGTGTGGAGGTTCCTCAGGAAACTAACAATAGAACTCCCCTATGACCCAGCAATAGCACTGCTAGGAATTTACCCAAGGGATACAGAAATGCTGATGCATAGGAGCACATGTACCCCAATGTTCATAGCAGCACTCTCCACAATAGCTAAAACATGGAAAGAGCCTAAGTGTCCATCAACAGATGAATGGATCAAGAAGATGTGGTTTATCTATACCATGGAATACTACATGGCAATGAGAAACAATGAAATCTGGCCATGTGTAGCAACATGGATGGACCTTGAGGGTGTTATGCTGAGCGAAATAAGTCAGGCAGAGAAGGACAAATATCATATGTGTGCACGTATAGGAGGATTAGGAGGAACTTAACGGAGGACCAAGGGGGAGAAGAAGGGCGGAAATGGTGGGGGAAAGGGAGAGAGGCAAACCATGAGAGACTCTTGAATGCTGACAAAAACTGAGGACTGATGGATGTGGGGGGGAGAGGGGATGGGCATGGAGGAGGACACTTGTGGGGATGAGCACTGAGTGTTATGTGGAAACTAATTTGACAATAAACTATTTGTAAAAAAAAAAAAAAAAAAAAGAAGACCTACAGATGACTAACAGGCACATGAAAAGATGTTCAACATCACTCACCATCAGGGAAATACGAATCAAAACCACAATGCAGGGCACCTGGGTGGCTCAGTTGATTAAGCACCAGACTCTTGATTTTGGCTCATGGGATTGAGTCCTGGGCTGGGCTACGTGTGGACAGCTCACAGTCTGCTTGGGAGTCTATCTTTTTTTCTCTCTCTGCCTTTCCCTAGCTCAACTCTCTCTCTCCCCCTCTCTTTGCATTTCCTCAGCTCATACTCCCTCTTTAAACACACACACACACACACACACACAATGAGATACTTGTCACATCTGTCAGAATGGCTAAAATTAACACAGGAAACAAGAAGTTGGGAAGGATGCAGCAAAGGAGGAACCCTTTTACACTGCTGGTGGGAATGTGAATTGGTGGAGCCCCTCTGGGAAACAGTATGGAGGTTCCTCCAAAAGTTAAAAACAGAACTACTCTATGACCCAGCAATTGCACTACTAGGTATTTACCCAAAGGATGCAAAAATACAAGTTCAAATAGGTACATGCACCCCAGTGTTTATAGCAGCATTATCAATAATGGCCAAACTGTGGGGCACCTGAGTGGCTTAGTCGGTTAAGCGTCCGACTTTCGCTTGGGTCATGATCTCGCGGTTCGTGGGTTCAAGCCCCGCGTCGGGCTCTGTGCTGACTGCCAGCTCAGAGCCTGGAGCCTGTTTCAGTCTGTGACTCCCTCTCTCTCTGACCCTCCCCTGCTCACGCTGTCTCTCTCTTTCTCTCTCCTAGAAATAAATATATTAAAAAAAATAAAAATAAAAATAATGGCCAAACTGTGGAGAGAGCCCAAATGTCCATCGACTGATGAATGGATAAATACGATGTCATGTGTGTGTATATAATTATAAATAATATATGTTAATAATAAAATATGAATATAAATAATATATTTATAATATAAATAATATAATAGTTTACATATATTTGAATATTACTCAGCCATCAAGAAGAATGAAATCTTGTCACTCACAATGACGTGAATGGGGCTAGAATGTATTACGCTAAGCAAAAGTAGTCAGAGAAAGACAAATATGATTTCACTCATGTGGAATTTAAGGAACCAAACAGATGAATATAGTCAATGGCAAAAAAAGGGGGAAGCAAACTATAAAAGAGGATTAAATGTAGAGAAAAACCTGAGGGTTGATGGAGGGAGGGGGTGCATATGGGCTACATGGGTGATGGGTACTAGGAAAGTCACTTTGCTGGGATGAGCACTGAGTATTATACGTAAGTGATGAATTGCTAAATTCTACTTCTGAAACCAACATTACACTGTATGTTAACTAACTAGAGTTTAAATAAAAATTTGAAAAAAAAAATTGTCACATGCTCTATCAACTGAACCGGCCAGGTGCCCCTCTCTCTACACTTTAAAGATGCCATTTGCATGTATTCTTGAGAAGGTTGCTGTCACATTTAGCTTTATTTCTCCAGATGTAATGTGTTATTTTTACGCTTAAAATAATTTTTTTTAATGTTTATTTTTGAGAGAGACAGAGCACGAGTAGGGGAGGGGTAGAGAGAGAGACACAGAATTGGAAGCAGGCTCCAGGCTCTAAGCTGTCAGCACAGAGCCGGACGCAGGGCTTGAACCCACAAACCATGAAATCATGACCTGAGCCAAAGTCAGCCACTTAACCAACTGAGCCACCCAGGTGCCCCATTTTCATGCTTTACATTTATTCCTTTTCCAGTGTTCTTTTTTATGTAAAAAACTTTTTTTTATGTAAAAAACTTTTTCAAGTTTCTGACCTATACCATTTTCCTTCTCTTTGAAGAACGTATTTTAACATTTCATGCGAGGCAGATCCACTGCCAACAAATTCCCTCAATTTTTAGTTGTCTGAGAAAGTCTTTCCTTTTTTTTCTCTTTTGAAGATACTTTCATGGCACACAGAATTCTAAATTGGTGTGGTGATTTTATTTTTGTCTTTCCATCTCAACACTTCAAATATTTCACTCCACTCTCTTGCTTGTGTGGCTTCTAAGGATAAGGTGGGTGCAACTGTTATCTTTGTTCCTCTTTAGGTAAGCTTCCCCCCGCCTTCAAGAATTTTCCTTACTTTTTAAAAATTCTGCAGGTTGAATATGATATGTGTAGCTATAGTTTTTCCTTTTGTTTTTGTTTTTTATTTTTGCATTTATCTTGTTCTGTGCTTTCTGAGCTTTGGATCTGTGGCTTGGTATCTGACATTGATTTGGAGGAAATTCTCAATCATTATTGATTCACATATTGCTTTGGGGCCTTTCTGTTTTTTCTTCTCCTTTTGTAATTTTCTCACAGTTGTTGGATATTCTGTTCCATTAATTTTTTTAAATATTTTTATTTATTTCTAGGAGAGAGAGAGACAGCGTGAGCAGGGGAGGGTCAGAGAGAGAGGGAGACACAGACTCTGTAATAGGCTCCAGGCTCTGAGCTGGCAGTCAGCACAGAGCCCAACGCAGGGCTCGAACCCACGAACCACGAGATCATGACCTAAGTGAAAGTCGGACACTTAACCGACTAAGCCACCCAGGCGCCCCTAATTTTTTTAATGTTTATATCTTTTTGAGAGAGAGAGTGAGAGACAGAGTGTGAGCAGGGGAGGGGAAGAGAGAGGGAGACACAGAATCTAAAGCAGGCTTCAGGCTCCAAGCTGTCAACACAGAGCCTGATGTGGGGCTTGAACCCATGAACTGTGAGATTATGACCTGAACTGAAGTTGGACTAACCAAGTGAGCCACTGAGGTGTCCTCCTGTTCCATTTTTTACAGTCTTTATTTCTTTTACTTTGGTTTTTCACTCTTAACGTTTCTATTTTCCCATCTTCCAGCTCAGAGATTCTCTGTTCAGCTGTGTCTAGTCTACTAATGCCTACTACTAGGCATTCTTCATTTCCATTATAGTGATTTTTAATTCCAGCATTTCTTTTTGCTTCTTTCTTAGAATTTCTACCTCACTGCTTATATTACCCATCTGTTCTTGCGTGTTGTCTATTTTTTCCATTAGAGCCTTTAGCGAATTAATCATAGTTATTTTCTGGAGGAGACTAGGAGGGAGAGGAAGAAGGAGAGAAAGAGAGAGAGAGACAGAGAGACAGAGAGAATCTCAAGCAGGGCTCTGATAAGTACGTCTGTAGTTGTATGGTGGTAGGGCATGAGGAAAAGAGAAGCATTCTGTTCTTCAATCAAGTCTCAGTCTTTTAGTGAGCCCGTGCCTCTGACCATGAACTTCACAAGGGTTTCTCAATGTTTTCCCCTCTTATGTGGGAGAGGATGGCTACAGAGGGCTTCCTCCAAGTAGCTTAGGCTCTAAGAAAACCCTAATAGATGAAGCTCTGATAAAATAGTTTTTTCTCAAGTGTAGACCTTGTTAAGAACAGAATGTCCTGGCATATTTCAAAAATGTGCCCCTCCCCTCCCCCATACCACACAAGCATGAGGGAATTTTTCTCCAATATTCACCATGAGACCCTGGTAGGGCTCCCAGTGGTGAAACAGCTGCAGAGTAGAGGCTCCTCTCTGACTAGTCCCTCTGGAGGTTTTATCTCTCCAACTTGTCCTCACTGAGCCTTCGGCAATTTGTCATTTACAGTTTAGGCTTTCTACCTGGTATGGTTCCCACCGAGCTCTGGACTCACGGGTTTCTGCTCCAGCTCAGTGTGATTCTCTGAACCTCTTTCTCTCTGATGTGGGGGGCAGGGGCTTGCTCCACGACCTCACTTCTCTCTCAGATCTAAGAAGAATTGTCCATTTTTCAGTTCGTTCATTTTTTTACTTATTAGGACTCAGTGACAACTTCCAAATGCCTCACCTACCAAACCAGAAGCCTGGGTGCTTTTGAAGACATGCCTTTTACTCATTGGATTTCAGCAACTTGATTTTGATGTGCTTTGGTGTGTTTTTTGTTATGTTTCTTTTTTTTCCTGTTTCAGATTCATTGAGTTTCTTGGATTTATGGCTGTTATGTTTTGTCAAATTTGAAAAAACGTTGGCCGCTTCTTCAAATATTTTTTTTTCTGCTTCCGCCCACTTCCTCTCCTTCTGGGACTGCAATTACACATACGTTTGACTGCTTAATATTGCCACACAGCTTGTGGATGCTCTGTTCATTTTTTTTTTCCAATTTGTTTTCTCTGTTTCACTTTGGATAAATTTTTCTGTCTTTGGATTTATATTCCAAAACTCCAAGTTTGCTGATCTTTCCTTTTGCAGTATCTAATCTGCTCTAAAACCTACTCAGTATGTTTTTCATTTCAGATGTTGTATTTTTCATTGTCTGAAGTTGCATTTAACTCTTTATTTCTTCCACTTCCCTTTTCATTATGTCGTTTTTCTTTAATGACTTGAATAAACAGAACATATTTATAATAGCTATTTTAACAGCCCACTAAGTCAATGATCTCCATAATTTTACCTTTATTGATGATTTTTCTCCTAACGTGGATGGCATTGTTTCTTTATATGCTTTTTAAAATTTATTTTGAGAGGGAGCATGTGTATATGAGAATGGAGGAGAGGCAAAGAGAGAGGGAGAGAGAGAGAATCCCAAATAGATTCCATGCTGTCAGCATAGAGTCCAAGGTGGGGGTCAATCTCATAAACCATGAGATCATAAACCAACCTGAAATCAAGAGTCAGAAGCTTAACCAGCTGAGGCACCCAGGCGCCCCTACATGTATAGTAATTTTTAGTGGTTGTCCAGACACTGTCAGTTTGACACTGTTGAATGCCCAGTTTTGTTGTATTCCTTTAAATAGTGTTCGACATTCTCTAGCAGGTAGTTGAGTGACTGTCACATTAGATCTGACCCCTTTGAAGTATCTTTTAAAAGCTCTTTATAAAAGGGCCTACAGGAGCCCTTATTCCACACTTCTATGACTTACCCTTCTGATGTCTCTGTTGAATGCTCTTCAATTCCACAGTGCCTCTTCGCTCTGGCTGGACATCAGTCAAACCACATCAGTCCTTTGTGAACTCTGGGGATTGTTTATTTTATAGTTTTCCTGTAATCATACTACATTGGAAGTTGTTCTTGTCCCACTGGGTGGCCTGTTTTCCACTTGTATACTCATTATGTTCATGTTCCCTTTAATTCCTTAAACAAACAGAGTATGCTCAGACTGGTAACCAAGCAAAGACTCAAAAGACATCTACGCACACTTCTGCAGCAGTTAATCTTTCATGGACAGAAGCAGAAGCAACTGTGTCTATTTTTCTTGGGGTTGGAGGAAGGTGCAGAAATTCTCTACCATGTTCATGCCCTTGACGTCACATTTCCCAAAGACTGAAGGGACCAAAACCTGTTTGTGATTAACTTCGTCCAAAGTATTTATATCTTAAATATTTAGACTTTATTATTTAAAAATAAGCTGTTTGGGACCATATCTAAATCGCCTGAGAGCCAGCATCAGCTCTCTGGCCCTTGCTCTACATAAAACAGTGAATACATGGTCAAGGGTATTAGTACATGATGACAGGAAACAATGCCACTTTTTAAAGTTATGTAACATCTATTCTGCGCTCTATGCTTTGTGAAGGCAGCTTAGACTTACCCTCTGTGATGTAGCTGTGTCAGTTCCCACCACCCCTTGACACTGAACGAAACAACTATGCTCATTCCCTCTCCGTGCCCCCTATCACGCTGAATAGAAACCCTCACCGGGGATATACTATTACAAAGAAATCTGACCATATCTCCAAATGTTTCCTGGGCTATCCAACCCTTCTTTTCTGCTCTTTTCTGACCCGTGAACTGCTTTGGCTCGAACATAGCAGGATTTTGGAAAGACAATCCACTGCCAGACAGACCCCGGTAGCAATTCTTAAAGCTCTTCTGTCCAATAAAGGGCACAGAGCGGAACTCTGTGAACATACCCAGCCATGATCTCTTTTCTGCTGAAGAGAGAAAAATTGGGGAAATCGTATTTTCTGAGATGAAATAGTGGAAAGGAAATAGATTATACATAATCACTTGAAATGTTGGTATCAGCAGAGTTGGAAAAAAAATCCCCTGACTAAATGCCATGGTGAAAATCCCCTAATTTTGAGGGGATTAAATCAACTGAATAATTTTGGATGGGCATATAATGGAAGTAACCATTCTGACAGTTAAACTTCTCCAGGGAAGCAAACTTAATTTTTAAGTCTCTGGCAATAATTGCAAGTAGACTTTGGTATTTTTTAAGCTACGCAACTGGGACTGTTTCTTAGGATACAATTTACATTTCTATAATCTCTGCAGGCCACGAGTGTTGCATTTTATTCAAATCCAAATTCGTCATTTAACTGTTATTGGCTAGAGACCATTAGATCGTAATCTCCCCATTTACCTTATCAGAAAAGGACCCAGGCATGATTGGATCTGGTTGATATAATAATCCCTATAAAAGATTTTCCTTTTCTATTTTCAACACAGTGGCAAAGCTTTGAGAATAGCATTAATGTGTTTAGCAAAGGAAGAGTGGACTATGGGGTTGGTTTCAAGCTAGGAGAAGCACAAGCCTTTCCCATTTCTTTTGCTTACAACTTTCTGCCTGGTTTGGCATTAATTGGAGAGATATAAAGTTGGCAGAAGATACGGACAGGAAGGAGAAACAAAAGACATCTCACTGAGCACATTACTAAAGCTTGTCCCTTAGCAACTGCTCGCTGGGCTCTCAAACATGCAGAAAAGGCTGTGATGAGGCAGTGGGAGCTCCTCTGGGGCAGAGATTCATGCTTTATTTCACCCCGGGTTTTCAGTGTCCAGCTGGACAGAGCAGGGGCTCGGCACACGTGATGCATGATCAGCGGTGGAACCCTGGGGAGCCCCCCTCTTGGAGAAGAAACGTGCCTCTCCCCCTTTCCTTCCTGAAACGGCGGTCAAGAGAAGCAGAATGGACCCAGATGGGACTCCTTCCTCCCCTTTTCAAAGATAAATCTTCCCAGACTCATCCTTTACCATTTATGGCCAACACATGAAGTCTTAGTGTTTCTACCTGTCGTCCTGTCTCCTTTGTGAATTAGGGTATTTCCAGCAGAGGAAGAGCAAGTGCTAATGGAGGGCATGAGACTGTATGGTATGTTTTTGAAACTGTTCTCTCTTTCTCTTTGTGTTTTCTCTCTCATTTTGGCTGTGGAGACTGAGTGCGGAGATTAGAGTGAATCATATCCCTTTGTTTGTGAAATATTATCATAACTGGTTTGTTTAAGTGTCTCTTGTTTTACTCACACGTCTATCACTTTTTCCCATAGACTGGCTTCTGGCTTATGACACACTACAGCTCCCATTGATAACGGATCAGCCCCGTAACAAAAAGCCACACCAGTTTTCTTTCTAGAAATCGTTTGTATAAAGATATCTGAGGGGACGGCAGCGGCCAACATTCTGGAGACAGCATGAAGAGAAGAGAATCGATCTTCCATAGCTGCTATATTTCCACAGGCATTTGTTGATTTTAGCCAAAAAGCAGAATGAGAAAAATCAGAATTTTTTAGCCATCTCACAGGGCTGGAAACCTGCGTGGCCTCAGTACACCTCCAGTTTTCTTCCTAAACACATCTGCCACATTCTGAAGCTATGCTGACTATAAGCTTTAAAAAGCTAAGTAGGAAATCTCTGAAAAGCAGAATGGACTTTGGGGTAGTCTCACAATGATGAGAAAACAAAGACTAGAGTTTGGGAGTTGTTACCAAGATGGGTGTAGCCAATGACAACATTAGGATGGATGTGGAGGGCTATACCCTAGAGCAGGATGAGGTAGACTGAGGCAAAGAGGTAGACCGAGACTTAACAAAAATTGCAGTTATGCTTTTTCTTAGCGGAGTCTCTGAATAAGTCATCAGTCTCCCCTCTGTGAGCCTCATAAAGGAAAGTGAGGAGCAACTAGAGTGAAAGAGAACATAATGTGAAGCCTCTAAAAGGTTTAAAAATCCACAATGTCCAACGTACAACAAAATAAAACGAAAGTTAACAAGGAGGAAGGAAACCAATAATCAAGAGGTAAAACAGTTAATAAAAGCAGGCTGAGAAATGAACCAGAGATGAAAAGTTTGCAGACGAGGCCTTCAAAATAAATAAGATGAATAGAAAAATAAAATAGAAAAAAGGATCGAACTTCTGAATGGAAAAAGTGAATCATTGCAACAGAGAACTCGTATCTATATTAAAAAAATTAACACTATAATGAGCACTGGGTTTTATACGTAAGTGACAAATCACTAAATTTTACTCCTAAAACAAGAGGTGCCCGGGTGGCTCAGTCAGTTAGTGTTCGGCTTCGGCTCAGATCATGATCTCATGGTTTGTGAGTTCAATCCCCACGTTGGCCTCTGTGCTGACAGTTCAGAGCCTGGAGCCTCCTTCGGATTCTGTGTCTCCCTCTCTCTCTGCCCCTCCCCTGCTCGTGCTCTGTCTCTGTCTCTCTCTCAAAAATTAAAAAAAAAGCACACACTGTATGTTAACTACCTTAGAATTTAAATAAAAGCCTGAAACAATAAATAAATAAAAATAAAATGAGTCAAACTGACATCGCAAAACTGCAAAGTATCACAGAGGCTCTGCTTTGAGCTTAGAAGGAGTGCACTCCTGATAAACCTATACTCCTTCAACTAACAGCTATAAACCTTGAACAAAAATACAAAATGGGGGGGGGTGACAAAAAAACCTACCTGAAGGCTCTGGAGATCAAAAAACACAGGTGAATTATGGAAGGGAGTTGAAATTTAGAGAAGTGATTGGCACCGAGTGAATTTCCTGTTTTTGTTACTTTACCGTGAAGGGACCCACAGATGTGGTGACAGTAATGCCAGGTCATTACAGTTTCAGTAGGAAAATCCACCAGCTGATTGTCCATCGGAAGCAGAGAAAGAAGCCCAGGACAAGCATAGCTGTTCAGGAGAGAGCCAGAGAGAATGGCATCTAATTCTGTGTGTTAACCTAGCCCAAGTCCATGACTGGTTAATGCCTCATGCACGCTAAGGAGGGCTAGGAGGAGCCATGGCTAAAACTTAGAGAACTAGATGCAGAACAGGCCTAAAGGTGTGCAGCTTAATTATTAATTAGTATGACCATTTATGTTTCAACTCTTGAGGGCAGAATGGGCTCAGAATCACGCTTTCAGGATTATCACAGGATCTGATCTTTACCAGGAGTCCAGTGGGACTGTTTTATGGCTTTAGCTGCCACTACGTGTGGAGAGAGGGCTCAGGAATACAGTTTTAGTCATCACTTCATCCATCATTTCTCAACCCCCTCCTGTGTTTCACCACCATCTGGCTCTCTGTACTCATGAATAAGCTGATCTCTTACCTCAGCGGTACATAAATGTGCAGCAGAGACCTGGCCTGGGCTCCTCGAAAAAAATATTTGCGTTTCAGTTCCCAGACTGTGGGAGGGAGCTATCCCACCAAGTCCTGGGACACGCGTCAGGCTCTGGGTCCTGCCAGATCTCTGGTAGTAAGCACAGTGTCCGAACCAGGTAGGTGCTTGCTTTAACAAACGCTTGCTGAGTTGAACTGAAATGTATCTGTGACTTTTGGAGAAAAATTCAGCGACTGCAGCCCGATCCTCCAAGGACATTTTTTCCTGCTACCTGTCACCTGTAATGGGTAAAGCCTCTAATTTCTGTCTAGGAGTCCCTCAGGCTTAAGTATGTAGATGGACGGTGGCCATGTGGCAACGGGGACCTTCACATACTTCACACATATAATGTAGGAACACCAATTGTTTTTGATCCTTGTGCAGAATCCTGCTAGATTCAGCACTGCCTGTGTCCCTGGGCCTGGGCCACATCCGTTTTCCAACAAATGGACACCAAGATATACTGATCAAGAAGTTCTGCCTCCTGGGAAGATGTTCCTGCCTTTCCATCTTTCAAGGCACCTTGAGTGGGACCATTATACTGCAGCTGATCTTTCTAGTATTGGCAGCTACCAGCATTTCACACAAAACCATCTGTCATTAGGCCTGAATTTAAAATTCTCCCCCTCCGGTAGCTGGTCATGGGGAACTTTCAATGAGGCCTGATGGATGTGGTGGGCCCTGGTCTCATACACATCACTTCTAGCCCATAATGGGATGCTTCTTAGTCTGCTTGTCATCACAGGTAGGGAGGGAAGATAGTATTCCTGCTGCGGGTGGTCTGGATCATATGGTCGCTTAATGTCCCATGTCCAAAATTAACCAGAGCCCAGAGCAGTGCCTACAAAGAGAAGAGTCACAAAAAAAAGCCCAAGGCTTTTTGCTCTAAAACTTTACAGGCCTCACTGCCAACTTTATATAATATCCCAAGTTGTTACAGATACCAAAAGCTCTTGGAATCTGCTGGGTCATGAGCACTGGTGTCTAGACCCACTGCAGCGTCCATTCTTTCCATAGGAACTACTCAAACCTTGCAACTTTTTAAAAATCACATGGTCGGGGAGCCTGGGGTGGCTCGGTAGGTTGAGTGTTCAGCAGCGGCTCAGGTCATGATCTCATAGTTTGTGAGTTCAATACTGCTTCAGATCTTTTGTCCCCCACCTCCTGCACCTGCCTCTTTTGTGTGTGTGCTCTCTTTCTCAAAAATAAAGAAAACACGGGGCACCTGGGTGGTTCAGTCAGTTAAGTGCCCAGCTTCAACTTGGGTCATGATCTCATGGTTTGTGGGTTCAAGCCCTGCGTCGGGCTCTGTACTGACAGCTCAGAGCCTGGAGCCTGCTTCAGATTCTGTGTCTCTCTCCCTCTCTGCCCCTCCCCTGCTCACCTCTGTCAGTCTCTCTCTCAAAAATAAATACATTAAAAAATTTTAAAAAACAATAAGAAAATTAAAAACAAATAAAAATCAGATGGCAAATGAAGGCTAGATTATTCACTAAGCAGAGTAAGTATGTGCTCAGGGGAGAAAGAGAGACAGACAAGGAGAGGGATACAGATTGATACACCTCTAATGAACTTATTTTGATTTTTGAAATATGAAAATCTAGAAACTTTTAATTTTAGCAAATGAATTCTGTCTTTCATAAAGTGGAATTTAATTTCGGATTACTTGGTAAGGAAGCAAAGTATTTTCATTATATAGATCATCTAAAGGTCTTAATCAGGTTATTTCTAAATGAGCAACATTGCCACCCGAGTGAGAAATATTCTGCTTGCAGAATCCAAATAAGCCCACCACGCATGTTGTCCCCTCCTGAATGGAAGAGGACCTCAGGCTCATCAACCTGTGTGGTAGGCACCTGACCACGAACCAGATCCCTATGTATTTCACTGGGGTGGAAACTCCCTATATTTTCATGGATCTAGCTCTTTCCCATTGACACAAATATCTTTTCCATTTTTCAGGCTGCAAGCAGTCTCGTTAAGGGTTCAAAACTCGTCGTGATTTACTCCAAGGTGCAGAGCAAGTATTTTCTGTGCATAAGATCACGTGAGGAAAAGTTTAGGAGGCACTCGGATAAGTAACGTATGATAACAGTGATGTGTGGTGAAAAGAGTTCTTAACATTACCCTAGGGGCTATATTGAATTTTGCTATAGCATGCAGAAAAGTATGCTATACTTTGTTCACTGGGAAAAGTAATGATCAGAGCGAGACTCAAGTATGACATGGATGTTGAAAACATCACACGGGAAATTTAAAATAGTTGTGATTAACAAGATTAAATGCAATAATGGAAAAGGTAGACACTATACAAGTTCAGATAGGTTATATTAACAGAGAAATGTAAACTATAAGAAAGAATAAATGGAAATGTAGGAAATAAAAAACAAAGTAAAGAGATAAAGAAGGCCTCCAATAGGCTTATCAGTACATATAACACAGAGGATGGAGGAAAAGAGCTATCAGTGAACTTGAAGAAGAGTCAGTAGAATTTATGCAAATTGAAAGCAAAAAGAAAAGATATTAGAAAAAAAGAGAATTAGAAAAGACATCAAAGAGCTAAGGAACATTATCAAATGGCCTCACGTGCAAAATTAGAATCACTAAGAACATAGAGAATGGATTGAAATAATTACTTGAAGAAACAATGGCTGAAAGATTTCAGAAATTAATGACAGACGTCAAACCCAGATACAAGAAGTTCAGAGAACACCAAGAAGGATTAAAACAAAAACAACCCAAAAAACCTTGATAAGCGTATCATAGTCAAACTGCCGAGAACCAAAGACAAAGAGAAAATCTTGAAGGAAGTCAGAAAAAAAAAAGACACATTATTAATAAGAGAACAAGTATAAAAATTAGAGCCAATGTCTTTTTAAAAAAATCTTTATTTATTTTTGAGAGAGAGACAGAGTGAGAGCAGGTGAGGGGCAGAGAGAGAGGCAAACACAGAATCTAAAGCAGACTCCAGGCTCTGAGCTCTGTCAATACAGAGCCCGACACAGGGTTCAAACTCATGGACTGCAAGATCATGACCTGAGAAGAAGTTGGACGCCTAACCGAATGAGCCAGGGGGCCCTAGAGTCAATGTCTTATGAGTAGCCAGCCAAGCAAGAATACAATGAAGATAGATCTGAAATGGGCTGAAAGAAAAACACTGCCAACCCAGAATGCTATATGAAGTGGAAATATCCTTTTACACAGAGGAGAAATAAAGATTCTCTCAGACAAAACAAAAACTGGAGAAATGAGGGAATTCACTGCCTTTTACAAAAAAATGTTCAATCAAGTTCTTCAGGCAAAATAAAGATGGCATAGGTCAGAAATTTACTTCTATGCAAAACAAGAGAAGAGGTTGGAAAACAATGAAGAGAAAAGGAAATATTTTACCTTTCTTATTTTTAACTCTTCTACAAGACAACTGACAATTCAGAGCAAAATAGGAACAATGTATTACGTATTTATATCTTATCTAGAAGTAAAAAATAACAGCAGTAGCACAAATGATGAATGGGAGGCATTGCTGATATGTTATAAGGTCCTTAAACTACACATAAATTAGTATAACATTATTTGAGAATAGATTCAGATTACTTTAAAAATGTACATTGTAGAGGTGCCTGGGTGGCTCTGTTGGTTAAGCATCTGACTCTTGATTTTGGCTCAGGTCATGATCTCACGGTTTGTGAGTTCAAGCCTTTTGTCAGGGTCAGCACTGACAGAGCAGAGTGTGCTTGGGATTCTCTCCTTCTCTCTCTCTTGCTCCTCTTCTACTCATGAACATGCTCTTTCTCTCTCTCTCAAAGATAAACAAACATGAAAAAATTATATATCATAGGACACCTGGGTGGCTCAGTCTGTTAAAGGTCAGACTTTGGCTCAGGTCATGATCTCATGGCTGGTGGGTTCAAGCCCCGTGTCAGGCTCTGTACTGACAGCTCAGAGCTTGCTTTGGATTCTGTGTCTCTGTCTCTTTCAGCCCCTCTCCAACTCATGCTCTGTCTCTCTCTCTTTCAAAAATAAATAAACATTAAAAATTTTTTAATAATGTATACTGTAAACCCAAGGAAAACCACTAAAATGCTACATAAATAAGTTAATAGAGCAGATAAAACGGGATAATAAAAAATGCACAAATACAGAGAAGGCAGAAAAAGAGGAAAAAAGAAACAAAGAACAAATTATTTTAATCCAACAACATCAGTGATCACAATAAATGTGAGTCATCTAAAAACATTAGTTGAAGGTCAGAGAATGTCAGCTGTGGGGGTGGATAGAAAAGCATACCCAAACATATGCCCTCAACAAGAAACCCACTTTAAATATAAGGACATAAGTAAGTTAAAAATAGAAAATGGAGAAAGACATATGATATATATTACACCACAAAAAAAACTGGATTAGTGATTTCAATTTCAGATGAAGTAGACTTTGGAACAAGGAATGTAATCAGAGATAAAGAAGAGCTTTACATAATGATAAAGGGGTCAATTCTTCAAGATGACACAACAAACCTAAATGTGTATGTACTTAACCTCTGAGTTTTTCAAAAACAAATAAGGCAGAAAGTAATAGACCCAGGGGTGCCTGGGTGGCTCAGTCAGTTAAGCGTCCGACTTCGGCTCAGGTCATGATCTCACAGTTCGTGGGTTCGAGCCCCGCATTGGGCTCTGTGCTGACAGCTAGCTCAGAGCCTGGAGCTTGCTTCAGATTCTGTGTCTCCCTCTCTCTCTGACCCTCCCCTGCTCACGCTGTCTCTCTCTCTCAGAAATAAACGTTAAAAAGAAAAAAGAAAGTAATAGATCTGAAGGAAGAAATATGCAAATCCACAACTATAGTTGGAGACTTCAACACTCCTGTCTTGGTGACTGAAAGAATAAGTAGGCAGAACTCAGTAAAAATATGTGATGTGAATAACACTATCAACCAACTTGATTTATTTGACATCTATAGAACATTCCATCCAATAATGTCAAAATGCACATTCTTCTCAAATGCAGTAGACTATTCTCCAAGATAGCCAATCTTGGAGATTGGCCACAAATTTTGTGGCCTGTCAAAGTTTTAAATACTTATAAAAGAATAGAAATCATCCAAAGTATCTTTGTGGCTGATGCCAGAATTCAGCTAGAAAATAATAACAGGGGCGCCTGGGTGGCTTAGTCAGTTAAGCGTCCGACTTTAGCTCAGGTCATGATCTTGTGGTTTGGGTGTTTGAGCTCCACGTTGGGCTCTGTGATGACAGCTCAGAGCCTGGAGCCTGTTTCAGATTCTGTGTCTCCCTCTCTGCCCTTCCCCTGCTTATGCTCTGTCTCTCAACAATCAATAAAATGTTAAAATTTAAACAGAATTTAATTCCATTAAAATAAAATTTTAATGGAAAAGCCCCATATGTATGAAAAAGTAAACAATATACTTCTGAGTAATCCAGAGGTCAAAAAGGAAAAATTTTGGGGAAAATGTGAAAAATTTAAATTGAATGAAAATCAAAACAAAATGTGTCAGATTTGTGAGATGCAGTTAATGCAGTGCTTATAGAGAAATGTGTAGTATTATATGCTTATGTATTTTAAAAGATCGTCTACAAGGATTAGCTTAAGATTTTATTTTAAGGAGCAAGAGAAAGATAAATAAATTAAATCTGAACTGGTAGAGAAAAGAAAAATACTAGTAAAGATTAATGTAGAAATCAATGAGATTGAAAACAGAAAAATAATAGAAAAACTATATTAATCTAAAAGCTGAGTTTTTATAAAGATCTATAATGTTGATAAGCTTTCATCTGAATATCAAGAAGAAAAGAGAGAAGACACAAATTACCAATATTAGAAATAGAAGATGGATATCACTACAGACCCTACAGATATTAAACAGCTGCCAATGAATTCTTATGAATAACATATGGCCATCAATTTGACAGTTTGGAGGAAATGGACAACTTCTCTAAAGAAAGAAATGATCAAAGTTGACCCAAAGACAATTCAAAAACATAGGGAAACTAAATGTGTCATTAAATTGTTTGCCACAAATGAAACTCACGTGGCTTTATGCTTGAGTCTAACAACATAAAAAAAAATCCAACACAATATATAGTGATAAATTTGGACTGAGTCCCAGGAATGTAAATGTGGTTGAACATTAAAAAATCAGACAATATTAATAAGGGAAAAATAAAAACATTTTCCTCTTGTCAAAATTCAACACTCAATCGTGATAACAAGTCCCAGCTATCTAAGAACCTTCTCAATCTCATGGGTGACGTACACCAAAAACTTAAAAGACTTGTGATAGGGATTAAGGAGGGCACTTGTGATGAGCACTGGGTGTCGTATGTGATGAATCACTGAATTCTACCCCTGAAACCAACACTACATTATATGTTAACTAACTAGAATTTACATAAAAACTTGAAACAAACAAAAATACTACATGAAATAAAAAGACCTATTTGTGAATGGAAAAAAGTGAAGACTTGCTTTCCAACTGATGGTTACCAGAGGGGAGGTGGGGGGGCAATGGGGGAGATAGGTGATGGGGATTAAGGAGTACACTTGTTGTGATAAGCACCGGGTGATGTGTGGAAGTGCTGATCACTATACTGTACACTGGAAACTACTGTAGCACTGTATGTTAACTAACTAACTGGAATTACAAAAAAAAAAAAACCACTTGCTTTCCTTCTAAGATAGGGAGCACAGCAGTGTTTTTTGTATTCATTACTTCTATTTAATATTATCCTGGGGGTCACTGCTAGTGCAACAAGAAAAACAATTGCATAGATATAAAAAGGAAAGAAGTAAAATCATTTTTCTCAGATTGTATGATCACATGGGAAGAAAATCCAAAGGGATCCCCCAAAATGTACCAGAATTAAGAAATGAGTTTATCAAGTTCACAGGAAGCAAAATTAAAAAAAAAAATACAAGCTGTATTTTTAGGTATTAGCTGTGAACAATTAGAAGGTGCAGTATAAAAAATACCATTTAACATAGCATTAAAAACTAAAACCCTATGAGACAAATGTAATAAAAAACAAGTGTAAGACTTGTGCACTAAAAATGACAAAATGTTGTTGAGAGAAATTAAAGAATTAAACAAGTGGAAATTCACTATTGTTAAGGTGTGCATTCTTTCCAAATTGATCTATAGGTTAAATGCAGTCTTAATCAAAATCCCATAGGCTTTTTTTTTTCCTTTGTAGCAGTTGAGAAGTTAATTCTAACATTTAGAAAATAATACAAAGGATCTAGAGAATCCTAATCAATCTTGAAAAATGATAATGAAATTTATTTTCATGAGTTACTATATAGTTACAGTTATTAAGTACTGTGGGTTTGGTGTAAGGATATGGGATCATGTAAAGAGTCCAAAATAGAATCTCATAATCAAATGACATTGAAAAAGTTGCCAAGATTATTCAATGGGAGAAAAGATACTCTTTTCAATGATAATGCTGGCAAACTGGTTATCTATTTAGAAAAAAAAAATGGACCTTGGTCTTTACCTTACATCATTTATCAAAATTACTTTACTGGGGCGCCTGGGTGGCTCAGTCAGTTGAGCGTCTGACTTCGGCTCAGGTTCGTGGGTTCGAGCCCCACGTCGGGCTCTGTGCTGACAGACAGCTCGGAGCCTGGAGCCTGCTTCAGATTCTGTATTTCTCTCTCTCTCTCTCTGACCCTCCCCTGCTCATGCTGTCTCTCTCTCTCTTAGAAATAAATAAAACATTAAAAAAATTTAAAAAAAAACAAAAAACCCCCCACAAAATTACTGTTTTTTAAAATATTTTAAAATTTATTTTTGAGAGACAGAGTGCGAGTGGGGATGGGGAGAGAGAGAGAGCAAGAGTGAGAGCAAGAGAGGGAGAGAGAGAGAGAGGGAAACAGAATCTGAAGCAGGGTCCAGGGTCTCAGCTGTCAGCACAGAGCCTGAAGCGAAGCTTGAACTAATGAACTGTGAGATCATCACCTGCATTGAAGTTGGACACCTATCGGACTGAGCCATCTAGGAGACCCATACATTACTTTGAAATGAATTATAGTTTTAGCTTTTATGTTTAAGACCAAATACAGGAAAAATGTATGTGAATTTGAAGAAGGCAAAGATTTCTTAGGACACGGAAAGTGTGAACCACAACAGAAAAGAATTGCTAAGAGTAGAGTAGACTTTTTCGGAATTAAACACTCTGCTTTTAGAAGGCAAGCCACTGACAAGGAGAAAATATATGCAGTAAATATAACTGATAGTGGAGTTGTTTCCAGAAAATATAAAGAACTGCTATAAATCCACATTAAGAAGACAATCAGCATGATAAAAAACAAACAAACAAGCAAGTAAAATATGTGAAAAGACAATTCTCTAGATAAATGAATGGCCAAGAAGCATAAGAGAAATTGCTCAATAGCATTAGTCATCTTGGAAATGCAAATTAAAACCATTACACACCTAGAAGAGCTAAAATTAGAAAGACTGACAATACCAAGCGTTGGTGACCATGTGAATCAGTACGAGCCTTCACAGAGGGATGGTGGGAAGGTAATGGGCCACAACTACTTGGAAAACAGTTTGGCAATTTCTCAGAAGTTAAATATTTTCCATACACCTCATTAGTTCCCAGGCATTTCCATAAGAAAAATCAAAATCGAAGACAGACATAAATGTTCACAGTGGCTTCACTTGTAATAGACCCCAAACTGGAAATAATCCAAGGACCCATCAACTGATAAACAGGTAAAGATTTTGTGGTATAAGCCTACAATGGCATATTCCTCTGCTCGAAGAAGGAACAAACTTTGCATACAAATGCGTCTTAAAAATATACTGGACAAAAGAATACATACTGTGTACTTCCCATCGATAAAAGATTTTAGGATAGGCAGAACCAGTGAACAAAGACAGGAAATAAATCTGTGATTGCCTGGGACCACGCCTGGAAGAGGCCAAGTGCAAAGGAGCACATGGGATCTCTCAGTAGGCGAAAATGTTCTGTGTCTTAACTGTAATGGCGGTGACGTGACTCCATGTATACGTGTGTCAAAACTTACTGAAATGTATGAATAAAAACGGGTATGCTTTATTGTATGTAAATTGAATCTCAACATATTTAGGTAAAAATAAAACTAAATTCTGGGTTTGAGTGTTTGTCTTATTTATTTTTTAAAGTGTATTTATTTTGAGAGAGAGAAGGACAGAGAGAGTGGCAGAGGGACAGAGAGAGAGACAGAGAGAATCCCCAGCAGGCTCTGCATGGCCAACGCAGAGCCCAGTGCGGGGCTCAAACTCACGAACGGTGAGATCATGACCTGAGCTAAGATCAAGTTGGATACTTAACTGACTGAGCCACCCAGGCACCCTGTTTGTTTGTTTGTTTGTTTTAACTATTAAGTTTGCAGACAGACAGCTGGGTCTTGTGCATCTGGGTGATGCATGCCAATGGTTCAAAATATGCCAAGGTGCGAGTGGTATCCAGCTGCCGGACTAGAGCCCTGGGACTGCTTTCCTTCAAACACTGTGACATCCCAGCTCCAGGTCCACTCTTGTGACTGTCTCTGTTACAGCGCCCTACCCCAGGTGTTAGGAGAGGGTGATGAGGTCGTAGCTAATCGGCAAGTCCCAAGAAGAGCTGTTGTACTCCCAGAGCCCGGCACAGTGCCTCTTGGATGCGCGAGTAAGACACGGGTAGAAGAAGCCTATTTCCAGGGGAAATCTTAGATATCTAGAACAGTACAAATGCAAAGCTTGAGAGAGGTGGGGGTGGGGAAGGAGCAAAGCAGTGGCTTCAAAGACAGCCATCAGGCCGGGAAGTGCCTCAGTACTGGCTCTGAGAGCAAGCTGGGGCTGGGGAGCGCACAGCCTAAGCATTTGCAAATCTTGGCAGTGTCTTTTCTCACTGACTTCACTGGGCCAGGTAAACAGAGCCACCCGCACTGTAGCAGATTCCCCCGTGAGGGAGATTCAATGTCCTGTGCACCTGCAACCCTCAAATAAGATGCATCTCCAGTCAGGGCCAGCCTGCGAAGTGCAACTCCCATTTCTCAGGAGTCCCTGGTGGGGCACCTGGCCTCTCCTGGGCTGCTCACAGGCGGGCCTCTTTTCTCTGCACCCACGTGCCTCTTGCTTCCCGCCACAGAAGTGTATGCACGTCCCGAATCAATTAATCAGCACGGGCTTCTTCCCAATGACAGCCAACAAAGACGTTCTAAACATGGCTTGACTTAGCGCACAGAGCTCTTGCTACATCCATGCTCCCCCTTGGCTCATGTGTGACCCATCTGTTGATGAGAAATTAATGACACACAGTGTGTCACATATGCTCGTACGTTTGTTGTAGGATTCAAGCTAGAAGTCATGCTTTCAGGAAAGCTTCAGAGAAGCGTGTGGAACAGGTTCTGTGGGCTCTCATCCACTAAACAAGATGGGCCTTGGCTCCCTGGAAAACATCTGATCGGAAATAGCACAATGTCCTGCTAAGTAAACCAACATGATAAAGGAAACCCATTAGCACAGTGAAGCCACAGATATTAGAGAGGAGTGATGGCTTTATGTGAGGGTATAAGATTACCAATGATGCTCTGAGGAGGGCAGGACAGGGGATATTGTGCTTTGCCCCATAGGCCTGGGATGCTGGCAATTAACAGGTGCCTAGTTACCTTGGGGAGTGACAAACCCAAAATTCAACATGCATTTAAAAAGATTTTTTAAGGTCTTTTCATTTTTTCAGAGATAGAGACAGAGCATGAAGGAGGAAGGGGCAGAGAGAGCGGGAGACACAGAATCTGAAGCAGGCTCCAGGTTCTGAGCTGTCAGCATAGAGCTTGATGCAGGGCTCAAACCCACGCACTGTGAGATCATGACCTGAGCCGAAGTCAGACGCTTAACCGACTGAGCCACCCAGGCGCCCCATGAAACTAGGTTTCTATTCTTGTTGCTCCCCGCAAGAGACCAAATGACCTTAGATAAGTCACTTATGTTCTCTGAACCTCACAAGTGGTTAGACCACGCTTGGTATTTCCCTAGTTCCTTCTGAATCTTTCCATGTCGTTTCCAGAATATTCCTTTAGCTTGTCTTCTAGTAACAGCCATTTACTTGGCCTCCCAGTGGAAGGCAGTGCTGCTGCTCCCACCTGGCATGTGATCAACTTCCCTGGCACAAGAAGATCTAACAACTGTAAATATTTAGGCACCCAACATGAAAGCACCCAAATATATAAAACAATTAACAACAAACATAAAGGAATTCACTGGTAATAATACAATAAGAGTAGGGCATGTTAACACTCAGATCAATGGACAGATCACCTAAACCAAAAATAATCAATGACCAACTTTACTGAACAAATGAATCAAAAATCATATACAGAAACCAATTCCTGACTCCTTCCTGCACATTGGTTCTGCCTGTGGGCTGCTATTGCTTCCAACCAAACAGGAGTGTGTAAAATCTCATTTAAATTATGCTTAGTTCCTCGGTCCTTATTCAGGACCTTCTATGTATCAGGCATCGAAGGAGATGCCTGCACTGGTCAAAGACATAGGAAAAGATGCCTGCCCATAAGAAACTCTATGTCCTTTTCTTTGTCGGTGACTCCACACCAACAGTTAGTCCATCAGTCAGGGTCCAATCAGGAGACAGAAACTATACAATTATTTAAATAAGGGAAGCCTACCTTAAAGAATTATTAAGTAAAGACAAACCATTAACTATAAAAGAGAACTTTACAGGGTACCCTAGGGCTGAGGGAGAGTACCCACGTTAGCCTGACCCAGGGTTGCATCCGCTGCGCCAACAAGCTGGGTGATGGGCCTCCTGGTGCTAAGGCCTCGGCGATGAGACCCTGAGACCCTGCCTTACGTATTTTGAATCGCTGGCAGCTAACGCTCTAGGCACAAAGCAGGCGGGTAATTAGTCTGTTACCAGAACTAGATGTTTCACTTATTTATTGAGAATTTCATCTGTTTTAAATTTTTTCTTTTTTTTTTTTTTAATGTTTATTTATTTTTGAGAGAGAGAGAGAGCAAGTGGGACGGGGGGAGAGACAGAATCCCAAGCAGGCTCCACACTGTCAGCACAGAGCCTGACGCAGGGCTTGAACCTATGAACTGGGCGATCATGACCTGAGCCGAAACCAAGAGTCAGACGCTTAACTGAGCCACCCAGGCTCCCCAGGGTCTCATTAACTGAAGAACTGAAGCTGCAGGTCTTGCTGTATCTGACCCATGAAGGGGTCAGCTCCTCTCTGATGTTTCCCCTCCTTTCTTCCTACCCCCAGAAAGCTGCTGGAGGTGTCACTGGGGAGAGCCTCTGCCCCCTGGCCAGCCTCTTCCTTGGGACCTGGAGTAATGCTTTTATTGTAGATCCTGATACTCAAGCAAAACAGGGGTTCCAGTAGGACCTCACTTGCTGACCTATTACAAAGTGGGTGAATAATGTATAAATGTATGAATGAATAAGCAAACACAGATGCCCAGCTAAGGTCTTGCACTGCATCCTATTTGAGTGTGATAATCACGAGGCTATCCACGTCAATTGTTCCTTAAATATATGTCTTTAAAACACAGACAAAAATCTTTGTCCATTCCTTTCTCTTATTACTCTCTCCCGTCCTTTTTAAAAAAAAAATTATTTATTTTGAGAGAGTGGGAGAGAAACAGAGCACAAACAGGGGAGGGGCAGGGAAGGAGACACAGAATTCCAAGCAGGCTCTGTGCCATCAATCTCAGAGCCCAATGGGAGGCTCGAACTCATGAACTGTGAGATCATGACCTGAGTTGAGATCAAGAGTTGGATGCTTAACCGACTGAGCAATCCAGTCATACCCCTCCCCCTTTTTAATGAAGAAATCAATGAAGAAATATGAGTATATATGCAAAACAACTGTGACATCTTCATTTACTTATTGGATTTTTGCAGCAGAAGCTTAGCAGGGTTCTGTCTGGGCTTCGTGGATACCACTCTTGGAGATCTGAAATCTCGCTCTGTGTGAAGGGTAAGTTCCTGGGCATCTGCTGCCTCCACCCTGCTCATCCGGGCACTGCTGCTGATTCAGGTAGGGAGAAACCGGGGAGCAAGCTGTGGCTGGAGCAGGCAAAAAATGTGGACACACTGATTGGTCTAGGAGAGAAACCTCTTGCCATCTGGCTCTCCTCCCCCATAACGGCGGAGAAGTAGAAAGAGGCGAGCAAGTTTAATTAGTCACAAACATATCCTGGGACATTTCAGAGACTCCTGCAGGGAACTGAAGCATTGCATGCTCTTTAAAGTTAAACGTCACTAATGCAATTAGAATTTGGGTGTATTTTTGCCCTGCCTAGGACACATTTTGTGGATGAAGTTCAACCAGTGAGCACTTACATAGATTTCGGCATGGTACTGGTTAATTGTCTGAGGCAGAAACAACTTGGTATTGCAGAATCCATTTGCTCTGCTTTGGATACACACAAGGGTGGGTTAAATGCTGCAGGGTGAAACTAACATATGGAAGAAGTCTTTCATTCATTCTATTCCCCTGCCTGAAGCAAATCCTGTGGGTTTCATATTATGTGAATCAGACCTACTTGCAGATAAGGGAACACATTTAGAAAAGGAGGCACAAAGGTGACCCTGAAGTGGCTTGGTCATCTGTACCACACGAAGGTAACTTGATCAGTCAGTATCTCATCCACTTTTTCTCAGTTTCCTGCTTGGCGGTGCAACACTGTTGACACTTACTCTGGAAAGAGGGGGCACTGTTTTCAACTGTTCTTTTCCTTCCACAAATTCAGCAAATGGTCAAAAGACAGAGTCCCGTCAGGCCACCAGAGGTACAATCCTCCTTGGCTTCCTAGGGTAGCGGAGGGAGAGGTTGAAGTTCAAGTTCTCAGAAGTGTAGAGGAAGGTGAGGGTGAGGTCCGTTTCCGCCCTGCAGGGAACTGGTCTCACTGCTCTGTTGTGGAAGGTGGGTAACCAATGAGCTTTTGAAACTGACTCAGCAATGTGTCTGTCCCCTCTGTTTTCAGAGAAGTGGGTGTTTTGTTTATTTAGAATGGAGGGTAAGAGTGTCAAGCTGGTCTCCTGTCTTGAGAATCAGTCACCGATTTTAAAGACTTCTCTTACTCAGTGCCTACTTGAGAATTGAAAGCTATAAATGATGCCTTTGATATTTTTGTCTTCTAACATGCTTACCACTGAAAAAAATCTGTTAAGAAGAGCTATAAGGGACAGAGAGAAAACTGTGATTGCATTTAATGGCACCTGACTAGAGAACTCCAAGTGCCCAAATCTTGTCCTGTCAATCACTCCTCAACTTTTGACATTTCCAAGGGAGCTGCATACAGAAAAACCGATGGCAAATGGGAAAGAGTGAGACTTTATTATTACCCTTCAGAGCTTGATAAGCTGGGTTAGAGCACATGGCTCACTCTTAAGGCTTAAGAGCGACCCTCTCACCTCCTCCCCTATACACCTCTGCTTTATCTCGAATTTTTCAGTATCACTAGCTCCTGCCGACTATATGGCATGTCACTAAAACAAGGGCATCTTACTAAGGTAGAGAAAGATGGCTTGGCCCTGAGTGATCCCTGCTTCCACTGATAATTCCAACTCATGGACTGAAAGCAGGAGTGCAAGATTACCACGAGAGGAATTACTGTGCGACGATTACCACGCACAGACATGGTCTCTTCACAGTACTTCGTCCGCTGGTAAACACGGCCAACAGTATTTATTTTTTTAACTTTTAGAAAAAACTTGATTTCAGTACAGTTGACACACAATTTTATATTAGTTCCGGGTGTACAACGCAGTGATTCTGCTTTATACATTACATTACGCTCACCACAAGTGCAGCCACCATCTGTCACCACACAATGCCTTCACAATACTACTGCCTGTGTTCCCTATGCTGTGCCTCTTATTACCGTGACTTATTCATTCCATAATGAGAAGCCTGTATCTCCCTCTCCTCTTCACTCATTTTGCCCATCCCGCCCCCCAACCCTCCCCTCTGGCAACAATTAGTTTGTTCTCTGTATTTATAGATTGGAGTCTGTTTTTTTAATTTTTTTGTTTGTTTGTTTCTGGATTCCACATATGAGTGGAGTCATCTGGCATTTGTCTTTCTCAGTCTGACATATTTACTTAGGATGATACCCTCTAGGTCCATCTATGCCATCACAAATGGCACAATTTCATCCTTTCTAATGCTGGGCAATATTCCATTGTTCTACACCTTCTATGCCCATTCATCTATCGATGGACATTTGGGTTGCTTCTCTATCATGGCTGTTGTAAATAATCCTGCAGTAAGCATAGGGGTGCATAGATGTTTTTGAATTAGTGTTTTTGTTTTCTTTGGATAACTATCCAGCAGTGGGAGTATCGAATAATACAGTATTTTTATTTTTAATTTTTTGAGGAACCTCCATACTGTTTTCCACAGTGGATATATCAATTTACATTCCCACCAACAGTGCACAAGCGTTCCTTTTTCTCCAAATCCTCATCAACGCTTGTTAACTTCTTGTCTCTTCTTATTTTAGCCATTCTGACAGGTGTAAGGTGATTATTTCATGGTCGTTTTGATTTGCATTTCCCTGATGATAAGTGATGTTGAACATCTTTTCATGTGTCAGTTGGCCATCTGGATGTCTTCTTTGGGAAAATATCTATTTCAGGTCTCCCGCTCATTTTTTAACCAGACTGTGTTTTTGGTATTTAGTTATATAAGCTCTTTATATATTTTGGATATTAACCCATTGTCAGATATATCATTTGCAACTATCTTCTCCCATTTAGTAATTGTCTTTTTGTTTTCTTGATGGTTTCCATAACCATACAAAAGCTTTTTATTTTGATGTGTGTCGATAGTTTATTTTTGCCTTTGTTTTCCTTGCTTGAGGAGACGTATCTAGAAGAATACTACTATGGCTGATGTAAGAGAAATCATTGCCTGTATTCTCTTCCAGGACTTTTGTGGTTTCAGGTCTCATATTTAGGTCTTAATCCATTTTGGTTTGTGTCTGGTGTAAGAACGTTTCATTCTTTTGCAGGGAGGTGTCCAGTTTTCCCAACACCATTGGTTGAAGAGACTGTTTTTCCCACTGTACATTCTTGCCTCCCTTGACATAGACTAACTGACCATATAAGCATGGATTTATTTCCGGGATCTATTCTGTTCCATTGATCTATGTGTCTACGTTTGTGGCCGTACCATACTCTTTTGACTACTACAGCTTTGTAGTCTATCTTCAAATCTCAAATGGTGATACCTCCAGTTATGTTTTTCTTTTCTCAAGATTGCTTTGGCTATTCTGGGTCTTCTGCGGTTGTATATAAATTTTAGAATTATTTTTTTCTAGTTCTGTAAAATATGCTCTTGGTATTTTGATAGGGATTACATCAAATCTATAGATTGCTTTGGGCCGTGGTATGGACGTTTTAACAATATGAATCCTTCCAATCCACAAACATGGAATATCTTTCCATTTTGTCTTCTCCAATTCTGTCATCCATGTTTTATAGTTTTCAGAGTGGAGTTCTATTACTTCCTTGGTTAAATTTAGTTCTAGGTATCTCATTATTTTTCATACAATTATAAATGGAATTGTTTTCTTAATTTCTCTTCCTGCTACTTTGTTATCAGTGTATAGAAACACTACCAATGTCTGGCTATTAATTTTATATTCCACAACTTTACTGCATTTGTTTATTACTTCTAGGAGTTTTTTGGTGGAGTATTTAGAGTTTTCTATGTATAGTATAATGACAACCAATATCTTATAATTGATCAAATGAAATGGCAAATCATTCTCCCTTAAGAGACACTGGATAGCTAGAGAGAGAGAGAGAGAGAGAGAGAGAGAATCAGAAATTAGGTAGAGAGATAGAAATCATTTTCCCTATAAAATATTCACCCCTCTGAACAATAAATGTTTTATTTAAAACATTGTACAGGAAAGCTTATGAAATAAAGGACAGGATTCTTTAGTAAAATGCAGACTAGATATTTAGTCTTAGAAAGCTGATGAAATAGGGAGAAATTATCTCACCAGAGGAGAATTGCTCACTTCTCAAAAAGTAGGATTCCACGGAAAGAATATTAGACCTTTTGAGGCCCCACCTTTCCAAGGAGACACTTTTGTAACTGGATGCCCCAGCACAGACTACACAGCCAAATACAGGAATTAACCGATATACAGAAAACCTAACCTAACCGAAAAAGTACTACTATTGACAAATAAATTTAGTAAAAGTGCAGGATACAAACTCAATATGAAGAAATCGATTCCATTTCTACATACTAATAGTGAAGCAGCAGAAAGAGAAATTAAGAAAACAATTATTTACAATGGCACCCAAAATAATAAGATACCCAGGAATATACCTAACCAAGAGGTGAAAGGCCTGTACTGTGAAAACTACAACACATTTAGGAAAGAACTAAAGATAACATAGAGACATGGAAAGACATTCCACGCTCACAGATTAGAAGAACAAATATTGTTAAAATGCATACAGTACCCAAAGCAATCTATACACTTAAGGAAGTCCCTATTAAAATACCAACAGCATTTTTCACAGAGCTAGAACAATCTTAAAATTTGTATGGAACCACAAAATACCCCAAAAGCCAAAGCAATATTGAAAAAGAAAAGCAAAGCTGGAGGCATCATAATTTCAGACTTCAAGTTATATTACAAAGCTATAGTAATTAAAATGCTATAAAGAGACACATAAATCAATGCAAGAGAATAGAAAAACCAGAAATAAACCCATAATTATATGGGTCAATCTTCAACAGAGCAGGAAAGAATATTCCATGGGGGGAAAAATCATCTCTTCAACAAGAGTATGGTATAGGGAAAACTGGACAGCAACATGAAAAAGAATGAAACTGGACCACTTTCTTACACCATACACTACAATAAACTCAAAATGGACTAAAGAGCTAAATACGAGACCTGAAAACATAAAAATCCTACAAGAGAGCACAGGCAGTAAGGTCTCTGACATCAGGCATAGCAACATTTTTCTGGATATGTCTCCCGAGGCAAATGAAGAAAAGTAAAAATAACCATTGGAACTACATTAAAATAAACTTCTGCAAATGAAGGAAACAACCAATAAAACTAAAAGGCAACTTAAAGAATGGGAGAATATATTTGCAAATATCTTGCAGATATGACACATCCGATAAAGAGTTAGTATCCAAAATATATACAGAATACAGCTCAACACACCTCCCCCCCAACATATAATCCAATAAAAAATGGACAGAAAACATGAATAGACATTTCTCCAAAGAAGACATCCAGGTGGCCAACACACACATGAAAAGATGCTCAACATTACTCATTATCAGGGAAATGCAAGTCAAAACTATGTAGAGATATCATCTCATACCTCTCAGAATGGCTAAAGTCAAAAACATAAGAAATATCAAGTATCGGCAAGGATGTGGAGAAAACAGGAGCCCTCTTGCACTGGAGGGTTGCTGGGAATGGAAACTGGTGCAGCCAGTCTGGAGAACAGTATGGAGCTTCCTCAAAAAGTTAAAAATAGAACTACCCTATAATCCAGTAATTGTACAACTAAGTAAATACTAGGTATTTACCCCCAAAATACAAAATCACTAATTCAAAGGGACACATGCCCTCCTATGTTTATTATTGCAGCATTATTTACAATAGCCAAACTATGGAACAGCCCAGGGGTCCATCAAAAGAAAAATGGATAAAGGTGTAGTACATGTACACACACACACACACACACACACACTATTCAGCCATGAAAAGAGTGAAATCTTGCCATTTGCCATGACATGGATGAAGCCAGAAAGTATGATGCAATCAGAGAAAGATAAATACCATATGATTTCTTGCATAAGTGGAATTTAAGTAACAAATGAGGAAAGGAAAATAAAAAGACAGAGATAAACCAAGAAACAGACTCTTAACATGCTGATGGTACCCAGAGGGGAAGGGGTAAGGGAAGGGGGAAATAGGTGATGGGGATTAAGGAGTGCACTTGTGATGAGCATTGAGTGATGTATGGAAGTGTTGAATAACTGTATTGTATACTTTAAACTAATATAGCACTGTTTGGTAACTATACTAGAATTAAAAAAATAAAGACAGACATATACAATTGTGTAGAATGCAGAAGTAAGGCAGAAATAGGGCTAAAGTAGAATGACATTTATTAGCATTTAAGAATACTTAAGCTTTGGGGGGACCTGGGTGGCTCAGTTAGTCAAGCGTCCAACTTTGGCTCAGGTTCATGGGTTTTGAGCCCTGCGTCCAGCTCTGTACTGACAGCCAGCTCAGAGCCTGGAGCCTGTTTCGGATTCTGTGTCTCCCTCTCTCTCTGACCCTCCCCTGCTCATGCTGTCTCTCTCTCACAGAAATAAATAAAATGTAAAAATAATTTTAAAAAAGGATACTTAAACTTTTTAATAGAAATACTATTGAGGTGCCTCGGTAGCTCAGCTGGTTAAGTGTCCAACTTTGGCTCAGGTCATGATCTCATGGTTCATGAGTTAAAGCCCTGCATCAGGCTCTCTGCTGTCAGCACACAGCCTGCTTATGATTCTCTCTCTCTCTCTCTCTCTCTCTCTGCTGTCAGCACACAGCCTGCTCTCTCTCTCTCTCTCTCTCTCTCTCTCTCACTCTCACTCTCTCTCCCCCTCCCCAGCTTGTGCTCTCTCTCAAAAATAAACATTAAAAAAATTTAAAAAATAAAAACTCTATTGAGGATTTTAATTTTTTTTTAAAAAAAGGAATGAATTAAAATGTCTTTGAGATTATCTGGATTGTAAATTTAACTGAAAGTGTAACCTAAAGAAAAGGATCCAAAAATGTAAATACTTTTTTTTTTTACAGTTTATTATCAAGTTGGTTTACATGTAACACCCAGTGCTCATCCCAACAGAAAAGTGTAAATGCTTTTAAAGGAATGCCATGAACCCCAGGAAAATGAACCCGTAAAACCAGAGATGGGGGCATGGGTTCCTGGAAGCCAGCAGAGGACCACAGCACTATAAAATCAGTCTACGTGAGCAGATTCTCACGGAGTGCCTGAAGGGATGACCCTGCAGATGGTGGCTACACTGTACTGGTCCATCAGCTCAGGGCACCTATCAACACATCTAAGCCTGCCCAGCAGAACGTAGTAAGGTCACTGACCCAAACAAACAAGGGAGGTTAAGAGCATCCCTAGTGAATGTTCCCAAAGTTCTCTGAGCCTGCTGAGTGAGACGTGCCTGTGCTGGGTAATCTGCAAGTCCAGAATGTTGATGCATCCAAACTTGTTTTTCATTAACACTCTCATCACTTGAGAGCACACCAAGTACACAACACACTATGCAGTAAGAAACACCAGAACTCTGACAGTGAGAGGCCTTTTTGGCCATGAGGCAGACAAGCTGGACGTTATAAATCATCACTCTGGAAGAAAATCAGCCCTCACCCTGGACTCTACATCTGAAAACACAGTTGGCTGCAAAGGGAGATTTTTAATTAAAATGTTACTGAACAGGGGCACCTGGGTGGCTCAATCGGTTAAGCATCCAACTTCGGCTCAGGTCATGATCTCATTGTGGGTTCGAGCACTGTGTCGGGCTCTGTGCTCACAGCTCAGAGCCTGGAGCCTGCTTCAGATTCTGTGTCTCCCTCTCTCTCTGTCTCTCCCCAACTCGCAATCTCTCGCTCTCTCAAAAATAAACAAACATTAAAAAAATTTTTTTAAATGTTATTGAACAGCTTTCTGCCTGGTTCTCTGCACCTTGCTTGCGTCCTGCCTTCTCTAGGTGAACAATTTTCGGATTTTTTGCCCAGCCTGTGTATTTGTGATGAGGTAGAACAATGTGTGGTATGGAAGCAGAGATCTCTTTCTAAAACTTTGTCATGAATCGCCCCACATCAGTGAGGAAAGCCTCTTTGTAGTCAGTGCGTGTACGTGGGTGTCGTTAATCAAGACACTGTTCAACAGAAAACTGAAATCTGGGTGATGAGCTCACAAAATCTATACATACTTTACATACATCTCTATGGAAGATGGTTGCTAATGTCTTCCCAGAGCACCTCAGTTGACCCTGCTACATAAATCATCTCTGAATTTGGTAGGAACGTAATTGTTTTCCAGTCTTCAGGGCGTCAGCACCAAAAGCACATCTGGGTCACCTTCACGACTCCCATAAACCTCACAGCAGTGGGAGACCCTGCTCTAACGCTCTGGATGGGAGAAAGCTGGGTCTTTAGCAGTTTAGCGGGCTGTCACTCTGCCCAGGGACATCTCCCGCTCGAAGAGGGAAGGCTCAGTGACTTTCAGGAGATCCTCCCAAGAACAGATGTGGCCGTTTCCTGGCGGGATGATTAACGTATTGCTAAATCAGTTTGAAAAGTACTCTTGTAAATCTGAGAGTTAGGATGGTGTTGTTTTAAATTTATTTTGCCATGTTTATTTATTTTTGAGAGAGAGAGAGAGAGACAGAGTGTGAGCAGAAGAGGAGCAGGGAGAAGGAGACACAGAATGTGAAGCAGGCTCCAGGCTCTGAGCTGTCAGCACAGAGCCCAATGCGGGGCTTGAGCCCGCTAACCAAGAGATCATAACCCAAGATGAAGTCTGATGCTTACCTGACTGAGCCACCCAGGTGCCCAGTTCTTGTTTGTTTTAAAGAATTCAGATGGGGGCGCCTGGGTGGCTCAGTCAGTTGAGCATCTGACTTCAGCTCAGGTCATGATCTCACGGTCCGTGGGTTCGAGCCCTGCATCGGGCTCTGTGTGACAGCTCAGAGCCTGGAGCCTGCTTCAGATTCTCTGTCTCCCTCTCTCTCTGCCTGCTCCCCCACCCACTCACTCTCTGTCTCTGTCTCTCAAAATAAAATAAAGACACAAAAAACTTTTTTTTCAAAAATAAAGAATTCAGATGGTACTGTGAAGATAAGAGAGGCATGGGTAAAGAAACTATGCGCTCTGTTAGCTCCCTCAGCCACTATTTCTGAAGGACCCTGATGGTCCCAGGATCACTCACATCAGCGTGGAACAGGGTGAGAGGCTGGACCTGTAAAGTAGAGCACGTGGCCTGGGACGGAGGAGTCACCGCTTTCTCCGATTGCTTGGAAAATTCCTGCGTTCTGCTGCCAGAGCACAGCCCCACTTCTGCAGCATTCAAGGTGACAGAGATACAGCAGCCTGGTTCTGGGGACAGCCTGGATGCAGGCTGGGAAGTGGACCTGGAGGAAGAATGTGAAATGGGGACTAGAGCCGAGCAGGAAAGGAAACCTGGCAGCTTCGGAAGCAGGCAGCAGGGGAAGGAAGACCTGGAGGCACCATGCAGCTCGGCGCCCCAGGATGAATCCACGTTTATCACAGATGAAAAAAACCTTGTTATTGGCTTTTCTTCAAACAGTTCAGGTGGGATGGATTGTGTGCTTCAAAACTCAGTTCCAGAAATAAATCCCACTGGTAAATGTACTATTATGAATGGCTTTCTTTCCCCTTCTGTCCTTTACCTACATTCCTCGGAAGAAAAAAATAATTTAAAAATCCCAAGTCATTTAGGAAATGAGATTCTCAGGTTCTCATTAAAAGATGCTAAAAATGACTGAACTCTGGTTTTTTATGAAGGGAACTTGATTATACATTCATTATTTTTCCTGCCAGTTTCACTAATCCTGAGGCATCTTCTTTACAGGTTTTTAGACGGATCTGCTTCAACCGTCCAGTCTTTGCAGGCTGTTTCTTTGAAATAAAAGCTTTCCATTTCAAATAAACAAAGCAGGCTGTGAAAAGTGCCATCGCTTGGATTTTAAATCGTAGGCCTTCAATCAGCGAGAACAACCTTACACCTCAGAGAAAAGCAAAGGACTATTAAAAGCTTCAAAAGTACGTTTGGCGGCGGGGAGGCAGGGAGGGAGCAGTGACAAAATCCTTGAAATTCTCTAAAATTATAAATGCCATTAAGCTTTACTATAAAATCTTTCAAAATTAATGTGTTCCTAATTTTAGCATTAAATGAGGCTGGTGTATTGAGAACTATTTGCATAATGATGACAAAAATCAAAGTTTCAGGGAAGCAAAATGGAGTCATCTGAAACTTACATTCTAATTCCTGAGCAGCTTCTGACTAATGAGCCTGAACAAGTCGGAATTGTCCTGGCCCTCTTCCTCAGCAGCGAAAGAGGAATTAGGGGACAACTTTGCGGGAAGTTGACAATATACATCCAAAGGCCTGTCACACTTTTCCCCCAAGGAGCCGCACTTGTGTGTGTGGTGGTGGGGGGGGGAGGATGAATCTACCTTCCCAGCAGCCTTGAGGGTTTAGCCTGAAGTTGTAGACTGCCAGCACAAAGATATTTAAAGCTTCTCATTTTCTCCTTAACATGTATATGTATTTTCAACCATATGACACAAAACACTCATGTCTCTTTATTTTTTTAATTAAAAAAAATTTTTTTTAATGTTCATTGCTTAGAAACAGAGCATGAGTGGGGGAGGGTCAGAGAAAGAGAGAGAGAGAGAGAGAGAGAGAGAGAGAGAGAGAGAGAGAGAGAGAGAGAATCTGAAGCAATCTCCGGGTTCTGAGCTGTCAGTCCAGAGCCCGACGCGGGGCTCAAACCCACAAACCATGAGATCATGACCTGAGCCGAGGTTGGACGCTTAACTGATTGAGCCACCCAGGTGCCCCCGTTCATGTCTCTTTAAAAATAAATGCTGTCAGGGCATCTGGGTGGCTTAGTCGGTTAAGCATCCAACTTTGGCTCAGGTCATGATCTCGCGGTTCGTGGGTTTGAGCCCCACGTTGGGCTCTGTGCTGACAGCTCAGAGCTTGGAGCCTGTTTCGGATTCTGTGTCTCCCTCTCTCTCTGACCCTCCCCTGCTCATGTGGTCTCTTTTTCAGAAATAAATAAAACATTAAAAAAAATTAAAAATAAATGCTGTCAGGGTGCCTGGGTGGCTCACTCAGTTGAGTGTCTGACTTTGGCTCAGGTCATGATTTCACAATTCTTGAGTTCAAGCCCCCGCATGGGGCTTGCTGCTGTCAGCATAGAGCCTGCTTCAGATCCTCTGTCTCTCTCTCTCTCTATGCCCCTACCCTGCTTGCGTCCTTTCTCTCAAAAATAAATAAATCTTTAAAAACATGCCCTAAATAGCTGGCTGATTAAAATCAGGTTACTCCAATATTAGTCAGCCTCGAGGCTAAGCTGATGTATTAAAAAGATCCCACAGTGGCTCAAACAAGATGTTTGATTTCTCATGTGATGGTCTAGAGATGGCAGCCTGTCAGGTGCATATCAGCAGCGCGAACGACCGGACAGTGAAGGACCCGGCTTCCTTCCATCTCGTTGCTCCCTACCCCAATGGCATTATCCTTGTCTGCTCAGTCAAAGCTGACTCAGCTCAAAATCTAAGGTTGAGTCCTAGAAAGGGCAAAGAAAACTGGAGATGAATGTCATTTCTACTCACATTTCGTTGGTAGCTGCAGAAGACAAAAATGTAATTTGCAATTGGCGGCCACGTGGCTGGTGAAAGTCACAGCGATGCTATGAAACCATACACAGCTCCGTGTTATAGGTTTATGTAGCCCACGCCAATTGCTATAGTCCTCTAGGGATGGCCCAGGGAAGCATGGCAGAAGGTACAAGTCTGCACACTTTTCCTGTAAAGAGCCACGTAGGAAACGTTTTAGGCTGTCTGGGTCAGGTACTCTCTTTCATGACTGCTCATCTCTGCTGCTATGGGGCAAGAGCAGTCAGAGACAACACGACCCCATTAGACAAAAGAGCATCTTGTTTTAGTCATCCATTACACTAGAACAAAGGCCTATACAGTTAGAAATTTATTTTTAAATTAAATTAAAAAAATTTTAATGTTTATTTGGGGGGGGAGGGGCAGAGAGAGAGAGGGAGACAGAATCTGAAACAGGCTCCAGGCTCCAAACCATCAGCACAAGCCTGGGGCGGGGCTCAAACTCACAAACATGATATCATGACCTGAGCTGAAGTTGGAGGTTTAACTGACTGAACGGCCCAGGCGCCTCTACAGTTAGAAGTTTAAATCAACACACATTTATTATCTCACAATTACTGTGGGTCAGGAGTCTGAGTCCTTCACGTAGAATCTCACAAGACTGCAACCATGGTCAGTTGGGACTGTGTTCTCATCCATAGGCTTGGCCAGGGAAGAGTTCTCTTCCTAATGCTTTCAGGTTGTCTGTAGATTTATTTCCTTGCAGCTTCAGGGCTGAAGGCTTTGGGCCTCAGCTGCTGGGTGGCTTCTGGTTAGCTCCTAGAGGTCATCCACAGTTCCCTGCCATGTGGCTCTGTCCATAGCCCCTCTCGCCACATGGCAGCTTGCTTCTTGAAAGCCAAGAAGGGAGAAAATCTCTAGAGTGAGTTTGGTAGCATGACAGAACTTTACATAACGTAACCATCTTAGGAGTGACATACCATTTCCTTTGCCATATTTGAGTGGTCAGAAGCACGTACCAAGTGGTGCTCACGCCCGAGGACAGAGGATTATAGTAAATGTGAATACCAAAAGGCAGGGACCCCCAAGAGCCCGTGTACTAGAGCTTTGTTCCAATAAAACTTGATAAAAACAAGTGGTGGACTGAACATAGTTTGCTGACCCCTGAAATAATGAAAGGTGTAGAAGACATTCTTTAAGGTAAGAGAGAGAAAACTGTAGAATACGGTTAGAGCAAAAGATTGGCCAGAGCCAGAAGGGTTATGTGGAAAGAGAGTCCCAGAAAGAAAAAAAAAAAAAAATTCAGATTCTGGTCCCATCGCATATTATACTGACTACCTTATCTTGTTAATAAAAAATTAAAAGCAGGGGGTGCCTGGGTGGCTCTGTCAGTTAAGTGTCCAATTCTTGATTTAGGCTCAGGTCATGATCTCACAGTTTGTGGGATCAAGCCCCATGTCGGGTTCTATGCTGACAGTGGAGAGCTTGCTTGGGATTCTCTCTCTTCCTCTCTCTTTCTCTCCATTGCTCCCTCTCATGCTTTCTCTCTTTAATAAATAAACTTAAAAAAATTAGAAGACAGATTAGCATTCTGTTTGAATCCAGTGATCACTGGATACAGTTGTTACTGTAGCTCCAAGTACATTTATTTATTTAAAAATTTTTTAATGTTTACTTTTGAGAGAGAGAGAGAGAGCACATGAGCACGTGCATGAGCAGGGGAAGGGCAAAGAGAGAGGGAGACAGAATCCCAAGCAGGCTCTGTGTCATTACCACAGAGCCTGACATGAGGCTCGAACCCACAAATTGTGAGATCATGAGCCGAACTGAAAGCAAGAGCTGGATGTTGAACCAACTGAGCCACCCAGGTGCCCCAAGAACTCTAAATAAGTTTAAAGGGAAGGGTCTTCACAGCAAGATTTCTGTAGTTTTGACTTTAATTCCAGCCCACCTGGAACAATTTCAATAGAAACCCTGGTCATTGTCTTTGTGATTATGAAAACGACAGCTAACATTTACGATGTGATTATTGCAAATCAGGAATTATGCTGTTTAGCTTGAATTCTCTCATTTAATCTACTTAACATTCCCATGATATTTACATTATTACTATTCCCATTATGAAGACGAAGAGATGCAGCAAGAGTAAATTTAGCACCATAAAAAGTAGTGGGACGAGGGTATGACTCTTAGTCAGCCCTCAGGGTTCAGGCACTTACAGTTTTATCTGAACTCTAATGGAACGCCTTTGAAAGGTTCTAAGCAGAGAGACGGTGTCATTAATGTGATTGATGTTTGTGAAATATCAGCTCTGGGTGAAGAGTGGACTGGGGGGTGGGGGGTAGACGGATGCAAGGTAGTCCAGGACAAAGATGGGGGTAGTCTGGGAAAGGCCATATCCTGGAGACATATTTGCAAGACATTTTGATCACAGAAGTGAGAGCACCACCTCTCTAACCTGCCTACCTCTAACTGTAACACATTCTACTCTCTCCTTGTTCACAACCCTCTGGCCACACTAAGCTTCTTTGCTTCCTGGAATGTGCTAGGCCTTTTTCAATCTCTGGGACGCTGCCTGGGCCACTCTGTGTCTAGAATGCCTTCCACTCTTTTCTTCTGTCAGCTTCCTCTGTTTGTCTATTGGTTTGTCCTACCTTGCCCCACAGGACTCCTTTAAATCTTGCTTCCTCAGAGAATCTTCCCCTGATGCCCCAATCCAAGTAGGGTCCTATCTTTGATTTTCTTTTAAGAGAAGCCAATTCTTTTTCAGCCCACACTTCTTCACAATGTATTATATCTCCTTCCTTTTAAAGACTGGCTATTCCACTTTAAGAAACCAGTAAGCAAATTTGTTTTGCTCATCACCGTTAATATGGTGCCATCATGCAAATTTTCTAGAATCACAGGCACTCGGTGAACACTGTTGAGGAAACCAATGTCTGACTTGAGCGCCCTGACACTTCCTTACTGTGCCAGTGACTTTACACTCACTGATTTTACAAGAGCTTCCTTCTTCAAGCCTTCTAGTCATCAAGTGTGACAGAGCCAAGTAATGAGTGACTTTCCAGTGTCCAACCCTCTCTCAACCCACACTCTTCCCAAACCTGGCCCCAGTTGAAGAAGAATGTGGAGAAGGAACTGTGCAGGAGGGGAAAAGGGTCATGAGCTTCTTGAGGCAGGTGAACTCTCATTTCTGTGTGGGACCTTCGGGGATGAATTTATCAGTATGCAAGAATGGCTTTAAAATGAAAAGAAGCAAATAAAAACATACGCAAAAAGGTGTGTGTGTGTGTGTGTGTGTGTGTGTGTGAAGTTCAAAGATAAGATATATGAAAAGATATAGACCAAATGTTTCTGAGTAGTTAGGTGGGCACTTCTGGGAAGTGGGGAGTGAGAAGGCAAAACAGGAACTTTTCTTTTCTGATGGGCAATTACTATTTTTATAATAAAATACCACTAAATATAACTGGAAAATATATTGATATACTTTTTACATTATCCCACCCCTATACTAATATAATGACAGATGTAGTGTAGGGGTTATTGATATAAAGATATGCACCAACGAGTTCTTTTTTATGTAAATGAGTTTTTTATGGTAAAAAACAAACAAACTGGAAATAGTCTAAATGTCCAACAGATTGGATAACAGGGTGGGCTATTTAATATACATTAAAATTATGTTTTCGATAACAAGGACAGGAAAAATGCCCATGTAGAATGTTACACAAGCAAAGCAAAGTACGAAACTGTATTTATGGCATTATTCCAAAGTAGTAGGAAAGGAAGAAAAAAAGAGAAAAAAGAATGAGAAAGATATATGGGTAGGAAAAAACTCCATTTCAATAAAACCTACCAAAATGTCATTTTAACAGCCATTCCGGACGATATGATTCTATAATTTTATGTTACTTCTTTATTATTTTTGGTTTTTCCTAATTCAGAATAATCACAAATTATGACTGGAGAACTGCAGATATTATTTGCAGTAGGTGTAAAAATAGTACATTGGTTCATTTCTAGCAAGTAATTCTATCTGTATTTAATACTCATGCCAGGCACTCACACGAGAATGCTAAGAGAAGACATTTCAGTTCCCATTGTCCTTCTACCCATCTTATTTCTGTGAAAAAGTAGTATGTATTTAATCCTGTTTGGGAATGATATTTTCTTTGACCTGTGTATCCTAACAATGGTGGTGACTTAAGGAATGAAAGGATCTGCAATTAAATACATTTTAGGAAGGGGCGCCTGGGTGGCTCAGTAGGTTATGCGTCCAACTCGGCTCAGGTCACGATCTCACAGTTGGCAGGTTTGAGCCCCATGTCAGGCTCTGTGCTGACAGCTCAGAGCCAGGAACATGCTTCGGGTTCTGTGTCTCCCTCTCTCTCTGCCCCTCCCCAGCTCATGCTCTGTCTCTCAAAAATGAATAAATGTTAAAAAAAAATGCATTTCAGGAAGAATTATATTCTCAGTTGGAATTACGCCTTCTACTTGTCCTTTCTTCAATGCCTTTGGTCAGACTTTCTTGCACTAGCGTCATGGAGAGAACACTACCGTCCACATTTTTGTAGAGGTAGAGATATACTCTTAGAGAGTATAAAAGCAGGTCTTTTATGAGCTACTAATCGAGAATTTCATTTTGGAATGTCACATTTAATTTAGATACCTACGCTGAGAGTTAAATTGGCCATTAAACCAATGAAAACTTCTACCTAGCCATATGGTCACTGTCAGGAAGGCCTAACAGATTTAACTTGAGATGATGTATGTTTTGTTGTATATAAGAAGTCGGAAAGAATATTTACCAAAATGTTTAAGCAGTCAGGTAGTTCCCTCTGGAAGTGGCAGAACAGAGCATAGAAAAATAAGGAGGCTCCCATAAGCTAGATATGGAAATAAATGCCACTATATTATAAACATGTCTTCCAGATATCTTATCAATGGAACAAAGTTAAAAAACTTTTCAAATTAATCAACCATGGACAGCAACTATAAATTACTTCCTGACATAATCCAAACTCCCAATTCTTCTAAGCAACAACACATAGCACACACATAAATAAGGGCATAAATTCCATATACTGAACATTTATTTGGGAGACCTTTAACACTTGTGTTATGCAGACACCTCACATAAGGAATGTGATTTAATGCTAATGGCTCTTTTTAGCCACAGGACATTTCTGAAATCAAATTCCTTCATATATGAAGAAAGTCAGGCTTAGGGGTGCCTGAGTGGCGCAGTCAGTTGGGTGTCTGGCTTTGACTTCGGCTCAGCTCATGATCTCATAGTTCGTGAGTTTGAGCCCCACATCAGACTCCACGGTGAAAGCATGGAGCCTGCTAGGGATTCTCTTTCTCTCTCTCTCTCTCTCCCCCCCAACACTTATGTTCTTTCAAAATAAATAAATAAACTTATAAAAATAATTATATAGAAAGTCATGCTTGACTCAACTTAGACACAGACCTCTCTCATTTTCTCCTCTCCTCTTCTCCCTCTGTCTCTTGGGAAATAATACAGAACAGGTATTTCATTCATAGAAACTTCAACTGATAGTACTGCTTTTACAGGCAACCATACTCACATATATATATGGTCAAAGCATAAAATACTGTGGACTTCACCTAATTCTAAGACACAGACATTTTGTTGACTAAAACTGAGTAACCTATTTACAGAAAGAAAATGCAAAAGGTATCTGTTTCAAAATTTTAAGGAAACCCATTTAACACTCATTACAATTGTTTTTACTTATGATCTGAATCTGTCTTCCACACTATGAAGGGAATTATTATTAATCTGCAGTACAAAGAAGAGCACACAAAAACCTAGATTATTAAATCATTACACTAAGAGAAAAAATTAAACTGCACAGAGAAGCTCACACTGGAATTAACTGATGTACCACTACCAGCTCTACTTTAAATTTTTCTCCTATGTTACTTCCCAAGCAAAACATACTCATTATATTCAAGGAAAAAAGTATCTGATTGCATTTGGCTCCTTTCTTGCTTTGGCTAATGTAGATAGGGGAGTTCTGTATTCCAAGATACACATTATACTTTGTACCCATGGCGTATCTGTGAACCCTCCTTGTTACATAAAGGTGTCATCAAAAATGTAAAATATAAACAGGTCAGGCAATAAAGCAAAAACAAGACAATAAAAACAGTATAGTATTTACTGCTGTTTCTTTTATTTTTTTTCGTAAAAATTTTTAAATGCTTTCATTTATTTTTGAGAAAGCGAGCGAGCAAGACAGAGCATGAAGAGGGGAGGGGCAAGGAGAGAGGGAGACACAGAATCCGAAGCAGGCTCAAGGCTCCGAACTGTCACCACAGAGCTCGAACTCGCAAACCACGAGATCATGACCTAAGATGAAGTCGAAGTCGGATGCTTAACCCACTGAGCCACGCGGGTGCCCCCACTGCTATTTCCTTTAAAGAGAGAGTACTGTTAACAACTGTTTGCCGTTGGCTCAAAAACCGAGTGGGATGTGTATTAGAAGCTCTCAAAACAGTGATCTCCCTGGGCAGTTATTTCTCTAAGAAGTGATAAGCTGTGTAATTTACAAGAAGAAAGCTACTGAATCCTTCTGAAAACACAACCTGGCAGTCCATCTTCAGTGCGGAATGATGAAGTGGCAGGAGTGTGGTGGGGAAGCCGTTCTTCGAGGACGTCATGTCAGGGAATCCAGCTGTGCTTGTATGGTCTCCAGCTATTCATAAAGACAAAACAAGAGAACAAGTTGCTGATAGGAGAGAAATGCTGTGAAGGTTTGTTCAGAAACTTGCAAACAGAAGGGAAAGAATGGCAGTGGCAACCATGCATATTAAATGCATTCACACAGCAAGAGATGAAGCGCGCAAAAGGGTCTTCTTCTTATGTGAAGATATTATGATTCATGCCTGCAGTCTAAGTTTTCAGATTTGTAAAGGAGGATTTTTTTTTTAAATATTTTTTATTTATTTCTAGGAGAGAGAGGGAGACAGCGTGAGCAGGGGAGGGTCAGAGAGAGAGGGAGTCACAGACTGAAACAGGCTCCAGGCTCTGAGCTGGCAGTCAGCACAGAGCCCGACACGGGGCCCGAACCCACGAACCGCGAGATCATGACCCAAGCGACAGTCGGACGCCCAACCGACTAAGCCACCCAGGCGCCCCTGTAAAGGAGGATTTCTGAATACGGTTTGGGAGAGCCTGGGTGGCTCAGTCAGTTAAGTATCTGACTTGGCTCAGGTTATGGTCTCAGTTCATGAGTTTGAGCCCCATGTCAGGATCTGTGCTAAGAGCTTGGAGCCTGGAGCCTGCTTGGGTTTCTGTCTCCCTCACTCTCTGCCCCTCCCCCACTTGTGCATGTTTGCTCTTTCTCTCAAAAATAAACAGACATTAAAAAAAAAAAAAAAAGCCCAGGGTGCCTGCGTGGCTCAGTCTGTTGAGCACCCAACTTTGGCTCAGGTCATGATCTCACAGCTCCTCAATCTGAATCCCATGTAGGGCTCTGTGCTGATGGCTCAGAGCCTGGAGCCTGCTTCGGATTCTTTGTCTCCAGCTCTTTCTTTGCCCCTCCCCCACTCATTCCTATCTTTCTCAAAAATAAAAAAGTAAAACTTAAAAAAAAACGGTATTTAAATACAGTTATAAATACACTCGGCTGTTTTAAGCTGTCACTACACAAGATTTTTAAAGGCAGGGGAGAAGGTGGCAGGGGGGTGCATCTCCCTGGATTACAACGTCAGTATTTGGAAAGAAACATAACATACACTCAAAGATAAATCTTTACAGGCCTGGCACCTCCCTTTTTCCTTAGGCCCAGAAATGAAAATATTTAATGTTAAATTCTAAAGTGCCAGTGTGGCTTGGTACCACAAAGTTCATTCTTTAGTGCTTTACGTTAAAGTAATAATCCTATTGCCTTATTAAAAACAATTTCCACTTTCTTCCTGATTTAGGGTGTCAGATTCTCTTCATCCCGGCAAGGCTTCCTGCTGTGAAACATACAGTGTTTACAAGGGATGTTTAAAGAACTTAGCACCACAACAGGGCATTTAAAAATAAAGATTCATAAAAATGAAGGAAACATGATGCAAAACCCCACATGGCAGAAATTATTTAAGAAAATACGGACCTTGTTATAGAAATCAAACAACTCCTGGTGATTGAATTCCACGAGCACTTTCTCCACACTCTGTGAGGAAGCAAAAGAAAGAAGAAAGAATTCCGTTGTACACAACCGCACTGCATTTTCTCCCCCTCTCTGGCCCCAGAAGATGGCTCTTATTCTCTGAGTGGTTTTAGAAAAACACTCACCTGCTCCACTCAACCCCATGATTCCTAAAACTCACAAACGCACTTAATCATGCTCTACTTTTAGCCAAAGGTTTCAACTCTAGCGGGACATCTGTTCTTTAAAGTTGACTCCACAAAGGTTAATAAAATATAAGTCGGCAAGAGAACAATTTCATTATCTTTTTTTTCCCCCAGACCGAGATACATGAGATGGTATTTCATTTTTCTCAGCAGTCCATTTGAAATCGAGTAAATACCATTACACAAAGACACTGGGGGCGGCGTATCTGATTGAACTCATCCAGGCATTAATGCCTCCCGTCAGCGCAGCTGCTGCCTCTAAGCATTAATCTCGCAGTTATGATCTTAACATGCTGAGATAGTTACCTTTCCCAATGTACAGACTCAGCAAAAGTTAGCAATTAACATGACAGCTTCAAAGCAGAGACTGCAACATGCTCCTTCCTTGTGCCCAGATGTGACAGGAAACCTTCCTGGGTGCTGGGCTCGTCCGCCTGATGGGGCGGCAAAGAGCGGCGGTAATCCAGCTCACCTCACCTGGCTTTTGGGTGATTTTGTAAAGTGAGGCATCATCACTTTGAGCAGTTTCTGAAGATCAGCTAAATATGACTTTATTATTATTATTTTATTTAAATTCAAGTTAATTAACATACAGTGTGGTCCTGGTTTCAGGAGCAGAGCCCAGTGATTCCTCTCTTATATACGACACCCAGTGCTCATCGCAAAAAGTGCCCTTTTAATGCCCATCACTCGTTTAGCCCATCTCCCTACCTCTCCTCCAATAACCCTTTCATTTGTTCTCTGTATTTAAGAGTCTCTTATGGTTTGTCTCTTTACTCAAGGTACCTTTGGGAAGTGAAAGTTAATAAGGAGAGAAAGCCAAGAATGTGCTACCCACTCATACCCTGATGGGTGTGCTCACAGGACATAAAACAGGCACCGGGGTGGGGGTGAGGGTGTGGTGCCTGGGTGGCTCACTTAGTTAAGTGTCTGACTTTGACTCAGGTCATGATCTCGCGGTTTGTGAGTTCGAGCCCCAGGTTGGGCTCTGTGCTGACTGCTCGGAGCCTGGAGCCTGCTTTGGATTCTGTGTCTCCCTCTCTCTCTGCCCCTACCCCGCTCATTCATGCTCTCTCTCTCAAAAATAAATAACATTGAAAAAAAAAAAAAAAAACAGGCACCAGGAACTGAAGAACTGGACAAATGCTGAAAACAGACATTAATTCATGTACTTAATCACTTGTGATCATTTCTAATGTTCTCTTAATTCTACTTCTGAGTTTCTTTTATTTTTTTAATTAATTAATTTTTGATATAGAGAGAGACCTAGCATGAGCAGGGGAGGGGCAGAGGGAGAGGAAGGTAGAATCAGAAGCAGGCTCTAGGCTCTAAGCCATCAGCACAGAGCCCGATCTGGGGCCTGAACTCATGACCCTCGAGATCATGACCTGAGCTGAAGTCTGACGCTTAACCCACTGAGCTATCCAGGCGGCCCTCTACTTCTCAGTTTCTATGGCTACTTTTTTCCCTTTTGCTTTATCTGTCTTTTTTTTTTTTTTTACTGCCTATTTTTTTTAAAGTTTATTTATTTTGAAAGAGACCGAGACAGTGCAAGCAGGGTAAAGGCAGAGAGAAGGAGAGAAAGAGAATCCCAAGCAGGTTCTGTGCTACCAGATATGTTCAGATAATGGCATCTCCTTTTTCAAAAAAGCCAAGGCACAGAGGATCAAATTCCACACTTCTTCCTTTTTTCTTGTAACACTTACCCAAGTAGTTAAGCTTTAAAATGAATAAGGACACAAAGCTGCTTTAAAGCCCCATCCTTTAAATGATTTAAAAAAAAAAAAAGTAGTAGGCTGACACACATCATTAAACCCTCAAAGGTTGAAATCAGCATTGTTTAGCAGTGCTGTATTTCCTCACAGCAGTTAAAAGGAGAGGGCAGGCCTCAGTTTACCCTAAAGAAAATCAAGGCAAGTTCATTATTTTCTCCCCAGTCCAAATGTTAGGAGGGACTGAAGACTGAATTAGTATGTGGACAACTGATTTGCTTTATGGATACTTACAGGTTGTGGCCAAGCTAGGCTCTTGTTTCCTGAATTTTGCTTTGTTTCAAGGTAGCGTTTTTCTAAAATGTTACACCGAGGAAAGAAAGGAAGGTAACTTTGAAAACATACTTCTCAAAATAACAACAGCTAAAATAATGTGTGTGTATGTGTGTGTGTGTATGTATACATAGATGTATGTATTGGGAGAGATACGTATATATTGTCTTGCTTTATTGAAATACTTAGCCCCAAGAAGGGAAAGTGCTGATAACTGAGATAAAATATGCAAAGAACTTACACTGATGTCTGGTAGGTCTAATAACCAGCAGCCATTATCATCATCATTTCCCATCCAACCCGCAATGACTTAGGGAAGACCATGAGAATATGGGAGAATACAGGAATTGTTTTAAGTGCTTCATAGCTGTGTGTTCAGAGATTATCCTTAGAATTTGAGGAGTTATGTTTACCCTGGGCGTGGCCAAGGGCAGTAGTTTTAGGGGTGTCCTGATGGAATTAAGATGCGTAGGACAAAAACGAAAGGGAGGCTGGCGAGGAGTCAAGTGCCCACAATGTCATGCTCTGACATGAAACCTCATGGAATCCAAGAATTCTAAATTCAAATCTCTCCTTCCGGGACATTACTGACAGTGTATTATCAAGAAAGGAGGGCAGGTCACATTTATTTAAGAGCTTGAGAGCTTTATTTACGGCACTAAACATAGATGTATGGCTCATGGCCTCCATTTTTACTCCTGCTTTAGGTCCTGCAAATATTAGGAATGGGTGTGGTCAAATCTTTCCTTGGACCAGGATAGTTTTCAGAGGAAAACACACTCTGAGCTTTCTTTGAGAGTAGAATTAGAAAGTCACAAATGTGTTTTATCAAACCATAATCAACTCTCTAGCTTCACTATTGACTCTGCAGAGAATGTATGGAAGGTTCTGTTCACTGAGGAAGCATGTTTTCAAACAACTTCCCTTTAGTTTCATGTCTGAACACAAATCAGTGGCAGTCCAGACCCAACAAGAATGTGAGACATGCAGTAAGTTTAATGTGAGCCCAATCACTAGTATTTCAGGGGTGCTTGTGCTTGGATCGTCTAGCTGTAAACACTCCAAGGTTCTGACTCAACTCATGGTTCATTAATATCTTTGTTAGGGCAAGAAGAGAAAATAAAACTGAAATTCAAATACACCATCTCAGCTCTTGGTAGCAACTCTAACAACAGGCTTTCAGAAGGAGTATGTAGAAAATCCTGCCTACTGTAGTTTTACAGGCTGTATTTGACAATGGGTTTAGTTATCCATGTGCTTCCTGTCTATCACTGTCAACAGATAATGAAACTTGACTATTTGGTCCTATTTCTTTTCCCCCAAGAGTCAGAAAAATAGTCTGGATAATAAAATGTAGCCTATTAGGTCATACTAAATAAGAAGAGAAATATCTTTGTGACATAACACTACAGTTGAAAATAATCACAATGCACTGTCATCTTGTCAATCATATATGGTAAGTATTTTAAACTTGAACTACGTACCTCTAAATCACTTGGTGAAACAAACTAAAACACATGCGTATTTTTCATAAGTGTGTACATAAATATATATATACACATCTTTAGATAGTCTGTCCCTCACTTTTTACAAAGTCAAATGTTTAGGAAAACAGTTTATGAGAACATTATATCCCATTCTTCTAGGATTCAGATACAAAGGATGTTTTCATACAAGGCCAACTGTATTTTAAGTTAAAAGAATTAAAAAGTGATCATTCTAACAGTGAGTTTATACTGCCTTTCAGAGGAATATAATAACTAGATAAGTACTAAAAATTATTTCTGGAAGGGCTTTTCATTGCTTGTGTGTTTAACAGCCTATCAAAGGATACTGTTATTATCCAGGACAACTCATGGGTAACATTTACTAGATTTGGTGAAAAATAATAAGTAAATTCAGACATAAAGGAAGAAAATGACAGTAATACAATAATAGTAGTAGACTTTAGCAACCCACTTACTTCAATGGATAGATCATCTAGACAGAAAATCAATAAGAAACTTTGGTCTTAACCAACACATTAGACCAGATGGACTTAACTGACATATATAAAACATTCCATCCAAAAGCAGAATACATATTCTTCTCAAGTGCACATGGAACATGCTGTAGGAAAGGTTACATGTTAGGTCACAAAACAAGTCTTAATAAATTTAAGAAGACTGAAATCATATCAAGCATCTTTTCCTACCAAAATGCTATGAAAATAAAAATTAACGACATGAAGAGAGCTGGGAAAACCACAAACATGTGGAGGCTAAACAACACAATAATAAACAAACAATGAGACAAGAGAGAAAGAATAAATAAATGCCTCGAGACAATAATGATGGGAACACAACAGTTCAAAATCTATGGGACACAGGAAAAGTACTTTAAGAGGGAAGTTTATGGCAATACATACCCATCTCAAGAAACAAGAAAAAATTTCAAATAAACAATCTAACTTTACACCTAAAGGAACTAGAAAGAGAACAAGGAAAACCCAAAGTTAATAGAAGGAAGAAAATAATTAAAGATCATAGTGGAAATACTTGAAATAGAGACCAAAAAAAAAAAAAAATCAATGAAACTAAGAGCTAGTTTTTTGAAAAGATAACCAAAATTGCTAAGCTTTTAGCCACACTCATTAAGACAAAAAAGAGAATGCCCAAATAAATAAGATCAGAAATGAAAGAGGAGAAATTATGATCAATACTGCAGAAATACACAGGATCATAAGACGCTACTACAATTATATGCCCAAAGATGGGATAACCTAGAAGAAATGGGTAAGTTCCAAGAAACATACAATCTTTTGAGACACAGACCAGAAGCAACAGAAGATCTGAACAGACTCATTACTATTATTGAAATTCAATTAGTAAAAAAGAAAACAAAAACAAAAAAACCAAAAGCCAAAAAGATTTCCCTAGAAACAAAAGTCCAGGACCTAACAGGTTCACAGGGGAATTCTACTGAATATTTTTTTTCTTTTTTTTTCCTACCAAATATTTAAAGAAGAGTTAATACCTATGCTTCTCAAACTATTCCAAAAAAAGGAAGAAGGAATGCTTGCAGACAATGCTTATTCTGAGGTCAGCATTACCCATACACTAAAATTGGACAAAGCTACCATAAAAAAAGAACATTACAGGCCAATATCCCTGAGGAACATTGATGCAAAAATCCTCAATGACATATTAGCAAACTGATTTCAACCATACACTAAAAGGATCGTACACCACGGTCAGGTAAAAACTTCTTCCAAGAATGCAAAGACAGCTGAACATCACCAATTAATCAATATGATAAAACCACACTAACAAAAAGGATAAAAATCATGTTGATCACCTCAATAGATGCAGAAGATGCGTTTGATAAAATTCAACACATATTTATGATAAAAACTCTCACCAGAGGGGATATAGAGGGAATGTGCCTATGACAGACCCAGGAAACATCTTACTCAGTGGTGAAAAGTGGATAGCTTACCCTCTAAGATCAGTAAGAAGACAAGGATGCCACTCTCGCCACCTTTATTCAACAAAGTATTGGAAGTTCTAGCCAAAGCATTTGGACGAGAAAAAGGAATAAAAAGCATCCAAATTGAAGTAAGAAGTAAAACTGTCACTCTTAGTAAATGACATGATACTAAATACAGAGAACCTTAAAGACTCCACTAAAAAAACTATTAGAGCTAATAAATTCAGTCAAGTTGAAGGATAAATAATTACTACATGTAAGTCTATATATATTAACATACATAAAGGTATTATGTAAATTAAGTAATGTATATAATCTATAGAATTATGACAAAATATCAGAGGGGCACCTGGGTGGCTCAGTTGGTTAAGCATCCAACTGCAGTTCAGGTCATGATCTCATGGTTCATGGGTTCGAGCCCTGTGTTGGGCTCTGTGCTGACAGCTCAGGGTCTGGAGACTGCTTCGGATTCGGTGTCTCCCTCTCTCTCTGCCTCTCCCCTGCTTGTGTTCAGTCTCTTTCACTCTCAGAAAATAAAAATGAATAAATAATACAACAAAATATCGGAAAGGGAAATTTAAAAAACAATACTATTCACAATTGCTTCAAAAAGAATAAAAGACCTAGGAAAAAATTTAACCAAAGAAGTAAAAGACCTGTACTCTAAAAACTACAAGACACTGATGAAAGAAATTGGAAATGACACAAATAAATGTTAAGATGTTCTGTGCTCATGGACTGGAAGAAATAATATTGTTAAAATGTTATTACCCAAAGTGATCTACACATTCAGTGCAATCACTATCAAAATATCAATGGCACCTTTCACAGAAATGGAACAAACAATCCTAAAATTTGTTTGGAACCAAAAAAAGACTCCAAATAATTTACAGCAATCTTGAATAAGAAGGAACTAGAGGTATCACAACCCTAGATATCAAGACTTACTATAAAGCTGTAGTAACCCACACAGCATGGTACTGGCACAAAAGTAGACACACAGATCAACAGAATAGAACAGAAAGGCCAGAAAGAAATCTCTGCTTGTACAGTCAATTAGTCTTCAAAAAAGGAGTCCATGCCTACAATGGAGGAAAGACAGTCTCTTCAATAAATGGTGCTGGGGAAGCAGGACAACTTCATGTTAAAGAATAAAACTGGACCAACTTAGGGGCACCGGGGTGGCTCAGTTGGTTAAGCAACTGACTTGGGCTCAGGTCACGATCTTGCAGTTTGTGGGTTCGAGCCCGCATCGGGCTCTGACAGCTCAAGCCTGCTTCAGATTCTGTGTCTCTGGCTCTCTCTGCCCCTTCCCTGCTTGTGCTCTGTCTCTCTGTCTCTCTCAAAAATAAAAAACAAACCAAAACACTAAAAACAAACAAAAAAACCTTGACCACCTTCTTACACCATATACAAAAATAAACTCCAAATAAGCTCCTAGAAATCAGTCTGAGCATTATTATTTTGGATCTGTCTCCCTGTGCAAGGGCAGTATGATCAAAAGGAGACAAATGGGACTACATGAAACTAGAAAGCTTCTGTGTGGTAAAGGAAACCCTCAACAAAACAAAAATGCAAGCTAGTAAAGGAGAGAAGATATTGCAAATGGTATCAATGATAATGGGTAATAACCAAGAAAAACTCACACGACCAATAGGAAAACCACCAGCACGAAGATTAAAAATTGGGCAGAGGAACCGAATAGACATTTCTCCAGATGGCTGACAGATACATGAAAAGATGATCAACATCACTAATCATCAGGGAAATGCAAATCAAAACCACGATGAGATATCACCTCACGACTTGTCAGAATGGCCATTAACAAAAAGACAAGAAATATCAAGTGTTGGCAAGGATGAGGAGGAAAGGGAACCCTCACTCACTGTTGGTGGAAATGTAAAATGGTGCAGCCACAATGGAAAACAGTATGAAGCTTCCTCAAAAAATTAAAAATAGACCCACCATATGGTCTAGCAATTCCAATTCTGGATGTTTATGGAAAAAAAATGCCAACAAAAAACAAATCACCAATCTGAAGAGATGCATGCACACCTATGTTCACTGAGCATTATTTATAATAGCCAAGATATAGAAGCAACCTAGGAGCGTCTGGGTGGCTCAGTCAGTTAAGCATCTGACTTCAGCTCAGGTCATGATCTCGCAGTTCGTGAGTTCGAGCCTCGCATCGGGTTCTGTGCTGGCAGCTCAGAGCCTGGAGCCTGTTTCAGATTCTGTGTCTCCCTCTCTCTCTGCCCATCCCCCGCTCATGTTCTGTCTCTCTCTGTCTCAAAAATAAATAAAAACTATAAAAAAATTATTTAGAAGCAACCTAAATGCCCATCAATAGATGAATGGATAGAAAAGATAGTTGTGTGTGTGTATATATATGTGTATATGTATATGCATATATGTGTATATGTGTATATACATATATGTGTGTGTATATATACATACATACATACACACACACACATATATATACATATATATATGTATATATATATATATATTCTCTAGGGAATATTAGTCATAAAAAAAACAATGAAATCTTGCCATTTTTGACAAATGGATAGGCCTAGAGGGTGTTATGCTAAGTGAAGTAAGTCAAACAGAAAGACAAATACTATGTGATTTCATTTATAAGTGGAATATAAAAAACAAAACAAACGAACAAACAAAACAGTAAGAGACTCAAAGATACAGAGGACAATCCGGTGATCGCCAGTGGGGAGAGGGGTGGAGGGCGAGGGAGATGTGAAAGAGGGAAAGGGGATTAAATGGTACAAACTTTCATTTATTAAAAAAAAACAAAGGCATAGGGATGCTACATAGAGCATAGGGAATATAGTTAATAATATGTACCAGTTATGTATGGTGACAGATGGTAGCTCGATTTATCATGGTGATCACTTTGTAATGTACATAAATGTTGATCACTAATGTTATATATCTGAAGCTATAGTTGACCTAGATCAACAGGGAGATTAGGGGTGCTGACCCCCCATGTCGTGGAAAACACAAATGAAACATTTGACTCTGCCAAAACTTAACTACTAATAGCCAACTGCTGACTGGAAGTCGATTAATATATGTTTTATAAGTTATACAAGTTATGTACTGTTTTTACTTTATATACTATATATACATACCATAAAGTAAGCTACAAAAAAGAAAACGTTATTAAGAAAGTCACAAAAGAGAAAATACATTTACAGTGATATACTATATTTAGGAAAAAATATAGATAAGTGGACCGATACAGTTCAAACCCATATTGTTCAAGGGTTAACTATAATATAGTATTGCACATCAACTATATTTTAAGAAAAAGAAAAGAAAATTTCCCCCCGGGCTTTAGCTGTAATGGGTAACTCCCAGGAAAACCCTTTATAGAGATAGACCACATAGCTCCCACAAAAATTGTTGGGTTGTATGTTTATATCATTCCCTTTCTCTGTTAATTTGGATAACATGCAATTCCATATATGTGCTTTAATTTATTTTATTTTATCTTTTCATTTGAGAGAGAGACGAGAGAGCACATACAAGCAGGGGAGAGGGGCAGCGGGAGAGAGAGAATTCCAAGCAGGCTTCATATTCAGTGTGGCCCAACATGGGGCTCGATTCCACGATCCTGGGATCAAGACCTGAGCCCAAACCAGGAGTTGGATGCTCAACTGACTGAGCCACCCAGACGCCCCATAAATGCAATTTTAAATAGAAGGCATTACAGCTGTTTTTCTCACACAAATAAAGAATAGGCTCATGAGGTTATATATATTCTCAAAGTCCTGACCCTGGTAACATTTCAAAATACTTTCACTTTCAGTACCTCATATTAACTTGAAGCAATCCAAAGAGGTGGGTACGTCATAAAATATTACTTTTTAACAGATGAGGATACAGAGGCACACCGCGGTAAGAAAGCCACCTACAGAAAACAACCATAAAACACTGGGCAATAAACTAGAAGAGTCAGAGCTGGAAATTAAGGCCTAATTCAGGGCTGTTTTCTTCTTGTGACACAAAATACAGAGAACAGTGTCAATAAGTAAATGTTACTACAAAAAAAAGGGAAGTAATTTAATGATAGCCAACTAGGTCAACATATTATACATTCCCCTCCACATAAATGAAGAATTTTTAAAACATGAAAGGGAAGTCAGTAAATAAGATTGTGTGTATGTGTGTGTGTGTGTGTGTGTGTGTGTGTGTGTGTGTGTGTGTGTTATTTTGCTTTGTTGTTACTGTTTGGTTGAGAGAAGAGAGTGTGCGTGATTTGCATGGAGTCTTCCACACCACTGAATGGTTCTGTGTTTGAGACAGAAGTACCAGTACCCAAGAGGTTTTGGAGACTATTCTTTTTTCTTTTAAATTTTTTTTAATGTTTTATTTATTTCTAGGAGAAAGAGAGAGAGACAGCGCAAGGGAGGGTCAGAGAGAGAGGGAGACTCTGAAACAGGCTCCAGGCTCCGAGCTGGCAGTCAGCACAGAGCCCGACGCGGGCTCGAACCTGAACCGCGAGATCATGACCTAAGCGAAAGTCGGACGCTTAACCGACTAAGCCACCCAGGCGCCCCTTTTGGAGACTATTATAAAGGACACTTGCTCATGTGAGGAAAAAAGCAGAATAACATTTTTCTTACTCTCCACAATCTTCCTAGATCTTTTTTTTTTTTTTTTAATGTTTATTTTGAGAGAGATCACGTACATGCATCAGTGGTGGAAAGGCGGAGAGAGAGGGAGGGAGAAAATCCCAAGCAGGCTCCACACTGTCAGCACAGAGCCTGACGCAGGGCTTGATCTCACCACCATGAGGTCATGATCTGAGCCAAAATCAAGAGTCAGACACTTAACCGACTGAGCCACCCAAGTGCCCCTAAGATCTAATTTTCTAGTTTTATTTCCCACAAGACCCCCTCACACCCCCCACAAAAGACCTCCGTGCTCTAGCCAAACTATTGGCCTCATTCTCTCCCCAGTATCCCACACTTTCCTGCCAGTTTTATTCATGCCGTGTCCTCCTTCCAGATACACTGTAGTTCCAAACGGTAAGTCAAGACAAAAAAGGTACAAGAAAATACATGCAAACTTCTCCATAACCTTGGCATATGTAAGGACTCCTTTAAAAAGACACAGAGATATACTTTAGTTAGCCAATAAGCTGTGAGCAGATACACCACCTATAAAGAAAGCGACTAATAAATGAAAATATATTAAAATCTAAAACTTCCATTCATCAGCACACATCAAAAGACTAAAAGGTAAGCCATACTCAATCGAGAATATACAAAAATTACCATAAATTCATGAAAACAGACGCAAAAGTCCATTGAAAAGTGGACAAGAACATATACCCAATCACTGTGTTATTCAAAACTTACACAAAGTTGTGTCAAGTATACCTCATTAAAGCAAAAAAAAAAAAAAAAAAAAAAAAAGAAAAAAAGAAAAGAAAGCCATGGGGGCCAGTGTTTGGCTGGAGTGAAGAAAGAAACTACCAGGAGACTCTGATGATGCTGGATGGGACTGTGGGAAGGGACTCCAGCTAATGGGCTGACCTGGAAACCTGGCCCTGGCGGAAGGCAAGTGGGAAAGAACCGAACAATTACAGACAGCCGTTGGCTAGGTTTCCTGGCAGCTTCCCAGCAAAGAGGGGTACCTCCAGGTTGCTCAAGGGTGCCCTGGCTTGACAGACTTGCTCTGATTAAATAAAAAACAAAACAAAACCACACACATACACACACGCGTGCGAAAACAGAAAGAAAGAAAACAAAAAAGACAAGAGACTTGATCAGTCACCTTACAAAAAAATGATGTCCACAGAGCCCAAGCCATAGGAAAGTATATTAGTAACCATACTGCTGGAAGGAGTGCCGATCTGTGTTAACTACTCTGAAAACTGGTGTGGTACCATATACTGAAGCTGAATATGTGCAGGCCCCATGACCTTCGAATTTATGCCTAAGCACGAGCGTTGTGCTCAACAGAAATGTACACATTTGGACTCCATGACACAGGTACGAGAACACTGACAGCACCAATATTCAAAAGAACCAAAACATGGAAGCAACCGGAATTTCTTTCAACAGAAGATATATAAATCAATTGTAGTACAGCAACCACAGGATGTTATCGAGATGTGAAAATAAACTAGAGCTAAATACGATGGCATGCATGGCTCCCCAACATAAAGTTAAAAGCCACCACCCCCATCTTGGCTTTTCTTTTCTTTTCTCATTTTTTTTTTTAATGTTTTATTTATTTCTAGGAGAGAGACAGCATGAGTAGGGGAGGGTCAGAGAGAGAGGGAGTCACAGACTCTGAAACAGGCTCCAGGCTCTGAGCTGGCAGTCAGCACAGAGCCCGACACGGGGCTCGAACCCACGAACCGTGAGATCGTAACCTAAGCGAAAGTCGGAAGCTTAACCAACTAAGCCACCCAGGCGCCCCTCTTTTCTTTTTAAAGTTTGTTTATTTATTTATTTTTGAGAAAGAGAGAGTGAGAGAGGCAAGTAGGAGCAGAAAGGGAGAAGGAGAAGGGGAGAGAGAGAGAGAGAAGAGAGAGAGAGAATCTCAAGCAGGATCTGCACTGTCAGTGCAGAGCCTGATGTGGGGCTTGAACTCATGAGCTGCGGGACCATGACCTGAGCTGCAATCAAGAGTCAGACGCTTAACTGACACAACCACCCAGGTGCCTCTTGGCTTTTACTTCTAAATGGAATCGGCCAAACTGGATGTGGAGAAACCAATGAGAAGGTTACTGCATTAGTCCAGGCAAAAAACAGTGATTTGCTCTAATGTGACAGCAATGGTGATAAAGAAAAGGAGAAAACCTTGAGATGTGGATTAGAGGTAGAAGAGACAGTACGTGATGACAGATTTGAGTGGCGGTGTATGTGTGTGAAGGAACAGAAATCAGAATGACTCTCAGGTTTCTAGCAAGAGAAACTGGACAGAGGCAACAGAGATAAGTAAACTCTAGAGAAGATTTGAAGGAGAGAATAAAGGGGCAGATTAGGGGCACCCGAGTGGCTCAGTCGGTTAAGTGTCCGACTTCGGCTCAGGTCATGATCTCACGGTTCATGGGTTGGAGCCTCGCGTCGGGCTCTGTGCTGACAGCTCAGAGCCCGGAGTCTGTTTCAGATTCTGTGTCTCCCTCTCTCTCTGACCCTCCCCTGCTCTCTCTCTCTGAGAAATAAAAATAAAACATTAAAAAAAATAAAGGGGGCAGTTTAGGACACAATTAGCTTGATAGGTCTGTGAGATTTCCCTGAAAATAAATGAAGTAAGTCTACAGAGCCAAAAAAGAGACTTAGGTAAGAGATACATGTTTGATCTTTTCATATTATATATTTATATTTAAAATTGCAAAAGTGTGGGGCGCCTGGCTGGCTCAGGTGGTAAAGTGTCTGGCTCTGGATCTCCAGGGTTGTGACTTCCAGCCCCATGTTGGGCACAAAGTCTACTTAAAAACAAACAAACTAACAAACACATACTTCAAGAGTGGATGTGATCACCCAGGACATGAATGTCATATGAGAAGAGAGCTTTGGAAGCCTGGGTCTAAAACTTACAGAACTCCAATACTTAGGGTAGGCGTGTGTTCCATAAATGATAAGTACCACCAGGTCCACAAATGTTTTCTGCATGGTATGTGGAAAGATATGGTGGGTATACATTATTACATGGATTATTACATGGATCAAAATAATTTAGTGAGTTAGTATATAGGCAATGAATCTGAGTGGCTTACTTTTAAATACACCTTCAATCTTCCATTTTCCAGTAAAACCCATTAAAGTCACTAACACTGTTACGTAAACAAACGCAGACTAGAAGATTTACCCTCTTTCTTCTGCCTTATACATATAAGATTACAACCAAGAACCCATTTAAGAAATTCATTACTTCTGTTGCCTAAGCTGGTCTCCTGCATTAAAACCGAACTCAGACTTTCTGCATCCTGAGAAACACTGCAAAGTAAAAATCAAAGTGCAAAGATTAAAATTCTGCCCATTTCTTAAAAGAGAAGAAAGATGTATCTGTTCACCCATTCCTTTTCCTTTTTAATTTATAATCCTGCCTCCAAGTACCTGGGTAATGCTGCACATACACATTAGCAAAATTCCCATGGAAATAAAATGTAGCAAGGCCTTTGGAGAGGTCTAACTTGATGAAAGCTGACAGTAAAAATATCCTCTGCTTTCCTGTTAGTTAGGAATTAGGAACACATACACATTTTCAAGAGAGAAATGCATTAGCCTCTGTACAAATTACCCAAGTAAAAATAGCCTCTAAATAATACTATATCTAGATACAAGCTATATATCTAGATATAAACTAGAGACAAGTTAAACCAAATTTACAGTGCTTAGCTTTTACACTTAAGTTGGATATCAGAATTAGAAATGATACAATTAGCTTTTCACCCAGAAAATCAGGAGCTAAGGATGCCAGGAAAAGAAAAACTATTAGTCTCATGTTCTGACTGAATCTAAAAATACTTTGTTAGGTACTTAAAGAGTAAGTTTTCTCCTTTTCAGTTACAGAAACAAAGGGCAAAGAAAATATATAAATATTTCAAACTCTACTGAATGCTGAATGGGTTTATAGAACATAAATCATTAGCACCATTTATATCATAAATACATCTAGAGATTATGTTCTATGTAACTATATAGTTACATAGTTTTGTAAGTATATCCCAGTATTTCTATTATTACTTGTTGACTATCTTTACTATTACTGTTCAAAAAATCCTGGGATGTAATTTAAGCTCTTACCACAAAAAGAAGAAGGAAAAAAAAAAACCCATGAAATTCTGATACATACAGGCATCAGCCATTTTTGCCACCTGTAATATTCCATCATTCAATAAACATCAGAGTGCCAAAACATAGATAAGCAGGAAAGTGTATACCCTTGACCAAAGAAAGGTCGTGCTCTAAGTAGGCACGTTGCCCTTTACAGTGAAGCTCCCAACTGGGGAGGAAGGTTCATGGGAGAGAAGGGAGGAAGGGATTCTCTGCCCATCTGTCAGATCCGTCGAACCAATCCTGACAACCAAAGGGGGTAACAGATGTTACAATGAGCTCTGATTCCGAGGGTACCAGCTTGAGAAGGCGCAAGCAAAAGCTTGCTGTAGGTGGAGGGAGAGCAAATGTCCACTTTTCTGTGAAGCAGCGTGACCCCGTGACCTGCCGAGGTTCTTTTCAATTCTATGGCTTGATGATGTTGAAAGGTGTACCTAACATAAGCAAATTAAACTGGTGAACTGAGAACCACCAAATGGCAGTAAGAGAGAGCTCTGGCAATAACCCAGTTCAACCCTTTCATTCACTAGAGGAGGCAGTGGGTCCCATGAAGGCGAATCAACCTGCGGCGTATTATGGTGAGACTAGTCACTGTTCTTTCCGCTTTACTATTAGGATAACTCAAGATGAAACAGCACTTCCAAGCTAATTTAGAGAAAACATTTCTCTCCATGAATCTGCACATTTATGTCCCCTAATTCTACACAGATATGCATAAAAGCTGTGCTGAGGGTAAATACTTTGGTAAATATGGCTAAATAAGGTAATGCTTGTCTTGGTTAAATTAACTGAAAAAAAAAAAAAAAAGAGGGGCTCCTGGGTGGCTCGGTCAGTTAAGCATCCCACTTTGGCTCAAGTCACGATCTCACGGTTTGTGAGCTCAAGCCCCACATTGGGCTCTGCGCTGACAGCTGAGGTTCTAGAGCCTGCTTCCGATTCTGTGTCTCCCTCTTGCTCCGCCCCACCCCAGCTTATGCTCACTCGCTAGCTCTCTCTCAAAAATAAACTTAAAAAAAGAAAAAGAACCAATGGGAGTAATTCCCAGAGGTTAACACAGTACTACACCATGTTCAAAATTCTAATTCCAAACAAACAAAAATACGGCAGCCCACTGGATATGGTACGTGACTCAGAGACAGAGGGAGACACATAATCACTTGCGCCTGAATAAGAAGCCTGATTACTGTTGCTCCACCAGCTCCTGTGATTCCAAAGGCTCTTTATTAAGACCACTGTCTCGTCCAAAAGGTCCTGATGCCTCCTCGACAAGGATGGCCCTGTTGCTTGAGGAGGCTAAATAGGCAAATGGAAACCCCGAGCTTATACCAAGGTTTGAGAAAAGCCACAAAAAAGGACAACTTCGACAAAGAGATGGAATATGAGTTACAAAAGGCATTTATTTTCCTGGGGTTAAGTCAACCAAATGTGAACGTTCCTTTTTGCCATCTTTGAAAAATACAGTTTTTGACAAAGACTCTGGTCCATATAAGAATACAGTCAGTACATACACAGCAAAACCAAATTTCATGCTTCTTAGTGTCGTATTCAAGACTTCTGAGATCCGGCCCCTGACTCCTACTGCAGCCTCGAGTTCTAGCACCTTCTGAATGCACTGTGCACACCGGCAGTACCAGCAGGCTCTGCACACAGCTCCTGGGTCTCTCTGTTCCTGCTGTTCACTGCGCTCTCTCAGCAGTGCTCTCACGGCTCTTGTGCGTGCATGGAGCACACGTGTGCATTTGTCTAGATGCTTGAATCCTTTTTTTTTTTTTTAAGTTTATTTACTTATTTTGAGAGAGAGACAGAGAGGGTGACAGAGGGGCTAAGAGAGAGGGAAAAAGAGAGAACTCCAAGCAGGCTCTGTGTTCAGATGTGGGGCCTGGACTCACGAACCGTGAGATCATGACCTGAGCTGAAATCAAGAGTTGGATGCTTAACGGACTGAGCCACCCAGGTGCACGCAGATCTTTTAATTCTCAATTCAGTTGACCAAATAGACCCCTGTGCATATCTCAGTCACTGCCTTTCCCTAATACACTGTGTGGAGTTGCCTGCTTATGTACTATAGACGGTAGGCTCTTCAAGGGCAAGCGATACCTTTTCTTTTCTTTTCTTTTCTTTTCTTTCTTTTCTTTTTTAGAGAGAGAGATTTTTTTGTTTTATTTATTTCTGAGAGAGAGAGAGACAGCATGAGCAGGGGAGGGTCAGAGAGACAGGGAGACACAGAATCTGAGGCAGGCTCCAGACTCTGAGCTGGCAGTCAGTACAGAGCCCAACGCAGGGCTCGAACCCATGAACTGTGAGATCATGACCTGAGTCGAAGTCAGATGCTTAACCCACTGAGGCACCCAGGTGCCCCTGGGCTACCCTTTCTTTACTGTAGACCAATAGCCTAGCTTGGCATTGATCACCAGTACTTAGTACAATAAATGTTTGTTGAGCTCAGTTTTAAGAAAAAGTAGCTGTTAAATTAAAACTTTTTAATTCTTTATTTTTGAGAGAGAGAGAGTGTGTGTGTGAGAGAGAGAGACAGAGTGTGAGCAGAGGAGGAACACAAGAGAGAGGGAGACACAGAATCCAAAGCAGGCTCTAGGCTCTGAGCTTTCAGCACAGAGCCTGATGTGGGACTCGAATCCACGAACAGCGAGATCACGACCTGAGCCGAAGTCGGATGCTTAACTGACTGAGCCACCCAGGCACCCCAGATAGCTGGTAAATTTAAATTTGCTTTTTCCCCATGGGGGAAAATCCTATATAAAGAGTATCAGAATAACTGGATTTTGTCTAAATGATGACACTATTTTCCAATTATACTATAATATTCGCCTCCCTGATGACAGTAGTCTCGTTGGTCTCCTAAGTCTTGTTTATTCAGCATGTATGTGCACTAGAAAGTAAAGTAATTTTGCTATTGACTTCCTAGTTAGCTTGGAAAATGGTTTTTCACACTTGAAGGGGCCTGCCTAAGCTGGTGAAATCAGAAGATTTGAGGTTTTGCACATATTTAGCTAAAACCAAAAATTTTGGCTGTCAAGAGAACAATAAACCATTTTAAACCAGAAACCTTTATATAAGAGAAAAGTTGTGTCAAAGTGTCCATGCCATATCATCACAAGATGTTTAATCAGTGGTAGCCATTTCAGCCACGAGGACATTTAACCCGTTATCTATACGGGTTTGCAATCTGGTTAAAATATTACTTGGTTCTTGTGCAAACAGTATGTTTGGCAGTCATCTCATTACCATATTTTCTGTCCTCTTAAAAATTACAATGTGCTATGCATGAGCGGATCACAAACTTGGAGCCAATCAAAACGCACCTCTTATAGTATTCATTAACTGTAATTTATTATGTGTATGCTGATATGTCATTATGATTTTCAGCTCTGGTACTGAAATATTTGGCTATGGTTGCTGAATATAATCAGCAAGATAAGAGGTTTTGAATATGATTACAAGAAGCTCCTTAAATGTAGTGAGAAATTATGTTAAGAGCACTGACAGCTAAAAAAAAAAATGGAGCATTTTTCTATAATAAATATTATAGGTGATGCTATCTTTTTCTGGAAAATACTCTTTATTCTAATTATAAGCACTTATCTGATTACTGAAGCATTATCATTAGAGATTTCGAATGGCTACATTACTTAACTTCTCAAAACATGTGTTAGTATCCCAGCTGAGGGATTCCGGGTAGACTAGACACTAAATGAAATCATGTTCCCAGTGCATGGTTTTTAAAGACTGTGAGCTCAATGCCCAAATCGCGGTTTCTGCTTTGTTCATAAAATCATTTTACTGTATTCAGAGACAGAAATTTGGATGATGTGTGTGTACTTTCAAGAGCTACCATGGACTCTGCATCCTAAATTAAATAACCTAAAGTAATTCACAGTGTTAAGAAAAAAGTAATTAAAAACATATGTTGGTTTCATTTTTTTTTCTGTCTTGTGCTATCATGTCAGTCTTCAAGGAAAAGAGGACCATTGTGTGCACCTAAATGAGTATTAATTTCACAATTTAGTTACAATTTATACTTCTTGTTGGCGAACTGGAGGTTCCGTTTCTGGAAAATAAACACCAGGGTAAAATCAGCATTTGCTTCATGTTCTGAAGGGCGCTGAATTTATCATGTAACAGGCACCCCGAAAGGTACTGCTCGCAAATCTGCAGCATAATGGGAGGACACCCCTGATTTTACCCTCAACCCTTAGGGATCCAAAGTCCTAGAGAATGGCGGGACATTGACAAATTTCATCCTGGAGTTAAGGCAGTAACTGTCTAGGAAAAATTGTTACCTTGTAATCATGTTGTTCCATTACAAATTTGTAACTTGTAATGGTGACAGATGAAGACTGAGCTCATTTTTCCACTCACATTAGTTCCCTGCTAACCTAATTACCTGATGACAATTTGCACAGTCCTTTTGGAATCATGAAGTTAGCTAACAATGGATAGTCCAAAAACAAAAATGGTCCTAACAAGTTATTACTTTACTATAATCCTAAGTATATGTGGAGCTTGTGAATGAGGGTTTCATTTTACATTTATAATGCAATATCTGTTTGAACATATTAGCTTTTTAAAAAGCTCAGGCTCAAGGTGCCTGGGTGGCTCTGTCAGCTGAGCGTCTGTATTGAGCTTAAGTCATGATTTCACGGCTCCTGAGTTCAAGCCCCATGTCGGGTTCTGTGCTGACAGCTCAGATCCTGGAGCCTGCTTTCGGATTCTGTGTCTCCCTTTCTCTCTGTTCCTCCCCTGCTCTCACTCTGTCTCTGTCTCTCAGAAACAAACATTAAAAAAAATTTAAAAAGCTCATGCTCTTTGACCCAGTAAAATACTCTTCCAAGAAATCCACTCTAAGAAATAAGAAGGTTAAAAGAAGATTAATTTCAAAGAAATTCATCACCATTCAATGGAACATTACATAGTAAAAATACTGTGTTTACAAAACATTTTTTAAAATGTTTATTCATTTTTGAGAGAGGGAGACAGAGACAGAGCATGAGCAGGGGAAGGGCAGAGAGAGGAGACACAGAATCCAAAGCAGGCTCCAGGCTCTGAGCTGTCAGCACAGAGCCCAACACGGGGCTCAAACTCATGAACTGTGAGACCATGACCTGAGCTGAAGTCAGACACTCAACTGACTGAGCCACCCAGGGAACCCCAAAACAGTGTGTTTAAAAGTGAGGTACTGGTAAATGCAGATAGTATAATTACTATACAGATTAATGGGGCATACTACTGTGTCTGGCCATACGAATGTGAACTCAACACAGAGGGCGCTGGCAGACAGGTTACTCAGTACTACAGTGCTTGAGGAAAAGGTGGAACATGGGTTTCATTTTTAATCTAGGGAAAATAATAACACTGGAGAACTTAATCATTTTAATACCTTTATGGAGATATTAATACACCACACAACTTGTCCATGTGAAGTGTGTAATTTGGTGGTTTTTAGTGTATTCACAGAGTTGTACAATAACCACAATTAACTTTAAAGCATTTTCATCACCTCCAAAAGAATTCTCACACCCTTTAGATATTATTTACCCATCGTACTAACCTCAGTCCTAGGCAACAAGCAATCTACTCTCTGTGCCTATATAGTTGCCTATTCTGGAAATGACAGAAATTTTAAACAGATTCCTAATGCACACCAATATTTAAGGAATGGTATAAATAGGTGGAACTTTGCAAACACAAAATGAGGAATGTCTTGAGAGGTAGGATAAAAGTTACAAAACCAGAAGAAACAAAAACCTAGACAGTGTGATCACTGATCCTTAGAAAAGAATTTTAAGAAGGAAAGAGAATTCAAGTGTCAAAGGCTCCCAAGAATCAACTGAGGCAAGTATTGGCAAGTTTTTATATCATTTTAAAAAATGTTTTGTTTATTTCTGAGAGACAGAAAGAGCGTGAGCAGGGGAGGGTCAGAGAGAGAGGGAGACACAGAATCTGAAACAGGCTCCAGGCTGAGTTGTCAGCATAGAGCCCGACGTGGGGCTCGAATCCATGAACTGTGTGATCATGACTTGAGCCAAAGTCGGATACTCAACCAACTGAGCGACACAGGCGCCCTGGTAAGTTTTTATTTCAGATTAAATGACAATGAAAATGTTAGTGACACAAGGACTTTTTGTTCCATGGGTGGAGAGAGGCCAATCCTGTTGGTCAGAGGGATGAGTAGAGAGTGAGCAAGTCCAATGAATGTAGACCAGGGGTTGATAAACTCTAGCCCACAGGCCAAATCTGGCTTCCCATCAGTTTTTGTAAATAAAGGTTTACTGAAATACAGCTACACTCACTTGTTTTGGTATTGTCTATGGCTGCTTTTGTGTTACGACCTTAAAATATTTACTATTTGGCCCTTTGCAGAACAAAGTCTGCTAACCCCTTGTAGACAAATGTCTCAAATTATTAGTTCTATTTACCAAAAATGATCTGATTATCATCCACATTCCATGTTACATTCGCTGCTGCCAGTTTTAAAAGCCTTGTTGTTTACAGGCAAGGGTACATAAGTGAAATCAGCTGTACTGAAAACAGAGTAATTATTATTCATCTCAAGGTTGACAACTTTAGGCTTTCCTAACTACAATCCAAGGTACTGCTGTTTCATAGAATTGCTGGTGACAGGTGCAGAGGCTGTTAGATCGCTCCTTCTGAATATGTAGGATACATCCTTTAGCACTCTTATTTATGTAACTTTTCAAACAGTAAATTCTTATCTCATGCACACTCCTTTAAGAGAATACAAATGTGATTTAAAAACTCGTATTTTTTAAAAAGTAAATACTGGCTCAAAGTTTTATCTCTTTCCTAAGGTTTACTACTAATAAATGCTGTTTTGAATGATTAGTTCCAAGTGCTTTATTTTAATGAGCTATATCCTCCTATGAAGTCCATCACAACTTTGTTCGAGTGTTTGAGTTCTAAAACTCTAGTTTGTCTGCAAAAAGAAGAAACCGAAGGTTTGGATCAGAAGCATTAAAACGGAGTTGTTGAGCTTTTGCTTGTCCTATGTGGTCTCTGCCTGGAATGACTCATAACATAATAAAGCTACACAATTTGGTTTAATGCTTTGTATCTGTTGATGATTAGAGAGCCTTAATGCCTCGCTAGTCTAGTCATTAATATTAATGAGTTTTGTGACCTAGGCCAAGTTAATAAAAATAAAATTTTAAATATCCAATTAAGAAGTCCTCAATAATTTGAAGTTGAAATTACTTTACGGAATTTTTTTATAGTACTGGAAAATAAACAAGGGTTTCCAAGGCATTTCCTATCCTGATGGGGGAAAAAAATGACAGAATGGGAAGGGCATCGATCAAACACCACTTTTTGATTACAGGTCACATATGGCTGCTTCAAAATCACAGATTAATGGAAGAGGGAATTTAGATTTGTACTTTTCCACAGACGACTGGAATACAGCACCAGAAGTAGATCTGTTTAACCCCATAGCGAATGCAAGTAATTTTTACTTTCAAGTCAGATCTGACTTAATAAATGGAAAATCGGTAAGGCTGGTGGGATTTACTCAAATAGTTGAGAAAAAATTACCCATTTGTGTGATTTACCCAAATAGTTGTGAAAAAATTACTCATTTGTGTCATGGAACTGGAAAAAGTCAGTGATTCTGTAAAAATAAAGAATGTGTGAAGCAACGGGTATTTAAGGTGGGGTGAAATAATGGCTCAAAGATTTCTCTTTTAGACATTAATAAAGAGACTGGCTGAAGCAAAAGTTTGCAGAAACTTGTAGAAGCAGCCAAAGACTGTGTTGCAAGTCAGAGCTCTGCCAAAAAGACACAGGCTCCACGTAGACGGGCCAGACTTAATTTGAAATCAGTACTGCTGGTAACAGAGCTAACTGAGGTCCTTAGAAGATCATTTTCCACATGGATGACCAGATTACTGGTCATGATCTCAGCCTGGTCTTGGTTTGGGAATGTTAACCCAGTGCACGGAGAGTGCTTATATTCAAGCAGTTAACAACCAGATCTGAGAGAGGTAGTATACAAAATGCAGTAAGCAGGAACGGTAATACACTCTAACATTCCTTCCAGAATGCTTACCGAAAATAGAAAGAGCCTTCCTTCCCCTTGCCTCTCTATTCTCTATGCCACCACCTGGTCTAAGAACTTATTTAACAAAACCCAGAGTGCTGAATTTTCTTAAATTCAGTATCTTCAGGGGGCACCTGGGGGGCTCAGTTGGTTGAGCGTCCGACTCTTGACATCGGCTCAGGTCATGATCCCATGTTCATGGGATTGAGACATGTGTCAGGCTCTGTGCTGATTCTCTCCCTCCCTCTGCCCCTCTACCCCAGGTACGAATGCTTTCTCTCTCGAATAAAAAAAAAAATTCCACCTCTCCAGTTTCATCATTCTCTAGATCATTCTAAATACTGAGGCCCAATCCAGATTTGTAAAGCGCCACTTTCAATAGGCTGCTCTTCAACTAACGGTGGTCAGTATCACCATCTTTAACATCAGTTAAAATTCTAACTCTTTTGCCTTAGAGGTCCAAACTTTCCATAAACTGGCCCTAGTCTATCTTTTCCTTTTAAATTACAAAACATTTAAAATATTAAAATTATAGGGAATGATTTGTCAGCTATTCATGTATCCCAACACCCATATTTATCTCATATTACTATTTTGCCTTTCGAAAGAGTAAATAAAGATCTGACACCACCCATCGTATCTCCTTCCCTTCAGTAGGATGAAGACTTACCAGACATAAAAACATAAAGTAGGAAACAGGAAACAATGAACAAAAGATTTATAAATGTAAAAATATAATTATTAACTACAAGATAAGGATTCTTTTTTTTAAAATGCTATCCATTTATTAGTCTTAGATTAGAAAGTTGAAAATAAGAAAGCACCAACAAAATGGCAATTAATACCTCTTTGACCTTCATTGCAAATTTGCACAAGAAGTGAAGTCAGACTTTGTGTTTGGAGATGGGATTTGAATATGCAGAAATAGGGTTAAGAGTGTTCATGAATACTCCCTGCTCCATCCCTTATTCTTCTAACAAAATGTAGAAAACGAAGACTGGCAAGGCATAGATCAGATGTGGTTAGAAGCTAATTTTCTTTAAAAACTTCTATGTGTGTGGGGCACCTGGTGGCTCAGTCAGTTGAGCGTCTGGCTTTAGTCATGATCTCACAGTTTGCGGGTTCGAGCCCCATGTCAGGCTCTGTGCTAACAGCTCGGAACATGGAGGCTGCTTCAGATTCTGTTTCTTCCTCTCTCTCTGTCTTTCCCCCACTCATGCTCTGTCTCTCTCTCAAAAATAATATGAAGAAAAAAAAAAAAACCCTTTATGTGTGTAAACCAAGATGGCATGCAACCCAAAGAACCAATATACGTAAAACTTTGGGTTGCGAGTAACTTGTTCTGCGAGGGTTCCATAAGATGAGCAGACATCCTAATACATTTTAACTTGATAAACTAGTGATGTCTTGCAATACGAGTTATACATGGCACTGAATGTCACATGATCACAACTGAACCAATAGTTCTTGAAATTCACTTTGATATATAAGTGCTTTGGATTACAAGCATATTTCTAGAGTGAATTTGGCTTGCAAACCAAGCTTTTACTATAACCGGCAAACATTACTTCTCAGTACATAGCTACATTCATGGAAAAGTTGGGGGTATATTTAAGAAGTGGCTAAAATATCTGAAAAGAATTAGTATGGTATTTAATGAAAAGAATTTTTTTAAAAAGATAAAGAATAACCCTGAAATTAAAAACAACTATTTAGTATATAGAAAACATAAAAAAGAACACAAAAGTGCCCCCCCAAAAGATGCACTGATGGATGTGGGGGGGAAGGAGGAGATGGGCATGGAGGAGGGCACTTCTGGGGATGAGCACTGGGTGTTATATGGAAACCAACTTGACAATAAACTATTTCTAAAAAAAAAAAAAAAAAAGATGCCACGCAAAAATATAGCTCAGACTAATCCAATCTTTTCTAACATGAATGGAGTAAGATCTTTGTTTTATTTACAGCCTGAAATCCAAAGGTCAATGCAACCTAGGAAGTCTAATGTAGGAGTCATCAGGAGAAAGCACAAGGCTGTGGAACGACCTGAGTATAGGCGTGGTCCATAAACTGGGTCGGGAAATCACAGGTTTGGTATGTGGCCCAAGATTTCTCCGTGTGTCAGCTTTCCCCTGATAGGTCTGGTAGGAAATCTCCCCTCTAGAAATACTATGTTCCGAGAATGCTACTTCAGTACTTTGAAACAAGGTATTCTCATGGAATCAGTTACATGACAGTAGAGATGAAATTTCCTTAGGAGCCCAAGCCTCTTTAATGTTATCCTTTAAATACTGGCAAGTTATGGAAGAGATTTAAAGTAAAAAGTATAGTAAGAGTAGTTCTTTGCTGTAATTATTATAGGTTTTCTTTTTTCTTCTTCTTTTTTTTTTGACAGAAAAAGAGAGTGCAAATAGGGGCAGAGCAGAGACAGACAGAAAAAGAATCCCAAGCAGGCTCCATGCTTAGCATGAAGCTTCATCTGGGGATCGATCTCATGACTCAGATCATGGCCTGAGCTGGTAGCAAACGTGAGAGGCTCAACTGACTGAGCCATCCAGGTGCCGCAAGAGTCGTTCTTTAGAAGGTAGGTTTATTTTTGTTGCATTAACATCAGATCTATTATTAGTGCAGCTACAGAGAGTGTCTATTAAAATTAAGATATAAAACATTAAAATCTATAAAATATTTTATAATATCTTTATAGGAAAGTGATGTTAATTTGTAGCACCTTGGCCAGATTCTAGTTTGGACAATTCTCTTCCATTGAACAATTCTCCTCTAGTTAAAGAAGAAAAATGCAGCGATTCAATTTTAAAATAATCTACAATTTGGACCTATAATTTTCTAACACCTCCAAAATGATGTTAGGTTTCCAATTTTAAATAAAAACATGTGTGTTATATTCAAAGATCTGTGTGAGCACAAAGATTTTTCTATTCTATATATTCAAACTAACTTTGGCCACTCTCGTTTTTATTTAGTTACAGAGTAAAATCTATTTTAAATATGTGATGCAATTTCTATCTGTGCTCTCTGTCCAAGTTTTTAAAAGTTCCTGGGCCACTCTCCTCTTCCCACTTCAATTCATCTAACTCTGATCGTGGACTTCCTTCTCTAGAGTTTAGGTCTTGTGAAGACTCTCCATTACGGGCAGAAGTCCAGATTCCCCACGTTGCCACTTTAATCCTTCCACAATTTGGGTTCAATTATCTTCTTCCTATTACTTCCCCAAGGATGTTATTATACAAATTTGCTAATTACTACCCATGAACACTTGTGTTTTCTCCAAACAATGCCTTTGTTCCCAGCGTCTTCTTCAAGGAGAGTGTACTCCTCTAACTAACTTCCACGTGGCAAAATCCTGCCATTCTTCAAGTGTTAGCTCCAACACCTCATCCATGAGGCTTCCCCCCACCTCCCAAAAGGAACATGTCTCTCCCTCCGAGCTCCAGTATCTTTTATACTTGAGGTACTAGTGCAGCACCAGATGCATTTCTACCGGTACTGAATATTTCCCCGAATACATCACCACCTTTCTTGTCGGATGAAAGCTTCTGTCGGTTCAGGTCGTCTCTTCATTTCTGTCTGCCACAGTGGTGAAGAGTGTGGCCTCTTGTGTCAAACTGCTGTGTTTTAAACCAGTCTTTGTAAGTCATCGGCATATTTTATGCTCCACATGTACTTAGCCCAGAGCCTTGAGTGTAACAGACATTTCATATGTGCTTATAAGTTGAATAGAATTTTTTTGGGAGGGCTCTTTAAATTGAATGGAAAATAAAGCCATGTGCAAAATACTGAGTAGGGAAAATAAAAACAAAGCCTCTTTCAAATGTAACATTTTAAGTAAGTAGTAAATAATTAAACACACAGAGTTATATAAATGTTGTCCAAATATATTACTTTTTGAAAAGGGTGTAAAATCACTGCTTGGATATAACCTAAATATGGTTACAATTCTGAAAGCTATTTTCATACCTACAGGTTGTCTGAGAGACCCTTTACATGTAAAATGATGGTTGTCGGTTTCAATAGCCTTATCAGAACTGCACAAAAAAATCCTGACTTTGGGCACAGAATGAAAATAAGCCAGTATGTAGAACACTGTTCTGGGCAGAGAGCTTGGGGAAGGATGGCTTCCTTTCCCATATGACACTGCATCAGATTAAAATTGCAACTTCCAACAGAGCCTGGGTGGCTCAGTTGGTTGAGCATCTGACTTTCGCTCAGGTCATGACCTCGCATTCTGTGAGTTCGAGCCCCGCTTTGGGCTCTGTGCTGACAGCTTGGAGCCTGGAGCCTGTTTCAGATTCTGTCACTTCCTCTCTCTGCCCCTCCCCGACCCATGCTCTGTCTCTGTCTCTCTGTCTCTCTCTACAAAGTAAATAAACATCTAAAAAATTTTTTAAATTGCAACTTCCAGCTGTTTTTAGATGTGATGTCTCTTGAACACAGACCACCAAATAATGCAGAACTAGGTTACTATTTTGTAAAGTAGACAAAAATGACTTCAATAGGATGAGTCTCTGGAGTTCATTTCCACCAGTGACCTAATCCAGAGGTGAAGCCATAATATTGGTATTAGAAACATGTTCACTATTCTTTTACATAAATATGTGCGAGCAAAATGAAATGCCAACTATTCCAAATATAGTCAGTATCTGAGAGGTTTAGGACATGAACTTACTCGTGGTAAGTGCTATATAGCCATATGGTACAGGCTTGTACTATATGACAGACTTGTACTTGAAGCAAACATAGACTTGTTTCAAACAAGTACTGTATTGTTCCTGATGGGAAGGCAGATAAATCAAATGATGCTTCAGACTAAAAGAACTGACCATATTTTTCATCCAGATGACACCTACCTTTCAAAGAGTTCAGGGTGTTCTGCAAAACCTGACAGAAAGGGGATCTCTCTCTATCCCATTCCTAATTAGGAAAATACATGCTAAGACAGGCAAGAGAGAAATCAGCAATAGGATGCAGGGCTCAGACCCAAGATCCATAATGGAGCTCGCAAGGTTGTGTCTGTTATGTCAACACGTAGGTTTTGAAACTGCATGCTTCTATTTTCAATTTAGGCCTTGATTTGTGTTTTACATGACACTGTGGTTAATGCCCTTTTCTGCTAAGAGAAGAAACTAAGACTTGTAGAAAATCCAGTCTTCGTATGCTGAGTACTGAGGGGGGGTGTGGGGTAACAGCGGGGGTAGGAGCCGTGAAGTGTTGCAAAATGGCAGAGCTAGATTTTAGTGAAGGGATATCTTGAGTAGCTGAACTTGTACCACACAGTACATTTTTTAACTAGTGAAGAGGATGAAGGAGAATATTAAACAGCATTATGGCTTCATCCATACATTCACAATTTGACCTGAATTCCTGCTGAACAAATCTGCAAGATAAAACTCTTTTATCTGTGCAGCACCATGTCCTGCACTGAAATCACCAGGAGCTATCTAAGGGAAATGTACACCCAAGAAAGTACAGCCAGATGCGGCTGATCTGGTGGGAGGCAGGCAGAGCCTGGAACATTCTGGTCTGATTTAGGGGCCACACTAGTAGTGAAAGGCTCGTAAGTGCTGGCATTTGAAAAACCAGGTTCACACTCTGGATCAAGTCCAGACCTCTTTAGTTCTTAATCTTTACGGCAAGTATGGTTTGCTGCAATTCAAATACATTGGGACATTTAACACATGTTCAAGGAAAGTCCTTGAAGAGCACAGTATGAACTATTCGTTTTCTAAAACGCATGTGTGTCTAAATAAAAGCTTATCTGTTACTGAAAAACTTCTGTAAAACCATAGAAATTGTCAGTCATGACAATCAGATATCAAAATTTGAGGTTTTTTTCTTTGCTACATTAACTGTTTCTATTACAGAGACTTAAGAGACAATTTCCAGAGCACCGATTTTGAATTTTGTACTTTTTTTTTTTTAAAGTAGGCATCACGCCCAACATGGAACCCAAAGTGTGGGGCTTGAACTCATGACCTGAGATCAAGAGCTGAGCCGAAATCAAGACTCAGATGCTTGACTGACTGAGCCACCCATGTGCCCCTTCTACTTGTTTTAAAAAAGGTAATAACATGCCTTATTATATACTAGCCATTTTAAAGGGAAGACTGTAAAATATTTGACATAGAAGTGTTGCCAAATATTGCCCAAATGGGCCTAGCTTGTACTTTGGATTATTTTGGAAATGAAGAACAAAGTTCTAAAAATTTATTTCTGTTGTGCAGGTAAAAAATGTAAAGAACAAAATGCAGAAGGATTTTATCTTTGACTCACTTCAGAATAAAAGACTCAGGAACACACACATTTGGACCTCACACCAATACTTAGGCAATAATCCGTTTCTAACAAGTAGAGTCATACATTTCCACATAATGAACACTGAAAAAAAACTGAGCCTGGATTCACTCTTCAACTCTACGAAAATCATACCCAAATTGCTAGCGATAAAATCCAGGCATATAATGTCATGTTACAGTATTAGCAATCAAGAAATAAAGATTTATGGATAAAATAAAAACACATATGTACGTCACCTATAAATCCTCTTAGGTCTAACTCTGAACCCTGTAATGACTGTTCTCTTTAAATTTAATTCCAAAGGGCAGCAAAAAGAATTATGTCCATAACATGTGCTCAACCTCCATTCTGCTGCAAATTATACTACCTGATTGATATTTGGACAGTTTTGAGGGATGCAGAAGTTTTTAACATAATATGTATGTGTGGGCCAAATGAAAAATGGAAACACGTAGACTCGGAAAAAAGATGAGAGGAAACATTGATTTGAAAAGCAGCAGAGCACCGAGAAGTTAAAAGCACCAGCTCTGGGGTCAGACTGCTTGTGTTTGAATCCTGGTCCCTCCAGTTACCGAGTGGTGAAACTTCACAGAAAGTAATTCATCTCTCCATGCCTCACACTCCTTATCTGTCAGTTATTTAGCTCAGGATTGGAGTGAAGATCTTCTGTCATTTAAGGTCTTGGAGAAGCAAATAACACAAAGTAAGCACTCAATAACTATTAGCTAATATTATTAAAAATAAGGGAAATGATATGTCTGATGCCCAAATGCTACAAGTGGCTGCCTAGTAATAGCAAGGGTTGACGAGAGATCTAGAAGACACAGAAAGGGGCATGGAACCTGCCAGTAAATCTTCAACAAGAACAACTAGCATTGGTAAGTGAAGATAAAAGTAAGGGCAACTAAAACTCAGTGCCAGCTGACAGGAATGAAAAAGCCAGAGATCTGTACATATGCAAAGAGCTGCAAAATAAAAACGAAAAAAGGGGTGAAACTGAAGTAGAGGCAACAGTCTGGTGTTTTGGTCAATCAAAACCAGAAAGATGTCAAATAAATGCACTGAAATGACAACTTGCATACATGGTAACATATTTTTAAAAAGACCCAGCTATAGGCTGTACTGATAAATTTGATAAAAGAATTTTACTAGGATATAAAAGAGTACATATTAACATCACTCTAACCTTACTAAAAAATAAAAGATAGGAAACATCACCTCCCTCCACACTGTCCTTCCCTCACTCTCCCCCAAACCAAGAAAACCCTCCAAATACTTGTAGAACTACTTAGTATTACCACAGCAAGATTAGCCAAACCTTAAAAAGGAAAGAGCAATTGTCACATCAAGATTTTTCAGATTCTGTATCTCCACAGGTACACCTCTGATTTCTGATTGCATCTAGATTTTCTGTTCAATAAACAGTTTTTAACATTATAATCAACTTCTTTTTAATCAAAACTAGTCATATTGGCAAATTAGGCAGTACTGAGAAATGTAATTCATTATGGCAGCTTTCTTTTTAAGTATGTTTTTAATCAGTTTTGGAAGCAGGTGCACTTTTAAAAGAAAAGCAGCAAATTTATTCGGGCTGCTGATATCTCTACAGAAGAAATTCGGTTTTGCTGGAAAAAGTAAAAGAAAAGTGAAATCAAATTTTCTAAGTCTCCATGAGGCAGTTCATATATAAAACCACTTAGACTGATTTGTTAATAATTCCTAACTTTCATAAAGAGAATATGTTTCACGTTCTATTTCTGAAGAGTTTAATGAAAAAGTATACACTACTTACACCATAGATAAATCAGTACTGTACTGTGTAAACCAAACTCTTTATATGTTCTCTTCTAAACACCTATTAGCAAACTTTGTTTCAAAATGCAATTATGAAAAATATGACAAATTCAAGCCTGGGGTCTAATTTTAAACTGCATTCATTTTTCCAGAAATGTAATTAATTACAATGAGGCTATAAAGAAATCAATCTGTTTTGGCAGATAGTTAATTTACTTGCGTAGATTAGCTGTTGCTTTGCATGAGTATTAATATAATCCCTGACTTTCTCTTTCTACAGAATTGTCTTAAATAAGACAGTGAAATTCTTTTATGATGCCTACTAAAGTGTGTGTCTACTTCTTTTAATGTTGATAGTTAAAATGCGCTGATCAAAATGTTGATATGCCATGCTACTTTTGAAAACAACATGCCTACTTTATAAAATGGGTCAACAGTGAGCACTGAATATATCAAAATAACCCATGTTACCTTGGAATAGAAATACCACTTAATTGGGGCACCTGAGTGGCTCAGGTGGTTGGGCAACTCGCTCTTAATTTCTACTCAGGTCATGATCTCATGGTTCATGGGATCGAGACCTGCATCAGACTCTGGACTGGCAATGCGGGACCTGCTGAGGATTCCCTCTGTCTTTCTGCTCCTCCTCCATGCGCGCTCTCTCTCAAAATAAATAAAACATTAAAGAAAAACCCACTTAAGCAACTTTTTCTTAAACAGGATTACTAACAAAAGGCAATGCCCAAGAAACGACTCAGATCTCAGGACTTTAAATCTGCTTTCCTCGGGGGAAAAATGAACTCACGAAGAAGGTTAATGCTAAATAATAGCTTTTAGAGATTAAGTACTATAAACATTCATAACATTTTCCTCCCTTTAAAATATGTTGATAAGCCTCCATTAAATGGTTTCATCATCTTCCCAGTTTCTCTTAATTTCAAAGACTGTACTTTTTTACATTTTATTTTTGAGAGAAAATGAATCACAAAGGCAACTGAGGACCTATTTACCTCTTCCCGTTTCCCTCAAATTCCACACAGAATGTATTAAGAAAAGAAATATTAATAGCTCAGGAAAACAAGAAAGCATACCACGGCAGAGGAGAAAATGAGAGGAAGTTCTATAGGCCAAAAAGCAGAGATGTGATTAAAGGGAAAGAACCAAATCAGAGAAACCTGGAGTGAAAATAAGCAAAGGGGAAAAGCTACTACAGAAGCTCAGAAAAACAAAGCTCCTGACCAGTAAATAATAAAAGGAGGAGCATATTTTCTCACATGTGCTTTGTAACCATGCAAAGTCCCAGAGTGGACAGTGGGATTAGAGGAAGAGAGCAAGCTGTCAGGTCACTTATGGGAAGGAAGTCTCAAGCCCAGATGCCAAATTCCTGCAACAGGGCATACTCAGCCAGCCTTGTAAGGGTGTTTTGTCCTGTAAGTCACTGTCTGAAGGCTTCTGTAATAAGAATCTTCTTATCCCCAAGAAATCAAGAGGAACGGATTCTTATTTGGACTGAGGAGTAAATACGCTACAGCCACCAAACTGCTCCACCTAGAGTTTCAAGTAGACATACAAACAACCAAGAATCACCAATCATTTAAGGAAAAATTAGCAAGAAAGTCATAACATTGAAACTAAAGAAATAGGGGCACCTGGGTGCCTCAGCTGGTTGAGCATTTGACTTTTTTATATTGGCTCCAAGTCATGATCCCAGGCTCAAGTGATTAAGCCCCATGTTGCGCTCTGTGCTGAGTGCGGCGCCTCCTTGGGATTGTCTCTCATTCTCATTCTCTCTCTCTCTCTCTCCCTCCCTCTCCCTCTCCCTCTCTCCCTTCCTCTCTCTCTCTCTCCCTCACCCCATCCCTCTCTCCTGCTCATGACTCTCTCCAAAATTAAAAAAAAAAAAAAGACTCTAAACTGAAGAAGTAATATACCAGCAGAGTAAAATATAATTAGCATTCTTAGTGAAATAAAAAGCACAACAATGAAAAAAAAGGAATCGTGGTATTTTGATAGGAATCCCATTAAATCTGTAGATTACTTTGGGTAACATAGACATTTTAACAATATTAATTCTTCCAATCCATGAGCATGGTAAATCTTTGGAGAGTGTGTGTGTGTGTGTGTGTGTGTGTGTGTGTGTGTGTGTGTGATCTTCAACTTCTTTCATCAATACCTTAGAGTTTTCAGAGTACAGGTTGTTACCTCAGTTAAATTTATTCCTAGGTATTTTATTCTTTTTCATGCAACTGCAAATAGGATTGTTTTCTTCATTTCTCTTACTGCTACTTTACTATTAGTGTATAGAAATGCATGGCAGAAATGTAACATATTTTAGTTTTGCATCCTGCAACTTCACTGAATTCATTTATTGGTTCTAACAGTTTTTAAGGTGATCTTATACATACAGAGTATCATGCCATCTGCAAATAGTGGCACTTGTACTTCTTTCTTACCAATTTGGATGTTTATTTCTTTTCCTTGTCTGACTGCTGTGGCTAGGACTTCCAGTACTATGTTGAATAAAAGTGGTAAGAGGGGTATCTTTATTTTGCAGGAATGGCTTTCAGTTTTCCTTCATTGGGTATGATGTTAGCAGTGAGTCTGCCATATATGTCCTTTATTATGTTGAGTACGTTCTTTCTATATCCACTCTGTTGACAGTTTTTAATCATGAACAGATGCTGAATTTTGTCAAATACTTCTGCATCTACTGGGATGATCATGTGAGTTTTGTCCTTCGTGGTGTCCCACATGAAATGATTAACAGATACTGGATCATCCTTGCATTCCTGGAAAAAAAATCCCACTTGATGCTAGGGAATAATCCTTTAAATGTATGGTTGAATTAGGTGGAAGGGAGTAAGAGGTATAAACTTCCAGGGGCACCTGGATGGCTCAGTCAGTTAAGCGTCCAACTCTTGATGTCGGTTGGTTCAGGACGTGAGCTTAGGGTTTGTGAGATCGAGCCCCATGTTGGGGTCTGCGCTGACAGCATGGAGCCTGCTTGGGATTCTCTCTCTCTCTGCCCCTCCCCTGTTATACAAAGAAATGCCTAACAACAAGAAAAAAAGATTCAGTTTCTGTGCTTCTAAAGTTAAAATGCATTTGCTTAGCTCCACATATACCCATATTTAAACATCAATGAATCCTTACTGATATGTAAACATTACCATTATACTGTTCCTGGAGCTACTGAACTCTTTTTAAAACTAATCAGACAAAAATGATAATATATGGTATTGAATGCCCTATATGGAGTGGAACCAAATAATGAAATCAGGTGTATGGAATTGTGATTTGGAAAGGATCAGTATTAATTCTTGGAAAATACTTCCCCCAAAGTTCAGATGACCACAGAAACTTTTTTTTTTGGTTTCATACATTTTTTTTTAAGTTTTTATTTAAATTCCAGTTAGTTAACATACAGTGCAATATAGTTTCAGGTATACAATACAGTAATTCAACCCATCTATACAACACCCTGTGCTCATCACAACAAATGTGCTCCTTAATATCCCCACTCACCTCCAATTTGGTGACAGTTTGTCCTCTATAGTTAAGAGTCTGTTTCGTGGTTTGCTTCTGTCTCAGTCTTTTTTTCCCCTTTGTTTTATTTCTTAAATTCCATATGTGAGTGAAATCATATAGTATTTCTTTTTCTCTGACATTTGGCTTAGCATAATAATCTCTAGCTCCATATTACTGCAGATGACAAGATGTCATTATTTTTTGTGGCTGAGTAATATTCCATTGTGTCTGTGTGTGTACACACACATCTTCCTTATCCATTGATCAGTCAATGGACACTTAAGATGTTTTTGTAATTTGACTGTTGTATATAATGCTGCTATAAACATCAGGGGGCATGTATTCCTCTTGAATTAGTATTTTTGCATTCTTGGGCAAACATCTAATACTGCAATTGCTAAACTGTAGAGTAGGGCTGTTTTTTAACTTTGTGAGGATCCTCATACTGTTTTCCAGAGTGGCTGTATCAGTTTGCATTCCCACCAACAGTGCAAGAGAGTTCCCCTTTCTCCACATGGTTGCCAAAACCTGTTGATTCTTGTGTTGTTGATTTTAGCCATTCTGACAGGTGGGAGGTGATAGCTGATTGTAGTTTTGATCTGTATTTCTTGGATGATGAATGATGTTGAACATCTTTTCATGTGTATACTGGCCATCTGTAGGACTTCTTTGGTAAAATGTCTATGCATGTCTTCTGCCCATTTTTAAATTAGATTGTTTTTTGGGTGCTCAGTTTGATACATTCTTTATCAATTTTAGATACTAACACTTTATCAGTTATGTCATTTGCAAATATCTTCTCTCATTCTGTAGGTTGCCTTTTAGTTTTGCCAATTGTTTCCTTCACTGTACAGCTTTTTATTTTGATGAAATCCCAATAGTTTATTTTTGCTTATGTTTTCCTTGCCTCTGAAGATCTATCTAGAAAGAAGCCACTATGGCTGATGTCAAAGAAGTTGTTGCCTGTGTTCTCCTCTAGGGTTTATATGATTTCAGGTCTCACATTTAAGTCTTTAATAATTTTGAATTTATTTTTGTGTACTGTGTAAGAAAGCAGTCCTGTTTCATTCTTTTGCATCCAGTTTTACCAACACCATTTGTTGAAGATACTTTTTCCCACTGACAGACGATTTTGCTTCGTGAAAAATTAATTGACCACATAGCTAATGGGTTCATTTCTATGTTTTCTATTCTGTTCCATTGATCTATGTGTCTATTTTTGTGCCAGTACAATACTTTTTGTATTATTACAGCTTTGTAACATAACTTGAAGTATGGAATTGTGATGCCTCCAGCTTTGCTTTGTTTTTTCTTTTTCAGGATTGCTTTGGCTATTCAGGGTCTTTTGTGGTTCCATACAAATTTTGGGATTGTTTGTTTTAGCTCTGGAAATGCTTTGATATTTTGATAGAGATTACATTAAATGTGTAGATTGCTTTGGGTACTATATGCATTTTAACAATATTTGTTTTTCCAATCCATGAGCATGGAATGTCTTTCCATTTCTTTGTGTCTTCTTCAATTTCTTTCATCAGTGTTTTGCAGTTTTAAGGATAGAGGACTTTCATTTCTTTGGCTAGGTTTATTACCAGGAACCTGATGGGTTTTTGTACAATTGTAAATAGGACCAATTCCTTGATTTCTCATTCTGCTGCTTCATTATTGGTGTATAAAAATTCAACAAATTTCTGTACATTGAGTTTTATCCTTCAACTTTACTGAATTCCTCTATCAGTTCTGGTAATTTTGGTGGACTGTTTCGGGTTTTTATACAGAGTATCATGTCATCTGGAAAGAGTAGAAGTTTTACTTCTTCCTTGCCAAGTTGGATACCTTTTATTTTTGTTTTCTGATTACTGTGGTGAGGGCTTCCAGTACTATGCTGAACAAAGGTGGTGAGAGTGGACATCCTTGTCTTGTACCTGACTATAGAGAAAAAGTTCTGTTTTTCCCCATTTTGGATGACGTTAGCTGTGGGTTTTTCATATGTGAATTTCATTATGTTGAGATATGTCCACTCTAAACCTACCTTGTTGAGGATTTTTTATTATGAATGGATGTTGTACTTTGTCAAACACTTTTTCTGCATCTATTGAAATAATCTATGGTTCTTATCCTTTCTTTTATTACTGTGGTGTATCATGTTGATTGATCTGTGAATACTGAACCACCCTTGCAACCCAGGAATAAATCCCATTTAATCATGGTGAATGATTTTTTTAATGTATTGTTGGATTCGGTTTGCTAGTATTTTATTGAGAATTTTTATATCTGTTGTTTATCAAGGATATTGGCCTATAGTTCTCTTTTTCAGTGGTCTCTTTATCTGGCTTTGGTATCAGGGTAATGCTGCCCTCATAGAATGAATTGGAAGTTTTCCTTCCATTTCAATTTCTTGGAATCGTTTGAGAGAAATGGGTGTTAACTCTTCTTGAGATGTTTGATAGAATTCGCCTGTGCAGGTGTTTATTCCTGGACTTCTCTTTTTTGGGAGTTTTTTGATGGCTGATTCAATTTCTCTGCTAGTTATTGGTTTGTTCAAGTATTCTATTTCTTCTGGTTTCAGTCTTGGTAGTTGATATGTTTTAAAAATTTATCCATTTCTTCTAGGTTGTCCAATTTGTTGGCAAATAGGTTTTCATAATATTCTCTTATAATTGTATTTCTGTGGTGTTGGTTGTTATTTCTCCATTCCCATTTGTGATTTTATTTGGGTACTTTCCCTTTTCTCTCTCTTTTTAAAAATATTTTTATGGCTTATTTTTATTTTTGAGACAGCATGAGTGGGGAAGCGGCAGAGAGAATGTTTCTTATTCGAGCTCCATTAGGTTTAAGATTAGTTTACTTATTTGAGCTTTTTCTTGATACTTGAAGTAGGCCAGTATTGTTATAAACTTCACTCTTAGGACCACTTTTACTGCATACCAAAGGTTTTGGACTGTTTGTTGTGTTTTCATTTTCATTTGTTTGCATGTGAAAAAAATTCTTCTTTAATTTTATGACTGACCCTTTAATTCTTTAGTAGCATGTTGTTTAACCTCCATGTATCTGTGGTCTTACCAGATTTTTTCTTGTGGTTGACTTCCAGTTTCAAAACACTGTGTTCAGAAAAGATGTGTGGTATGACTTTAATCTTTCTGTATTTGTCAAAGCCTTTTTTGTGACCTAATGTGATCTTTCTAGAGAATGTTCCCTATGCACTTGCAAAGAATGTGTATTGTACTGTTTTAGGATGGAATGTTCTAAATATATTTGCTAAGCCCATCTTTTCTCATGTATCATTCAAAGCCATTGTTTCCTTGTTTCTTTTCTGTTTAGATGATCTATCCATTGATGTATGCAGGGTGTTACAGTCCTCTACTATTGTTGTGTTATTATCAATTAGTTCCTTTATGCTTGTTATTGTCTTATAAATTTGGGTGATCCCAGAGGTGCATACATATTTATAATTTTTTGATCTTCTTATTGGATTGTCCACTTCAGGATTATACAGTGCCCTTCTTGGTCTCTTGTTACATTCTTTGTTTTAAAGTCTAGTTTGTCTGATATAGGTATTGTTACTCTGACTTTCCTTTGACATCTACTTGCATGATAAACGTTTTTCCATCCCCCCACTTTCAATCTGCAGGTGTCTTTAGGTCTAAAATGAGTCTCTTGTGTAGGCAGCATATATATGGGGTCTCTTTTTTCCATCCCTTCTGGCACCTTATGTCTTTTGACTGGAGCATTTAGTTCATTTACATTCAAAGTAATAAATGACAAGTATGTATTTATTGCCATTTTATTAGTTGTTTTGTCCTTTTTGGAGATTTTCTCTGATGCTTTCCTATGCATGAGAATATGCACATGAATGTGAGAGGGGCAGAGAGACAGAGAGAAGGGAGAGAGAATCCCAATTAGGCTCCATCCTTTCAGCAATGGGGGACTTGATCCCATGAACCCTGAGATCATGACCTGACCTGAGATCAAGAGCTGGACACTTAACCAATTGAGCTACCCTGGCACGCCAGTCTTACTGCTTTTAATATTTTTTCTTTATCACTATATTTTACAAATTTAATTACAGTATGTCTTAGTGTTGCCTGCTTTTATTGATTTTGATGGGAGTTCTCTGTGTCTCCTGGATCTGTATATCTGTTTCTTCCCCAGATTAGGGACGTTTTCAGCTATTATTTATTCAAATAAATTTTCTGCCCCCTTTTCTCTCTCTTCTTTTTCTGGGATATCTATGATATGAATGCTATTACTTTTGATGGAATCACTGAGTTCCCAAGTCTATTCTGAGGCTGCATAATTCTTCTTTCTTGTTCAGCTGCATTATTTTCCATTATTTTGACTTCTGGGTCACTACTTTATTCCTCTGTTTTTTCTAGTCTGCTATTCACTGCATCAATCCTGCTTCCAATCTTGTCTATTGCATTCTTCATCCCTACCTTTTTTTTTTTTTAACCTCTTTTATCTCTGTGGTAAGGGTCTCACTAATGTCTTCTATTCTTCTCTCAAGCCCAGTGAGTATCCTTATCATTGTTGCTTTAAATTCTCCACCAGGCATGTTACTTGTATTTGTTTTTCTTCAATCTAAGGCCATGGCCTTATGTTGTTTGGGATAAATTATTCTGGCTTGGCATTTTGTCTAAGTGTCTGCATTCTTCTATGTGTTAAAAAGGCCAGTTATGTCTCTTGCTCTTTCTTCAATGTGGCCTCTTCTCTCTCTTTAGTTGTGGAGTTTCTTCTGTCAGTCTTCAGGTTGATTTCTGGACTAGTTAGGATGATTTCATAGTTATCTAGTTGTGTTTGTGGGACAAGGTGAGTCTAGGGTTCTCCTATTCCACTGTGGTCTTCCTCTCCTGACCACAAGATCTTTGATTTTGGAGTTACATTATATAAAAACAGTCCAGACACAAGAATATCCAATTATCTAATGCTCATGTTCTAATTAAAGTTGACCTGAACCCACCATAACATCCTTCTTTTAAAATTCAGTAAACAAGTTCAATACCTTATTTTTCTTTCTGAGAAATGTACATAATTTTGAAAATAACAAATGTTTACTAAAAAGAATAGCAAGTCCTAAACTAGCACCATGATTTCACATAGAGGGCACTCTGCTAAGAATGCTCATGGAAGTTAATTTTGAGGGACCAAATTAGCCTTCAATTTAATCAATTACTTAATGTTCTCATTAAGAGGAAACCAGTGTCAAAAGCTATTTCATCTTCATTGTTTTACTAAAATGCCCTTTGTGCATTTTCCTTTCATAAATTTCAGATGAAAGTAAATAAATGTTTCTTAAAGAACAGGGCATCCAGATATGGGTAATACATAGGTTTAAAATATTAAGTAGAAGAAAAACAAAAGAAGTCTAACTTTATTGTTAAGAGAAAGAGAGAGAGAGAGGGAGAGAGGGAGAGGGAGAGAGAGAGAGGGAGAGGGAGAGAGAGAGAGAGCGCAGGATCAAAATGGAGTCATTTGGGCTAATAGGAAACACCTAACTTAATTAGTTTCAGCCTCTCCCGGAAGTGGGATCCTAAATCAGTCAGTCTGCAACTACTGCTGAGTGCTACTGAGATAATCTACCTGATGGACCCCTGTCAGGGGACTAAAGGAAGTAACTTGCTAGTAACTTTCTTGTCCTGCCTCCTCCTGCCTATGAAAATCTTCATGTAGCTCTTTGGAGCTCCTTTCTATCTGCTAGATGAGATGCTGCCTGATTCACAAATGACTGGGAAAAAAGCTAATAAAGTCTTCAAATTCTACTCAGTTAAATTCTTTTGTTTGTTTTTTGTTTTTGAACACTACTCAGTAAACTACAAGCTATATACTTAAAATATCTATAAAAGGTCTTTGTAAGATTTAGAAGACCTGTTTGTATCTTGTTTTGAATGTCAATATGACACAGAATGGACATGACCTCCATCCTCTGGCTTCTTGAAACATAAATCCAAGGACCATTAATCAAGACTCTTCAGATCTCAACTGTCATGCACATGCATGGAACTAGTCATTTCTACAGCATCCAGAATAAGAAACATAAACGTCTATTACAGATTCAAATCCCATACCCAAATTGTTCTTCAGCATCATCATGTCCATACTTACTGACCTTTAAGAATAGGTGTAACAGTGCTCCTCATATATTCAATAACTCCAAAATGAAGAGAAGGTGGAAACTACCATGTAAAGGTTACCCTGGTCTCCAAGTTCAGTACAAGATGATCTTGGACTTCACAGCACTAGGGTTAACTTCCAAGGATTCTTCTCTTCTGACCATATATCCATCCAGAAGCCAAGCACAGCATTTTAGTACAGGAAAATATTATGGACTTGCCACCCTTGGGGCATTTTTCAGATGCTTTTGAACATCTTTATAGAAGGTAATTTCAGTCATGCATATTTGAGCTAATTTATTTAGCTGAGAATGAAGACAAAAATAGCTCCATATGCATATCCATGAAAATTTAAGAAAATGAGAAAAATTAAGACTGGGTCTAACTGCAGTGTTTCTGAACATTGCAACTCAATTCGCATTAGTAAATGTTTTAATGACAAGAAATATGTTCTTCTCTGCCACTTAATGAGATCAACATTTCTCAATATTTTAATAAAGTATTTTATATCTCTTACAGGCAGAAAGGAATACAACCCAAGAGTCTAAGTAAATCTGAATTTGCAGTTAGCATCTATGCACACTATTAAATATCAGTGCCAGCTTATGTCATCATTAAATTCAAACGAAGTTTATGAAATGTAAAGACTAACTGTTCCTAGATCAATTCTCATCAAAAGATGAGCAAATAAAAACTCTTCAGAGGGAAAAAGTAGTTTCTGGTAGATTCCTAAGACCGGGCCACCAAAAATGAATTGCTCTTGAAAAGAGAGTCTCCTGTAGTTTGTGAAAAATCTGTACAATGGGGAGCAAATACTTAATGAACAGTAAAAATGGAGAGAACAGAAGACAAAAGCAAGCATCTGTAGTAGTATGACAGCTTCAGAAACAAAAGACACGCATAAGAATGCAGACAGGTCTCCTCTGTTGTTCAGCCTGGTGGGAAGCATTAAGCTCTGGGCACACAGGCGCACCTGGACACAGGCCAGCTCCTCGCTAGGCAGGTGCCATCGACAGCCACGCTGCAGCTCCTCAAAGGCCAGAATAACGTGGGCCTATTTGTGCAGTGACAAGATGCACAATAGAAACCTTACCCCTTCCCACATGGTTTGCTCCCTTTCTCCTGGGACGGGGCTCTGGTTTCCAGCCTGGGGAGGCAGACGTGGGGAAGGGGCGCCTATTGTCCTGATTTCACGTACAGGCCTGTTTTCAGCTCTGCATCTTCTTCCTGCCCTTCCTCATGCGCGCAGACTGTCAGCACCGAGGCTCTTTTTGGGTTCGGCCGGGAGGGGGGGTTTCCTCTCATCTCTGCAGCCTCCTCATGGCTTGTTTCATCCATCAGCTCATTCTTATCTTTCCTTCTCTCACTACTTGAAAACCTGCAGGCACTAGTGAGTCTCTATTTTTGGTTTTGTTTTTTTTTCTATTCTGCAAGGATCTACTCCTTTATGTGCCTCTCTGTGTCTATTTTTGTGAAGTCTCAGAAGGGGCAGGAAGTCCACCTGTCTGCTCAGGCATCTATCCCACATTGGCTGGGACTACTTGTCAAAAAAAATTTTTTTTATATTTATTTTTATTTATTTTGAGAGAGAGAGAGAGAGAGAGCGTGCGCAAGTGCACGGAGGAAGGGCAGAGAGAGAGGGAGAGAGAATCTCAAGCAGGCTTTGCACTGTCAGCACAATGTGGGGCTCAATCTCATGGACTGTGAGCTCATGATCTGAGCAGAAATCAAGAGTCGGATGCTTAACCAACTGAGCCATGGAGGTGCCCCTACTTTTCAGAAATTTTAACCAGCCTACTTCCATCTACTGCCTGTAACTGTGTATAAAAATCCTATCTGCTGACTTGTGGCACAGCCAACCTTTCTCACCTCTAAACAAAATTTAAAACTCCACAGCATTTCAATTTATATAAACTGATGGGAAATCAGCAGTTATTTTCATACCTGAATGATAACAAATTACTATTGCTACACCCAATGCTTACTTAAGAAAACCTAATCCCTCCAGTGAATCTTAAGAAGAGTCAGTTTCTGTTTCCAGTTCAAGGGTGTCTTTACAAACTAAAAGATAAAATGCATTTTTCCCAATTATCTCAGCAAATGAATAATCATCAATTAGTTGCAAGATAATGAAAATAAAAATCTTGCTTTCTTTGCCCCCCAAGGAAGACAATGAGTCTAAAGGATCAATGACAATAATAATGAAAGTCTGGATGGAAGAGTTTATCGTTATTCATAAAACCAAATTAGAAAAAAACAGCAATACCATATTCCTTAAACATTCTAGAAACAGATACTAATTTTATGACAAACACACCACTGAATAACAAATATGATTGTTAAATGACTTATGTGAGTCACAATTAATTGAATCATTATGCTGATTTATTACTTTACTGCCACGGTCTCATTGCTGGTTCGTAAAATCAGATGTGGAACTGATCTCCGGCCAAGAATTCCCAGAGAAACAGAAGGATAACAAGAAGCACAAGTCCTATAAAGGCAGCTTAAAGTCTGCACCATATTATATGCTATTTTTAAGATTTTAATAAGCTAGAGAAAAACATTCTGAAAAATTACAAAACAGTGCAGTTTTATGTGACATAAGTCCACAGAACATCTCTGCTGTGCTGTCATTATCTCTCTCTTTTTTTAAAATAGTTTATTGTCTCTTAATCTTTTAGAATTTAAATGTAATGTAGTGGAGGAGGAGGGCCACGGTGGGGCGGGTGACACCACAATGTCTTCTCAGCGCTAAATTCACTAGTTGGTCTCACAATCTCAGTTCTTTATTTATTAATGCTTTTGTACCATTAGAAACAAAACTTACTTAAAAAATCTGTTTTCAATTTTTTTTTTTATTTGAGAGAACAAAAGAAAGAGAGAGAGAGAGAGAGAGAGAGGGAATCTTTAGCAGGATCCACGCTTGGTGCACAGCCCGACACGGGGCTCGATCCCACGAACCTTGAGATTGTGACCTAAGTCGATATCAAGAGTTTGATGCCCAGCCGACTCAGCCATGCAGGCGTCCCCAAGACAACTGTGTTTAGACTAAAGATCCTACATTAAGACCAATGAGCACCAGCAAGTCAGACTCTGTGATCTGCCCTGGCGCCGTTTCTTCCTTTCCTCACTTGTCTGGCAGACAAAAGATGTCAATGCTGATCTACCACAATCCGAGAATAATGTTTGGGAACCTACCTACCTATTGTTGTAAAGCAAAAAGTAAAGGATTTTTCAATAAAAAGTAAATACTTACTTGTCATCATTTATAGTTTTGAAGTAGCCCAAACCCTAACAGTCCTGAATAGATGAAGGTAAAGAGAACAGGTGAGAAAATTTTTGACTCTAAAGGAAGAATACACTGATAACCATACTTTGAAGTGAACTAATAGCAAAGTTCAATAGAGGTGTTTTCTTTCACTGAAAACAATAAAAACTGCTAAAGACAGGATTACTAACATTTAATACACCATAAAAGTCTAATAACGTACGCTGAGTTACTTTTGGTTTTTAATTTAGTGTTTTTTAAATATTTTCTTAAATTTATTTATTTTGAGAACAAGAGAGAGGGAGGGAGAGAATGGCGGAGGGGAGGAGGTAAGAATCTCAAACAGGCTCTGACAGTGCAGAGCTTGACACGGGCTCAAACTCACAAACTGCGAGATCCCGACCTGACCTGAAATCAAGAGTCAGAAGCTCAACTGACTGAGCCACCCAGGCACCCCTACTTTAGTATTATTTTTAAAGACTGGTGGGAAAGTAAAGAAGAAAAAGATTATCTGCACAGTCAGGCCATAGTGGTTGTCAACTCTGGTTCTAACAGAACCAACAGGGATGACTATTAAAAGTTTTCTTTGCTCGGGGCCACTCCCAAAGAGTCTGTAAGTCTTCAGGCCAAGATAGATGCTTTAAAACAAACAAAATAAAAAATCACATCAACAGAAACACAACTGCTCTGATGCCTGCCGAGGCTCTGTAACACCTGACACCGACCAGCTTTGCCTTCTCACATCTTCTTCGACCTTTCCAAGTCTTTGGTGCAAAAATCTTTACTCTTCCTCTGTCATACAGCTTACCTTTCCTAACTTGTTTTTTTCCTTCCTTTGACTTTTAGGTTTTTACTGTAATTCCAGCAGAGTTAACACACAGTGTATATTAGTTTCAGGTGTACAATACAGCAACCCAACACTTTCATCCATACATCCCTGTCATCACAAGTGTACTCCTTAACCCCCATCACTTTTTCTAACTTTCACATTGTACTTTCTCTAATTGTTCCTTTACAGAGATGCCCTGAGGTTCATCTATATCAGAACTGAAACCAGGGTTGCCCAAAAGCTACACTGAAGTCAACTCAGGCACTCTAAACTTTTTTTTTTTAATGTTTATTTTTTAGAGAGAGACAGGCAGTGTGTGAGTGGGGGAGGGGCAGAAAGAGAGGGAGACACAGAATCCGAAGCAGGCTCCAGGCTCTGAGCTGTCAGCACAGAGCCCCACGCCGGCAGGTCGAACTCACAAACTGTGAGAACATGCATGACCCGAGCCAAAGTTGGATGCTCAACCACTGCATCACCCAGGACCCCCTAATCTTTTTTTAATGTTTATTTTTTAGAGAGAGTCTAAACTTTGATTTAAGGGGAATTCAAGGTCACAGAGGGATGATCGTTTAATGAATATTCAGATATGAGCACATGATAGTACAGAGTCTAAGGGAAAATACTCAGTGTTTGATTCTTCATTCAGTTAAGAAACACAATACATGACAAAAGCATGAGTTTATGGTGACAAGTGGTGCATAATGACACATCAGCTTACACCTGGCAGATTTCACTGGGTACCTCCAAGATAGCTGGCTTGGAACTCAGCAATCTGAAGGAAAAAACCTTGATCATCTTTTGGTCAAAAGCATCTCTGAGTGATAAGAGGTCTTTATCAGTCATGATAGGGAGATTTATTGCAGTGGCCTTGCATGGCGCCCCTCTTTTGGATTTAAACAGATTATGTGGCCTAGAAATGGCCAGACCTATTGAGGTCTGGTTCGAAAATTGTTTCCTTGGATCTCTTACATTTTGGGAAACTTCCATAATGTTTTTCCAATAGCTTTTATCCTACCTTAATAATTTCTAATTTCTTATTCTGCAATTGGTAAGCTCATATGAGTATCATAATACTGACTCTGATCTTATGATGCTAACATACATAATTTATCAACCTTCAGACTACGTACACATATCAATGGAATTCATGTACTTCAGAAGGTGCTCTGAGTAAGTACAATACCAACTTGCACCTCTGGTTTTCACTCTTTATATCCAAATCTGAAACATTTTACTCTAGCCCGAATGCATTAAAACTCCATTTCGTTGTAATTCAAATTTTCTGATAATTATGTAATCACCTCTAAAAACTAGTGGTTACATAGTGGAGGTTATTGGAAAACCAGATGCTTAAATAATTCCAGGAAACCTATTTCCTTCTTGATTGTTTTGAAACCTAATTAATACTAAGATATTCTTTAAATTGTTTTTCTTTTGACCTTACCCTCACATACAGATTAAAGAAAAAGTCAGGGGACTTTATTTTTGGTACAAGGGAATACTCTTAACACTGAGATGACAATAACTTAAGAGCCAGAAATAACCTCTATTTTCTTTTTTTGGGGTAAAGATTCCAAATTAAGTTGTCCAAGATATGAATAGATTAGAAGGTCAAATAAACAGACAAGTTTGAGTTTGTTTTGAGCCTAGAGAAGATTTCTTTTAAAACATGTCAATTCCTGCGCAAAACAGGTAATATAAATATGCTTTTCTTCCAAAGCACCATTTGTAAAAGGTCTAACTTTGGGATTACTGATCCCACATAAGCAGCTTTGGGAAAAGAAGAGAAAGAGCTGGATGACATTTATTGTGCTTAGTGACTATAGTCATCACAAACCACAAATTTATGTATTGGAAAATAGAAAAATTCTTTAAAGTACAGAAGTCTCTGATCAGCTATTTAAAAAAGGGAGAAGAAAACTGCCATGTTTTTTTCTTAACATTTCACGGTTAGTTCAAGTCTTCAGTCTATCGGAACAAATCTTATAAATATAAGAAAACCTTTAGACAAACGTATGATGCAAGGACCTAACTGGTGAATCATTTGAGGATTCAAACTAGGGAAATAAAATGATTAAATCGGCATTTTGGAAAAAATCAAGTATGTGCTGAGTGCCCGTCCTATGCCTAAATAATTCGAGACTATGTTCATTCCCAAATTAGAATTTGTAAAAATCTGGGGAATAACTTCTGCCTTACAGAGTATTTCCTCAAAGTGATGTCAAGTGGATTTCCAAATAAAACTTTCTGACTGGACTGTCAATGACTGAAGTTTCCTACTTGACACTTTATTTTTGTTTATTTATTCATTCATTCATTTTGAAGATCTAAGTGGCCTTATTAAGTGAATCATGAATTGTACGGTGTCCCATCTAACAGGTACAGGGGAGCCTCCTCCTACATGACAGTTTAAATAACTTACTTGACAATATTATTTAATTCTAAAACGGCTGACACAAAGTGTGGTCTGTATAAGTCAGGAAATGTTTAATGTAATACTGGGGTGTGGGAAAAAGACATATCTGCACTTAATTATTTTCTTATTTCCTAGGGTTTTTTTTGTTTTAGGTAAAAATGGGTGTACTGTATACATATGATACATATAAATAAATGATATGTATATAGGCTATGCATATTCCTACATTTTACTGATAGGCGTACAATCAAGGAAGGCTGGAGTAAAAAAAATAAAATTTCCAACAATATACTGAAGAAAATTTCATGACATTAGAGTGTGATTATTTCTTACAGAGGACACAGAAAGTAGAAACCATGAATGAAAATTTTGAGAAATAAGAGATAAATTGTATCACAGCAAAATTAAAAATTTCCTTTCTTCAAAAGATACTTCAAGACAGTTTAAAAGCAAGCCACGGAGTGGAAAAAGAAAATTGCAACATATACTAATCAACAAATGGCTTGTATCTAAAATACTGACAAATCAATATGAAAAACAAGACAACTTATAAAGGGACAAGAGATTTGAAAAGGCACTCTATATAAGTGGATATGTAAATAATCAATACACATGTCAAAAATGCTCAACTCACTGTCGAGGAAATGGAAACTACAAATTCAGTGTGGCACCCATCTAAAAAATCACCAGAAATTAAAAACACGACAATACCGAGTTTTGAAGATGTGTAGCAACCACAGTTCTACACAGCTGGTGGGAAGCAAATCAGCACAGCCACTTTGGGAAACGTGATTATCTACCAAAATTGAACCTGTGATCCAACACTTTATACTTAAGAATATACTCAAGAGAAAGGCATGCTCATGTGCTCCCATCACAGTATGAACTCCGATCCCCATCAATATGAAAAACAGTTGAATATGCTTTGGTCACGTTACATGAAATAATATGCAGCCAGGGACATAAAGTAGTGCCACACAAAATATGGAGGACTCTCACACAGACAAAGTTAAGTAAAAGGACCTGGAGGCAAAAACGTACATTCCGACTGATTCAGTTTATATGAAGTTTATCAAACAAACATTACTGATCCAGCATATTCGAATAGTAGGGAGAGGGCTTGACTTCAGGGAACAAAGAAGGGACAGTGGTTATGAATCGGTAAGAGGGCTTCTGGGAGACACAGATAACGTTTTCTTTCTTCATTGTGTGGTGGTTACACAGGCATGCTTATTTTCTAGGAACTCAATGAGCCATAGGTAGGTTATACTTCATTAAGACATATGAACACCAGGGTTGCCTGGGCAGCTCAGTTAGTTAAGCATTTGACTTCAGCTCAGGCCATAATCACATGGTTTGTGGGTTCGAGCCCCGCATTGGGCTCTGTGCTGACAACTAGCTCAGAGCCTGGAGCCTGCTTCAGATTCTGTATCTCCCTCCTTCTCTGACCCTCCGCTGCTCATGTGCTCTTGCTCTCTCTCTCTCAGAAATAAATAAAAAACATCAAAAAAAAAAAAAAAAAAAGACATATGAACACCAAAGGCTAACTTTAACAACTTAAGTCTGAGGATGCATTTATTACTTTCTTAAACAATGGGCAAATTGTTCTTCTGACTTTTCACAAACTCCTGATGAGAGGGAAAGAGAAAATTATTCTAGCATAATAGCTAACGTGTTCTCTTTTAAAAAGAAAAATCATCATTAGCAAGTGTTATTTTTTCACTTTAATTTGTGTAGAAGTGTCACCGGAAACTTAAAAGTCTGGGAAGAAACCAACTGAGAAGTTAACAGTTGAACACGAGGACTGGAGCAATTCCTTCAGTATGATCCAGAAACGAACAGATAAAGAGGATAAAATGAAACGCACTGAACATAAAAGTCAAATTGTAAAGAACTGTTTAAGATCCGTGTGAAAACAACTACTCCTGAACTGAACAACACTACTTCATGTTCCATCCCACGCAGAGAAGTTATCTAAATTAGTTGTACTCAACTGTGTCAAGCTCAAGAGGCACTTCATTCGGAGCTGAATTTTATCTAGGAGCTGGAGAGCCAAACTTCACTACCACGTTCTCAAGGGCTTGCCCTACCAGCATGCCAGGATTGCACACTCAAGCTATTTAGAAAGTCAGAGTTATATTTGTGTATTTGTTTTGTTGCCCTCGGTATCTAAACTGCCTGTTGTGACGTATCCATCAGCATTCTGGTTTGAACCAAACTGGGTTGAACTAAAGCAGCAGCTTGGGTTAGAGATGGAAAGTTTTAAAGATGTTACAAGGCTGGGGAGTGGGGGGGCTGCACTGCCTAGAAGTGGGTTGATATAACACTGTTGGCTGTTGGGACATACAAATTAAATCTCTCTGTCCTAAAGAAAGTTTTTTTAAAAACATTTCTATTTACTGTTTTTGAGAGACAGAGAGAGAAAGAGTACAAGCGGGGGAGAGGGAGAGAGAGGGAGAGAGGGAGAGAGAGGGAGAGAGGGAGAGAGGGAGAGAGAATGAATCCCAAGCGGGACTCAAACTCAGGAACAGTGAGATCATGATCTCAGCTGCAGTTGGACTTAACCGGCTGAGCCGCCCAGGCGCCCCTCCTTGTTGTTTCTTAAAGACACCCGGTACACTTTCTCCTCAGGGACTTTAGTGCTTGCCGATTTCTATGTCTACACTGTTCTACTCGCAGAGAAGCTCATGGTGCATTCCTCCACTTCTGTGTCAAATCTTTACTCAAATGTCACCTTACTACTGAGGCCTTCCCTGCCGACCACAGGACCTAATAATTCATTGTATTTTCAATTTTTTTGATGTTTATTTCTTTTTCGAGAGAGTGTGAGCAGGGGAGGGACAGAGAGAAAGGAGACAGATAATCCGAAGCAGGCTCCATGCTGTCTGTGCATAGCCCTGTGCAGGGCTCGAACTCACAAACTGTGAGATCATAAAAGATCAGAGTCGAAATCAGGAGTTGGACGCTTAACCACCCAGGCGCTCCCATCATATTTTTAGCATCCCTCATACCCCACAGCATCAGAGGAGTTATGCATTTTATTAGATAAAGTATATATTTTGCTTATTTGTTTCTTGTCTGTTAGCCTCCTGTGGAATTCATAGTTCATCAGAACAGGGAACTTAAGTTTTATAAACTTTTCTCTTCTGAGCATCTAGAATAGTGACTGGCGTATCATAAATAGATATGTGTTGAATGAATGAATGACTATAACAAGTGCTACGATGCTGCATGTTTTATGTGTATGTACAAGTTGGCTAGAATTGACCTGTCTCTGCTAGTATGAGTCTGGAATTATGATCAGGTTACTTGGGTTTACCTAGGCTTCATGTGACTTTGCACACACGTGCTTAACTCTGCATCTGTGTGTCTCGGGCCTCAGAGGTTGCCTGAGGATTAAGTGAGTTAATACACAGCAGCTTTAACAATGTCTGCCACATAGAAGTACTTCATAATTTTATGCCTAAGGAAACATTCAACCTTATCACAGTTGCTTTTTGTCATTTTTTTTCCAGTTGATTAAACACTGTTATTTCTGGCTATTTATGTGAAGGTACTTTTGAGCAGAGGGTCCTGGTCCTGATACCATGGATTCAAGTTTGTTCTAACTCACTTGTTTATCTTTTTCCCCTTAGGATGACTTTGATACTTCTTTCTTTAGGGATACCTGGGTGGCTCAGTCGGTTAAGCATCTGACTTCAGCTAAGGTCACGATCTCATAGTTTGTGGGTTCGAGCCCTGCATCAGGCTCTGTGCTGATAGCTCAGAGCCTGGAGCCTGCTTCAGACTCTGTGTCTCCCTCTTTCCCTGCCCGTCCCCTGCTCATGCTCTGTCTCTCTCAAAAATAAACATTAAAAAAAATTTTTTTTAAGAAACAATAAGGAGACATTATAACTGGGACACAGTAACCAAGAAGGAAATTATCAGATTCTGTAAGGGACATACTAGTGGGACACATTATATAAGGCCACTGTTAGGATTCTGGCTATTTTCAGATGGGAAGCCATTTGAGGGATTTGTACAGAAAGCCAAAATTCAAAGTATTTTGGGTTTTAAGGGTACTAAAATACTCCTTGGAAGGGCGACTAGTGGCTCAGTCCATTAAATGGTCGGCTCTTGGTTTCTGCTCAAGTCACGATGTAGCAATTTCGTGAGTTCAAGCCCTACATCAGGCTGTGTGCTGACAGTGTGGAAGCTGTTTGGGACTCTCTCTCTCCTCCCTCTCTTTCCGCCGCTCCCCCCTACTCGCCTTGTCTCTGCTTCTCTTGAATGAATGAATGAATGAATGAATGAATGAATGAATGAATCAGTAACTTAAAAGAATCCTGGGCAGCTGGAAAACGGAGGTTCCGTATTAACACAACAGGCTAAGAGTTACAAACAAAAATAGGACGATGGAGTGAAGTTAACAAGTCTGAAGGGTCAGGATCCTTACTGGCAGGAAGGAAGGAAGTGAGGAGAGGCCACAGCTTTCCCTGGCATTGTGGCTGGGAAGACGGGTCTGAATCGAAATCTGCTGAGGATGCCACTTTGACAGTGGAGGCGGAGTGACCAGGGAAGACACAAGGAGCAGCACCAGAGTAACACAGTGAATCCCTCAAAGAAACACTCCCAGGGAAAGGGAAACACAGGGTATGTCGTCTGGACAGCTCTGCTTACTAACAGACGCTCTTAATGCACTTGAAAGGCTGCCTGTTCCAAAAACAAACAAAGGAATGGGTAGCACTGAAAAGAAAACAATTTCAATTCTGCAACAATCATTAAAATAGGGTCATCAAAGCAGGGAAATACTTCACATAGGAATTCTCATGGTAGCAATAATCTAATGCATATGGCCTTGAAGATGGGTAAAACTGTTACTTTCACATAGTGATAGGAGCCAATAGAGAATGACACAGACTGCTTATGCAAACATGGTTGAAATGAGGTAAAAAAAAAAAAAAAAGGAAAATCAGTGTTCAATGGACAAACTCTTGAAGTGTCCAGTAATGACGCATTTAAATAGGGTAATCTGGCTGGAAGTGTACTCATCTGTAAATAATTTAAACACAGATCGAGTTATGAACTGGCAAAAAAATAGTATGTGGTCTAAAAACATACCCAATAGGATACTTTCGGCTCTAAGGTTAAAGAGAGCCGATTTTAAAAGGGTCTCAGAGTCCCTTTTGTACAGAGATCCCTTAAAATATAAATGGCTGGCGGAGCAGAGGAAGCGGCTGACGAGGAGCCTCCAGGGGACTGGGGGGAAAAGGGGGAGAAGGTAGAAAAGGCAGCAGCTCTCTCTACTAACCACCCAGAGAAGAGTCTGGGTCACAGCAGTCTGTGTGGGGTCTGAGACGTTCCATCTTGTGAGCAAACCCTCACCCTGTCTATCCAACTGTCTATACCCTACCAATGAACTTCAACGTTGAAGGTACTCTTTGTAAGAGGGCACAGAAATCAATCACTTGTGCGATACGATCTCAGATCTGTGCTTTTTATACATATTTCACCCTTAATTTTTTCCAGGTGTGAAATGTGCCAGAATTTACATATTTACTTTCTCTCTTGTTAACAACAACAAACAAAACAAAAAACCTGACACAATTAAGAAGAGAGAGTGTGGGCTAATAATAAGCTCATCACTTAAAAAGATTAAATGGAGAGAGTAAATACTTTTTAATTCCTCTGAGGAGGCTCTGTGGCCCTTCAGGATTCAGAACTATGAACACTGTAATTCCCTTCAGCTAATTGTGGGACTTTTGCGTATTGGTCAGAGGTTGAGGCCCGATGTGAATCAGCTGCCTTCTCAGAGAGCTGTGAAGCTGTCAGGCACGCATCTCAGGTAGTGACTCTCCTATCACACTCCTGAGGTTAGAGGCACTGTTTCTCAGCTCTCCTCTCTTCACCTCTTGTCATTTGATTGGAGATGCACTTTCAGAGTTTTTGAGTGTCGGAATTCTCTTTACTTGCATTCGCGTTTCATGGATAGTGTGGCTGCACATATACGTTTCTAGACTCAAAACCAGTCTTGCATGTTGGGGCGCCCAGGTGGCTCAGTCGGTTGAGTGTCAGACTTCGGCTCAGGTCATGATCTCATGGTTCATGAGTTCTAGCCCTGCGTCGGGCTCTGTGCTGACAGGTCAGAGCCTGGAGCCTGCTTCGGATTCTGTGTCTCCCTCTCTTTCTGCCCTTCCCCCACTCACACTGTGTCTCTCAAAAATAAATATTTAAAAAACAAAACAAAGAAAAAAACCAGTCTCGTATAGAGTCCTAATGCCATTTTCTCCATTGTGCCTTGGAATTTAGGGGTGCTGTTAACAGTCTGATTCCTGTTTTTTTGTTGGTAACCTATTTTTTTTTCCTTCTTTGGAATCTCTTAGGATTTTCTTCTTTATCTTTGGCAGACTGAAACTCCAAGAGTATGTATTTATATGGGAATATTTTAATTCATTTATTTGCTTGATACTTGTTTAGCCCTTCTATCTGAAAATTATTGGCTATCTTCAGGTCTTGTGATTTTTATTATTATTATTATTATTATTATTCTCTTAACTTCCTCTCTATAGTGTACATGCATTATTTGTGCCCATCCATTATCTTTGAATGGCCTTCTGTGTTTTATTTCACACATTACGTTATTAAAAAGTAAAAATACTCTACAGTGGTTAAACAGTGAGAGACTGGAAAGCAGAAAGTCCCTGACACGTGTGAGTAACAGTAAGAGGGTTAATGTAGCTGCAGGGAACTGAGTGAGGAAGAGAGAAGCATGGAAAATAAGATCAGAAAGGAAACCTTGAGTGGATCATATCATTTAGGATTTTGTAGGCTAAAATAGAGACTTTTCAGTTTGAGTGAACGGCAAGCCTTCTCAGGGTAAAAAGTATGGTTAAATCACACATTTCCAGGGGCGTCTGGGTGGCTCAGTCGGGTGCATGTCTGACTTCGGCTCAGGTCATGATCTCACAGTTTGTGGGTTCAAGCCCTGCGTCAAGCTCTGTGCTACAAGCCTGGAGCCTGTGTAGGATTCTGTGTCTCTCTCACTCTCTATCCCTTACCTGATCGTGCTCTATCTCTGTCTCTCAAAAATAAAATACGTGCTTTAAAAAAAAAATTGCACATTTCCTGAGACGCCTGGGTTGCTTAGTCAGTTAAGCATCTGACTCTTAGTTTCAGCTCAGGTCATGATCTCATGGCTCATGGGATTGAGCCCCACTTTGGGCTCTGTGCTGACAGCATGGAGCCTGCTTGGGATTCTCTGTCTCCCTCTACTTCTCCCCTCCCATGCATGTACTCTCTTTCTCTAAAAAAACACAAAAAAAAATCTTAAAACAAATTGCACATTTCATCTGTCATTACTATTATTAAAATAGATTTAATGTTTCAGTTATAAAAATTATATGATTTAAATTTAACTTATTTCTATCATAAGCCCAGGAATTTTGAAAAAGAACTATACCACCCCATGCCTTTATTCTAAATTGAGGGATGCCAAAAAATAAAAAATAAATTGTACACAAGACCTGCAAGCTGAAGTACTCTTAGAAAACATTTCATTCAAGCATGTAAGTAATCATCATCTCTAATGGGCTTTTTATTAAATGGACAAATTATTACTTAGCAGAGTTCAGTTGGTTACATTTATTTTTTTAAAATGCAATAAATACATACTGCATTTCTTCCAAAGTCAACACTGTTGTTAAATGTTCCATCTCCTGATTTGTACCAATACTATCAGTTCCTACTGAGAAGAGTGGGGCTAACAGCAGACCTTTTGGTTAAGAGCAAGTGACAGCAAAGCGAAGGGGTCAGAATACAATATCATTTTGGTTTCGATGATAACTAAGCAACTGTCTTAGTTATAATCCAAGCAAATTTAATAAAGCTAAAAACAACTTGGTCCTACCATGTTACAATCTCCTGTTTTGAATAAATTCATATTATCTGGAAATCAGTAAGCCTCATGTGGCATGCAAACAAGGTCTGAAAATAGTAACACACCAGAGCTCAAACAGGATGCCACATCCTTGAATTTTTTTACGCCAGTATGAAAGGCTATTTCCTGGAAGAAATGATGCTTCTAGGTAAGACATTTCTTACAGTACGATTTCTAGGATGGCCTGTAACCACCATAATAAAACATCTATCAGGAAATCGTCAGCCTGACAATTCACAGCAGTGGTGGCACAGAAAAATGGCTAAAATTTTCCGGAGCATGTCATAATTAAGGACAGAACATTTTCACGATTAATAGGCTAAAAGGCAGGAGTTTTCAATGAATGCAGACTGGGCAACTTTCACATCTTTGATGATGGTCCTGACCACTTTTAACTGGTTTAGTGCAATTTAAAAATGCTTCCCTAAATGTTACATGTGTTAACAGTTAGAAATCAGGCTAAATTCCCGTGACGTTTTATTTAATGAACCTCAGGTTCTGTGCTGAGAACCTCATAAGCAAGCACTCTCTATGCTGTAACAGGATTAGTGGTGTATTTCAACATTAATCTAACAGTTGGTTAAAAAAATTTTTTTAATACATAGGCTCTCTAGGAGTTCATAATGAAGCAAGCAGTATCAATACTACTTAAGATACAAAAACCCATTTCTCCTGGCAACAACTGAAAACCCAACTCCATACCCCTTATATGGGACACATTCCCAGGAAACGGGCCCAACGAAGCACTGGACCAAGACTGTGATGGAGACGTGGCTCTGGCAAAGTACCACTGGGTCACACTTAAAGCACTAATCCTATCTGTCATTTTCAAATATGGAGCTGTTTAGTGCCTTCCCTTGTTTGGACCAACCATTTGGAGGATCCCAACCTGCTTTGAAGCCATGGCATTTAGCTATCCAAGTTTTTGTTTGTGGCTTTGTTTCAAACTTAAAGAGTAGTTCAAGGAACCCGCTAGCAACATACTGCATCAACAAGTTGATTCCTAAAAAATAAATATCTTCCACTAAAGAGATCAGTGTTCTTAACTGCTGTATCTTTAATTAAAGGAAAGGGAACAGTAAAGCTTACTTCTAATGTCAGTCATGAATTTGTACTCCGTTTAAATCATGACTTCCAACCACAATTGCTATACTAACTTAACTTTCCACTGAAGGATCATGTTATTTACCTATTCGTAGTTAACTAACAACTGCCACAATATTTGTTAAAGTTAACAACAAATATTTTAACTTTATTTTTAAAAAAGTTTTAAATGTTTATTTGCTTTTGAGAGAAAGACAGAGTGAGTAGGAGAGAGGCAGAATCCAAAGCAGGCTCTGAGCTGTCAGCACAGAGCCCGATGCAGGGCTTGCACTCACAGTGAGATGGTGACTTGAGCAAAGTTGGATGCTAACCAACTGAGCCACCCAGGCTATAACAAATGTTTTTTTTTTTTTTTTTAAATGAGCCTCTATTTCATCCCATCTAAACTTTTCCATCCACCCTTCAACTCTGTCACATAAAAATGAACACAAGCAAAGCCTGGCAGAGAAGAGACCAACAGAGGGTCTATCAAGGTGCATTCTTTATTGGACTCAGTAAAGGGGAGACATAATGGCACATGAAGGAAACACATTAACTATGAGAAACGAAGTGAATACAGGTGAATGCAACATGCAAAAAACACGGGAGAGGAAACGGAAGAGGTGACACGGGAAAAGGTAGATAAATGGAGAAAGAAATATGGGAAGAGGAAGGAGAACTCAGGAAGCCAAAGAAAAAACAGAATGGAGACTTAAAAAAGGATGTAAATTTGGGGTGAACTTAGACAAACAGATCAAATTCTGACTGAGTTGGAGGAACTTGTCTGGTGCCGCATTAATAAAACCATCTGAATTTTCAAATGCTAAGGAAAATGTTTGTTTTTTAAAATGCTTCCTTGAATCTCCTCTTTTATGTTTATAAAATGATGCTCTGGACAGAAATTAAGGGCACTGTCTGAAGTGCTGGTGACATCCAGAAGGACTACTAACGGAAAAAAAGAAAAAATGGTCATAGTTTTAAATTATGATAAATACTAACCACACCATGAATACAGAAAAGTGCAGTTGTGGCTACTACTTTCTGTAACATATAATGTCCTAGATGTAATTTCAGTACTTTTATTTTTTTTTCTTCCTTAGTTTATTGTCAGGTTGGTTTCCATATAACACCCAGTGCTCATCCCAACAAGTGGCCACCTCCATGCCCATCTCCCCCCATCCCCCTCCCCCACCTCCATCAGCCCTCAGTTTGTTCTCAGCATTCAAGAGTCTCTCATGGTTTGCCCCCATCCCTCTCTCCAACTATTTTTCCCCTTCTTCTCCTGCTTTGTCCTCCTCATTAACTTCCTCCTAATCGGTGCTTTTAACACTACCACACTACAGTCAGAAGAAGGCCGAAACCCTACTGTCTCATTTGCGTTTGAAACAGGTATTCAGGGAAAGCCTAGTTAACAAAAGCAAAACCTTCAAATTTCACTCAGCTGAACTGGAGAACTTCTTGTATTATTCATGGCCTGGAAATAACACCCACAGAAGTGAAAACTTAGATACCTTGTTTAATGTAATAATGACTCTGAAGAAAACAGAATACTAAATACTAAAATACTTAAAATAATAAAACATAAGACTTCTTATTTTCCAGATAGTGTTTGTCCCCAAACATCCTGGTGTTTAAGAACTTACATAGTATAATGACCAAAAATAAACTAGCTGACATTAAAAAGCTCTACTATGAAAAGCTGTAACACCAAAATTTCCAGGTGAATAATTAGTGAGCTGTTACCTAGATTAATGACTGTATTTCATGTCAATGACATCTAGCCAAAACGACAGCACTAATATCTACCACCAATGGCCTGTGGCATCAGCTTGACCTTACATTTTTACTTATTTATTTAAAAAAAATTTTTTTAATGTTTGTATTTATATGAGAGAGAGAGAGAGAGATAGAAAGTGTGAGCAGGGGAGGGTCAGAGAGAGAGGGAAACACAGAATTGGAAGCAGGCTCCAGGCTCTGAGCTGTCAGCACAGAGCCCGATGAGGGGCTCGAACCCACCAACCGTGACGCTTAACTGACTGAGCCTCCCAGGCACCCCAACTCGGCCTTATTTTAGAATTCCTGAGAGGCTCTAAGAGTTGGCAAAACCATTTTAGGAGTATTTACTTCAGATGTGAACCACTCCAAGCCACCAGTTTATGCAATGGGAGAAAATATGTGCAAAACCATTTATCTGATAAAGGGTTAATATCCAAAATATAAAAGGACCATTTCCAACTCAATAGCAAAAAATTAATATTTTTAAAAAATGTTTCTTTATTTTTGAGACAGAGAGAGACACAGCTTGAGGTGGGCAGGGGAAGAGAGAGAGGGAGACATAGAATCTGAAGCAGGATCCAGGCTCTGAGGTGTCAGCACAGAGCCTGATGTGGCCTGATGTGGAACTCCAACGCATGAACCATGAGATCATGATCTGAGTCGAAGCTGGATGCTTAACCATCTGAGGCCCCCAGAAGCACCCCAAATATTTTTTAAAATAGGCAAAGGAATTGAAAAGTTATCCAAAGAAGACATACAGATGGCCCAGAGGTATATGAAAGGGAGAAGGGGAGGAGGAGGGGGGAGGAGGAGGAGGAGGATGAGAAATACCATATTGCACTTTGGGGAATATTGCCCAGAAGAACTGAAATCAGGATCTTGAGGAGATATTTGCACTAATGGTCACTGCAGCAGTGTTCACAAAAGCCAAGATGTCAGAAAACCTCTAATGTCCATCAACAGAAGAATGTATAAAGAAAATGTGATCTATGTGGCCTGGAATGGAATATTTTTCAGCCTTACCAAAGTTGGGGGAGGGGGTGGGGAGAGGAAATCCTCCCAAGTGCAAGGACATGGATGAACTTCTGAGGACGTTATGCTGAGTGAAATGAGGTAGGCACAGAAGAACAAATACTGCATGATTCCACTTAGATGAGGTCTCTACGACAGACACACGGAAGCAGGGACAAAGCTGCTAAACCATCTGCATAAGGTTTTTGTTGTGTGAGGTGATTAAGTTCTAAAGATCTGCTGTACAACACTGTGCCTGTCTAGAGTTAACAATCTTGTATTATAACTTAACATTTGTTGAGAGTAGATCTCATGTTAGGTGTTCTTCCAAAAACAACAACAATAACAACAATAATAATAAATAATCAAAATCTCCTAGACCATTACCAGTTAGCAAGCAATGGAGAAAAAGATAATATAAAACAGAAAGCAGTGAGGCTGCTTGGCCACATGGGCTCCTTACCCTAAGCCAGGCAGGTGACTGTCCTCTTTGAGGCTTCCTTTCTAATAAACCCTTCAGAATACCTGGACACTGGAAAAATGAACTATATATAGGAAACACTGAAGACTTACTGAAATGAAAAACTAAATGAAGCTTTAGGGTATCCCAGGAAAAGAAAGAATCCTGGATAAAACAATAAAATTTATATTCAATGGACTGAGCCATTAAAAGGGAGTAAAAGATTGATGAATTTATTGATGGTCTCCTGAATGAAGTGATCATGTGTGTAATTGGTGTTTAGGTTAAGCCAAGCGATATTTTAAATAAACATCTTTTAAATGACTTTTTAAGTAATCAGAAGTCTCAGATAACCTGGGCTGTGATACTTCAGGGCACCACACAGAGTTTTGCATGATATAAATATATTTTCTCACTTGCCAAACGACTGTGTGTGTATTCTGCGGCACACGGCTACACTAGAGTACATACGGTTGTATTCTATTCTCCAGCCATTTCGTACATGGATGGTCCATCTCCCAAATTAGATGATCAGCTTCTTTAGAGCAAAACCACACTGCCTTCTCCTTTTTGTATCTGTTAGCAGCTAGCATGGTGTTGTGCCACAGGACTACTCAGTAACTGCCTGCTGAAGCAAACGGTACCCTTAATTGTTGTCGTTTCTGTTTTCTGAAGTACAGCTGAATAGATTTAACGCTGTGGCGCTGTCAGCTTTTATACTTCATCCTGCTTCTGTGACCGCTGTGCGAGAAAAAGGCAAATTCAATCTTTACATTTACTCAATCGATGCTGCTCCTGCCAGGATTATCAACAACAATGACAATCAATGCCAGTTTAAGTGGTGAGTTTTATTACACCAGAGTACCTTGTCACCTAGAGACTGAACCCAAAATATCTATACCAGACTTCGTCATTATTAGCCTGAACCTGGCTCAAAACAAATGATCAGTCCTAAATATACATTCACTGCCTATATCTTTCATTCTATAAGTGGGGATTAAAAAACAGTAAAAAGGGAAATAAAAAATAATTCTTTTTAAAGTAGATAAGTTGTATGTGTTCTCTATGTACTGACATCTTTATGAGCAAATGTGATGGTAATATGAATTGTAATGTCTATAGGTATATATTTTTTTCACACCTTTTTATAAAGAGATAAAATAATCAGAGTTCCTGGGGGGCTCAGCCAGTGAAGCATCCGACTCTTGATTTTGGCTCAGTCATGATCTCCCCGTTCATGAGTTTGAGCCCTGTGCTGACAGAGTGGAGCCTACTTGAGATTTTCTCTCTCTCTTCCTCTCTTTCTGCCCCTCCCTCATGTACGCGCACATTCTCTCTCTCTCCCCCTCCAAATAATAAATAAACTTAAAGAAAAAGAGAGAGAGATAAAATAATCGACCATAATCCTATCATAAGCTGGGAGTCAAAACAAAAAAGACAATTCTCATAGTAAGTTAACCTTCCAAATAGAAGACCACGTTGCAATGCTTATCAACTTACGGTGAAGAAATTTTTCGATGCCAGTGCAGAAAGATGAAATGGAACTATGAAGCAGTTAAAGCTTGTTTATAATCAGGGTTAAACTAGAACATGAAACTAACAAGAAGGTAGTGACAGTGGTCCACAAAGGTCCTATTTTAATAAGCTTGAAAGGAAAAGGATCAGAATCCAGGCTTCATTGTCATTTACAATCCTATAACTCATGACAAATTTATGCAGCCGTGAAAACATTCATTTAAAGTCAGAGCAGGATTATATCATCTCTTCAGATTTAATTGAAATTTTGAAGGGGGGGAAAAAAAAACCCAGTAGCTTATTTATGGTTCTTTGACAAACCTATTTTATTATACCTTTTTTATCTTTAATTCTCTTACTTGAAGAAATGACCATATATGAACATGATACCTGCTATTTCCTTACGTTCATTACTTTGCCTAACGTGATTTATTTTTAAAAATTTTTTAAAGTGATTTAAATTAAAATTAACATCTAGTTTGTGTCATGCAAAATCGACAATAATGAAAAAAATTGTATTTCATTTTTCCAATTTTAAAACACTAGCCTTGAATATATTAATATCAAAACGGTGGTTCTGGGGCTCACACTATGCTATATTTTATTTCTCCTGACCCATTTTTTAAAGATGAATGGAAAGTGTGTTTTTAAATCAAGCCACTATGATGACTATTATCTGTTGAGCTGAAAAAGTCCTCTCTGTACCAACTTCCACTGGCAAAATTGAGATTACTTTTCTAATTTAAGGAAAGCAGGAACGAGGCCAAAATGAACATGTAGAAGTCAGAGTGAGAGAGACTGTATTCACATTTATCGCCACAATGAAAGAAAAAAACCACCCTTCTAATCCTGATTCCTAGAAAAGATGGTAAGCTCTACTGAAACGTAAGCATATGTGCATTATTCTGATGACATTTTATTCCTTCTCTTGCCTTGTTGACATTTATAACATGACCCAGTTCGGCTGAAATTACCATAGTGAAAAAGTAGCTGCATTGTGATAAGTGATTTCACCCAGACATGCTGTCTGGTTCCCACTGGTATACACACACTGACATCCCTGGGTAAGAGAGACTAATTCCTTCTACTCGTCTTTTTCATGATAAAAGGCATCGATAGTGGTTTTTTTTAAATTCCTTGCTTCTAAATGTTGAAACTGAAAAGCTGTGAATGCTTGGTATCATCAATCAAGTCAGAAAACTAAGCCGTGTAATGACACAAGCTAAAAGAAAAAAACAAAAACAAAACAACCCTGAAGCCAGTATGTTGGGAAATAAAGATAAGAGGAATGAAATCACCTAAGTGGGTGGTCTTAGGATTTCTGGCCATGTTCCCTGTTCCCCGCAGGTAACAGCGGACTGGCACTGGGAGGCATCTGAGACAGGACATAAATGCAGAATTTCAAGGACAAGACTGTTCTAGGTTAAATGACCATGGAATAAAAAGTCTCTGCAGGTAGCACCACATTACAGATGTAAAATCAAGGAGTCTTTCAAAGATACCATGAAAGATAGAAAAAACAAAGTGGAAGGGGTCCTCAAAGGAACTGATGGAAAAGGTGGAGGAGAGGTAATCATGACCAATGTACGACAAAGTTATTAGAATTACTGCTGGCAATAAGACTGTCTGCTCCAAAAAACCCAAGCCTTGGTGACTGAAATGCAAAGTTCCATCGAGGAGGAAGCTAGTTGGGTAAGAGAAAAGAATTTCTGTCTGTGGCCTGAATCTAATATTTAAGTAAGGAGTTTTTAAAAAAAAAATTTTTAAGTTTATTTGAGAAAGAGAGAGAGAGCACAAGTGGGGGAGGGTCAGAGAGAAGTAGAGACAGAATCCCAAGCAGGCTCTGCAACATCAGTGCAGGACCTGATGGGGGGCTTGAACTCACAAACCATGAGACCATGACCCGGGCCTAAACTAAGAGTTGGACATTTAACTGACTGCACCACCAGGTGCCCCAGGATTCATTTAAAACAATTTTTTTAAGGTTTTTTTTATTTTTGAAAGACAAAGAGAGACAGAGCATGAGTCAGGGAGGGGCAGAGAGAGAGGGAGACACAGAATCTGAAGCAGGCTCCAGGCTCTGAGCTGTCAGCACAGAGCCCAATGTGGGACTCGAACTCCCAAGCTGTGAGATCGCGACCTAAACCCAAGTCAGACACTTAACCGACAGAGCCACCCAGGCACCCCCCTCCCCTGCCCCAGGATTCATTTTAAATGTTCAACTCTGACTTATGCCAAGAAGAGTGAACCCATCGTACTGATAGCAAAGGGTGCTGCTTCCCACCCTCGTGAAGCAGAAAGGCCAAAGAGAGTGAGAGTCAGAGTGAGCAGAAGAGGCCCACTTCCCAACACCTTGGGCTTTGGGCACAGAAATAATGTGAATTTGTGCAAAATCAAAGTGAAGTTAGACAAAGGCTGACAATGGGTGTTTAATGTCTAAACTGTCAAGATCAGCAACTTGCCTACATGATAAATTCTTAATACTATATGAGGGGGTATAATAAATCATAACTGCAATTTTGATGAACCAATATGGAATTTCAGGGCGGCGGAAGTCACACTGGGACCCAGGGGTCCTGGATGTTTGTGGTGGGATGGGATGGGATGGGAGAGCAGGAACATCACCAGTGGGTGTATGGCCTGACCCGCACAGGGAGTGGAAGCCTGACAGTACCTCACAGGAGGTAAGGATGTGTGAGGGGAAAAAGGGCTAGGGCTGGGCCTATAGACAAAAGTTGTTTTCAGAGAAGGATTCTGAGAGAACCGGTGTCTAAGCACAGTGGCATTTATTAAAGTGAACGTAATGCCATTTTGGAAGCTCCAAAAGACCTCAACAGACAGCATCTTAATGAGAAAGAGTCCCCAGGGCATGCACTACAGAGGTGGTGGCGAGGGTCTACCCTCCGGTGAATCCATGACAAGAGTAAGGGATTATGCGGAGGCGGGTGCAAGAGTGAAACTGCCCTGGGGGCTACCAGAATAAACTGGGGTACACTTTACAGGGAGGTGACAGGTAGGACATGAACCAAGACCACAAGGCTATGATCATTCATGTGTGTGCACGTGAACCCCCAGAATGGTGTGCCTTGAGCCTCTGAGAATGCTCTAGTCTGACAGATGTCATTAAGGGAGAGGGGATCATTCTGCAAAGAGTGGAGGTCAGGGTAAGAGTACATGCCCTAGAACACACTTCTAATTCTAGAAAGCTTAGAAAAGTAGCCTTCTTCCCTGACACTTTATAGCATCTCTCGTGGGTACCATTGGGGGCAGTGGTGGTGGTAGTTTTCTGAACCATGATGATGGAAACCGCAACCGAGGACACCTGCCTAGTGCCAGCTGCCGTAGAAAACACTTTGTTAGGCATTAACTCGCTTAAGTCTCGCAAGGATGTTGGGAGGAAGGTGCTGCTATGATTTAACCTCGCTTGACTAATTGGAACTGAGCTTAGAATCTGTCCAAGGTTCCGTGGAAGGTAAGGGACAGCAGGAGCTTAGGGATGTTTTGGCCAGATCTGTGCTCCAGAAGCATGTTTTGTTTGGCAGCCTGACAGACTCCACAGAGCAGAACCCTGAGAGTATCATTACCCAAGGCGAGAAGAAGGGACAGGGCCATGGCCATGAGGCAGGACCCCAGGGTCCCTGCTGAGGCTAACCATGGTAGAGTTCAAGTATTCTGAGTAGGGCTATGTGGTACTTAAAGTGTTCCTTCAATATGCTGGAATTCTCTAGGTGTTCCATCCATACTGAGGAGTCACCACTCCTCAGGATAAGGGCAGAAGATGAATCTCCTCCAACTCAAGTGGCCTGGAGTGAGGCTAAGAAAGGAGACTAAAGTCTTGTCAGGCTGACCTCCAGTTTCTTCTCCAACCTTAGGAACTCAGCCGTCCTCAGTTCATGAGTGGGAATGTGGGTCCCCCAACTTGAATCCTCCCCACAACCTTACCACGTGAATATGCCCAACTGTCTGTGCTCCACTTTGGACCCAACCACCACTTGGCTTCTAAAAAGTGAAAGTTGGAAAATGTTTGCCACCTGAATTATAAAACTCTGTATGCACTCCAAAGGAAATGGACCACATAAATTCCTCAAAATAAGCAATAAATGGTAAGCATACATGACAGGAAATGGCACAAGTGAGAAGACTGCATACAAAACAGTCATGCTATTTTATGTACAATCATTTAAAAATGGTAAGTCTGTAAGCAGAACATAATTTCAGCTGATAAGTAGTCTGGAACACTGACACTTAAATTTTTAAGACACATTTATAGTCTAATGTTACATACCGAATGCTATATCTAATAAAGGCAAAATAAATTTATGGCCACATTTAAAATGCAAGATTAGATAAAATCAATTATGTTTTACAGGTTTGTTTCCCCTCCTACAGACTCTCTAGCTTAAGCTGAGTTCAACTTGCCCAAAAAACAAAAAACTTTTTCATCCAAGCGGTTGGTAAAAAGTGAATGCTTACTATGGACCAGACAGTGTGTTTAGGATCTCTTACCGTCACAAAATTTAGAAAGACAAAAATACAAGGAAATAGGCAAATAGAATTGCAAGCTGTAATAACAGGTAGAAAAGAAAGTAACAATGGCCCAGGATGGACATGGTGTTCATGGCACACCTTTCTAAGTATATCTCTTTGAGTTAAGAAAAGGTATCATAAGCCACAGAAGAGAGTCTGATGTTATACTAAGTACAACGGAGAGTTACTGAAAAGTGTTTTAGGCAGGGAGTGAGGTTATCTACATAACATTCTAAGAGGGTCAACTTTTAACCATGTAACAGTGGATTAGAGAGGAAAGTGAGGATTGGGAAAGTCAAAGAACTACGACGCTTTGGAACAGGTGGCAATAGATATGAGAGGATAAGTGGATTCAAGGTATAATTTGAAGAGAGAAGCAATATGGCGAAAAGCTGGATGGGGGAATGCATGAAAGGAACTGAGGACTGAGTCCTGCCTTGAGTAAACTTAAGGTAATAGTGCACCAAATGGTAAAACTCTTCAAAACAAACATCCTCCAAGTCCCAGTGTACTCAAAGGGCCTTTTAGAAAAAGAGCTATTATTTAGGACAGGACTAGTTAAAGAAAGAAGGAAGGGAGAGAGGGAGAGAGGGAGAGACAGCAGGAATCGGTGCCATTATTTGGGGCATTCTGATATCCCAAGCTTATGTTACAACACTGGATGGTTGATTCTTGTTATTTATCTGCCCATCTCCACATCTATTTTCCATTTAGTAGATAATTTGCACGAAGCAAGCATACTCTATAATTAAAATGAAATTAAAATTAGTTCCAGGTTGGAATGAATTTCTTCTACAGTTTTTAGGAAAAAAAAAACACAACCACATACTTACTGATGTTTCATTCCAAGTAAATTTTAAAAATATATATTTTGCAGCTTATGGATACTCTGGTAACTGAAGAAACCAAAGAAGCTGTATGTGCTAATCAAATTGAGATATACAGAGTAAGAGAACTGTATAATTTTGAGGAGGGATGGCTTCTAGAAACGGACATGAAATCTTCTTTTTCTTTTCTTTAAGTATTTATTTTTGAAAGAGACAAAGTCAGCGTGAATGCGGGGGAGGGGGGGAAGAAGAGAGGGGGGAGGGAGAGAGAATCTCAATAGGCTCTGTGATGTCACACAGAGCCTGACACGAGGCTTAAACTCAGGCAACCATGAGACTGTGACCTGAGCCAAAACCAAGAGTCACAGGCTTAACTGACTTAGCCGCCCAAGTGCCCCAGGATATGAAAGTTTCTTAGAAGTCACATCACTCTAAGTTTCTGAGGAGGAAGTGGACTTAGGTATAACAAAACAGGTGGGGAAGCAACGTTCAAGAACTAGTTCTGATACTGCCCATTAGTATTAAACCACGTGAAGTATTTTACCTGGCTGTACTTAAGCAGATTGTAGTATTAATCATCTGTTCTCCTTCCAGCTGTGAAACTCATGAACTTCATGGAACTATGTTAAAATAACTAATAATAGAGGTAATGTAAAGGAGACAAAATAATTTTGAGAAAGGAAGGAAGGTAGAAAGAATTATATAACCCAATTTCAAAAACCTGCTATAAAGCTACAGTAATGCAGACTATGTGGCATTGGCTTAAAGAAGGACATTTAAATCAATGCAGCATAACAGAGAGTCCAGAAATAAACCCTTCGATTCATGATGAACTGATTTTAGACAAAGGTATCACCAGGGAATTATAGGAAAGGAAGCATAGACCATACAACTACCTAACTGTCCCAACACTCTGTGCTGAAAGACTATCCTTTCCTCCATAAAACTATAAAACTTCAGGAAAAAGAAAATACAGGGGGGAAAAACCTTTTTTAAAGTTTTTTATTTGGAGAGAGAGAGAGTACAAGCAGGGAAGGGGCAGAGAGAGGGAGAGAGACAATCCCAAACAGGCTCCATGTTGTCAGCACAGAGCCCGATGCAGGGCTTGATCTCACATGAGATCATGACCTGAGCTGACACCAAGAGCCTGGGTGGCTCAGTCAGTTGAGTCTGACTCTTGATTATGGCTCAGGTCATGACCCCAGGGTTGTGGGATGGAGTCCTGAGTCAGGCTCCGGGCTGAACGTGGAGCCTGCTTTGAATTCTTGCTCTTTCTCCCTCTGCTCCTGTCCCCTACCCCCTGCTTGTGCTCTCTCTAAAATCAAAATCAAAATATAAATAAATAAATAAATAAATAAATAAATAAATAAATAAATAAATAAATGAATATTTGTTGAATAAATGGCATTCGGACAAAATATGAATAACCATACTCATTATTTCTTGCTTCACCTATTATTTTATAGTGAAAATTTTTCTCCCTGGTATATAAATTTTTTTTAATGTTGTATTTATTTCTAGGAGAGAGAGAGACAGTGTGAGCAGGGAAGGGTCAGAGAGAGAGGGAGTCACAGACTGAAACAGGCTCCAGGCTCTGAGCTGGCAGGCAGCACAGAGCCCGACACAGGGCTCGAACCCACGAACCGCGAGATCATGACCCAAGCGAAAGTCGGACGCTTAACTGACTAAGCCACCCAGGCGCCCCAACCTGGTATATAAATTTAACTTACTTTACATTCATCATTACTGAATACGTAGAAATATGCTAACATTTCCAAAGTAGTTCCTAGATTTCACTTCTTCATGCTTTCTCTTGTTTTTTATTTTCTATAAAGAAAAAAAATCATTTAATATAGAATATATCTGACTCCTGTAAAGATGTGCAATGTAGAATTTACATGTAGACAGCAAAAATACAGTGAAAGATGTCAGCTTGAAAGAAATAACACAAATAAAACTAAAATAACACAAAATACTATTAAATATTTTATATAGTTTACTTAAGAGCAGTCTGCCAACACCAATCAACTAAAATAACCATAACATTAAAAAAAAAGCCTAAATATTTTTTTCTTTTGAATTCTAGTTTCTTTTGTGAACAAAAAGGCCAAATGAATAACTGAGGTAATTTCTTGTAAGGTTGTCTTTCTGTCCAACCTTAAGTTCCTGAACAGAACGTTCAATTTGTTCATGAAACACTGTGTCCATTTATGATTACAAGGAGATTCTATTCTACTTTTAAAACCACATTCCCATTTAACGAGATGAGTCAGTGAGTCCATGTAAAACCCTTTGGAATATAAGAGTCTGATAGTCTAACAGGTACAGAAACCGTAATTGTTAACCAAAATAATTCTAATCCATGTTACAATTTTTCATGTTTTCACCAACAGAGGTTTCAGGATAAGTGGATTTCCAAATTAAACTTTAATTAAAATTTAATTCCAACAGTCAAAACCTACTTTTCTTAAGATCCACATAAACCATCTTACTGTTTATTCTTTTCAATTCGGGAACATTTTCATGAAAATAGAGTAGCGAGCTTAAATTGAGCTCAATTATCCCTAAATAGTAAGGCATCACGATTTCTTCTTGATTGTACTCTTTGCCCTCCCCAACTCCTGAACACCCCAGGGATCAGTCACAAGTTTTCCTCCCTTGATCCCATGTCTATTTCGAATATAATCCACACTCTCAGCAATGCTGGCTGGTGCACTAGGCATCCCCACACCCATTTCCTCACCAAAGGACATACACATATCAAGAGGCTCCATACATCTTCTCATATACCTGTGCAGGTCTATTTCTGGTTTTGTTTCCTTGTTGAACTGTCTTCCCATCTGTTTATCTATCTAGTTATTTTTCCTCTGGGAAGAAGAAAAATCTTGGAAAATAAAGGACTCCGTAAATCGAACCCTACTTCCTTCTTGACTTACAACCCATTTAAACAAAGAACAGTGGCTGAAACAAACATAACATCCAAAATAACTGGGAGAGCCACCTCAAACAGAGCTTATTAAGTTGAAAGTACAAAAAAATGGTTCTTACTTAAAGAACCATTTTATAAAAACAGAAGCTATCCTGAAACTTTCAAAGAGTGACAGTATACCTTTCGATCCATATGTGGCCTGTGCTGTGTATACGTATCTCTAAGTAGTGAGATGTAGGCATTGATTACCTTTTCTTTCCAAAGATAAACACCGGTAATTAGTATTATAAATCTCAGAAGTCTTTTTCATAGCATTTCTATCGGATCTGGAGAACATAGGCTCCTATCAGGACTCTGGGACCGACTGGGTGTGGGAACATGAGTAACCGTATCACCATGAATATTCTCGGCAGTAAGATGAAGGGACTGGTATTTATTTAGAAGACAGTCTCTCTTTAAAAAAAACAAAAACAAGACCCTTTACATATTCCCATGGGACAATAAGGGTAAGCTCTTATTACCTACTGCTTAAAAACATGAACGACCCGATGTTATGCAAATTCAAAAACTGAACTGTTCCACTGGTGACCTAGAGAAGTTATGAAATAAATGAGTATACGTGAAAATCTGAAACAGCAGTTGTGTATTATATTATTTTTCAGTGTTCAGATACTGCTTGGGTTACATATAGGTCAGTGGATCCTTGGCAATAACCCTCCTCTTCTTTCTCTCACCAGAGTCCAAGGCCATCAGCTCAGAAACAGTGATCTATACAAATACCTCCCAATTGGGGCGCCTGGGTGGCTTAGTCGGTTAAGTGTCCGACTTTCGCTTGGGTCATGATCTTGCAGTTTGTGGGTTCGAGCCCCGCGTCGGGCTCTGTGCTGACTGCCAGCTCAGAGCCTGGAGCCTGTTTCAGTCTGTGACTTCTCTCTCTGACCCTCCCCTGCTCATGCTGTCTCTCTCTCTCTCTAGAAATAAATAAAAATATTAAAAAAAAAAACAAAAAAAAAACAAATACCTCCCAATCATCTCCTAACATTCCCAAAATTTATGATTCTATGAAACCTACCTCTTCCAGGCAAGAACAGAATGGAATGAAAGAATCACAAGGCAAAGATTAAGTATGGTCAACTCTCCATCAACCAGTAGGACATTTTCTGGTACCTCAGAAGAGTTCCTCTGCTTCCTGGCTGAATGCCCCATAATGCATCTTAAGTCTTCACTCCTGAAGACCATGAATGGAATGGAGTATGTCTGAGATTCTCAAAATGTGGCCTTGTTATCTGAGACTGTAATACCTGATAATGCTCTATAGGTAATTATAGATGACTCTGGATGTACTGTTATGTCTTAGTATCTAACCTCTGCCCCTTTTATGAGGCCTCTCTGCTGCTGAAGAACTAACAAGGGGCACTGGGTGGCTTAGTTGTTTAAGAATTTGACTCTTAATTTCGGATCAGGTCATGATCTCACCGTTCAGGAGATTGAGCCCCACAGTGGGCTGTGTGCTGACAGCGCAGAGCTTATTTGGGATTCTCTCTTTCCCTCTCTCCCTGCCCCTTCCCTGCTCATTCTCTCTCTCCCTCTCTCTCTCAATAAATAAGCTATATATGAAAAAAGAAAATAACCAACAATAGCTGCCAAACCAACAACAGCTTCCTGTCTGTCACAGGAAGCTTCAGCTTTGATGCCTGGCTTTCGAAGACGGCATAATCTGGGCTCCAGCCACGTAGGCAAACAAATCTGACATAAGATTAAGTCCAAAACCTGGCAGAGAGTATAAATAAGAAAAACCTGAGACTAATTTCATTCCTTAATACAGTTAAAAAAAAAAAAGCTAAACCGTCATCAAATTATCATCAAATCCACTGGGGTATTAAAAAACAAAATAAAATACCAGAATTAATTAGAGCCTATCCAAGAATAACATGAGATTCAAGGATAGGAAAATAATCAATATAATTCATGGTTTCATAAAATAAAAGCCATCAGTATAGGATACAAAATCCCAAGATGGCATGGATAGGGGCCAAGCAAGACTTGGTGGATTTAGTGGGTAGGCTTTGTTCCGTTTCCTATAGCTGCTCTTGCAAATGACCACAAACCTGATGGCTGAAACAAGAGAAATGTATGCACTCAGCATACAGCAGTCAGCAAACAGCTGCACTGGGCCCAACTCTTAGTGTCTCACAGGACTGTGCTCTCTGGGAAACGGCTTTGGGATTCCTTCACTTGCGGCCCTGTCACTCCAGTGTCTACCCTAGGGATCCCGTCGACTTCTCCTAGTACATCTGTCACATCTCCCTCTGCCTCTCAAAAGAAATCTGTGATTATGCTTACAGCCTACCCAGATTCTGCAGAATAATCTCTACAACTCAAGATCTTTAACTTCATCAAATCTGCAGAGATGCTTTTCCTTATTAGATAATGTGTCCAAGGTCCAGGGATTCATACCTGATATATGGGGGGAGCCATTTTTCTACTTACCATGCTTTTCCTTAAAAAACAAAACAAAAGAGGGGTGCCTGGGTGGCTTAGTCGGTTGAGCGTCCGACTTTCGCTTAGGTCGTGATCTCGCGGTTCGTGGGTTCGAGCCCTACGTCGGGCTCTGTGCTGACTGCCAGCTCAGAGCCTGGAGCCTATTTCGGAGTCTGTGTCTCCCTCTCTCTCTGACCCTCCCCTGCTCACGCTGTCTCTCTCTCTCTCCTAGAAATAAATAAAAATATTAAAAAAAAAAAAAAACCACACAACTTTCTTCTCCATATTAGTTTGCTAGAGCCGCTGTACAAAATACCACAGACAGGGTGGCTTACACAACAGAAATTTTCTTGCACAGTTCTGGAAGAAATTCCAGATCAGAAGCCAGCAGGTGGGTTTCTCCCGAGGCCTCTCCTTGGCTTGCAGGTCGCCCGGCCCTTCTGTGGGTTGTCTTCACATGGCCTCTTCCGTGCACGTGTATCCTTGATCTCTCTTTCTCTTCTTAAAAGGACACTAGTCATATTGGATCAGGGACCCACCCTTACGACTTCAATTAACCTTAATTACCTCTTTAAAGGATCTGTCTCCAAATATAATTGCATTAGGGGCTCGGGCTTCAGCATATGCATTTTGGGAAAATAACGAGAGTCCTTAACACTCTCTAAAGAAGGTTCATGTGGGGGAAGAGTCAAAGCCTCAGTCAAGATTGGTTAAAATGTTCTAATAATAGGGGTACCTGGGTGGCTCAGCTGGTTAAGTGTCTGACTTCAGCTCAGTCATGATCTCTGAGTTCATGAGTTCAAGCCCCCGTGTAGGACCCTGTGCTGATAGCTCAGGGCCTGGAGCCTGCTTTGGACTCTGTGTCTCCTTGTCTCTCTGTCTCTCCCCTGCTTGTGCTCTGTCTCTCTCTCTCAAAAATAAATAAACATTTAAAAAAATGTTCTAATGATAAAAAATTAAAGGCAAGTTTTTTTTTGAGCTCTTTATTGCTCTACCACCCACGACTCGCCCTAAAGGGTTCTCTCAGGGCCTATTCTTTTTTCTACCTTGTCTTAGAAGAGACTGCTTCCTAGATATCTGGTCCACTTTCCCTGCTTCCCCCAAATTTATGCCAAACCTAGATTAAGGAAACTCCTACAGCCAGCCTAGGTACAGTTCCTAAAGGTCCAAATAAAGACCTATTAATTATGTTTACTAAGTTGGATCAACTTTAGAAAATTGTTTTCTATTTTTTTAAAAAAATTTTTAATGTTTTTATTTATTTCTGAGAAAGAGAGCGTGAGTGGGGGAGGGTCAGAGAGAGAGGGAGACACAGAATCCGAAACAGGCTCCAGGCTCCTGAGCTAGCTGTCAGCACAGAGCCCGACGTGGGGCTTGAACCCACGAACCGTGAGATCATGACCTGAGCTGAAGTCGGCCGCCCAACCAACTGAGCCACCCATGGGCCCCATCCTATTTTCGTTAGTATCCTCAGAAACGGTGTAAGGCAAACCCGTTTCTAACAGTGTAAATTTGTAAACAACCCCAATCTACACAGAAGGGAATATATGTAAGGAGTTTACTGTTAAGAGTGGTTGATTTGGGGTAGTGGAACTGTGGGAAATTTTTTTTCCTTATTTCTACTGTCTGTATTTTCTAAATCTTCCATAATGGCCATCTAATAATTTCAGAATTAAAACAAAACCTTTCTGTAAAAATATATAAATCACTGTTTCTTTTTTTAAAATGTTTTTAATGCTTATTTATTTTTGAGAGAGAGGGAGACACAGAATCCGAAGCAGGCTCCAGGCTCCGAGTTGGAGCTGTCAGCACAGAGCCTGATGTGGGGCTTGAACTCACGAATCCTGAGATCATGACATGAGCCAAAGTCGAACGCTCAACCAATTGAGCCACCTAGGCGCCCCATAAATCACTTAATGGCTATTTAATCACTGTGTTTACTTACAAGTATCTTTAAAAGGATCTATTAAAACTTATCCTTGCTCAAATATTTGTAAATCCTATAATCCTAATTTAAAAGTTTTCACCTTTGTGTTACTTAAGTTTGTAGTGCAGGATTTAAAAAAGGTAATGAAAAGCTGGAACAGAATTACAATTCCATTCTGGCATGCTTAAATTTTTAAAAGTTCCATGCTAGACATGCATAAAATTAACTGCTGATTAACTGTGCTATTTATAATAATGTTGGTGAAAACATGGGTCTTCTTTAAAGTATAACCAAATTCTCTAAAAACTGTATCTATGAGAATATCAGATTTGTCTTATGTTTCTTCTGAAAGCACAAAAAAAAAACCCTTTGTGGTTTATGTAAAGGATGTACACATATCCACACTGTACATATTCTGGGGAATCAGCTTTTTTCATTTTTGTAATGAAGACAGTTGAGCAGTGAGTAAAATAATCTGAATTAAGAGAAACACAACAGGAAATATTACAAAGAAAAACTCTGGAGAAGTTCCGATTTTCTCCTGAATGTGAAATCTGATCAGTTTGCTATCTATTCTTTTTTCCAATAATGAAAACTTTAGGTCATGTTTAAAAATACACATCAAAGGAAAAAGGGTTTCCTTAACATTAAACTGCTTCTTTTGTCTGCAAAAACACCGAATCCAAAAATATTGGACACTGTGTTCTTTTAGGATTAAACCGCTAATCTAACTGGAGAGAATTATCAGAGTTGTAAGGGTCTGTGATGTCTTACTTCAGAACAACTGTACCTTGATATTAAATTCTGTAAATGATAAGGCTTTTCCTTTCCCACAGGACAGCAGCCTCAATGGGAGATTTTCTATTCTAACCTTGATAGGAAGAAGTAAAAAAAAAAACAAAACAAAAAAACACAACCAAAAAACCCTGTTTTTCTTCACAGCACTCAGTATATCCTCCGATACTTATACCCAAATTTCCTTAGAAAGGAAATCTTCAAGGAAAAAATAAAAAGTTCTGCACTGATCTACAAGTAATTAGGCAATATTAAGATATCGATAATAAATGAGAATAAGGGCAAAAGCCATTTATTTATTTATTTATTTAATTTTAATGTCTATTTATTGAGAGGAAGAGTGTGAGCAGGGGAGGGGCAATCCAAAGCAGTTTTCGTCAGCACAGAGCCCGACGCAGAACTCGAACTCAAAAACCACAAGATCATGACCTGAGCCTAGTGGGACACTTAACCAACTGAACCACCCAGGCGCCCCAAAAGCCATTTATTTTTAAACACAACACTATACCTGCATAAGCAAAATACTGAATAAAATCCTCACCAACATCTTTTTAACCGTCCCATTTTATAAAAGTTACATGTAACAGAGCTTCACTCAGTATTATTTGTTTTGTATTCATCTCAATGAAATGAACTTGACCATAATGCATCACTGCTAGCTATAGTACTTAAAATATTCTGAGGTATTCTCTTTAATGTAGATAAACTTTCTTTGTATACTTACATCTTTATAGAATACTGAAGACAGATATTAAAACTACATAAAGCATCGTTCACATTTTATACACCACATTCACTGACATGGCATTTGCATTAAGATATGAATTCACATAAAGAATACCAATAAATTATGAAAAGGCCACGAAATGTAACATCAAAATGACCCTGATAAATAAAGCCACACAGTATCTTCATTTCTCCCGATGTATATGCTGTCTATCAAGGAAATAGATGGCGAATGTTTATTCAATGAAAAAGACCTCTGAAGAGGTTAGGAATGCATTGATCCTTAACCTTTCTGGATTTATAGGCTTGATAGTCCTTGTAAATGCTACAGGCCTCTTCACAGAAAAAAAATGTGTATGCAAATAGACACAAAATATAGCAGACAATCTTAGGAGCCTCACAGACCTTCTGAACACAGAATCTGTACCCTTACATAGACTCTTGATATTCAACGACTATTTTCATGGTGACCCAAAGGGCCAGGTCCTGGGATAATTTGTCATTTTGCTGAAGCACACATTTGAATTACACTAAAATAAAGTTCAAAGACCGATGTTAAGGAGCAAGCCCCCCAGCTAGTGGAGGGTGTGGGCTGACATTCACATCTCAGTTGGACTCTAGCAACTTTATGACTCATCGTTAGTACAATCATTATCAAGAAGCACTTTAGTGGCAATTATTAATATATTCTGAGGGTCTTTGAATTTCTAATAAAAAGAGTACACTGTGCTTTCTATATCCTGAGGCTCCTCAACAAGTTATGTTGATAGTGATTCTCTAAATGAAAGCAGGCTTATAAAAGATAACCAATAAAAATAAATATACTATCTCCATAGATGGTCATTCATTAACATACTTACTAAATACCTATTTTCTAGAAGGTTCTTGCTAGTCATTGTGTAGTTTGGAAAGACAAATAAAAAAATACAAACTCAATCTTCTACCAGCATTCAATATTATCCACTATGTTTATTTCTAAAAATACTGACCACAAAGAACCACAGGGCTCAAGTTTTATTATGGACACCTTAAAACAAGTACTCAGAAGTGTCAGATATATCTACTATATTCTTCAATTCCTATAATCATGAAAGTTCTAACATAGGTTTGCTAATAATCGCGTTCAGTGTCGGCACTAACTTATGTCATAGGAAGATAAATCATGAGAAATCTGATTAGTCTTCTTAAAAGAAACAAGGTTGGGATCATAAAACATGATGAATTCATGATCTGATTTCAACAACATGCCAAGAGAAATTTCTTGAAATAGTGCATGGTGGGTACATTTGTTTCTCTGATCAGAAGTTCACTTTTACTTATCCCCCTGGCCTATGCTTTACACCCTCCTTTATCCATCTCCCTAACCAGCATGCTTTCACTCTGCACATGCATGGTGTTTCAGCATTTTTTACTGGTACCTCATTTTTTAAAAAAATGTTTTATTTATGGTGGAGAGAAAGAGACAGACAGACATAGAATCTGAAGCAGGCTCCAGGCTCTGAGCTGTCACCACAGAGCCCGACCCGGGGCCCAAACTCAAGAACTGTGAGATCATGACCTGAGCCAAAGTCAGATGCTCAACCAACTGAGCCACCCAGGGCTCCTGGGGCCTCATTTCTAATCTTCAATTCTTCTGCTAGTGCCCACGCAAAAAGCTCCGGCCGCAGGCACCCAGAGCCACCCCCAGTGGCATAGAAATGTGGATTTATTTATTCCTACTCCTCAAAAGGCATAAGGGTGCCTGCAGAGTGTTCTAGGAACACTGCTCCTGTTCCTAGAACTTCGTAGTGGAAAGCAGTTTCTGGTTTTTCAAACAGGAGCTCAGGCTGTGCTTCCTCAACAAGTCACTGCTACAGATGGTTGCTTACTCTACATACTATATACATTACTCTTAGTTACGTGACGGATCAATTCAACCTGTGAGAGCTGGGATGGAAATCCAAATAACACATGTCAGATTGTTTTTCAGGAGAAATAAGTTAGAATTCATGTATTGACAGTTTACTAAGTATGCTGGGCATGAGGTCCTGACCTTAGCTGTCTACATATATCCTCATTTAATCAACACAATGACACAGGAGTTATCACTATTTACCAAGTTGTAAGAAAACCAGAAGAAGGTAAGTTAACTTGCCAGGGCTGGGATTCAAATGCAGTTCTATCTGATCCATGTCTTTTCTCTTAACTGCTATACATCATTGTCTTTTATGGATATTTCAAGTTTTAAACATCACTGTATAATATATTTTATGAGTTGTTGATTGTGTGTATGGGTCAAATGTAGTTTATTCATTCATTTTTCAAGTTTATTTTACTTATTTTAAGAGAGAGCGGGGGAGGAGAGCATAGTAGGGGCAGAGAGAGAGAAAGAGAAACCCAAGCAGGCTCCACGCTGTCAGCATGAAGTGTGATGTGGGGCTTGAAGTTGCAAACTCTGAGATCATGATCTGAGCCAAAATCAAGAATTGGATGCTTAACCAACTGAGAGCCACCCAGGTGTCCCTAAAATGTGGTTTAAAACAGAGACGTATCAAACTTTTTTTGATTTTCAAACTCCCTGTATTTAAAATTCTGCATGTATTTGAAAAAGCAATTGAAAAATGTCTATATATGTGACTTGAACCCTACTAGAAATTCCACAAATTATATGACTTACTAATAAGTAAAGACAGCAAGCTAAATAATAACCATTACCAAATTCTTTTCTTTAACATGATCTCCTGGTAATGTATCAGGCAACAGACTGAAATTCTGCTAACTTAATTGCAGTTTTAATTAATTAATTAATTAAATAATTTAAATAATTAATGAAATAACATTAATTCATATACTTTACTTTTCTTCCCCTAAATCTCCAGTCAAATCCTTGCAAATGAAAGGAAACATACTGTATTGTTTTCTCTGTAGAGATACTATTGAGCAATGAGTGTTTCAGACTTGCTACTTTCACTATATTAAAAAAAATACTGTTGTACTGTTTTAAAATTTTACAAAATTGTTGCCAAACTGTACACTTCATTTTGCAACTTGCTTAAAAAAAGTCAGCACTGCTTTTTGAAATTTATCTCTGAAGGTAACACAGAGGTCAAGTTCTTCCACTTTAACTGTTCTCTCTCATGGTACAAAGAGACCTCTTTAATTATCGGCTTAGAATATGCCATCACATTGTTTCACTCTGTCACTATCAGAGATGTAATGACCATCCTATACATGTACAGTGCTTTCTGTGTTGACACCTGGAGGCGTGAACTTCAGGCTCATAGGGTTTGTGCATCTCCAAAATTCCTAGGTAACTGCAGGGCGCCTGGGGGACTCTGTCGGTTGGGCATCTGACTTCAGCTCAGGTCATGATCTCAGGGTTCGTGAGTTCAAGCCCCACGTCGGGCTCTATGCTGACAGCTCAGAGCCTGAAGCCTCCTTCAGATTCTGTGTTCCCTCTCTCTCTCTGCCCCTCTCCCATTCATGTTCTGTCTATCTCTCAAAAATAAACAAACATTAAAAAATAAAAAAAAATAAAGTGCCTATACCAATTTCCTTTGCCACCAGAAATGTATAAAGAGTTCTCATTTCCCTACATAAATATTTGGCAATATGAATCCTTCACATTTTTGTCAACTTGATGGGTATGTCAAATGCTATCTCATCCATGTTGGGTTTATCACTCCATTGGTTCATCAGTGAAATTTACTGCTGATATAAAATTTTATTTTTCTTAGTGCTGACAGTGCATTGAGATGATGTTTACATATTCCAATGGTCACTTTGAAGTTGCTATAATTTAAAAGATTTAAAAATTAAACTTTTAAGTCTGGAAATCTAATTTCTCCCTCGTAACATGTTCTAGTGTTGCCTCAGTTAGGACAATATCTGTTAAAAAGCGCTTGGTATATTCATCACAAACTTCCCCGGTTTCGAGGATTCTACTAATTAAAAAGAAAAGTACTTCTAAGTTTTATGCTATATAAATGTTTGGCACTTATGACAAAGGGCAATATTAAAGACATTAAAAGTACGTACAATGTCATCTTTTTACACACACCTCAATAAAATTAATCATTCCAGCTTCTGCTTCCTGAAAGTATTTTATACATCATTTATGTTACTCAGCCCAATGTTGGTTTGTTGCTCCTTCATTAATTTGGGTCTTCCTAGGCTAGGATTGTTGTGTTGTAATATCTTTAAATACAAAATGCATCTTTAAGGTACAAAACATCAGAGCACCTCAAAAAGTTTCTCTTCATGTCCCCTTCCAGTGCTATGCCTTCAAGAGTGAACACTATCCTGACATCTAACAACACAGATCTGAACTTTATAGAAGTAAAATTATAGAAAACATGTTCTTTTGCCTTTCACTCAACATTGTAACCAGGTGATTTACCCATGGTGTTAAATATAGCTGTGGTACTTACACTGTCATTGGTGTGTAGTATTTCTCTGTATCACCATACCACAGTTTACCCATTCTACTGTTCATGGGCACTGGGTAGTATGTACGCTACAGCCCTCAGGAAGACTATTGCTATGGGCAACACTGTTCATGTCTCTTATCGATCATACTGCACGTCAGTTGGGATACACCTAGAAGTGGGATTTCCACTTTACATGGCATGTGTATGTTCGATTTTATTTTCTTTTTAAATTTTTTAACATTTTTTTATTGTTGAGAGACAGAGAGAGACAGAACATGAGCAGGCAGATGGCAGAGAGAGAGGGAGAAACAGAATCTGAAGCAGGCTCCAGGCTCTGTGCTGTTAGCACAAAACCTTATGCGGGGCTTGAACTCACAAACCGTGAGATCATGACCTCAGCTGAAGTCAGATGCTCAACTGACTGAGCCACCCAGGCACCCCGTATGTTCAATTTTAAAGGATAATAACAAATAGTTTCCCAAAGTGGAATACCAAAGTCTAATCTCTCCATTCATTCATTCGCTGCCTAATTTTTAAAAATGCATCAAGCAAAAATGTGTCAGAGCCCTGTGCCTGATGCTGGTGAAAACAGTGAGCACCAAGTTCCTGGATCTCTGCAGCACCCACTCCTTCTGATATTCATTTACCTGAACATGTACAGGAGGCCAGGCATGGCTCCACATTTGGAGACCATCAGATTAATAACAAAGACAAATCCCTCACCCTCATGGTATTTACAATCTAATGGGGAGACAAACAGTGAAGGAAATCTAATATGTAAGTTAAAAAAAAAGAATATCAAAAAGTAGAAACGCTATGGAAAAAAATTAACTAGAATAAAGAGGAAGAACACGGAAGTGGGAAATGGGGTCTTATTTTAGATAAAACGCACAGGGAAGGTATCTCTAAAAAGGTGAAATAAGGTTCTGAAAGAAGGAAGTAGTGATAAAGGTAGGGAGTAGTTACATTTATTGTATACACATTCTGAACGTGGAGATAACATGATTTGTGATGGATCAGACATGGGGCGTGAATACACCGATTATGACAGGCTATTCATGAATGTTCGACTGGATGTGGAACAATATCTACTAACACATTTGTAGAATGATCTATCACCTGTCAACAGATGCATGCTAATTTATGAGGCAGTCTTCAGAGTACAGACTATGTTCTCTATAATAATACCCAGACTGTATTTCAACTCTTCCTCTGTTGTCATCCCAACAATCAGTTGATAGTTACTTTGTAAACAGAGAATTATTATTCTTCCTGGAGAGAAAGATTTATAAGTGAAACAGATAAACACACAAATATGTCTTAATATATGTGTGCTTGTATGTGTATATACATAATCTTATTATCACCTTCTATGCTACTATTCCCAATTACCATTGTATTTTTCATGTTGACTTTTTCCTTAGGGTTTTGATTCTGATTTACGGTAATTCAACAAGGAGGCAGGTAATTGGGTTTAAGTTTGGCGATACCACCACATACGAGCCAGAGCCAGTACTGAATGAACAAGTAATAAGTCTCTCTTAACTCTTCTAGCCTACTTTTTGCTCTACAAGATAAGAATAGCAATACTTTCATGTCACTTCTTTAGAACTGAAAATCATACAGAGTGCTCTGTAGCTTTCGTTTTATGATGCCAAGAAGCACTATCTGGAAAATCCATCTTAACTGACAGATTTGGTCCACCTAAATGGCAGTCTTTGCAGTTAGTGGTCAGTGGAGACAGCCTTTTCTCCTGTAGAACAATAAAAATTTCAAACGCCGGGTTTACAAAGCCTTGGTATGTCCTTATCGGGGAAGTGTTACACTTTATCCTTGTTTCTGTAAAGAAAGGATGATTATAAAAGGAAAATGAAAAATTCCATATAAAATTAGAAGATGAAGAAAGCGTAGTTATTAATCTAATTGTATAGCTGTGAAAGGCTTTAGGGCAAGACGGGAAAAAGTGAACGGCTATGGGAAAGGAATCAAATGCAAGTATGCTAATAACTGAGAAGAGAGAGTAAGAATTGAGCAGAAAAATAAAAAAGCAAAACAAAGGTAAAAATTTAGAAAATTGTCATTCACAATGAAAGAAAGACTCCCAAAGTTTAATCTAACAAATGAGCTGTGATGGAGACACTGCACTTGCCTCCCACAAACACAGTGAGAACTGTAAATGCTTTAAGAATGAAAACGTCAACTCCTTTTATAAAAGGTTCAAGAAGAACCCGGATGCCTCTGCATCTAAAGCGTAAGATATTAGGACAGTTCTGACAGCCCTGTTTCTTCTCAACAACATAAACAGCCTGGTGAGAAAAAGCTTATGCTAACTTCTACTGAAGATGGAAATTGTTTTTACTTTTTTCCATTATTAAATGCCTACCGTGCAGACTGCTATGGTCTCTTTCCTCTTAAGGGCTTACAGTAAGAGACAAAGAATACACAACTGAAAAGACACCGCACAGTCTCATTCAAATAAATAAATGAACAGTCCCCATTAGCAACATGGACAAGGAAGGAGTAACCACCGGTCATTACACAGCATGTGTAACGGAGTCAATGGGTATCATGTGCATGGTGATGTCCAGCCAGGAGACATTAAATAAAGAGCTTTTGAAAGCAAAAAGGAAAGGTGAATAGAATATACTCCCTACCTCACAGGAGAGCCGGGAAAAGGCTCCCCAAGTGAAATACAATGATTATAAACTGAATAAAGCTGGTCCAATCACTTTTGTGGGTTAGAGATAAGAGCCCAGATATCCCCTTTCCTAACATCAGTGTGATATGTGTTATATCTCATTTAATCTGTGCCTTCGCTCATTTAATGTAGAGTTGTGATATTCATCGTAGCAGGGAGGAAACCGACACAGATGATGAGGTGACCTGTCTGATCACTGGAAGTGGTGCAACCGAGAGGGAAACCAGGGCAGTGTGACCTAGGAGTCCACATTCTTACGCACCATCTCTACTAAACTGTCACTTCAGTAAAAACTACTAAGGTCGGTTACTGGTAGAGCTGTGTATGATGCCTGGCCTGTAGTAGGCTCTAGTTAAATAATGGCCAAAAGAAAGAACGAAAAACAATGCTGGAGGTAATGAGCGTGATATTTAAAAAAAAAAAAAAAGGTTTTCGCCCCTCTTTGATAAGGCAATGTTCTGAAATCGACTGAGAAAATGTGACGAATGAGATGGAACACCTGCTTTATCTTTACGCACGCTCTTGAAAGACCAGCAAGAGGAATCCAGCCAGTCAAGAAATCTCTACTCCTACTCCGATACTGGAGATGACTCATTTCAGTGGGTCCACACTTGGTTATGTAGATTCCTCTCAACTATCAGTAATAAAACATAAGGCAATTCATGTCAATTCAAAACACAGCTATTAGACATTTATGATACCTAGAAATTAAATTATTATTTCAAGATTATAGGAGTAAAAGGACCAAGTATTCCAGACTTTCGCATAACACAATGCACACAGTAAGGCAATAATTTTATTAATCGAGAAATCTCTCCAATTCAACTGAAAAAAATAAAAGGTACTTTAGATTCTCTCTTCTAGTTCACTAACCTTCTTTATTTTTAAAGCTTATTTATTTTTGAGGTGGGGAGGAGACAGGGGAACAGAGGATCTGAAGCAGGCTCTGTGTGGACAGCAGTGAGCCCAATGTGGGGCTCGAACCTACACACTGTGAGATCATGACCCGAGCAGAAGTCAGACACTCAACCAAATGAGCCACCCAGGTGCCCCCACTCGCCTTAGTTCCTACAAAATTGAAAAGGCTTACAAAAATAGGAGAAGAAAAAAGCTAGATTACATCATTGCAGTTATGTGGACAAAACATTTCTATTTACAAGATTTTGGGAGGAAGGGAGAGGGGGAGCACGGACTGCCTCCTCAGGCCTGTCAGCCCAGCATCACAGGGTGTCCCTGCTTCTCAAAGGAAAGCCAGACAGAAGAAGACTCTGCCTTGTTTGGAATGTATCTCTGACTCAAACATCTGCCAATGAGGTTTGCTCCTGGTACTTTACTCCCATAAAGTAAATAGGACTTTAAATTTTTATTTCCCCAATCATATTTTCAGGAAAACTGCCTCAAAAGAGTCTCCCTCCTTTAAATGTAAGGGAGCAAACTCTTCTAACTTCTGCATTGTTCCAGGGCTGAAAGATCAATGAAAAATATGTGCCTGCATAAGGGAAGTGGAAAGACTACTCAGTGGAACAAATGGATGAGCAAGTTTAAAGTTCCATTGGCCAAAAATTCATGATCCACCTGCAGAAATCTCCTATAGGACTACTCCTCAACACACAGGCCTCTACTGCGACCATCAGCTTATTATGCACCACCTATGAGCTGGTATCCTGAATGCTTGACTTGAAGAGCAATGAGCTAATAATTTCAGGCAACCATCTACAGAACTAAGAATAATGAGATTTTGTTCAGCTTTTTTTCTAAATTTCCTTTTTCCTAATCTCAGTTTCTATCATGTCAGTCATGCATGTAAACTAACAAAGGAGGGGAAAGAAGCAGCAGAGGTGGAATTCAAAGTGTTTCAGACAAATAGGAAACTACGGCAACAGGAAGCAAATATGTAACTGAAGAGTGTCTGGAAAGAAAAGTAAAAACCGAAATGCCTAAACCATATTAATAATCCTCAACTTTTCCTAACATCTGTGCTGTGAAGGTGCTCAAGGAAGTGAAGTCCTATCTTACGTTTATTTAAAAGAAGCCATCACAACCTTATTTTTTGGTTGTTATTTTGTTTTCCCAAGGTAGAAAATGCTATACTCTTTAAAAAGGAACACACACACACACCACATATACATGTATATACAATACGTATATATACACAACACAACATATATGCTGTGTATATATACGTGTATTGTACAACACAACATGTATGTTGTGAACACGTGTATACATGTGTGCACATGTGAATGCAGGCGTGCCCATATCTTTGTAACGAATCATGTGCCCGAATATATACGCTTTGTTCAGCAAATCATGTAACTGAAAGAAAGACAAGAAAAACTACCTAATGAAACAAAATGGTGCAATCTATTCCTCCAGGTAAGGAATGATTACTGCGCCACTTCTAGATGCCGGCAAGAACTCAGTAACGCCAGATGCTACCATGGGTAGTATGGCTAATTAAGATTTAATGTACTTTTCTGCTCCAACAATTAAATGGGAGGGACTGCAGGGAATTGTTTTATATTGCCAGGCAAATCATAGGATGGTCAGAAAAGTGAAGACAAATTTCTGCCCCAAATTCTGTTTTCCTCCATTTGTTGAAGAACACGTGCACTCATGGGGAAGCCCCCTTCTCCCGGCACTTGGAGTTTAAAACATACGCCACGGTTTTAGCGCTTTCCGAGCACGGTTTCAGACACGCCAGATGTATGACCATCTAGGAAATCGATGTTTAATGGAATAAAAAGAGGAGCTGCTGGAGCCTGGGAGCCATTTTATTACTGTCTGATTTAGCAGCATCTAACCGAGACGGCAAGTTTTATCATGCACCTTTAGCTACTAAATTCACAAAACAAACAGAAGGTTTACCAGGGGAGGGAGAGAGTGATCAGACTCTATCCTCCACTCATTCTTCCAGTAAAACAGCATGTGTTGTCTAAAATTGCTATGGGAACCTGGGAGCTCATAAGGCAAATCGAGTTCTAGTTGAATGTCTTCTTTAATATCCTATATTCCGACCTCCACAGTAAATAAAAAGTTTACATGCCAACATCCATTATAAGTAAGATCAAATATTCACAGGAAAATGAAGTACAATGACGTTAAACTCTGCAATTTAATTATCATGCTGAATTCTTGTTAAGCATCTAAGTAGTGTGACTGCTTGATGCTTCCGTTGGCATATTACGATTGATTTTAACGTATTCTGTAAATTCCAGGGAGTAAAAGGAAAGACAGATTTGTGTCTTTCCAAAGCCAGTTCTCCTTCTGCCTATAACGAAGGGTTACATTATTAGACATTATTTTCTCTTCAAAGCGGTATAAATACCTGCCGTTTATATCTAACTATGCAGCAGAGAAACCAGGTTCCAAAGGAAAATTAATAAAGAAGGTACAGAGAAAAAGAGGACAGAAAACACCACCTAAATGAGAATGGGATTGGAAACACTAACTTAAGCCTGCCTCAGTGTAACATTTCTCTATATGAACCAGTTTCTATTCCTTTTCTTTTTTTTTTAAGTGTATTTATTTATTTTTGAGAGAGAGAGAGACAGAGAGAGACGGGGAGTGGGGGAGCACATGAGCAGGGGAGGTGCAGAGAGAGAGAGAGACAGAGACAGAGAATCCCAAGCAGGCTCTTGTCAGCAAAGAGCAAGATGTACAGTTCAATTTCACAAACCACGAGATCATGACCTAAGCCAAAACCAAGAGTCGGGGATGCTCAACCGACTGGGACACCCAGGCGTCCCTCATATTCCTTTTCAGAAAAGTGGAATTGAGTGCAGGAGAAAGAAAATTTGATCAAGAGTACAACTATTTAGGTTCTAGTCCCACCTCTGGCATTCAGAGCTGTGTAACTGGGTAAATCAAAGACCTTCCAGGAAGTGGCTTTACAGACTTCAAACAGCAACTTCTTATTCCCTTCCTTTGATACTACAGTATAGTCAGGGTCTCAGCTTATGACATTACAATGATTTCCACAGCAACCACACCAACATCAGTATGGAGTTAGGAAACCTTTATAGCCTCAGGTAAAGGCAAGAGACTGGCTACCAGAGGTGAACATCTACTGGAAAGCATGCATCTCCTCATACACAGCAAGGATGAAATCAAACTGTACTTGGCAATTAAAGTGCCCCTTCTAGGCTTCCTCTTCTACCTCCAACTGTGACTAATAATTGAAGTCTTTCCCTTTAAGGGGAGCAATGGACATTTCTGAAGATAACTTGTCTTAAGGCTTTAGCTTTTTCAACAGTGAATCAACACCATGCATGGGGCGTGTGCATATGTGATGGAAAAAAATGATAAAAAAATCACTGAGACTATATCTGTGAAAGGGGAGAGGAGGGAGGGGAGGGGGACACGATGTGGGGCAACTTGCTTTATATCTTTTGTTTCAAGCCTTCCATGGGATAACCATGAGGAAAGAAACCACCCATCGCTCTGACTCTGAACTGACTTGAGAATCAAGCCTAGTATGCTTCAAGTCTACCTCTCCTACTAACTCAACATCTGATGTAGCCAAGTCAAGCAGTGTGCTCCCAAGGCCTCCGTATCTGAACTGGATTCTACTCAGAGGGTAACTGGCCACTTCCACGGGGGCCGACATGGTAACTGGGACTTCAATGCACTTTCAGAAAGGCAGCAAAAGCAGCGGAATTCCTCCACAGATGTTCCATTTCTATAAAAATAAAATCTGTCCTCAGCTGTACTTATAATTCTTACTGGCAAGAAAAACAAACTGTTTACAAGAAAGACAAGGACATTTGAGAAAGTAAAAAAACAAAAAACAAAAAAAAAATGTTACCTAAGGTGTTAATTTCATAGTAAATCTACAAAGCAGATTACCATCAGATGGACAGGAGAATGAATGAAATGACCGTGATGGTCTCTTCCAAAACTGAAGATGATGAAGATTCTATCATTGTGAACTACTTTGTGTGAAATGTGGAAGACATCCCCACATTAAAAAATGCCCAGAAGTGTTTACCCCACAAAAGATAAAAAAGGATAGATACTTACTTGGCAGAAACAATTACCATTTCTTGATTATATCCTTCTGATATAAATTACTAACAACCTATAAAGGGGAAACACTCATCATCAAGATGTTATTTTTGTACATACTGGAAGACAGGTATAGTGATGCTTCTAAGCTTTATTTAGAAAATCATCTGTCACACTAAAACAATATCCATTATTTGTTAGGTTTTTAGTGTCTTCTTGGTAAATTTGAAAATTAATAATATGCTATCCATGCACATAATTCAGAATATACTATATTAGCTATTTCCCCAATCATTACACTAGAATGAGCCACTCACACACATACGTATTTCTGTGACTAATAACAGCACAGGGGATGTTTGAAAACAGCATGTCATACACAATGTATAGCCATAAACAGTAAACTTTCTTTAAGTGTATTTAATTTGAGACAGAGACAGAGAGAGAGAGTGCGCATGGGTAGGGCAGAGAGAGAGAATCCCAAGCAGGCTCTGCACTGTCAGCTCAGAGCCTGACATCGGGCTTGAACTCACGAACTGTGAGATCATGACCTGAGCTGAAACCAAGAGTTGGATGCTCAACTGACTGAGTCACCCAGGCACCCCTAATTTTCTTTCTTAAAGGAACCCAGTACAGTATCAACTCTGTAACTCTGATACCTTGACATCATGGGATAATCACCTACATTAACCAAAACAGGCATAGGGTTATTAACAGACTTGGCTATTAAGATTTTTATACTAGAAATTCACCCTTATAGCTCCATGTATCTAAGATTATTCATCCATGATTTTATTCTCAGTTGCAAAGTGGAAGATAACTTTTGCAAACATGCGTAAGTACAATTACTCTAAATTCTCTGAATACAAAGAGCCTTTAAAAATATCCGTCTCTGTGCGCCCAGGTGGCTTAGTCGGTTAAGCGTCCGACTTTCGCTCAGGTCACGATCTCGCGGTTCGTGGGTTCGAGCCCCGCGTCGGGCTCTGTGCTGACTGCTAGCTCAGAGCCTGAAGCCTGTTTCAGTCTGTGACTCCCTTTCTCTCTGACCCTCCCCTGCTCATGCTGTCTCTCTCTCTCCTATAAATTAAACAAAAAAAATAAAATAAAAATATCCGTGTGAATCATGGGAATCTACTCCCGAAGCCAAGAGCACACACTATATACACTGTATGTTAGCTAAATTTAAAAAAATTTATTTTACTTAAACCCTTAAAAAATATCCATCTGCACTGTATATTATCGATAAAACCAGGGACAACAGACTCAGTCGACCACCCACTATGTGGCTGTGTTTATCTATCCTGGTGTATCTGTGTGGCTTCCACCGAGATCTGTGTTTACAATGCTATCGAGTCTCCGGTTCAGGAGAATTCCTTGCCTGCAGACCACAACCACATTTCCTTGTACTGACTCCACCAGCTCACCGCTATAAAGGGCCATAGGTTAGGTCAGGCCTCTTAGAGTGAAACACTAAACATCCGAATACAAAGACAAAATGAAAAAGCTTCAAATTTCACTTGCAGCTTCATCAAGACTCCCAGTGAAGCAGCCCCCAAAGCAAGGACACACGATTGTGATACAAGTCCTCACACATCAGTCAAAAGCCTCCACGAATATACTTTATGCATTTATTCAACAGATTCTGACCCTTACTTGTGGGGCAGCCCGCCCCTCCTAAAAGGTCCAACAGGATATAATTTAAACACAAGGCAAATGGAGGCTAACTCCACCAAAGAGGAGGTTCTACTACAAAAATATATTTTCTCCATGTAGAAGAAAAATACCTCCATAGAACCAATGAAGCAGTTAGGCTTCCAGACTCTTGTGTAGAATTTGATGTGAGCCTTAATGGGGCTGAACTATGGAACCATTGTGAAGTCCTGATTCTAGTGGGGACTGCCTGGCAACAGGGTGGTAAGGGACACATGTTGATTACTACTGCTGTCAGTAGGGGGAATAATATTAGCAATCCCTTACTGGGCATCCACCATGTGCTAGGCATGGTGATAAACGCCTCACATATTTTACCACTGATTTTCATAGATACTTCCCCTGTATGAGATAGGTATTGTTTTTATCTGACAGGTTTAAGAAAATCAAGCTTTGAAGAATGAAGTGACCTGCCTCAAGTCTCACAGCCGGGGAGTTGAAAAGTCATATCCAAGTCCAAATGACTTCGAAGGTCTACTTCGTTTACCGCCAGGCGACACGGCCGTGAATCAAAATATGAACTTTCCTTTCCACGGCCCAAACCTCCCATCCCTCAGTACAGGTGTGATCCAAGCCACCTATTGTGACCTAATTGACATGGAGCGTAACTAAATCCTACCAGGGGCAGTATTTTCATCTTTTAAAAAGGAGGCAGCTTAACCGAAGTCATGAATGGTACGGTAGACAGTAAAGGAAAAGTAAAAGAACAGCTTGTTGAAGGAAGGAGATCAGCCGTCGTGATGAAGACACGTGTCCTCTCCTTACTGGCATCTTTGCTTTTTGGAAATATCAATAGTCCAGTCAGAGTGATACTATCAATCATGCGACTTTCCTCCCCCCAATCCTGGTGACCCTTGAGAGCCAAAGAGGGCCAGTGCTTTTTCTTTTTTCTAGACATTTTTAATTGCCACTTGGGAAAACAACAGTCCTGTACATTTCCCTGAAATCTGGGGCTGTAAGAATGATACACATCTGGATGCGTGCAGACCACAGGTGGTACCTGCTGGAGATAAAGCCAACAAGACAATGGCAGCACTGAAGGACGCAGAGACAAAGCTGTGGCAGTGCTGCTTGAAGCCCTGAACCCTGCCATGACTGAGGCTAGAGATTCGCTGCTGCTTGTTTCAAAGCTGCTACCCGAGCCTGTAAGCGGTGACTAAGTCCACATCTGGTAGCTCACGTGTGGTAGCTCACAAAAGGATATGGGCACCCAAAAGAACCCTTATTAACAGGTTTCTGAGAGTTTGCTCTTGAGGTCATCCTCCCTGGGGAATGCCTCCATTTATTACTTCTTTTCTTCCCCCAGTCCAGTACCCAAGGATGTGGGAGCCAAGAAGGTAAATGAAGAAAAGCAACTTCAATTTCAGCTCAAGAGGATTAGTGAAGGGTAAAAGTACAGAGATACCGAATGAGGTTGTGGCGGTTAAGGGCAGTATTTGCAGATACATTTTCCTACTTAGGGTATCTATGTTTTTCATGTTTGTTTCTTTTGTGCACGTGTGTCAACAGGGGAGGGGCAGAGAGGTGGGGAGACAGAGGATCTGGAGCACATTCTGCACTGTAAGAGCAGAGCCTGATATGGGGCTCGAATTCAAGAACTGTGAGACCGTGACCCAAGCCAAAGTCAGAGGCCTAACCAACAGAGCCACACGGGTGCCCTTACTTAGGATAATCTATCTATGTACAAAATCTGGAAGAAGCATGACTATCACCATGAAGTCCTATTTTCAGTGATCACATCTGACAGAAACCCATAATGGTGCAATGTCAAAACTGTAGAAAGTTATATAGTAAGGGAGCAAGATAGTGTAAAATGTAGGGAAATGTTTATTTCAGATCAAATGTCTAAATAATCCAGCAACTGTCTGTAATATATTTTAATTTTATTTTGTTAAATACACATTTTACATGACTGACACATTCTTTTAAAGTTTTCATCTCCCAAGTCCATGTTTTATGGGCTTAAATCATATAGAAAGTAAACATGCAGCTACTTCAAAGTGTTTACAGAATTGAAGGTGTGAATTTTCCTGCTCATCTCTTTGTGGATTGGTACTTCACCTTCAAGTATTAGCTGCTTTTCCTTATTAATATTTCATATATGAAAATCGTATATAATTGAGGTATCAATTAAAAGTTAGTCTTAAAACTGTGGTAGTGGTATATCATGGTAACAACTCTAGATGAGTTAGCATTCACATTCCAAAGGAACTAGAACTCTTTATTGCCAGGGACAGAAAACCTAACCCAACTGGCATGAGCACAAAGGTAGTATGTTGCCTCATAGGATTAAAAGTGTAGGAGGGAGGCGCCTGGGTGGCTCAGTCGGTTAAGCATCCGACTTCGACTCAGGTCATGATCTCACAGTTCGTGGGTTCGAGCCCTGCGTCGGGCTCTGTGCTGACAGTTCAGAGCCTGGAGCATGTTTCAGATTCTGTGTCTCCCTCTCTCTCTGACCCTCCCCTGCTCACGCTGTCTGTCTCTCTCAGAAATAAATAAAACATTGGAAAAAAAGTGTAGGAGGGGCGCCTGGGTGGCTCAGTCGGTGAAGCATCCAACTCTTGATCTCGGCTCAGGTCACCATCTCACAGTTCATGAGATGGAGCCCCATGTTGGACTCTGCACTGACGGTGCAGAACCTGCTTGAGATTCTTTCTCTCTGCCCCTCCCCTGTTTGTGTGTGTGTGCTCTCTTGCTCTCTCTCTCTCAAAATAAATAAACTTATGAAAATTTTTGAAAAAGTATAGGAATAGTGATAATATCAGAAATAAGTGGATTTAGGCTTCAAAACATATAATCAGGACTCAGTTTCTCTCTCTCCAGTCTCTTAGTTCTACCTCCTAGTCTTCTCCTCAGACTCCCTGTTATGTGTGAGGCTGTAGTAGAGCTTGAGTGCACTGTGGCCATCTTTCAAACTATACTGATGTATACTGTACTTACCCAACCTGGGACAAGCAATGTGTCCAAGGAGGTGCAATGTTTTGGCTGCTGATTAACACAGGTCACACACACCACCTCTGAGATGGTTGGTGGGCATCACTTGACCCTGAGAGCAGGGAAAGGGTAGATTCTTAAAAGGAAAAGATGTTTTTCAGGATATCAGGAATACATGCCTATTCCAAATTACATTTTTCATAATAAAAATTATGTGAACAGAGGCACCTGGGTGGTTTGGTCAGGTAAGTGTTCAGACTCTTGATTTTGGCTCAGGTCATAATGTCATAGTTCATGAGTTCGAGCCCCGTGTCGGGCTCTGCTCTCACAGCAAGAGACCTGCTTGAGATTCTCTCTCTCCCTCTCTATCAAAATAAATAAACATTTTAAAAAATTATATGAGGGGAGTCTGGGTGGCTCACTTGGTTAAGTGGCCAACGTCAGCTTAGGTCATGATCTCGTGGTTCGTGGATTCAAGCCCCACATTGGGCTCTGTGCTGACAGCTCAGAGCCTGGAACCTGCTTCAGATTCCATGTCTCCCTCTCTCTCTGCCCTTCCCCTCCTCATGCTCTGTCTCTCTGTCTCTCAAAAATAAATGTTAAAAAAATTTTTTTTTAAATTTTAAATTACGTGAACAAACAATAACATCTACAAAGAATGTTAAGTTTCCTAGTGTGTTGAAAACCAGGAATACTTTCTTAAAATTCGTATTCATTAGACTTTCATTACTGTTTCCTTCTGATTTCATGACTTAAAGCATATAAAATTCTATTTTCCACCCTTCAAATTCCCTTCTACTATGTTAACTGAAATACAGGGTTATGACAGACAGCTGTGGCTGTCAAAAAAAAAAAAAAAAAGGATAGACTTCCAAACAGAGATTGAGACCAATTTTTGCCAAAAATAATTGTACCAGTCAGAGTTCTTAGTTGCAGAAAACTCAAGCAGAAAAGGACACAAACAGATGAAAGTGAAGAAACAGAACTGGGAAATAAGCTGGAATTATGTAAGGGGCACTAGGAAGGCAGAGCCGTAACCGAAATCACGCCGAGGGATGGCTTGGCCTAGGCAGCACCTGCTGAAAATGCCAGAGCCAGCACCCCACCTGCCATGGGTGCCTCCCTACATGGGAGGCGGGGCCTCAGCAGTTAGAAAAAAACCCTAACCTTTAGTGAGCCTTTAATAAATGCAATTTATTATTCTCATAAAAGCAGAATTTAAGCAATTATGTGGCACATACTGTTTTGATGGTGGCACCAAAGACTGAAAGATCATCACTGAAAAGCAACACAGCAAAGATAATACCCCAAATCACACAATTAATGGGTAGAAAGGGCGCACAATGGATTATTCCGAATCAACTGGTTAGCTCTAATTCCAGCAGAAAGAATTCCTTAAACTCCATTTCCTCCTCCCTTCCGTGATTTACCCCTGCCTATCCAACATGCTTTATTCAAGTCGAGGAGGCTTAACCGTGCAGTTGATAGACCTGGGAGGCAATCAGAGTTTGACATCGGAGTGGGGGGGTAGGGCAGGTCATGAACAAGTTATTTCCTTCTCCACCCTGAGTGTAACTGGTGAAGCGGTCAGTACCTTATGCATATGGGCCGCTTTCCATTAAGGCCAGTGGAAACGAACGGGGTTATTACTCTGCTGTCCACTGACAGAATAACGTATTAGCCCAAGTCTACAGATTCCTGTCCACACCACAGATCTACACGCTTGAAGGGGGAAAGGTGTCACTTGGCTCCTATATTACCAATTTGCTTTTGTGGCTGCAGGATGGAGTCCATTATGACTCTCTTAGAATTCAACCCCAAACACAGAGCTATAATTTAAAGAAAATAAAGCATAAGATACAAAGGAAGTATTTAAGAGGAAAATTTGGCTTACAATGCACAGTTGTTTTTATTAAAGTGCAAGTACATGGAAGCCAGCAATTTTATTTACAAAAAAAAAGCTTTGTTAAAAGTAAAAAAAGAATTAATTACTACAATATGTTTTCTAAGCTCAGTTAAATATAAACTACAGTTATTTCTCCATTTATGTTGTGAGTTTGAATCAGAATATGGTAGGAACATATTTACATGTAAATGTTAACACATGAAGTAATTAAGAGATCATGTAATTTACTTTGTAGTGCAGCCTGAATACTGTCACTGTTCTTTGTCACATTCATATGCAGATAGGTTGACAGGGGATTTTTTTTTTATTACATCAATAAAGTAATTGGGTACATAATATAAAGGGTTTTTAAATTTTTTAATGTTTATTGATTTGGGGGGGGTGGTGGCAGAGAAACAGGGAGAGAATCCCAGCAGGATCTACATCATCAGTGCAGAGCCCGACATGGGGCTTGAACTCAAGACCCTGAGATCAAGACCAGAACTGAGATGAGTTGGAGGCTCAACCACCTGAGCTACCCAGGTGCCCCTCTAGTTTTTTTTTAAAAAGGAAGAAGCAGTGTACCTGGGTTGGCTCAGTCAGTTAAGTGTCCGACTTCAGTTCAGGTCATGATCTCAAGGTTTGTGGGTTCAAGCCCTGCATCGGGCTCTGTGCTGACAGTTAGCTCAGAGCCTGGAGCCTGTTCAGATTCTGTGTCTCCCTCTCTCTCTGACCCTTCCCTGCTCATGCTGTCTCTCTATCTCTCAGAAATAAAACATTTAAAAAAAATTTTTTTAAAGCAAGAAGCAGAAAACCATAAGGAAAAAGTATGTATGCTGTGCAGCTATTATGTACCACTCACTACACTGCAGTCATAAACTCCAGTAGAGAAACTAACAGTGTCACCTCCACTTAAAACTCGTTACTCTACAAAGGAGAAGTTCTCACAAGGTCTAAGACATACTGATCTACTGAACTAGGGAGAGACAAAGCTGTTCCTTTAGTCATTTCTTTCTTTTTTTTAATTTTAGAGAGCAAGAGTACATGTGAGTAGGAGAGAGGGGCAGAGGGAGAGGGAAAGAGAAAGAGAGAGAAAGACTATCTTAAGCAGGCTCCATGCTCAGTGTGGAGCCTGATGCAGGACTCGATCCCACAACCCTGGGATCATGACCTGAGCAAAACTCAACAGTTGGATGCTCAACCGACTGAGCCACCCAGGCGCTCCTACTCAGTCGTTTCTTAAGCATTTATTTCTTGGGCTCCTTACGAGGAGCAGGCCTCGTGACCAATGGGATCCCTATTCTCTAGAAGCTGCATTGAAAGACACAGGAAGAAAGGCACTAAACAGATAACCACAAATGTGAGAGGTGAAAAGGGGGTTGGTTATAAAGCAGGAAGATGAAGTCCAGTCAGGTCAGGTCAGGGGAAAACCTCTCTCCGGAGATGACAGGGGACAACTGAACAGTAAGCCTGATTAGTGTTTTCCAGGTAGAAGGAACAGAATCTGTAAAAACCCAGAGAGGCGAGGAAAAAGTAAGTTTTTTTCTGTTTTTTTTTTTAAATGTTTTATTTATTTCTAGGAGAGAGAGAGAGAGATAGCGTGAGCAGGGGAGGGTCAGAGAGAGAGGGAGTCACAGACTGAAACAGGCTCCAGGCTCTGAGCCGGCAGTCAGCACAGAGCCCGATGCGGGGCTCGAACCCACAAACTGCAAGATCATGACCCAAGCGAAAGTCGGATGCTTAACCGACTAAGCTACCCAGGCACCCCGGAAAAAGTAAGTTTATGTGAGGAAATGAATGCACTTTCAATGCATGAGTGGAAAGGAGAAGGGTGTGAGCATAAGGCAGCACATAGGAGACTCACACGGGAACAGAAGTTGCTGGACATTAGTAAGCAGGGAATCAAAATGCATTTACAAAAGCAGGTTGGGTTATAGGAGCAGAAACTGCATGGACTGTGAAAATAAATAGCGGAATTTAAATAAAAGTTTGTGATGGGGCACCTGGGTGGCTCAGTTGGTTAAGCATCTGACTTCAGCCCAGGTCATGATCTCATGATTCATGGGTTTGAGCCCCGTGCTGAGCTCTGTGCTGACAGCTCAGAGCCTGGAGCTGCTTTAGATTCTGTCTCTGTCTCTCTGTCCCTTCCCCTCCTGCACTCAGTCTCTCTCTCTCTCTCTCAAAAATAAACAAACATTAAAAGTTTGTGAGACAAGAGAGTGGGCTGTACCTCAAAACAGTGGATGGGCTTATTTGTTACTTTCATGTGATGCTTGGGTTCCTTTGAGCATGTTTATATGTTGTCAGTGAGGGGCCAACAGAGAGGAAGACACTGAGCACGGCAGACAGAGGAGCCACTCAGAGAACTGGAGGAGACAGAAGCCAGAGCTCAGAAAATTACAGGCAATGAATGCACCCAGTGTGTTATCTTCTCCAACAGCACTGGACGGCAGAGCGCAGACGGACAGATTCACCTGCAGTCAGAGTCCTCGTGGGCGGGTACAGGGAAGGGCGGTGGGGAAAGAGCTGGGGAACACAAGAGCCCAAGATGGATAAAGAGGAAAAGGAAAATCGGAAGGGTCAAGTAAAGGCAGAGAGAAAGAAGTCATCAGTAGTTGTTATTTCAAAGTTAAATCAAAATGTCCGATAATGGCTCAAAACGTGGCTCTGCGTGAGTGATCAACTGCAGAGGTAAAGAGGTCAAGGGACGTTTCCACCAGGAATGCCCTCTGCCGTGCACAGGACACGTGGCTTCCCGTGATGTTTTGCTGGCTGAGAGCTCCGCCAATAAGACTGCCTGGAGATGGACGTCTTTCGCTGCCCCACCCACTCTCGCAAACTTTAAAAGGCCCAGGGAAAAGCAGAGTGAGACCTGAGAGAAAGGGCTGGGAATGGGATGGGATCAAGGAATGGGATGCCTGAGCCTGCTTTTGGGCATGCAAACTCTTCTGAAAAACACAGACCCTTTTGTTCATTCAGTACCCTCCATGAAAATACCAAAGATAAAACAGAGTGGAGCGGCGCTGCCAGAAGGCAGACCAGGGCCTGTGCAAGGGCTCTTGTGCGTCCTCCTCCTTCCCATATGCATACTTCCATCCAGCAGCCGCCTAGGACCTCACAGCACAAACTGGCCTTTCCTTCAAGCCAAACCGAAATATAAAAATCCCATGCATGTGGCGCCTGGGTGGCTTAGTCGGTTAAGCATCCGACTTTCGCTTGGGTCATGATCTCGCGGTTCGTGGGTTCGAGCCCCGCGTCGGGCTGTGTGCTGACTGCCAGCTCAGAGCCTGAAGACTGTTTCGGTCTGTGACTCCCTCTCTCTCTGACCCTCCCCTGCTCACGCTATCTCTCTCTCTCTCTCCTAGAAATAAATAAAACATTAAAAAAATTAAAAAAAAAAGATTGTTTCTTTAAAAAAAAAAAATCCCATGCCTTTCCCAACACACACTCCTGCTGGGATCATTGTGTATCCCTTAGGATGAGACCGTCTAGAGGTCTATGGGCACAAAGCTCCAGCAGATCATGCAGAAACTTTTTTTTTTTTTTTTTACAGCTCCCTTTCTATATTTAGTAGCAGAATCTATTTGTCTTTGGGGGAAAAATCTAGATGTGCCATACGTCTCATTTAGCATTTTCTGTATGTAACTGCATTAGATTCTCTCAAAATTCTTGCCAGGGAATCGTATTATTTCCATTTCACAAAAGAGGAGGCTGAAGCCCAGAGAGGTCAAGGTAACTTGCCCACAGTTATACAACTGGTAAGTGAAGGGGGTCAGAATTTGAAGCACTTGATCCCAAACCCCAAAGCCATCGCATTACCTTGCCTCCAAGTTTAGAAACGTTACACTGTTCCTTTATTACCATTTATATATGAAATTCCTGGCTATAAGGCCATAAAATGTTTTCTCATACATAACACTGAAAACAACTCAACCTTTGAGAATTTTATCACGTAACTGTTTTTCAGTAATAGCGCATAACATGGTCACTCTAAGAGACCTCTGCTCATCTGTTTTCTTTTGGTAAATAATGATTCTCCCCACTGCTGTGAGAGTAAAAGGTGATGTTGCTTCTTTAATGTTCACTATGACCTAATTCTGCATCTCCATGATTGATGGCGTTCCGTCCTTGTGGTTGGGGTAAACCACTCTTCTGACTGAGAAAGGCTGGTGGAGAAGAGTCCACAACCACTAAAATGTGTCTATGTAAAAGGAACAGAGGTCGTGGAAACAAATACTTGAGAAGATAAATACTGAATTATAGGAAGATGACAAAGGGAGCCTGAGTCAATTCATATTATTCTAGAAGAAGGTTGACTGTAATCAAGAACAAAGAGGAGGAGGAAAGGAGGAAGGAAGATAAGGGAAAGGAAACAAAGAAGGGAGGAAAGGGAAGAAGAGAGAGAAAGAGAGAGGGAGGGAGAGAGAAAGAAAGAAAGAGGAAGAAGGAAGGTCAGACACATAATTAGGGTAACTAAAGTACAGATACAAAATTAGGGAGTGAATACAAAAGATCTGATCCGCTAGATTAAAAAAACAGAGAGCTAGGGAGCAGAGATGTGTGTCATTTTTCCACCATGTGCCTACAGTAATAAGTATATCTACTGGAGTTGTAGAAATGAATCCAAGTAAAATGAGGCCCTGGGAGAGGTCACCTATCATCCATAAAACTTCTTTCAATAGTCACTGATAGTATTTGTTCTCAAAAGCATCATGAACTCAATCTTTTACTATTTGGAATTTAGGAACAACACAGTCAACCATAAATTATTAACTTTTAGAAGAGACTGATCGAAATAATTACAATCCACAAAAATTCGAAGAGGAATTTATGGTGGCTTAAAAGAACACCAGCATTCTCTGTGATGCATGGGAACACAGAATCTTAAAAATGTTCTACCCCGTTTCTGACCATCAGCACTAACACTGTTTCCATTACTGCCCTGCTACTGTACATGATACCTGAGTGCACTAACAGTAGAGATTCTTCTCAGTCACCACAAAACCCTCAAACCGTAAAATTCATATTCATTCAACAACTGTTTACGAAATGCTTACTATGCGTCTGGCACTGTGCTCAGTACGGTGCATATATTGGTGAAGGCAAGAGAAATGGTCTCTCTCTTTCTAATGTAAAGAGTAGGGTTCTCTCAGAACAAAACTTTCTTAGGCAAGAAAGTCCCAAGTTTAAACTGATTGCCACTCAGCAAGTCCCTACCCTTATTAATTTCAAGAAGGCCTGTCATTCACTTTTGTAAGGATAGGAATCATTTAAATCCTTCTAAACAAGGACTTAAAGACCTGGGAAATAACACATTAAAAACAAGACTGACTTTCATTTTAATGAGTTCATATTCTGCATAGTCACTGAAATTCTCAGCCCTGAGCTAGCTAAATCTGGAGTTTTAAAAACTACTCAGGCATTTAAAGTTTTTTCTCAAGGAGTTTGTTACACTCTTTAGGTTTTAGATCATCTAGAAACTTTTTTCCTTTCAATTCTGGCAGCATCTCTTTAGTATATCCCATGAATATTAACATCTATTTCAACTATAATGTTAGATGTTCTGTGTCTATCGTAATTATTTTCTGTATTATCTGATGAGCCAATGGCCTCTCTCCCCAACATTCTCTTGATGATTATGTATTTTAATTTATTATTTTCACTTACCTTCTGGAAAAATCTACCTTTTTCCACTTTAACACTTTTTTACTTGACTTTCTAACTTTTTAATCTTTCTGGGGGTCAAAGTACATCAAATCCCCCAAAACAGATTGCTTTTTTCTAAATCCTTTGATAGCTCTGGTGCTTCCCTTGAATACTGCTTTGGCTCCCTAAATTTTATTAACATTTAAGGGATCTCCTAAGTTTCTCAGTAATAATTAAAGTTTCTTCTCTATACAATTTTACCTTAATATAGTATAACAATTTTAATCCCCTCAAATGACCACTTTTTTCACCAAACTCTCAAAGCAGAGTTGAGCCCCACTTGATCTTAAACACACAACTCTTCCGCATTTCCATAAACAATACTGCCATTCATCCACTTACATAAACCAGAAACCTACAGATTGCCCTTAATTTCTCCCCTTTTACCCTCACCTCCCTTGGGGCTCCTAACCCCAAATTTATAAGCAAGCCAGTCCACTTCCAGCTATAAGAATAAAGAATTTTAATCTTGCCTCAGGGCTTATGCACATTTAATTGTCCCTATTCAAGTAATGTTCCTCCCTCCTTTTAAAAAAGTTTTTTTTTAATGATTAATTACTTTTGAGAGACAGAGAAAGAGCAGCAGCACGGGAGGGGCAGAGAGAGAGAACAAGACACAGAATCCCAAGCAGGCTCCAGCTTCTGAGCTCTCAGCACAGAGCCTGAAGTAGGGCTTGAACCCACGAACCACAAGATTATGACCTGAGCCAAAGTCCAACACACGACCGAGAGAGCTACCCAGGCGCCTGCCCCTGTTGCTCTTCCCATCTAAAAGACCTACTTCCCTCTGAGTTTCAACTTCAATGGCATCTCTTCCACCACAGCTGATACAGTTTATTCCTTGATCTTCTCAATCTTCTTCTTGTGTGTGTCCTTCATACATAGACACACTTCACCTGGCATCATTTGCCTGTTTACCTGTTTCTGCCCCTGTATGCCCCTCAGGCGAATGTGGCCTCCATGAGGGTTAGAGCTACATCGGTCTTACTCTTTCTCCCCTGCTCTAAATATGCCATAATAAATGTTTAGTAAATATTTATTGAAAACATGAATAAACACACTGGCAAGTTTAGATAAAGAAATGCTCAGAATGCTGGTCAGTTTTACAATATATACAACTGTGGTAAACAAGACCAGGGAAACTAGAAGTTAAAAATAACTTTCTTACTTTAGAAAACCTTCCTACTCGGGGCACGTGGGTGGCTCAGCCAGTTATGCATCCAATTTTGGCTCAGGTCATGACCTCACAGCTTACGGGTTCAAGCCCCACATTGGGCTCTGTGCTGACAGCTCAGAGCCTGGAGCAGCTTCAGATTGTGTCTCCCTCTTTCTGTGCCCCTCTCCGACTGTCTCCCTCATGCTCTGTCTCGATGTCTCTCAAAAATAAATAAATATTAAGAAAAAATTTTTTTTAAAAAAAGAAAGAAAGAAAATCTTCCTTTTCATTTTCACCGGGATGACTTCAGGTAGGTCTACCCTGGACCAGCAGAACCAGGGCCACACTGCCTTCTCAAAATGGCAGCTCTCGAACAGTGTTTGTTGAATTCAACTGAACAGACTCTCTCTTATTATTTCCCTATGACTCTATGTAGATTTTCATGATTAACTATGCTTTATGCTCTTAAAACCTGTGACTCAGAAATAATACAGACTGTACGTAGGTTAAACTACTATGACTTCTACCAATTTCTTACAAATTAGTCACAAATCACTAGCTTACTTCTAATTTACTTTAAATTGCTATTTCACACAATTGCAGATTCAGAAGGCATACAGAAAGCATAATCATGGTCTATTCTAAGGGCACTGATAAACAAACATCCTGTAGCATAAAAATTTGCTTTTAGAAGTCACGTCCTGAATATCCATACACCATACATCCACATACAACTACATTTCCAAAGATCTCAATTTATCCAACAGAGAAATACAAGAGAGATAAAATAATCTGTGATTAAAACAGATGCATGACAAGAAAGAATAATAAAGATTCATTAACAAATATCTCTCCATTTTCTCCTCAAAATGGCAACCAAAAAACATGTTTAATATGACAAGGATAAAAATGTAGTCAGGAGGTGACAAGGTTCTATTATAGAATACACAAAATCTCCCTAAATGACCCTGAGTTAAAAGAACTGATTTTAGGAAAACAGCTTTAAAAACTCATTTTTTAACCCAGAAAAAAATTTTTTTTAATTTTAGTTTTATTACATTTGTTTTTCAAACGAGCTTTACGTTTAGAGGCCACAAACAGATAAAAGCTAATGATTTCTCAAAAATTTATGAAAGAACTGCTAATAGAAAATTCATGGGGTGCCTGAGTGGCTCAGTCGGTTAAGCATCTGACTTGATTTTGGCTCAGGTCATGATCTCATGAGATCGAGCCCCCAGTGGGGTTCCATGCTGGGTGTGAAGACTGCTTATGATTCTCTCCCTGCTCCTCCCCCCGCCTCAAAAGAAAGAAAGAAAGAAAGCAAGAAAGAAAGAAAAGGAAGAAAGAAAATGTTAATAATAAGCTTTATTTTCATTAGGCAAGTATTATTAAAAATGTGAGGCACCACTAGCCTCTTATATGAAAAAGGAAATCCATTATTCAAAGAATAATACAGGGGGAGAAATGAACTGGAAAAAAAGCCCATTTCTTATATTTTCCTCTATTCCAGTGGCCTAGGATCTAAATGAAAGGTAAATGGAAAACTTAATTAGAGAAGGGAACAGGCAAACGTGTTAACAATGCACTCTAAACAAAGAAGTAGTGACAATTACAAATTCAGGTATATTATTGCTATTCGACTTAAACCATATCCATAGTGGTTTTTATAAACTTGAATATAAGTAGCCTTCCACTCAAAACTGTTTATACGTATAGAGAAAAATAACCTAACAGTCTCCAAGTATACACGGCAGGTAACATTGATTAACTCTAAATCAAAATGCAAAATGTCATTATTGACTGTCCAAAGATATGGGAGACTCCACTGAAAGCTTAAATCCTATTTTAGGTTAAATGTTAATACATTTAGGGGCACCTGGGTGGCTCAGTCAGTTAAGCATACGACTTCAGCTCAGGCCATGATCTCACGGTCCATGAGTTTGAACCCTATGTTGGGCTCTGTGCTGACAGCTCAGAGCCTGGAGGCTGCTTTGGATTCTGTGTCTTCCTTTCTCTCTGCCCCTTTCCTGCTCGTGTTCTGTCTGTCTCTCTCTCTCTCAAAAATAAAAATAAACATTAAAAAACTGTTAATACATTTACACTAATACTTCATTAGCACTCAGTTGTAATTCTTTTAATATCAAGAACAGGAAAAGCTTCCTTAGTTCTTATTCTTAGAATTGGAATGTATATAATTCTATGTCAAAGCTGACTCACCACTGCACAATGGCACATGAACATGCACCAAATTAAAGGCATTATGACCCTATTCCAACAATGTTTTGCCCAAAACCCATCTTTCAGATGTTAGTTTCTCTTTCTGCTTTTCAGAGACACTGTCATTGAAATGGCCTATTCCATGACCCTATGCATCTTCTAAGATTTACTGACTGATCCTGTGTGTCAAGCACTGGGCTAGCTAAGCACTTTGACTGGCTTTATTCAATGCTTGCAGTAACCCCTACCTAAAATGGGGGTACTATTACTACTGCATTTTACATAGGAGAAAAATCAAGTCTTAAAAGAAGATGACTTGTAACAAAGCAAAGGAGAAATAGCCAATGGCCTTCTATCTAGGTCTGTGTGGGACCAAGGTCCATGGTGCGCTTAACTATTGCTCACCACTCTCACATTTTTTATTCGTTCTTTTCTGTCTCCTTTTTCAGGTCCTCTACTTTACTCTCTCCCCTACAGCTGTAGGTAATATTTCCAAGACCGTCTCTTTTTTTCCATCCGTTTCTTTAGTATACTCTTATCTCCTAACAATTTCAACACGATCATTTAGACAAGATTCTAAAATCTCTATTTTAGTCCTTTCACTTCATGGTTATATTTCCAAATCCCCAATGGATACATTTAGTTGGATGATGTAGTATTATCCCCAAACTCAGTACAGATGATTTCCAAAATCCTTTACAACTTAATTTTAAGTTTTCACAAAAAACTCAATACATGTTGGTCTCATCCAACTTATTTTATTTCTGTCCATGGAAATACCATCCTACACTCTTCTACCCTTCATTCTCTTTATAGGACTATAATCTGGAGCTATTGCTTTCCTCTCCTAGAAATGCCTTGTGGGTTTGAGTTTTCTACTTCATTCCTACTACTACAACCTGATAACCCAACCTACTCTGCCCTTGAATGATCTTACTTCCAGCCTTCAAGTTCAGCATCACAGACTGATCTTCAGAAAACGTAATTTTTTATCAACTCACTCCATTTGAGAAATCTATAAAAGCACTCCAGTGCCTACAACATAAAAATCTACCTGGCTTGCAAAGACTCCTTATCCAACCCCAGATTACTAACAGTCCCTACTCTGTGCCTTCTACCTTCATTAGGCTGTTGCCTTCATTCCTCCCCAAGCCTTCCAACCTCTTTCCATCATGGAACATCAGCTCTTCTCCCCACAATGTAACCCTACCATTCAAGGACTCACTTCTTCCTGGGGTCTTGAATCAAGCCCACCCATACAGGTTCACAGGTGCTTATAAACAGAAAGTACTACAAACAGGCTACAGTCAGGAAGCCTGGCTTCTGCCTGTGGTTCTGACCCTACCCAGTATGGTGACTCTGGGCAGATTTTTGAGATAACATCTACTCCAGACTTCTGCTTCCTCATCAGTGTAACGAGAAACTGAATGAGATTACCTCTAAAATCTCCTTTGGTTTGAAAATTCTTTAACACCTACCATATTTAGTGCCTTAATATTTCATTCAACACTTATTCATACATAAAAGGTTTTATCTATATTTAATTTTCCTTACTAGGTTATAAACTTCCTGAGGATAAAAGTTATGTATTATAAGTTTTTGCAAACTCGACAAGACATAGCACACTGTTTAATAAAAGGATCCTTAATAAATATCTGTGACTGACTAACTTTGACAAGTCTTTTGTTTATATCAAGCAAGATAAATAAATAAATACCCTTTTAAGTAATAAAACCTTAAAATAATGTCATAATTTTCAAAATCATGAAATTGGGATATGGTGGGGGGCAACTTGTTTCGCTTTTTAAATTCTCCCTTCCTGGGGCGCCTGGGTGGCTCAAATGTTTAAGCATCCGACTTTGGCTCAGGTCATGATCTCACGGTTTGTGGGTTCGAGCCCCGCGTCGGCTCTGTGCTGACAGCCAGCTCAGAGCCTGAAGCCTGCTTCAGATTCTGTATCTCCCTCTCTCTCTGATCCTTCCCTGCTCACACTGTCTCTCTCTCTCTCTCTCAGAAATAAAAACATTAAAAAATTTTTTCCCTTCCTTTTGTTTTCTTCAACTAATATAAGTAGTAAACGATAAAACAGGAAGTGAGAATTTCTTTTTTAGGAAAGCGATAAGAACGTATTTGCTAATACTTAGTTATAGTCAGTATTTCAGAAAATTATTCTGTGGCCAGAGTGGCAAATTCTAGCTGAGCTCATTCAGCAACCTCTACAGCAAAATATCGTTCTTCCCATATTGGTTCCCTTTCAGCTACTTTATTTTGGTTATGGGATCATAAAATTATTTGCATAAATATGGTCCCAGAAGCATGACAAATTACTTTTAAAACATGTTTAGTTTGGGGGCACCTGGCTGGCACCGTCCTTGGTAGAGAGTACAACTCTTGATCTCAGGGTCATGAGTTCAAGACTCACATTGGGTGTGGAGCCTACTTAAAACAAAAACCAAACCAAACCATGCTTACTTTGTATCCATTTAACAAAGAGTGACTGGAATCCAAATGTCCCTGGTGCAGATGCATTACAAAATAACCAAATCTAATGCAACTGGATGATGAAGGCATACATTATTATATTTTCTAACTCTTAGGAATGGAAGACAGTTTCTATGAATATATTCTGGTGGCTGCTTTCACAACTAACCACTCTTAAGGATGTCAGGGCATCAAATCTTTTGTTAAAATCTTATCAAATCGATTTTCCTTAAGGCTACTAGGAAAGGCAGAACCAACCACAAAAGGCCTCACATAGGCTAGAAAACAATTTTTGCTAAAAGAGGATGTATTTCCTGGCACTAAAATTTTACATGCTTTTTAGGAACTGAAAAAAAACCTCTCTTTTTTTCAGAGAACGGAACTCAAAAAAGGGACATCACCACTCACATTATATTTATGCGCCAATTTTTAAAATTATGAATTTATGTGCCAATTTTAGAAATTATAAAGAGGCACACAAATGGTTTTGTGAGTAAAAGTATGCATGTGCAAACATATAAAAAGATGCATTTTTTTGGTATTGTCAAGGAGTACAGCACAGTGTTTGCTGTGTATTATGTAACCTTATCATATATTATGTAATGTGACAATTTTACAACAATTTTATAATTAAATACTTAACATCACCACCCTCTTTAGGAAAACATTTAAATAACTTTCATGTAAGGGCTAAATCTTACAAAGTAATCACAGAATCTGAGATGTGGGAGAGTCCCTCAGAGTCACAGATCTAACACGATGCCTCTTAAGTACCGTCTCCTTGATTCTGGCTCACTTTTACCTTATTCTCCTTAGCTCTAACTTGCTCTATCAACCCCATAGCAATATACATTGAAGCATTAGGAAAACAGAAGTACAGAAATTAAAGTATTACTTCTCATGCAAGTATAAACACACAGAACCCCAACAACTCTCAATCATAGCGTGTATCCTCCTGAAGTCTGCTTTTTTAAGTTATGGGAGTTAACCATGTTATTTGAGTGAAAAACTACTTGAAGTGAAGTATGCATGAATATGGTTCATTCATTCACATTAACAAACACTTCAGCCCTACTCTGGGCCGTGTGGTACATTAAGCACCAAGGTGAAAAGATGAAGAGGGTGCTGTGGCCTGAATGTGTGTGTCCCTCCACCTCCCCCACCAAATCCACATGTTGAAATCCTCAGGCCTGAAGGTGATGGTGTTAGTAGATGGGGCCTCTGGGAGGCAGTTAAGTCACGAGAATTGAAGCCTCAGCAGTGGGGTTAATGCCTTACTAAAGAAGATCCCTAGCGATCCCTAGCCCTTTCCACCACGCGAGGATGCACTGAGAGGTCTGAGAGTCAGAAGAGGGCCCTCAGCTGATCACGGCACCCAGATCTTGCTTCTCCCTCCAGACTGAGCAATGCAGTTCTGCTGTCTATAAGCCATCCGGTCTGTAGTTTTGTTATAGCTGCCAGAACAGACTACGATGTAACGCCAAACAACAACAATGACAACAATGACTCAGTTCTACTGGGGGATGAGATGTACATCAACAAACAGATATGTGCTGAAAGTAAAAGAGTCACACGGCACTGAGGAAGACTTGGGCAAACAGGGATAGAACAGGTGACATTCAAGACCTAAAGGATGAGTAGGTATTTTCCAGGTGGGAAGGTGAGAAAGGGATACCAGAGGGGACAAAATATGCAAGGAGGAAAATCCTATCAGCAGATCTTAGAGAAATTCAATACAGAAAGTATCTAAGGTGGCTGGTGGAAGGCAGACGTCCAACCCACGGGGTCTGGGACGCCACCAATGGAGTTGGGAGTTACTCCAAGTAGGGGTGGGGGTGAGGGTCATGACAGAATTTTAAGCAGCAAGCTATCATGTCAGATCTTTATTTATTTTTTATTTTTTGAGAGGGAGGGAAGAAGGGGAGGAGACAGAGAAAGAGAGAGAGAGAAAGAAAGGGAGGGAGGGAATCACAAGTAGGCTCCACACTCAGCACGGAGCCTGATGTGGGGCTCAATCTATAACCATGAGATGATGACCTGAGCTAAAATCAAGAGTCAGATGCTCAACCAGCTGAGCCCCCACAAGTGCCCCTTTATTTTTAATACTAGATGGAAGAGAAAGATTCTGAAGGGAGGCAGACAAATTGGGAGATTAATGTAGCCCCCTGCGATGGGGATGATGAAAGCCTAAGTGAAAACAATGAGGATGAGGGGAATATATTAACAGAAGTAGCATTTATGCTACTAGTATGCATCTTAAATACATGAGGATTAGAGGAGAGAGAAAAAGAAAGCTTTCTCTTCAATCTCCTCCTTTCCTCCCTCACACCCCATTCCACATGTGTCAGCTTCTTTCTGTTCCACCCAATGCCATCGACCCCTTCCAGACTCTCCATCTCCATCAGGGCTCTATGCATACGATCCCTGACCCCCTAGCTGTAGTCTGTACTCCGGGCCCCTGCTGCCAATCAGTGGCATGACCACCGAGCAGCCTTGGCTTGACTATGCCCCACAGGGCTGTTTCCTGCTTGCCCAGTGCCTAGGGACCAACGCTGGCCCCAGCAACTCAGCAAACTTCTCCATCACCCAAGAGCCTGCAATCACATCTTCTCCAGAAAGGTCTGAACTCCAGCTCTGGGGAGACGTCCGCTCTTTGGACGTGTTCCTTCTGTGAACACTCTCCTCGAGCCCTAGGGGTCTATTACCATTCTCTTACATTCGACAGTTACTCGCTTGTAGCTGAATAGCTCTGTATTAAACTTCTCCTGTTTAAATCACTGTGTGGTTTCTGTCTCCTGATTAGACCCAGAGAGCTCTGACAGCAACAGTAAAAAGTCAGTAACTTACTGCTTAAGAAGGAAGAACATGAGAATAACTAGGAATTTTTTTTCATAAATAATATAATGAGAAAATGAAAGTAAACCATCTATTAAGGGTACAACCTGATAGGACCCAAACATCAGCAAACAGGATTTGACGCTTTAGAGTAAGAATTTGAGATACATAAAAATATTTTTAAAATTACAGAAAAGAACCATAATAAAAGTGAGCTTAAGTACCTAGAAATGAGGAAATGCAAGTTTAAAGTCCTCATAACAATACTGATAAGATTTCCGATTCAGTGAACGTTAGTAGATACTTCTGGTTCTGTTTGTTAAGGCCTAGAGCAGAACCATGAACAAGTCCAGAAAGCTGAGAAGGTCAAAGTGAAGTTCAAACTCAGAATGCCCTGCTTTCAGGTCCATTTGTCTATTTTTTTTTTTAATGTAGTA